>CM062816.1:1264028035-1264691939 GCA_031772625.1 Pinus tabuliformis | reverse complement strand
AAATAGAGTTTCAAGGTCACCTTCTATTCGAGCTGAAAAAACATTTGTTTTATTAGGAAAGGTATACCTCTTTTCAGGTTACCCAAAGATTGTTCTATCTAGCGCATAAACATAACATTTCTTTGGCGATGTCTACCAAAATAAACAAAGGTGAGCGGCGATGCCCGCCAACCCACATAACTTTGACAAGAGGATCTTATTACAGTCCAACTCCCTCTTCCAATCACGGACGGGAGTACAGAGGTCATATTCTCTCGCGGAAACCTACCCTATACCCGAAGTTTTCTGTCGAAGCAGACCAGGGTGCATGCCCCCTGGGTTTCAGTCATGTCCCCCCGAATCACTTGTGCTCATCGGGTGGACGGACTGGGGATTGAGACATTTCTTGCGTGAAAAGACCATTCAGGGATGGTATATGACTATTTTCTCTGTATGATCCGGGAAATGAAAGCTGGTCCACGAGCTTGACCACTCTTCCTTCGTGCGGAAAACACATTACTCTAAAGAGTAAGGAGACAATTGCTCCCATGCAATAAATATAGTCTCGTCCAAGGATTAGATTGTAATCCAGGGGTCCTTGAACTACCATTACGTTCATGTGAACATTTTTCCGTCTCAATGTTATGGGAACATTGGGAAGGATCCCTAACGGTCGACTGGTTCCTTTATGAAAGCTTGTCAGATTTCTCATCTCAGGCAAAAGCGATGGTGAACTAAGCACTTTCCAAGCAGTTGAGGAAAGGATACTCACAGAAGCCCCCTCATCTATGATGGTACCAGCCATAACCATTCTATATATTTGAACAATAATTCAGAATGGTATAATAGCTGGTAAACGGGGTCTGCCTAGTTGATTCCAGTCGAAGGAGACACACTAGGTTGCTTTGAGGTGGGACCGAATACACGGCTGGGTACGACTCTGATGAACTTCCTTCTGCGGTAAAGGAACGGGTAAATGCCCCCATGTTCATTGGAGTCTGTGCTTATGAAAAGAATTTGGACGGTGTCATCCTTGTTCTCTTCAGTGACTGTATCATCTGAAGATGGAACCTCTGAAGGCAAGACCGGGTCAACTGCCGCCTCGACCTTTTGACTTTCGTCTGGTATGGATTCAGATGGTTTATCTTCAATGATAGATGCTTCAGCCGACCACCTGAGCGGGCTAGCCAGATTTTCAACTGGTGACGGACTCGGCAAGAGTTTTTTATATCCAGGAGGAAGTCGTAACGGTGAAACCAGACGATCGTCCAAAACTATTTTAGCCTCGTCTAAGAAGGGACAATGGCGAACAACGTGATTGCCTTCGCACAGTTTACAAGGAAATCTATATTTTCCTTTTTGTCCTGGGGCTTCACTTTCACTAGTTGACGGTGTGTTTTCAACATGATCATCAGAGGTTGACGACACCGGGTTGTGCAAACGGGGAGACCAGTCCCTTAAGATCCGAGGGATGAAAGGACAATCTCTGTGATAGTGGTCTCCCTTGCAAATGACACATGGTGATTTAGGCATGGTCAGTGCAGTGTGTGGATTTTCGTTAGACGACACTCGTTTGCCCCCATTCACTTTTGGCTCCTTCTTCTTCTTCTCTTTCTTCTTCTTTTCCTTCTTCTCCTTAGGTACTTGACTTTTGGCTTTACCAGCCCCATCAAGCGAAGAGGAAGGAGGAGAGGAAGAATTAGAGGAAGTAGAAGGTTGGTGGGTAACTCTGGACTCGTCTATTTGCTGATTCGATTGTTCAGGAATAGTGGTGTTCTAAAAGATAGAGGTTGAGAAGAGCCATACAGGCAAACCAATTGTCAGTCCTGGAATCGACAATGTGGCCATATGGGGTGCACCAACATCTCCCCAAGAGGAGAAGGGACTAGGATTTCCTCCAAGGGGAATTCCTTGGTTGGTGGACTCCATTTTCTCAGCCCAAGATCAATGTAGGTAAGGGGTAATGAATATTCCGTTTAAAATAAATTTTAGACGCTTTGACACAACTTGTTTTTTCAGCTTTTAAGAGTCAAGAAAAAACAAAAGATGACTCTAGTCTCCTTCGATTTTTAATGAGCCTGAAGTAACAAGTGCTTAGATGGACCTTTTCCGTTAAGGAGTCTGAAAAGGAACGAAAGGGACGGCTCTGGAAATCTAGGTAGAGGCAGTACCAAACCAATCGCAAAACTGCAGAATACTTTTTACGGTACGGCAGTCAATCTTCCCGAATGTTGTGTTCAGTGCATTGCGATCGATAGGGCGACAGACATGGCTTCCTATGGATAAAGGATTAAGCCTATTGGGGTCTCCCAAAATATACTCGACGGTACGTGGGAGCACAAGTCCGTACTGGAACTTATCATCTCAACGTGGAGGAATCACCCAACCATCAGTGAGAACAACAGTTACCAGGCTTTACGACGCCGGAATACGTCTCTAGCCTAGAATTCTAAATGTTGTGCGTTAAGTTCCAAAGAGTTGTTAGATTCATTGAATTTATTTTAAGTTGATCTTGTTTATGAAGTTTGCCTTTCGGGTTCACCACGAGATGTAGATGTAATTCCTAAAATGCAATCTAAGATGATAAACAAACTTTTTATCTCTTTTATGCAATGAAAATCCTAGCTACTAAGGAAAAGAAAGACAGAATCTTTTCACAAAGAGCAAAGAGCACACTCTAAATGCACTTTCCTAAATCAAGCCAATCAGACTGTCTATATGCAAATGCACATGCATGTATTTTTTTTTTGACATTCTTAGTATATAGATGCTAAAAATAAAGTTGATGCACAAATCTGAATTTCTTTTCAAGCGACAAATATCAACAAGCTTCTTTTGAAATCAAAAAAAATGGAGATGATCACAACACTTCACGATTTTGGACTGAATACTTGTTCTTAACACTAGAAAATTACAAATACAGACCAAAAGCAGTAGTAACAGGATAATCGATCATCAACATCAATCAAACTTTTTCCTACGATCGAAATCGACACTTGCGACAGTTTCAAATCAAAGGACGACAGTACGACTATGATACTTTTGCAAAGGAGAACTGTAAATGACTCAACAAACACACAAAAACATCTACAGTTCTTTTGTACAAAGGAGGTATAATAACAGCAAGGAAAAGGAGTTTCAAAAAGACATATACTGATCACAGGCAGCAAAATTCAGGAATAGAACTGGAAAGAAGGAACCACAGAAGCCACAACTGCACAGAGCTAGTCTGATCAGTGCACCTGTAACACAGAGAATCTAAAATGCAGCGCAGGTTGTCCACTCAGGAAGTGCGCTGAAATTCAGAATCTCTGAACAGTACCTGCGCTGGGCTAGAAACGAGACTATGTTCGGGTTCTGGGTCACAGTTTGCAATTCAGTTCTTGGGTTTTGGCCGAGTAAAAAGCAATCAGTGATGTAACAATCAGGGGTAGATCTAAGGAGGATCTAAGAGCTATCACAAGGGCAATCAGATAGTTTGTGAATCAGTTGTTTAAATCATAAACAAATCCAGTGGATGGATTGAAGCAGCAATTATCTACTTTGCATTTGTTATGACAAATGCAGTTCGAATTCTACTTGTAAGTTTATGAAATAGACAACAAGTAATGATAAACAAACAAACTAATTAGCTCCCCAGTGGAGTCGCCATTTTGTTACAGGGAAAAGTGTCTATTTAGAACTGCTTTGTCCCACTAAGGTGTGACAGCTACCTTAGAAACAAACAGAGAAAAACTGCTTTTGTTTTTCCTTTATGAATTATAGATAGAGAGGAACAGAAAGACCAACCTCTATCTTGCGCTAATCCTTCGATTTGATCCCTCTCTTATTTGATAGTCCTCTGCTACCTGCTCCCTTGAACGCCCAGCTTCACAAAGTACCTGTAAGACCACAGAAGCATAGCACTATACAAAGACATGGATCTATAATCATAAACAATCTAGGATCAGATGTAAATTGACCATACAAATGTAACAAGCATCAATGATACAAAAGCATGGAGGAAAACTCAAATAGTTTTTATTGATAAACAAGAAAAGATCCAGGAGGAGTTACAACCAGTTGTTCTGACCCAACATCAACCTCCCAGCAAAGAAGCCCCTCTTCACCTCAAACAAAGCTTAGATCACCCAACAATCTGATGTTTGTCTCTAGAAACCAACAGCAATTCCTTACAATATGAAAAATTCCAGCCTCCGGATCTCTGGGATGAGGGATCCATATATAGATATCTATAATGGGGATGAGTCAGCTTGTGATTTGATTAGTGTCTTCTCTCTGATAGTTCTTGCTTCCACTTGGAGATTGAAGGCCTCTTACTCATCCTTGGTCGAATTCAGTGAGGCAAGTGTTACAGGAGAAGATTCTGGAAGTTTCCATTGCCTCTCCACCTCATGGAATGACACTGCCATTTGTCATTTCTCACCCATCGCACCCCACAGAAGGGACTTTTGAAATGCAATGCACCCTCACAGTGTATTTAGGTGAGATGCAACGCACTTAGCCAGTGGAGCAGCTGCAATGATCCTGTTTTGACCAATTCTGAGCAGTTTCTCATGGAGAACTTCTGGGAGAAGCTGTAATCTATTGACCTTGTTCCTTTAGGGGTTAGAACAACACTTTCATAGACTTAGGAGCCCTTGATTTATGGACATTTCATGCTTGGGGTTGCAGGGCCCAAAAATGTCTATAACACCAACTAGTTAGGGTTGAATTTATTTTTGTTGTAATGAGATTAAGAATAAAGTTGTCATTTTAATCACTGAAATCTACCATGTAAGATTTATTCACTACATGAAATTTTTTATTTGTTGGAGCCCAGGTTATTAGGATTATGAAGAGTCTCTTTCATCACAATATTTATGAATGCTTTATTCTTGCTCAAAGAATTACATATTACAGAAAGGTGGAAAATAAATGAGATGCAACTGAATGGTTTCTATTTTAAAATGTGTGGAGGGAGCATAAAATCATTTTCAGTTGCGTTCAAATATTTTGGAGCACCCACTAAAGTGCTTTATTTTCCTCCTAGTTAATTCCATTTCTACTATCCTAATGCTTCTAGAAGTCCTTCTCTAAAGTGATCTCTTAACTATCTTGGAGGGAAATTGATTACTTTATTGAACCCACAAATTACAATTTTATTAGGAGAAAGAGATGTCAAAACTTCATATTCTTCAATATGTTTTGTAAGTTAAAAGCATATCGAATGATTTCCTTTTTGTTTAATTCATATGACAATCACTCGAGCATTTATGAGGTTTCTTTTTTTTCTTTTTTGTTGAAAGTTATGTTCTCAATTAAAGAAATTAAAGAAAATGTTAAAATGATGCAATGGAAGGATTTTCTATTTTAGTCCCTAAGAATGCCTTGGTAATGTGAAGGGCTTGGTATTTTCTTGACTCAAGATTAGTCGCATTTGACTTCCTAACATTTATTTTAATTTCATTTTTGTTGTGTTTATATTGCTATCCTTGAAGTTGGTGATCTACTGTGTGTGTAATAGAAAGTATTAACTACTAAGCACTCTCAAAAGTGATATTGATGGATGACTAACTTTAAATGTCCCTACTTGACACTTTAGTATTACATGATCATGCAAAGAAATTATTAATCAATATTAAAGGGAAGATGATTAACGTGTAGTGTTTCTTGGTTCGTCATATAATTATTGAATTTTCCCCCCAATAATATATTTGAGGCTACTTTTTGGTTGTTACTTGTGGATCTTTCCTTTGGCTCAGAAAAACATCGAGGATAAATGTCCATTGCATTGACATTGGACATCATCAAAGAGGAATTCACCAAAAGAAGTAGAGGACATGGGAGAAATTGGTACAATGAGATGATAACTGCTATAGAAACACCGAGGCACCATAATTTCTTGTGTATTTAGATTCACTCGAAATTAACTAGTCACAAAAAGTATATTTCTTTTCTTAATATTTTCATGTATATAGAAATACTAAAAACACAATTTCAGATTAATTATTCAAACTAATAATTATCTGATAGTCATAATTTATAATTAAATAGTATAATGTGATTAATATTATAGGACACAACTATAGGGTCTGACTGTGAGGGGCAATATGAAAATATACGTACACTTCTCATTGTATTAGAAAATCATTGAGTGTGATATCCATCCAAGGAAATGTATTCCCAAAGGCCATTGTGGGATTGAAATTTTTTCTTTCAGTGGATAAGTGGTGATATATTTTCTTAGTCCTTAGTGTTTTTCTTCCCTAAGGTTTTGACACTACTCACACCTAGCACCTTTGTTGTTGGGAAAAGTATCTATTCAGAATGCCCCTATCCCACTCTAAGGTGTGATAGTGCCTTAGCAACAAACAAGGAAAACTACTTGAGTATTCTTCTTTATGAAATGTAAATGAGGAGAAAGGATGTAACTAACCTGTGTCTTTCGCTAGTTTGTTCATCCAATCGTTCCTCTCTTCAATAGCTCCCAGCTCCCTGTTCCCTTACCAGCCCAGCTTCACCGAATTCCTGCAAGATCACAAGAGAGAGAAACTACACGAAGATATAGATATACATTCATAAAAAGCTCAGGATCAGATTAAGCTAAACATGCAAATATAACAAAAAATCATTGATACACAACATGTAGGAGAAACTCAAATAGTTTATTGATATGATAATAAAGTCCAAGAGGAGATACAACCAAGTGAGTCCTGATCCAGCATCTACCTCCCAGCAAAGGAATCACTTCTCTCCTCCAACAAAGCATAAATCACCCAATGTGCTAATCTCAATCTCAAACCAACAACAATTCTCTGCAAAGTACAAAATTCCAGCCTCTGGATCTCTGGGATGAGGGATCCATATATAGATGTAAGCAGAGAGGATGAGTCAGCTTATGTTTTGACTTGTGGCTTCTCTCTGTCAGTTCTTGCTTCCACTTGGAGACTGAGAGCCTCTTACTCATCACTTGGTCGAATTTAGTGAGGTAAGTGTCATTGGAGAAGATTCTGGAAGCTTCCATGGTCTTTCCACCTCGTTGAATGACTCTGCCACTTGTCATTTCCCGCTCAACGCACCTGGGTAGTGCATTCAAGTGCGTTGCAACGCACCTAGCCAGTGTGTTTGGGTGCTTTGCAATGCAGGCAGCTAGTGGAGCTTCTGAATTGATCCTGATTTGACTAGTTCTGAGTGGTTTTTGGTGGAGAACTTCTGGGAGAAGCTGTCATTGGTTGACCTTGTTCCTTTAGGAGCTGTAACAACATATTTAGGGACTTTGGATCCCTTGGATTATGGACATTTCATGCTTAAATCTGTAAGGCACGAAAATGTCTATAACAGTTGCCCCCTAAAGTATGAGGTCGTTTATTGGGTGAAATGCTTTATTAGGAGGATCTGAAGTTCATTCAATGCTGGGAGGAGACCTGTAATAAGATACAATACAATACATTATTTTTCATACTTTTTCCATGATCTAGCTGAGGCGGGCATTCCCATGCTCATCTTTATAAATTCATTTTTATGTACATAGGACAGACAATCGTCTGATGGTAGACTGATGATTCTGATGAAATCATCATCCTTTTGGTAGGATGATCATCTGTTATGCAATGCTGTACATGTCAATGTCTTTATTTTTCCTGAATATATATCACAGCCCGGATGGATGAAACTAGATCCGGGGTCTTCAATCTCATCCGATCTTCACTCTAAGTACAAGTCAATCCATGTGAGAAATGTTTTGAAGTCGAACATGGAAAGACATCGCTTGATTACCAGTCAATGATGTAAACTGTTAACAAGCGCGAGAGGAATCACCGATAATGATAATGACCCTCAAGGTACTGCAGTACAATTCACGTGGTGTGAATAAAGGACTTGGCATCGAACACCACGCAAAATCTTTCGGTCGAAGGTCATTGATGTATGCCTGTCGCCGGAAGTGAGAAACTTGCCATTGAGGCATGCAAGCTTCAAAGTACTGATGGGGGTGTTCCTAGATCAACTTCTTGGATAATGAGATGATGTCGACAAGAAGTGATCCATCAAAGGAGGGCCTTAATGTATCCCACATCAGTGACATGGAACGGAGCAAATGATTTTGATGGAGGTGAAAACGATCTGATGATATATGGTTCAGGGTGGCGGTCATGAAAGAATGAAGTATAATGTATGGCAGTGGATGGGACACGGTTGACTTCTCTGGATGACTTCTCTTGACATATCGGCGACACTTATATGATGGATTGGTAGCATTTACCCCAAAGGTGGATGGTATGGCGAGACCATGGTGATGTGACCGGTGAATGAAACAACCCAACCCGACTCAGGCACGGAGTGGAAGTGTCATGTTCAAGAGCGACTTGCTACCAATAAAGGTTCTTTGAGTTTCTTCCCAATTTTTCCCCAGTCATTGCTGACCAGTACCTCTTTATTTTTGTCAAGCTTGAGGAGGATAACATATGCTTGTTCTATAATTTGCCCTTTGGGCAAACCCATCGCTATGTTTTAACGAGCCTAGCGATAGTGAAACTCGTTCTCGTCTAAAGACAAGTTTGTCGCTATTAATGTTTTTAACGAGTCTAACGATAAAGATAACTCGATCCTTTTCATTTTTAGAGAGTCTGAAAAGGTACGTAAAGTTAACTCCGAAAGCCCTTTTTCATCATCTAATCCATTAAGTCCGAAAAAGTATAAAACAATACAGAAGGGATGAATTTTCGATAGTTTTAACGAGCCGAACAAAACAAGCACTCGATCTTTTTGTGCAATAATCCCTCAGGTCCAAAAAGATTAAAATCTAGAGGAGGGATAGCTCTTCCGGTCGCTTTAACGAGCTGGAAGGCCAAAACTCGGCAATCTTTTCATATTTTACGAGTCAGATGAAAAGAGCTTAAAGAAGACTCGTCTTTTGAGGAACGAGTGATAAAATGGGTAGCAGCTGATTCCAGGTAAGGGTTGGAATTTTCCAAGCATGGTAGTGTCACAAGGATGGCTAGTGGGATCACTCTTCGCAGCTGTTCCTCAAAATGGGTAAACAATCAAATGGAGGTGAATGATCGGCCAATGGAAAAGTGGAGGTGACGGTGCAAACACGACCAAGGCTTTAATGGCTGATAATGTTACATTCACGGTGGTTATTTACCGGAGGATAGTTCATTTTTTAACAAGCTTAAACGCGGGTTGAAACACTTGCTCGATCTTATGTTTATTTTTTAACGAGCATGAACTATGTGCTAAAACTGCTCGATTATCCAGTCATATGATAAGAATGTCTCATGTAAGATGCCATTTTTTATGGAGCTTGCGCCTTACAAAGCTTTGCTCTGCATCCTTTCGTTATGCAAGTTCGGAAATGACTAATCCTATGAGTTTAAAGGGTTAGACCTACGGGTTTAAAGGGAGGACCTAAAAATTTTAAAAATAAATAGCCGCCCCTTGCTTGCACTCCAAAAGGTTTGCATGCCCCTAGGTATAAAGTACGATTTCAAGGTTACCCCTCAATTTGCAGATAAAACATTTGTTCTACCAGGAAAGGCCTACCTCTTTGAGGTTACCAAAGATTTTTCTATTAATCTTTCAAACAAAACACTTCTTCGGCGATGTCTATCGAGATAGACAAAGGTGAGTGACAACGAGCACCAAACACATAACTTTGACAAGAGAATCTTATTCTAGAATAACCCCTCTTCCAAGACGGACGGGGTACAGACTAGTCATATTCTCCCGCGGAAACCTACCCTATACCCGAAGTTTTCCTGCCAAAGCAGACCAGGACGCATGCCCCCTGGGTTCCAGTCATATCCCTTGAATCACTCGTGCTCATCAGGAGGACGGACCGTGGGTTGAGACATTTCTTGCGTGAAGAGACCATTTAGGGACGCTATATGACTATTTGCGATGCGTGATCCGGGAAATGAAAGCTGGTCCACGAGCTTGACCACTCTTCCTTCGTGTGGAAAACACATTACTCTAAAGAGTGAGGAGACGATGGCTCCCATGCAATAAATATAGTCTCGTCCAAGGAGTAGGTTATAATCCAAGGGTCCTTGAATGACCATCACGTTCATTTGAACGGTCTTCCCTTTCAATGTTATGGGTACATTGGGGAGGATCCCTAAAGGTCGACTGGTTCCTTTATCAAAGCCTGTCAGATTTCTCATTTCAGGCAAAAGCGATGGCGAACCAAGCGCTTTCCAAGCAGTAGAGGAAAGGATACTCACATATGCCCCCTCATCAATGATGGTGCCAGCCATGACCATTCTGTATATTTGGACGATAATTCGGAATGGTATGCTTGCTGGCAAACGGGGTCTGCCTAGTTGGTTCCAGTCGAAGGATACAACTAGGTTGCTTGGTGGTGGGACCGAGTAAACGACCGGGTATCGCTCTGACGAACTTCCTTCCTGCGATAAAGGAATGGGTGGATTGCCCCCGTGTTCGTCAGAGTCTGTGTTGATGAAGAGAATTTGGACGGTGTCATCCTTATTCTCCTCAGTGACTGTATCATTCGAAGATAAAACCTTTGAAGGCAAGACCGGGTCAACTGCCGCCTCGACCTTTTGACTTTCGTCGGGTATGGATTCAGCTGGTTCATCTTCAATGACCGACGCTTCAACTGACCACTTGAGTGGGCTAGCTAGATTTTCAACTAACGAAGGACTCGGCAAGAGTTTTTTATATCCAAGAGGAAGTCGTAACGGTGAAACCGACCGATCATCCAAAACTATTTTCGCTTCGTCTAAGAAGGGACAACGGTGGATGGCGTGGTTGCCTTCGCACAGTCTACATGGAGATCTAGCTCTCCCTTTTTGTCCTGGGACTTCACTTTTGCTAGTTGACGGTGTGCTTTCAACATGGCTATCAGAGGTTGACACCACCGGATTGTGCAAATGGGGAGACCAGTCCCTTAGTATCCGAGGGATGCAGGGACAATCTCTGTGAAAGTGGTCTCCCTTGCAAATGACACATGGCGATTTAGGCTTGGTCAGTGCAGTGTGTGGATTTTCATTAGACGACACTCGTTTGCCCCCAGTCGCTTTTGGCTCCTTCTTCTTCTTCTCTTTCTTCTTCTTTTCCTTCTTCTCCTTAGGAACTTGGTTTTTATCTTTACCAGTCCCGTCAAGCGAAGAGGAAGGAGGAGAGGAAGAATTAGAGGAAGTAGAAGGCTGGTGGGTAACTCTAGACTGGTCTAACTGCTGATTCAACTGTTCAAGAATAGTGGTGTTCTGAACGACATTGGTTGAGAAGAGCCAGACTGGCAAGCCAATTGTCAGTCCTGGAAGCGACAATGTGGCCATATGGGGTGCACCAACATCTCCCCAAGAGGAGAAGGGATTAGGATTTCCACCAAGGGGAATTCCTTGGTTGGTAGGCTCCATTTTCTCAACCTAAATATCAACGCAGGAAAAAGAGTATGAATATTCCGTTTAAAATAAATTTTAACGACGCTTGGACACAACTTGCTTTTTCAATTTTAAAGAGTCGAGAAAAAGCAAAAGATGACTCTAGTCTCCTTCGATTTTTAATGAGCCTGAAGTGACAAGTGCTCAGATGGACCTTTTCCGTTAAAGAGTCTGAAAAGGAACGAAAGGGACTGCTCTAGAGTTCTAGGTAGAGGGTGTGCCAAACCAATCGCAAAACCGTAGAATACTTTTTAAGGTACGGGCGGTCAATCTTCCCGAATGCTGTGTTTAGTGCATTGCGATCAGTAGGGCGGCCAACACGGCTTCCTATGGATAAAGGTTTTATGCCTCTAGGGGTCTCCCAATATATAATCAACGGTACGTGGGAGCACAATCCGTACTGGCACTTATCGTCTCTTAGGAGGAATCACCCAACCATCAGTGAGGCCGACAGTAACCAGGTTTTACGATGCCGGAACACGTCTCTAGCCTAGACCTCTGTGTTGTGCGTTAAGTTACAAAGCATTGTTAAGTTCATTCAATTTATTTTAGGTTGATATTTCTTAAAATTTTGCCTTTTTGGATCACCACGAGATGTATATACAATTCCTAAATGCAGTCTAAAGATGATAAGCAAGCTTTTATCTCTTTTCAACAATGAAAATCCTAGCTACAAGGGGAAAAGAAAGACACAATCTTTTCTCAAAGAGAATAGAGCACACTGTAAATGAACTTTTCCTAAATCAAACCATACAAACTATCAATATGCAAATGCACAAATGCATGTATTTGTTTTCATTTTCTTAATATTGATGCCTAAAAGGAAAGTTGTTGTACAAATTTGAATTCGATTTCAAGTGAAAACACAAACAAGTTTCTTTTTGAAATCAAAAGGACGATTACGACACTTTATAATTTTGAAGTAAACACTTGTTTCGACACTAGAAATTCACAAATTAAAACCAAAAGACAAAAGTAAAAGCGCAATCAACTATCAACAGCAAACAAATTTACTCCTAAGATCAAAACGACACTTATGACAGGTCTAGATCTAAGGGCGACAGTATGACTAGTTTACTTTTGTAATGGGAAACTGCAAATGATGTAACAAATACACAAAAACAAATACAGTTTCTTTTATACAACTGAGGTGGAATTAAGGCAGAGAAAAGGGGTTTTCAAATAGGTACACACATTGATAACAGGCTGCAAAAAACAGAGATAAAACTGAACACAAGGATGCAAAGAACCACAGCTGCACAGGGCAAAGGCTGATCAGCGCACCTGTTGCACAGAGAAACTGAATTGCAATGCAGGTAGCCCTCTCGGGACCTGCGTTGAAATTCAGAGTCTCTTCACAGAGCCTACACTGAAGCAGAAACGAGAATTGTCTCCGGGTTCTGGGTCACGGTTTGCAGTTTGATCTAAGGTTTTTGGCCGGATGAAAGCTATCAATAAGGTACAATTAGAAGGATGATTTAAAGGAGGACTAAGAGCTATCACAAAGGGCAGTTAGAGCATTTGTGGATCAGCTTGTTCAGATCATAAACATGCCCAGTGATTGGACTAGAGTGGCAGATCTCCACTTTGCATTTGTAAATGGCAAATGCAGTTCGATTCGCCACTCCTAAGTTTATGAGAAGAACAACAATATAAACACAAATAAGCTAACTAGATACGATCCCCAGTGGAGTCGCCAATTTGTTGTTGGGAAAAGTATCTATTCAGAATGCCCCCATCCCACTCTAAGGTGTGATAGTGCCTTAGCAACAAACAAGGAAAACTACTTGAGTATTCTTCTTTATGAAATGTAAATGAGGAGAAAGGATGTAACTAACCTGTGTCTTTCGCTAGTTTGTTGATCCAATCGTTCCTCTCTTCAATAGCTCCCAGCTCCCTGTTCCCTTACCGGCCCAGCTTCACCGAATTCCTGCAAGATCACAAGAGAGAGAAACTACATGAAGATATAGATATACATTCATAAAAAGCTCAGGATCAGATTAAGCTAAACATGCAAATATAACAAAACATCATTGATACACAGCATGTAGGAGAAACTCAAATAGTTTATTGATATGATAATAAAGTCCAAGAGGAGATACAACCAAGTGAGTCCCGATCCAACATCTACCTCCCAGCAAAGGAATCCCTTCCTCTCCTCCAACAAAGCATAAATCACCCAATGTGCTAATCTCAATCTCAAACCAACAACAATTCTCTGCAAAGTACAAAATTTCAGCCTCTGGATCTCTGGGACGAGGGATCCATATATATATGTAAGCAGAGAGGATGAGTCAGCTTATGTTTTGACTTGTGGCTTCTCTCTATCAGTTCTTGCTTCCACTTGGAGACTGAGAGCCTCTTACTCATCACTTGGTCAAATTCAGTGAGGTAAGTGTCATTGGAGAAGATTCTGGAAGCTTCCATGGTCTTTCCACCTCGTTGAATGACTCTGCCACTTGTCATTTCCCGCTCAATGCACCTGGGTATTGCATTCAAGTGTGTTGCAACGCACCTAGCCAGTGTATTTGGTTGCTTTGCAACACAGGCAGCTAGTGGAGCTTCTGAATCGATCCTGATTTGACTAGTTCTAAGTGGTTTTTGGTGGAGAACTTCTGGGAGAAGCTGTCATTGGTTGACCTTGTTCCTTTAGGAGCTGTAACAACATCTTTAGGGACTTTGGATCCCTTGGATTATGGACATTTCATGCTTAAAGCTGTAAGGCACAAAAATGTCTATAACAACCTTCATTCAACCAAGTGAGGTACTCATCTTGGAAATTTGAATCATTTTGTCCCCACAATATAATATGATGTTGGATCAATCTCATGATCCTAAGAACATAGGTCATAATAGCGAGGAACTTTTACCATGGGCAAAAGAATATCCAAATTTAAGGAACATGACTCTTTTAGAATAAGAAATAAGGATATTTTTTACACTGATTTTTTTTTCTCATTTGTTTTCACAAGTTATCTATTGCTTGATATTTTAACATGTAACTTAGTTGGTATGATTGTGCCTAAGGTTTTGTTAAAGGTTGAATACTAATTTCCTAAGGTTTTAGTTTCTATGGTGACATTTTATTTGCTTTGTTTATACAGGTCATTTAGCCGCATAGTGGCCACTGTCGAATGTTGAAGTATATGTCGTATAAATATTGTATAGTCTACTTTATTTTATATTCAATTATTCATCGTATTTCATGTCTTATACTCTCCATTGTATCTTCTTTCATTTTCAGGAGAGGAACTCAATATTGATGGTAAGAAGTAGCAATTGAAGAAAGAGGAGAACAATAACACTAGAGCGATAAATACAAAATGAGAGGGAGAAGAGAACCTGTCTAGTGATACCCTTATAGCCAATATCTTGCATAAGACACACTCATAGAGACTGATGTTCAAGCCTTTAGAGTTGGTGAATTCACTTGGAATTCTTTGGAAACATAGTGATAATCTTTTGAAATGATGAACAATATTTCATGTGTAAATTGTAGTCCAACTGATATTAAGTTGGAAACTCATATTGTAATACTTGATATTTTATATAATAAAATTTATATGGTTGAAATTAATTTATTTTCACTTGATATTATTTATTCTTTTAATTAACATATGTAACTTTGTAGTGCCAAGGGTTAGCTCAATTGGCCAAATAAGTGCCTTGCCATTTGGGAGGTCACAAGGTCAATTCTCCCCGAAGCCCTTGGGGTTAGGCCTAGCTATTGGTCGTGGGGCTTTATACTCTTGATAAAGCTCAGGTATTTCCATGGACGTAGTGGCCACCCAGTGACCACAAGTGTTTTTCAACCACATGTAAAAAAAAATGTATATAACTTTGCGTTATCATATTAGATAAACATGCATATTGTATGGCATTTTTTTAAAATTTAGTCGCAAAATCATACTAAATAATTTATGTTGATTAATAATGAACACATAAAATAAATCTAAAACTACTAAATTAGTAGTTTATATTAATTAATGATGAACACAAATAAAATGAATATATGAATAAATTAGTCGTTTATAACAATTATGAATGAAATTAATGAAAAGAATAAAAACTACTAAATCTGTTGTTTATATAATGAATATGAAAATACCAAAAAAGATAAATGACTACTGCAAATGATAATTTTTTTATTAAAATGGTGACTAAATTTTTCATATATACGACTATTAGTAGCTAATTTACAGTATCTTATAACATGACTAAAATTTAGTCATATTTCTTTGGTCATTAATTGGTTTCGTATGATGACCAAAATTTGCATATATATGACTATTAATGGATAATTTATAGTATCTTATAACACGACCAACATTTTAGTCATATTTCTTTGGTCATTAATTATTTTTCTCCAAGATTCATATAGTAATATATTTTTTTGTATATTTGGTCATTAATTGCAACAATTAATGACTAAACCAATGAAAAATTAATAACCAAATTTATGACTAAATATACTACTAGATGGTAAAATTAAGGAAACTAGTTAATGACTAAGCTAAAAATGATTAAAAGTTGTTTGCATTATAAGATACTATAAATTAACTACTATTGGTCACTGACTGAAAATGGTCGTTTATATGCAAATTTTAGTTGTTTTTAGTAACTAATTTGTCATTGTGTACTAGTGATTACATGCATGGACAACATAGTGATGGGAAGCATGTGGTACTTGGACAACAGTGCCTCATTCCATATGACAGGGAATATAGATTTTTTCATTGATTTGGAGGAGAAGGATCTCCATATGCACATAAATATGGGAGATGATGGAAGCTACAATGCAAACAGGATTGGTACAATCACCTTTCAGAGGGATTCGGGCTCCCCTCTTAGACTCAAGGATGTGATGTTTGTTCCGGGTCTAAAGAATAATCTTGTCTCTATTGCAATTTTGGAAGGCTATGGTTATGATGTAATCTTAAGAAAAGTAAAGGAATTCCTAAGACACATAGCCACTAAATAGGTGAAGAAGATCGGTTTTCATGTGAAGAACCTCTAAAAACTAGATGTGGAGGATTTTGTTGCTTTGAGCAGAAAGGCAGAGAAGGTGCATAACCGCAATGTCAATGAACTTTGGAATAGAATACCTGTCCATTTGCATCATGGTGGTTTGACAATCATGCATCATATTACCACAGACCTCCCCAAAGGAGCACTAGAGCAATAGGACACATGTAAAGGGTGTATCATGAGGAAGTACACAAAATCTACTTTCCATGATTGGGACATAAGAGCACATGCAGTCCTTGAAAGGATCCACTCTGATATTTTTGGACCTTTATCGACAGCTTCCACTACTGAGCACAAGTATTTTTTCATCTTTATTGATGACTTCTAGCAGAAATGTTGGATCTTATTCATGCAGAAGAAGGAGGAGACTTTCTCCAAGTTCTTAGAGTTCAAGGCATTGGTGGAGAAAGAAACAAGGAAGAAAGTGAAGCCTCTCAGGAGTGATAACGGAGGTAAGTATTGTTTCATTTAATTATGCAATAAGTTATTGCTCCACGATCTCATGCCTGATTGAGATTACCAGACAACAAAAGGAAAGACTAATAGAGATATAATAGTGTCCCAACCCAAATGATCGAACATGCATTAGGTGGTCAGTTCTATATACTACAAGGAAATATGTGCACCTAGCCTCCTCGCAAGTTGGGGAAGGATTTTTGGCCTTATGCAGATTATTGCGCTCCACTAGAGTGATATACCTCATCCACACTTGATCTCCATCCCTACACACAACCACAAGAAAAAAAAGATAACAAGTGACCTTCCTTGGAAGATCATTAGATCAAAATATCATAGAAACAACTATAAAGCATGTTGAATAAAAACAAATACAGGGAAGGAAAATATGTTTCTATTAATCATATAAGTGAAAATACGTCAATATACCTTCAAAAAATAAGATCCTCGCCTCCATCATGTAGTATGGTCTCCTCTCCCAATACAACAAAGATCTCGTGCTATAGTTCAGATACTTTCTCTTTTTACCCTCTTTCCTCTTGGTGAGATTATAAAGGGTCATTCTATCCTTTGGGAGAATGTATCTAGACACCTAGGGGCTTGAGAAGTTAGGAAACTTATACAATAATGGTCCCATAGCCAACTCATACACAAGTGGTTCAAGTTGATCTCCTTGGGAATGACAAAATCTAGAAACCTTTTTCACAATTATGAGTTTTTTCTCAATTATATCAATTATGAAATAATTATTATCTCATTGTTATAATATTTTGGAAAATTAATTATGAGTCAATCTTGTAATTCCACCCTTTTATCATGGGATAAATCTCACATAAGTAAAATAAAAGGTGAAAAGCGATTAATTTTAGGAAAACAACTTAGGTAAGTTGATATTGGGTTTCTCTCACTATAATGGAGTGGAAAATAGGGTTATAATAGATTCCCCCTAATACATGAAGTTAGAAGAGAAATTGATGGCTGAAATGCATTACAATAATACTCAATGCTCAAAATGGGAGGAAGGAGCCAAGACTATGAAGCTAGATTGGAGGAACTCAAGTGTTGAAGTCTCAACTCTCATGATAACATCCCAGAGGCAGGCATACCCATGCTCAGTCAGAAGAAGATGTTGAACATGGCTGCCATAAAATACACTGCGAATCCATGACATGAAATGGTAGAACATGTCCACGAAGACATACACAGTGGATCCATGTGACTCAATAGATAGAGCAGAGCCACCAGCAAATATAAGTGGATCTATGTCATAGTATACATCAGTAGGACTATAGACACATGATAGATAGAGAAGCGTCTCAAGATAATGCAGCTTGGGAAGGATGCCATATAAGAGTGAGATGTCCCTAACTGAGGGTCTTTGACATAACCCTGATGGTATGAATATACATCATGTGAATATGTGAGCTAAATTCGAACATGGTAGAAACCTCTTGATTAACATCCAATGAGGTAAACCAGTAACAGACGTGAGGGAATCCACCAATGAGGAAAATGGACCCCAAGGTACTTAGTACAATCCACTAAGTGTGAATAAATGAGATGATATCGAACACCAATGAACTCGATCAATCGAGAGTTAATGATGTAAACCCACTATCAATCATGAGGAAGCCTACCACTGAGGTCTGCAAGCTCCAAGGTACTATTGGTTCCTATATCAAGTTCAATGATAATGAGATGAAGTCGACAAGAGATGATTTGTTGAAGGAGGGCCTTGATGTATCCCCGACCAATCGACATGGAACAGACCAGGATGATGTGATGTATGGATGAAGTCATGAAGTAATGAAGTACAACTGACATAGGGATAGTTGACTCAAAAAGGTCAACAGGATATTGTAGATGGCTGACACAGGTTGAGACTGCTCTTGAATAGACAACGACATGACACAAGAGTGACTTGGCAGCATGACTTATGAGCACCATGTGATATCATGCAGTGATGTTGGGGGAATCGTACCATGCTCCATATGACTGGAAGAGTAGCTAGCTAGAGGAGTAAAGAGACTCATATGGATGGTACAGCTCCTAGGCAAGCTAAATCTCAACTATGAGATAATGAAATAGATAGGTGCCATGTTCAAGGGCAACACAATTGACACTACCATTTCGATGACTAAAGGAAAAAGATGTTCCCTCCCTTCCCTTTTTATAAGTTCTTTTTTCATAAAGTTGTCCCCCCATCCCAAAAAAAGCATCAAAATATACAAGTGGGAACCTCCTAGCCACAGACTACGGTATTCCTTTTTCATAACTAGCCTATTCCAGTTTGGGAAATGGTTAAACATATACTGGGTAGATGACACTTCAAGTACTTTGACAAGCATGAAGTAGACGAGTTAACTTGGAAATATTTTCTAAATTAAGGATTCTGAAAAGAGCTTAAAAAAAAATCCTCTTGGAGGAACGAGTGGTATAAAGGGTAGAAATTGGTTCTGGTGATGGTGGAATTTCTCATGTCATAAATAGGACAAGAGGTTGGATAACAGGACCACTCATCGCAATAGTTCCTCTAAGAAAGGGTAAAACATCAAGTGAAAGCAAATGGTAGGCCAAGCAAATTATGAAGACGGAAGAGAGAAACCAAGGTTCATCATGCATAAGTCAGTTGATAAAAAGTGGCAATCACAAGGGATAAAATCGGTGGAATCCTCTTGGGGTATAGCCAAAAAAGAGATGAAGAAGAGGACATGTTGCTTAGATTCTAGTTCATGGCTAGTCAAAAGAAGGAATTCTGAAAAGAAGATAAAATAACTGCATGGACACCAAAATGACAAGGAGGTGCTAGCTAGGGTATCCATGATCAGGTAATCTCTACTACCAAGTGACAACATGCATAAAGGAAAATGGTTGAAGCCGCAACTTGATGGGGTCATACCTAAGGCATAAAAATGGCACTGACAGTCAATAATGGATCGATGATGGTGATATATGACCTACCCCTATATGTCATTAAGAGGAAATATACCTCAGACCCAATGGATGTCGCAATAGAAATGCCACCCTATCCTGTAAAAGTCATCTAGAAAGACTAAACCCATGGTTAAATCACATAATGAAAGAAATAAATATGGAGGAAGTAAGAACAAGATCATGATTTTTTTTAGTTTGATTTTTATAAAAAAAAATTTGGATTTTTGGCATAAATAAGGCATGAAAAATACTCACATAACACAAAAAAAGAGATAAAGCATCACACTCCTATGTACAATATGTACAAGCACAACACAATTCAATAGGTCATGCTAGAGTGTGCCCAAAGTCGGGCACTGGCAAAGGATTTCTATACGTAAACTCATGGAGGTGAAAGGTACCATATGACTCACCAATGTTGGGCCATTCCAAAGGAAGTCAAATTGCAATCCGGAAAGGTTGGCCATGCCAGGGAAATTCTAACATAGTTGCATTCTTGAAATTAACCTGAGGACATAAAGGAGGATCAAGACATAAAGTGGGTACAAGACGCTTGTCGATAGGCGGTGAGGGTAATTTGTTGGCAAGTTTGGTAGTAGAAGCCCAAGACTTGACTCGGTCCATGGGTGGAACTTCCAAGGAGATTCCCCATGAATCATTCCAAGATTTATGTTTCCAAGCTCTACTTGTTCTACATCAGGGAGACTAGATGCATGAGGAGGCATAATCTCCCTAGGATGATCAATAGGTAGATCCATACCTCCAAGTTGACTATCCGGGGAGGCTCACCATCACGGGATTCACATGGAACAAGCAGAGGGGTAGACTATGTGGGAAAAAGAACCTGGTCATATTCCATATTATGATGGAGTTTCCAACCAGCATTAGGACATAATGATGGGACTTCTAGAGAGGCAATCTCTTCCACAATAGGTGGCAAAGGATGTTCACTAGCTTGATCCACTTCCATAGGATCAAGAGGTCTATGGGGTCCATAGGCGCTAGAAGAGATCATATTCATAGGAGCCTTAAAAGACGATGAATGAACATCGGGCAAAATGAGTTGAGAAAAAACTCCCATAAGAGTGGGTCTTTTAAAGAGTCCAACTCCAATACTCTGAAATTGACTAGGGTGATCTCCCACGAGTAGTACAGAATTCCTAGCGGTGGAAATATGGGTTGACGGCACACATAAGTCAAGCTCATCGATGGTGACTTTTTTTCCTTCATGAGGAAATAAAAATAAATGAGAAACAAAAGAGATGACTACAGTCATTGCATAAAACCAACTATGGCCAAGGAGTAGGTTGTAATCTAATGTGGTGTCAACAACTTCGACATCAACATATACAGTTTCCCCCCCTAACTCAATGGAAAAAATTGGAAGAACCCCTTTAGGTACAAATTTATGTCCGTAAAAAGCTTGGAGAGTGTCGTTGGATAGAGAGACAAGAGCCTTCTAGTAGGATATTGACATAACACACATGGAAGAGCCTTCTTCCACCAAAGTGTGATGAATGTTCTTGTGGAAAATCTGCACAATGATTTGAAAAGAAATCTGTTGGGAAAGGCGAGGAGCGACTTTGTCAACATTTAAGGAAATGAGACTAGAGTCATACAAGTCAACTCCACCAATGGCAGGCAACAAGGCTTTGTGCTGCTGAGGACAGCTTTGGAAGACCTCTAAAGCAAACATACAACAAGGAACATGGGCAAGATCTTCAACAATATTGTAATACATAGCAACCCTGGCAGAAGGATTATGTGTCATATTCTGGAGAACACCCCTAGGGGGGTAATAAATAGGTTCCACAGGCTTATCCAAATTGATAGGTCCAGTGGAAGGTAGTGTAGTTGATGAGTCCTTAGAGGGAGAAATCGACTCAGAAGCATCATAAGATTTGGCTCACGTAGTCACATTGACATCTTCCTTGCACATGAAGATGGATGAACTATGAGGAGGATGGGAAGATGACCTCTCATTTCCCCCTTGTGAAGGTCGATGATGTTGAGCAACCATCTGTTACTGAGGTTGTGCAGGGAATGGATGAGTCAAAACGATAGGCTATTGAGTCGATTGTGGTGAAAGAAGCCTATGGACTTCATCCATTCGAGGGAATCCATGAGTAAGTTGGTCACCTTGACAAATTTTACAGGGGAAATTGACTTTATGACAATGTTCAGTAGTGCCCCCTCCCTGACTCTGAGGGTTGGGTTGGGACTCCTAAGCATTTTGATTCTTTTGTTTATTTCTCTTATTATTCTTTTTACCACTTGATTTCTATTTGTTCTTCGAGTGGGTGGACTTCACCGTGAGAACATCGGTGGACTACTGAGGAGGGGGTGCTTTAGGAGAGCCAAACACACTTGCTCAGGCTTGAGATGTAAAAATCATTTGCCCAAGTTGGGCAGGAAGTTGGCCCATGGAATCAGAAACATACTCGACCATGCCATCGGCATGTGGGCCACGAACAAGTTTTGGAGGACCAATGGAAGGCCTAGGGGCATTAGGCAATACTTCATAGATCGTACCCAACCGTGAATAGATCAGATCCAACTATTGGGTAGCTAAAATAGCTTCTTCCTCGGTAACAACTCTAAACATGAACACAACCTTATAAATTTGAGGTCGGAGAGACCGGATGAACCATTTATGTAATATCTCATCAAGAAACGTGGTTCTCACCAACCTCGGGTGATGACGCCACTCATGAATATGATCAGAAATTAACGCGACATCATCTTGTTTGAAATCAAACAAGAGATTAGATTCGATGTCTTGTCATGTAGGTAACTGGAAGTGTGTCAAAAATGTTTGAGCTAGGGAGGAAAAGTCATTGTAGGATGTAATATCTAACTCGATATACCACTTTGTGGCATCCGTAGTTAATGTACGTTGGAATAAGCGAATTTTAACATAATCATCCACCAAATAATGGGATGAGTACCACAAATGATAAGTGGTAATGTGAGAGGATGGATTCTCCCAGGATTTCCTTCAAACTTGGGAATATTTGATGGTAATTTGGAGGGCATCAGTGGCCACCAAGGATCATGATGGATGGGATCATTAGTCAATTTCGCCAAGTATGGTAAATCAAGAGAGGATAGGAACAAATTATGGAGTTGACTAAATGGATCATAGGCGGGAGAAGCCCCTGACCAACCTTGTAGTCCCCCCATGTAAGGAGTAGAATAATGCATTTTCTGGTAAAAGAAAGGGTTCGCCCCAGCATAAGACTGTTGCTGGCCATAATGAACTATAAATGGATGTTGCCCCCTAGGGTATGTACCTACAGAGCGAAAAGGACCCCCAAGAGCATGGATTATTATGGGGATGTACCCAGTAGTAAAAGAGGGACTACTCTTTGTATTAGGACCAACATAAGGAGGATAACCAGTGTGAGAGATGGCATTGGAAACAGGGATTCCCCAGGTAAACTAGCCCCTCCAGGAAAAGTACTAGTAGGTGGCACCCCTCCAAAGAGTGAATTGTACCAAGCTTGTGACATACTAGAAGAAACGTTTCCCCCAGGATGACTAGGAACAACTGATGATCCCCCCCACATATTTCTAGAAGTAACCATGCCTAAGTGAGGAATAGGAACTGTTGGTTGAGAAAAGTTAGGTGAAAAGACTCCTGATCCTACCAATTGACTAGGCTAAGGCACCCTGCTCAGCATAGTAGATGGTGCGGTCATGGAAATATTCGAGAAATTTGTAGGAGCTATAGATGAGACTAGTGGAATGCCCCAAGAAGAAGTGAGAGGTGTGGACGGAGGAGTAGGTATAGCCATGCTAAGATGCAGTAATGATGACATGGAAGTTGACACTGTCGATGTAGAAGGTAAGGAGGTCTCAGACTTTGCCATAGGATAGATAACTGAAAAAGGTACATAAGTGTAAGATGGTGTAGAACCTTTAGGGTTCAGCTGCAACAACTCAGATCCTAATGGATCAGTCAAAGGTGGGTTAGCAGGAGCAATAGAATCATCCACCAAAGTCTCAATAGAAATTAGATCAGTACCAGAAGGGCCAGGTATAGACTCCAAGACTATGTGTTTGTATAAGTATTGAGCACTAATAGGAACTCTTCGTGCAAGAGTGATAATTTTTCCTCGTTCAAGAGGCAAATTGTGAAGACAATGTGATTGATAGTGGACAAATTTAGCCAGGGTGATAAATTATAGATTAATACAATTATGTTAGTGCAAACACCCTAAGGCTAGAACTGCTAACTTGGGCCAAATAAAAAACACTGGAAACTTCCTAGAAGATAGCACACGCAAACCAAAATACAAAGAAGCTGGCAGTGGAACAATTATACTAGCGACCTGCTTCCTAGCCCTTTTAGCTACGAACTCAGCACAAGTTCCCTCACAAGATGTGGGACACCACCCGAGAGGATTGAGATATTATGACTAATATTTTTCCTAGGTATAGAGAAG
Source organism: Pinus tabuliformis (assembly GCA_031772625.1). NCBI lineage: Eukaryota > Viridiplantae > Streptophyta > Pinopsida > Pinales > Pinaceae > Pinus > Pinus tabuliformis. Next base: position 1,264,667,707 of record CM062816.1, on the reverse strand, counting down.
ACGACCTTGACCCTACACATGTGTATGATCACTAAGAATATAGGCCACTATGGTCACTAGCAAAAATTACACGAACTAGGGGGATAGTCGTAGGACAAATCCACATGCAAGCGTAGGACACTTGAACCCCAAAAAGGAGCCAAGACTGAAACCCCCTTGAGATTTACCTATCAAGTGATCCCCAAGTATTATAGCAAATGCTAATCACATCATTTGTATGCATGCAAATTCCGCTATATCGCATCACCTAAAACTAAGAAAAATGGGTCATGTCACCCCACCTAGCCCAAGTGTGACCTCATGCTTGACCATATTTTGAGGAGGGATTCCTAGATTGCCCTACTTCAAATGGATTTAACTCCCTATTGCAAGATGCTAAGTTGATTGTGTAGTCTTGGAGCAGTTAACTCACACTCCTATCTCCAAGACCCTAGCGTAAGCTAGTGTTGGTGTACTACCAATAAAAAATAAAAGAAGAATCTGGTTCATTTTATTATCGAATTGATTTTAAGTGGTTGTTATTTACACAGTTGGGATACGGTGTGAAATTTAGATGGTGTTAATGACTCTTTGTTAGTCACCCTAATGTAGATATACACAATTTTCGTTTTTCCTTCGATGAATGCTAACTACAAGAGGGTAAGAGTTTTCATAACACACCAACGCATATTATGATTCACCCTCACTAAATATTCTTAAATGAAAAGAATCCCAAATTTTGTGAGTTAATGATCCAAAAAAAAACAAAAGGAAAAACAAAGTAATCGAGAAAAGACCAAAGCAAGGTTCCAAAGCGAGAGTGCAAAGCACTCCACAAGCATCACAACTAGAAAAATAAATCCCAATCAAATAAATGCACTTGAAGCAATAAAAATGAAAGCCAAAAGTGAAAGAAGGAAGATAATGTCAACAAGCTAGGGTTGTAGCAAAATGGCTCAACTAAGACCAATGTTCTACAAAGGTCAAAACTAGACCCTAGAGGTAGGAAGACCTAAACAAGATCAAATGAGGGTGATATAAAATAATAAAAAACACACTCCAATGAACTTTTCTAGATGAGAACTGTACAACCAATCACAACACCACCAATTGTGACAAAAATTACCAAAAGAGGAAAGAGATCACCCAACAAGAAGTGTAAAAAAGTGAGCAAAGGCCACAAAAGTCTGAAAATAAAATGTAGATCAAGTCTAAACAGTCACTAAAAATAACCAATCAAATACGAAAATGATATCTAGAGGAAAAAATCAAGCCTCAACCCAAAGCATCCAACAAAATTTCAAGAACAAATTGAAAGGCTAAGAGCAATGGAAGACCTTGGATAAACTGATCAAAATAGATCAGATCAAACACACACAAAAATTGATCAGCAACAACAAACCATGAATCACACAGACCTCAAATAGATCATCAGAAGATGAGAGGTTCTAAGCCCAATCAAAGACAAAAATCCTTCTTAATGAAAAGTGACCAATCTATGGAAATCAAGAAAACAGAAGTAGATCTGGACTAGATCTAGAAGATGAACAGGAGGCCCATACTAAGCAAGAACATAGGTAAAAATTTTAGAAATGAACATTGACTTTTCACGAGCTAAAATCCCAGACGTGCGCACAACACAGGGAATAGAGCGTTTGGACACTCACTCATTAACTACAAGGGAGCATATGGGATCTCCCAAATGCATGGATGACTCCCTGTGGGAGAATTTAGGGAAAAATGTTTGACTAGAAAACTTAAATCAACCATAAAATCCTCATACGGAAATCTGGGGAAAAATATTCGACTAGCAAATTTAAATCAACCATAAAATCCTCATACGGCATTCGTTTTTAGTGATTTATTTTTTTTGGGAAAAATTCCAAGAGGAATACAGAGCCGTGGTCAAATTTATCAAATTTGGTACATAAAATCCTAGAATTCAAATTTAATTCATGAATCTATTCTTCTCTCATACAAAAAACGAAAAAAAAAACTCCAAATCTAAGATCAGCTCATATCTGAAGCAAATAAAACTAATGGAGACAAAAAATAATGCAAAAATACACAAATAACTCAATGGGAGACCAAGAAAAAGCTAGATCCAAAGCAAAAGAGAAGAGATCTAAAGACAAAGAGGGAAAAATAAAAATTCTCTCATTGAAAGCACCAATTTGTTGCATTTAATTATGCAAGGATTTATTGCTCTGCGATCTCATGCCTGATTAAGATCACTATACATCAAAAGGAAAGACCAATGGAAATATAATAGTGTCCCAACCCTAATGATCAAACATGCATTAGGCAATCAGTTCTATATACTACAAGGAAATATGTGTGCAATTGGCCTCCTCGCTGGTTGGGGAAGGATTTTGGGACTGATGCAGATTCCCACACTCCACTATAGAAATTACCTCATCCACACTTGATATCTATCCCTACACATAACCACAAACAAATGAAGACAACACGTGACCTTCCTTAGAAGATCATTAGATCAAAATATCATAGAAACAGCTATAAAGCATGTTGAATTCAAATAGATACAAGGAAGGAAAATATCTTTCTATTAATCATATAAGTGAAAGTACATCAATATACCTTCAACAAATAATATCCTCTCCCCCATATTGTAGTATGTTCTCCTCACCCAATATAACAGAGCTCTCGTGCTATAGTTTGGATACTTTCTCTTTTTACCCCCTTTCCTCTTGGTGAGATTATAATGGCTCATTCTATCCTTTGGAAGAATGTATCTAGACACCTAGCCACTTGAGAATGGTCCCCTATCCAACTCATAAACAAGTGGGCCAAGTTGATCTCCTTGGGAATGACAAATTCTAGAAACCTTTCCCACAATTATGAGATAATTATTATCTCATAATTATAATATTTTGGAAATAATTATGAGAAATAACTCAATCATGTAATTCCACCTTTTTATCATGGGATAAATCTCACATAAGTAAAAGAAAAGGTGAAAATGGATGCATTTTAGCCAAACAACTGAGGTAAGTTGATATTGTTTTTCTCTCACTATAATAGAGTGGTAGATAGGATTATAACAAGTATGTGTCGAATGAGTTTAAATTTTTTTTTTTTTGCCAAAAAACACATTCAACAAGAGTTGACAACACCCCACAACCCACAACAAAATGGGGTGGCTAAGGAGAATAACAATATAATTGTGGGAGAAGCACAGGCGATATAACATGACCAAATCCTATCTTTTCACTTGTGGGCTGAAGCATGCAACACAGTTGTCTATTTGCAGAATAAGAGCCCTCATCGGATTCTTGGCTTGATTACACCAGAGGAGAATTTCTTGAGGAGGAATTCAAATGTTTCATACTTTAGGAGTTTTGGAGCCTATGTCTACTTCCATGTCTCCAAAAAATCAAGGAAGAAGCTAGAATTGACAACAGAGTTGGGGGTATTTGTGGGTTACACAGAAACTCCCCACAGTTACCATGTGTATTTTCCATCCCTTAGAATAATAGTTGTGCAAGGGATGTAAAATTTGATGAATACAAATCCATGTGGTTCTCTCTTGAGAGGGAGCTTGAGATCCAACCCAAGGAGGAGTTTTTAGCTCCAAAGGAGGAGCCTCAAGATATTGTGGAGCAACAATAAGTTGAGGATTAGAGAGTGGAGACGGCCACTCAAGCAGAACCATCCCGAGAAGGAAGGAAGAGAACTAGGGAAGCTAAGATACTTATGTACGATGTGACGGAGAATTTGGGCACTCCTTCAAATAAGTAGGTAGAGAAGGTCACTAGATCTATACACTAGCTACATGGCTCTAATAATGGATCTAGTGGAGACTGTGCCATCCTGCTTCGAGGAAGCGATAGAGAAATCTGTATGGGTTGATGCAATGGTGGAAGAGTATGAATCCATTGTGAACAATAGTGTTTGGGAAGTTGTCCCAAGACTAGGAGACAACTCAGTTATGGGTTCATGATGGATCTTCAAGGTGAAACATGCAACAAACATAAGCATAAAAAATTATATGGCCAAATTTCTAGCCAAGGGGTACTCTTAGGTTGAGGGGATTGACTATGAGGAGACTTTTTCTCATGTAGAAAGGTACTCATCCATCATATCAATCCTTGCTCGAACTGCACATATGGGATGGAAGATCCACCAGATGGATGTGAAAACAACATTCCTCAATGGAGTTATTAAGGAGGAGGTGTATATTGAGCAACCAGAAGGCTTCGAGACTTTTAATCGAGTCTCATGTATGTAGACTCAAGTGAGCGTTGTATGGTCTCAAGCAAGCATCATGTGCTTAGTACACCAGGATCGATAACTATATCACTAGTTTTGGATTCACCAAAAGTTAAGCAGATGAAAACCTCTATCATATTTTGGTAGAAGGTAAATTGTTTATTATTGTTTTATATGTTGATGACTTGATTTTGACTGGTGATGAGAAGTTGATTAGATCTTGCAAGGAGGACCTTGCAAGAGAGTTTGAGATGAAGGACATGGGCCTCATGCACTACTTTCTCGAATTGAAAGTATGGAAAGGTGATGGGGAACTATTTGTCTCTCAAGGCAAGTATGCCAACAAGATACTTCGGAGGTTTCGCATGGACAGGTGCAAATCCATGGAGACTCTTCTAGTGATCAACTAGAGGAAAGAGGTTGGCACTTTAGGCCAGGAAGTGGATATGACTATTTACTGATAGTTGGTGGGTTCAGTCATGTATCTTGTGAAGACATGACCATATATGTGCTTTACAGTAAAATAGGGGATCCATGCTATGGTTAGGCCAACCGAATTGTTTTGGAGGGAAACTATGCATTTTCTATGGTACCTCAGAGGAACTACCCATTTTAGACTTTGGTATAAATGGATAGAGAGAGTGACGTTGTGTAGCTTCACTGATGAATATTGGGAGGGAAGTACATCAGACTAGAAGAGTCATTAGAGGAATTTTGAGGTCTAAAATGTGCCTCCTAAGAAAAATGTACAACCAAAATAAATTTTATAAGAACCAATAGGATTCAAGATGATGATGTCAACCATGGGGGATGATTCACCATTTCTGGGATAAAAAAATAAAAACATTAAAAAATAATAAAATAATAAAAGTACTTTTTCAACTTGTATTTTCAGCTTATCTCCGTAATGTTTTACTCAAATTTCAAGCGGGAGTACTCATTCAATACAAAATTTAATTCCTCATCGAAAGAGTACCCATGTTTCATACTTTCGATGAAACATGCTACACGAATACATGAAAAAAACGTGATTGCAATCACATTTTTCATGTATTTATCATTTTTCGTGTAGCAGGGTCTATCAAAAGTATGCAACATGGGTACTCCTTAGATGAGGAATTAAATTATCCGTCCAACGAGTGTTCCCGCTCGAAATTTGAGTAAACCCATAAGGAGATAAGATGAAAATACGAGTAGAAAAAAGTAGTTTTTTATTTTTTTCCCTATGAAATGTGATAATGTAATCTAATCTTATTTTATTCTTTCCACTATTAATTTAAAATATCCTTAGGAGGACTATTTTAGACCTCAAAATTCCCCTAATGACATCAGGTGTAATATTCAGTTTTGGGTCCACAGTGGTTTCTTGGTACAAGAAGAAGCAAGGATTTGTGGCACTCAGCTCCGCAGAAGCAGAATACATGTATGCAAGTCAAGCAGTATGTGAGGCGATATGGATGAGAAAGATACATGTTGGTTTGTTTGGTCAGATGATGGATCCAACTGTGATTTATTGTGATAATCAGAGTTGCATCAAACTCTCTGAAAATCTTCTTTTTCACAATTGATCTAAGCATATTGATATCTGGTGTCACAATCTACAGGATTATGTGCAAATGTGGATTATGTTGTTGCGTACATTCTGATAGAGGAACAAGATGATGATATTTTGACAAAGGCATTGTCAAGAGGGAAGTTCGAGTTCGAATGGTGTAGGATAGGGGTGGTTGATAATCCCTTTGTTTCTAAGAGGGAGTGTTGAAAATGAAGCAAGAAAATTTCAATTTGACTTTTCCTTGGTCAAACTAGAGAAAATTCGAATTTCTATTTCAGCAGAAATATTGGAGGTAGTTAACTGAGGTGACATGGCACTTGTCACTTAGTTAACTCAGTTAATTTGATTTGGGTAAGCTTGACTTTAGTTCAATGTGTTTGATTGCTAATTTGTAGGAATCTATTTCAGTTAATTTGAGTTATTGTCAGTTTAACTAGTTTTAACTATCAGAAGAACTAGTGGAGGTAAACTTGTGGAAGTGGAACTTCAACCACACTCAGTGATCAACCAATTAATTGATCAATGAACCCAAAATAATTGTTTCATGCAAATAATTCAATTTACCAGGCCAAATGAAGATTCCAAGGCAGTGTACTATCCGTTATAGCATATTCCAATGTTTACAGGTGGTGCATGAAGTCAGAGGAAGGACCTAATGGAATTGTGCAATTCAATAGTGGTAAATTCCTAAATAATAGGGGCCAATTTCCCGTAGGAACAATGCAAGGAAATAAGATCTTGGGGGCATTGAAAATTGGCTAAATGTTGGCCAAATTCAATCAATCAGGCAGATCAATAGATTTTACACTTGCAGGGTGTGTTCAAGCTTGAGAAACCATATGTGTTTCATCTCTATTTTATCATTGATGCAATATAGATAGTAAGGGGTTTTGAGAAATGATTTCCCCTAGATAAATCTATGTGCATGTGTGATGTTTCATTTTCCATATCTATGATTTGTGTTCTAGATGTTGAATTAACTTCCACAAATCTATTGAGTAGCTATGAGTCTTGTGATTTAGTAAATTTCGTGAGAAGTTTCGAATCTACACATTAATTTCTACAAAAGGTTCACTCAAGGACATCGATTTATGCGTGGTTATGACCAAGGGGGTAGAAGGTTTGATGTAGCAGTTAAGCGCCTTGAGCCTTAGCCAAAAAGGACCAAAAAGAGGTTATGTGTAGAAGCCTATGTGATAATCCATCAAGGTTATAGCCGATCTATAGTCATGATTTTAACGATAAGTGTCATTGGACTTTGGGATTTTATATCACATGAACAAGTTAGTAGCTTTGGCACTATGTTCCATATTCTGTGCTAGTCCACTCAACTAGTAGTACACTAAAGTTGGAATTGTGACATGAATGAGTTGGAAGTGTATAGGCACACTATAACATATTTGGCAGTTTTGGCCAAATCTAGTAGTTCACTAGACTTGGAATAGCAGATAAAACCTCTGCTAAACCTTGTAAAATTCCAAAATGGTTAAAATTAGAAAAATAACTCAGAGATTGAGATTAGGAAAGTTGAAGAGAGTTTTAAGACTAATCGTACACATAAAGAGGACATTCCAGAAGGAGAAAAAGAAGAAGATAATGATAACAAAACCTTTGTTAAATGCAAACTTAAGAGTTGCACCTAACTAATGTTTTAAACCTAAAAATATCAAATCAAACCCTTTATAAGAATAATCAAACAACCAATTTGGCTTTTGTTGGTGCAACGAGACATATAATGTTAGTATGCATCATGGGTGAATCAAATATCATATTTTATATCTGAAATTTGTTTTAGAATGAAAAGAATGCATTGGTGGTATTGGTTTTAATGGTGTTTTTGGTGTATGCAACAGAGGTCGGAAACAAGTGAATAGTATTTGTTGAAGGTGTCTTTATGGTTCCTAAGGTGTTGAGAGAGTTGATTTGAGGTGGCTGAGGAATGTATAAATCAAGGTGTTGTTTTAGAATAATAGAAATAAGTTTATCTATGCAAGGAAGGCATTGAGGTATAACAGTAAGGAAATTTTGTTTGAAGCAAGAAAGTATAGTTGATATGAGTTTGAAAATTAATGAAATATGGATCAATATGTATATCAAGTGGTATCTTTTATTCCAATGGTTGTATCTCCTTTTAGTAGTAGATGATAAATTGGGGATTAGAAGCTTCCTTTTAATGGTAGTTGATAAAACCACGAGTAGTAGCTCCTTTGAGTGGTAGTTGATAAAACTAGGGGTAGTAGCCCATTTCAATGGTAGCTGATAAAACGAGGGGAAGTACCTCGTTTTAATGGTAACTAATAAGCCTAGGGGTAGTAGCTCCTTTCAATGGTAGTTGATAAAATGAGCGAGTGGTAGCTTCCTTCTGGTGGCAACCTAAGAAACTTGCAAGTAGAAGCTTGCAGGGTAGTGATGTAAAAGCTAGTTGTAGCTTTCCTTGGATGAAGGATTCAAGAAGAATATATATGTATTTACATGTTGCATATGTGTGTGATAATGATTGTGTTGTTACTTGTTTTACATGATTGACTAATGATGTTTCTTACGTGAATGGTTATCAAGTAGATTGAAAATTTTAATTTAGAAATAGTTGTATAATTTGGTTACACTATTGATTCACCCCCCTTCTCAGTAGTGTCCTAGTCTCTAACAAGCTTGATATAATTGAGTCTTCTTGTTTTATCTACAAAATTGAAGGCTATTAGTACTAGCTTTTAAAGCCAAACCTTATATCAACAAATTGTAATTGTAGAAAACCAAGATTACCTAAAGAAAAATGCTCAAAAGAATGGGATGGATATGCTTTTCAACCCTTATCTCCCACTGTAATAAGTCTGCTACCAATAAGAAATTAGCTCCTTTAACTTGTAGAATGAAGATAAGAGGAATATATGATATCTATTAAAACTTATGCATACCTCTCCTCACAGGGTAATCTCCTCTTTCCTTCTTGGACTCCATCCCTTTTTGTATGCCTTTGATGCAGTTAAGAAGTTCAGCAAGTTGAGGAATTTGTTATTGTTTTATTTTTAATCATGCTTAATTATGTTATGGGAATGTAGTGTTCAAAAGGAAGAATTAATGATCTGATATATCATGCTTAAAATATGAAATTATACACTATTACACTTTTATTAAATTTCTAGATCTATAGATTTTACTATAAATAGTGCATACACGTAAATGGACATTATGCAGAAAATAAAGAATGGAAAAATAAAATATCACACACACATAAGACAAAATATTTTCTCTAGGAAACCCTTTCAATAGAAAAACCCAGTTGGAAGATGAGGTCACTTAGCGCTCTTTCTCTGTCTGGAAATTTGGCTACAAGTATAAATAAGTATGGCATGTGTCCCATGGGATACCATAATGCACAAATCCTCTATGTGTGCTCTACCTCCTATCCCTCTTGGATATTTTTTCTCAACCATGGAACAAATGCACTTGAAAGAATGGAATCCCTTTTCCTCCTAGTGGCCCAGTTATAACACAACCTCATAGCTCACTAGTGGTTAGTTTTGACTACCTCAACTCTTACCCAGAGTTACAATATAGAATCTTCTAGAGTATTTTACATCACAATGACATGGCTATCCATTTTTTCATTAATAATGGGGGTTGATGCGACATCCTCCCAAATTATGGGTGTGAAAATAGGAAGGTCAACTTCTGAGTGGCATAAACTTCGCATACAAACTCCAAGTGTCACATTTCTTGCATTGTTTGAAATATATTTTGGTGTAGAATAGAATGAAAAGGTGCCCCAAAAAACAGCGTTTGATGCCTAAAAATGCTCCTAATAGGTTTTAGACCTTTTCTTTCCAAACTGGGTCCTGCTGGCAAAAACAAATTAATATGAAGTATAAATTAGTATGATCCAATCCAGATAAGTTAAATTAAGTTTACCTCTTTATAATGTTTGGTTGGTGGGACCCATCTCATTTACATATGGTTAAACTATAAAACTTCTACCTCTTAATGTGTCTTCAATATCAAAATAATATGAAGTGTAAATTCTAGGAAATATATTTATCAGTCTTGCCCCATTGTACACATCATCAACTAAAAAAAGAACCACATAATATCATAAGGCTGAAATAAAAAAGAAGATTCTTCTTGTACTTCTCCAACTTTGCCACATGTATCACCAAAATATCATCAAATGGAAAACACTGCCATGGCAAAACCCTTTTGTCTCCCTTCACCATGTATGCAAATTGACAATGAAAAATTAGAAAAATAAATAGAATAACACAACCATAAGTATGTTATATATCATAAAAGTATAAAAATATAATATTGTCCATGATGTAGCCATACTGTAAAAATGTGTTTCCCAGTTTATCAAAATTTCAAAAAATGTAATGTTGTAAACATAACATTCTAAAATAAAAAATGAACTCGAAATTGTTTGTAAAATAAACCTAATTAAAAACCAACATTTTTCATCCATCAAAATAACAATCAAAAGCCATATTTGTTGTGAGAAGTTGTCTTCCCCTTTACCATGGGTCCCTTCCTTTGTTATTTCTTTCGAAACTATGCCCACCTCTACTAAGAAATATCATACTGTGAAATAATAATGTGAATGTCAACTTTATAAGCAAAATAATTAATATCTAAGTAAAATTTTACCATTGCAAGGGAACATTAAAAAAAACATGGTAAAATAATAATTTTTAGGGGAAGCAGAAGAAATCATGTTTGCATTGGAAAGTAAACCACCACGATATATCAAAAGAATCTGGTTAAAGCACATTATAAGAGATAGTATACAAACCAAGAAGGCTCAACAATCTTGCAATCAAGGTATTTTGGATAGCTTGTATGAGTGCAACTGGAAATGAGGATATTCACATCATATATCATGATAGATTATGGCATATATAATTCAAAAAACTTGTAGCCGAATGGATTGTGATTTAAGAGCCAATGTGAGCACAAAATTATTAATGAAAGCATGTGAAATTATTGTAGGAAATGAAAAATATAGATTGGCTAGAAATCTTGTCGACACAGAACCACAAATTTCATTGTGAAAATATGTTCACTTGGTATGATAAGTAATCCACATGCATGATGTGACAAGAAAGGCTGCCATTTTATTCCTAGAGGTGGAAAAATAGATACATACACGCGGTTCTCCAACAATGGAGATTGATTTTTAAAAGGTTTGAAGTTCACATTGCATGCAAGTGAATTTTCAATACTACAAGGAATAATTAATCTTCATTGATGACCTAAGGTTTGTTTTGGACCCAAGACAAAGAGGTCTTGAGGGCCACATTTCAATTTTTCAATCACAGAATTTACACACATTATATAGATATGAAAAGAGATAATGATGACTTTGTAAAACTCAAAGAAACAAGTGCATGTAAAGGTATACATCCGGTTATGATGCAAGGTAGCATTGCATAATATATGTGTAGATAAAGAGAGTATGGTTATTTCAAAAGGCAAATCTTTCTATGTAGAAAGAAGGTGTATAAAAAAACTATAATGATGAGCTTTTTCTTTTGGTTTGGATACCTCATTTAGGCCCAAGACTAAAGATTCTCAAGGGCTTGAATCTTGTCCACGGAATACACATAATAAGCGTATGATGAGAAATTTGTCTGCAGGAGATGGAACCTGATAACGACAATTGCATGGGGTATATATTAAATAGGAGGGACTCTCAAATGATGATATTGTGAATAATAGTGACCCATATCCACAATCATGGAGAGGAAAATAGCATGTATAAACAATAAATAACAAGCATTTGAAAAGGGATAAATCTTCACAAAATAACATTGGAAAAAATTATATGCATGTTATATACTTTTATGTAGACACGTAAATGAAGCCTAGAGGGATATGAAAAGTATAAAGAAATAAGTTGGAGAAAATTTTAACCGAATTACAACCTTGACGTATGAATATTTTTTGATAGAGGTGAGATTGATTTTTGAACTTAAAGCACATGGAAAGGGAGTTTTTAGGGGACAGGGATTTACCTTGTGCAATTTCAAAGCAACCGAGCACTATATTTTTTACTTACATTCCATAATAATGAAGAAAGATAGCCCATACCTTATTTTTTGGCGCCTTTATACAAAAATGAGCTATTTTTGTCAGTTTCCAGAGCCTAAACTTATTGATGTTTCCTCTCGAAATCTCTTATAGGTGTTTCTCAACTCACAAAAACCACAATTACTATCAAATAATGAAGAGTAACTAGAGTATTCAATGTGCAATTGCCCATAACCCAGAGCAGCACTATGTGCATTTGTTTCCAAAATTAACGTCATTAAGCTAAAGTACGCTGCTAACTACCATTGGCCACATCAGGATAGAATGTTTTTAATATGAAGCATGCACCAGGGTAAAATTTATTTTCCACGTTAGGATTCGTGACTGTAAACTGGTCCATTGAACACATAAACCTCAACATGTAATCATGACTATATTTCCATGTAATCCTTGGCTATAGTTGTCTGTGATGATTTCATTAATTTCTTGGCTACTCATAGTCATCAAGGTTATATTGTGATATCAATTTAATTATTGTGTATTAAAAACCCTAACTCATACTTAATAGGGGTTGAGTTGACAAGTTCAATAGAATATATCATATACTATAGCCAAATATAATACCGCATGTGGATCTAGCAACAAATATTTAGTTCATACATGTACTTTTGTGCAGTCTTGAAGTATCAATAAACTTTGGTGTTTAGCATTGTGTATAGCTTTGAAAATATTCAACAATAATTCTTGGTACCTTTATATAACCATGAGTGGGACTAATATTGCAATGCGGGTATTAGCTTACTCCATCAAAATTTTATAGGATAATCACTTTTTTATTTGTATATGAATACATATAGGTATAGGTTTGAAGTGATAACCCCCCTTTTTATTATATCTCTAAAACAAACCTTTTAAAGGAGATGGTAAGTGACTTTGATTTCCTTTATTTAAGAAAGAAAAACCATTTGAGTACAACCATCTATAATAAAAAATTTGGTAATGTAAATAATCATTTTCCACTTGAATAATGCTCTTATAATCCATTATGACATAGGAAGGCTTGATATTTTGATATTTCACCCATTGAGGGCAGGGCGGGGGTGGGATTTCATATTATATAGTATAGTTCATATTTTTTTTCCTTTAGGGTAGAATTAACTAGTCATGCAATTGCTTGTGGAATTTTTAAGTTATGTGTGTCAACAGTGGAAACTCCACTAGGTGGTCTGCAGGAGGTTGATCGTAATTATGAATTTTTTGGTTATAAAAATAACTTACGGTTGTGAGCAAGAAGGAAAAAAAATTTCATTTGGGGTAGGAAGCATGGGAAGAAAGAGGTAGGACAACGAAGACTAATCTAAGGTGTATTGATATAGTGAATGATACGTCTTAATATGGAATTATTATAGTTCCATCTATTCACATAAACCATATATGTTCCTGCTTCTTGGTTAATGATTTTACTGAAGATAAGTAAAAAAATATTAGCTCAAAATTTTGTTTAGAGAAACATTGCTTCAAATAATTATATCAGAAGGATGAAGTTGTTTATTTATTGATCTTGTTATACATATATGATGCCAAGCCTAACAGAAAAAGAAAAACTTTAAACAAAAAGTATGAAGCAATGACATAAAAGAAAAGCAATAAACTAATAGCAAAAATTGAAAGGTAAAGTAGCAATCAAATAGGAAGGAACTAAAATTTAACCCAAAAAAGGAGAGTATCAAAACAGCATAAAGAAGATATACAAAAAAAAGGGAATAAGATGTTCTTGAGTTCAGTGAGGTTGAAGCTTGGCATAAATGAATATGTCCTTATGGTGTCATACAATTTCCAAGACTTCAAGAGTACTATAAGGATAAATCTTCATACAAACAAATTTGTATAAAGAATGAAGGAAACCAACCAAAATCCAAAATAAATGATCACCATCCGATAAAAGATGCCATTGAGTGTGGTTACTATGAAATCCAATGATATCACTCTCATGCTTTATGAATTCATATTTAGAGTGATTGGGGTGAAAATGATTTACAGGAGAACAATTTTCCCTCTCTTTGACAACATCATGAGAAGGATTCTTGCAGTCATAAGGTATTTCTATAAGATTTATCTTGTGAGAAGTATAGAAGACTTTATCAATATCCTCATAATTATATTCAATATTCGGGAGAAGGGGAAAGAAATCCAAAGTCATTACTGCAACCATTTGCAAATAAGAATTAAAACATGTATCTCTTTTTGCATTCCACGTCAAGATTTCCTCTCTAAGATCTAAGGTGCATTCTTGTTTTCTCTCTTATTGAATAAAAAATTCATGCTCTTCCCTAATTTCAAGTTCATAGATCAAGTATTCATCATGATTCAAGAAAGTGTAAGAACTAGAGGATGAATCATCCAAAAATTATTTAAGAAAAGAATTGGGGCCTAAGAATTACATTTTTTAACAAAACATGTTCCCTTGACTCGGTCTTCTTCATGTTGATTAGGAAAAACAATATTTATGAGTTGGCTTATACTAGCAACAAGGGTTTCTATCATGTTCTCAAAACAATAATTACATGAAGTAACATTATTCCTAAATCCTCTTTTTCACTTTCTTCCAAATGGTCATCGCAAAGAAGAGTATGGGGAGCAGTGTGATGTGAAACAAAATGAATCTCCTTGCTAGATTTATCTTCAAGAAATGAAACATGATATTTTTTGGCATGTGTCTCAAAAAGAGTATCATTAATAGGGAATACATCAAACAAAGATTAATGATTAGATATAGTTTGGGAATATTGATAAGCTAAGGGTTCCTTACAAAAATTTGAAGATGAAGAATCATGAACTATGCGATTATCCTTTTGGTTGGTCAAAAAGAGATAGGGATTTGTTTGATATTCAAGTTAGCTTCTAAGAATATTTTACAATTATTTTTCTCATGAGGGCCATCACAAAAGTCGCAACAAATAGCAACAAGAAGATATTCTGGAAAAAACTCAAAGTGATTGGATAGAGAAGGAAATTCATTAATAAATTTTATAAAAATACTGCCTCCTACCAATATTGGATTAGGTGCTATAAACTTGTACTAATCTTCTTCTTTTCCATGAAGAGAATGGATAAATAAATTAGAAGTAAAAATGTCAAAAACCCCAATAAATTCATAAAATAGAACAAAATCTTCAATGTGGTTTGAAGAATCTTCCCATGAATTACCTCCAAAGACAGGACAACCAACCACAGGAATAGTTGCAATCAAATGCAAACTGGATTCATACACAATCAAGTGGGATAGGAATTGCATTGCTGCTTAAAGATGAAATTTTTTAATCAGGACTCACTGGTCATAAGACAATTATTTTTGATTAGTGCATTTTCATTTGCATTCATGAAGTTGTCTATCTAAGAATTCTCTCTTCTTGTGCAACTTTATATCATAGGAAATCATAGCCCAATTACATCGAAATTATTCAATGGTATTAGAGTTATCAATAATGAATTTTAATAAAGAATGAATGGTGTCTCTTTGATTATCAATTCAATCCTCAAGATTAGATTGTGTAATATCCCTCCCCTTAATAATAAATAATAAATAATAAATAATATAAATAATAAATAATAAAATAATAATAATAATAATAATAAAAAATGGTTATTCTCTAAATAAGAATAAATAGAAATAAAACAAGAAAAACAGGAAAAAGAAGAAAATAAAACAAGAAAGCTAAAGAAAAGAAAAGAAATAAAACAAGAAAAGTAAAAAAATCAAAAGAAAAGTAAACAAAGCTAAAAATCAAAGTTGCATGTAGACACATGGAGTGTGTGCATGTGGTTCCCCATCAAATGTTTGCTCTATTTATTAGAGGGTGAGGAGGATGGGAGGCATTCCATCTTTCCGAGATTCTATCTTTCATTCTCTTGGGAGAATGGTGTTCTAAGACTTAGGAGTCACTGGCAGTAGTACGTTGATTGAGGGCTTGGGGGTGGCCAGTTGTAGCAAATCCTTGCACAATTGAGCCTACGGTTGGGTGGAGAGTTGTCCCCAAAACCTTGTTGTCATCTGGCAAACTTCGATCACAGGTAATACAGGTATGTGCTTATTTGTTTGATTATGATTTTAATTAGGAAATTAACTTTATATTTACTTTGGACCGTTACATATGGTATCAAAGCAAGGCTCAACCCTTAGGGCCTATGGGCATCTTAAAAAAAAAAAAATTATTTTATTGGGATTTTTAACTTGATTTGTTTTGAAGGTAATACAGGATGCTTACTTTGGGGAGGCCACATATTATTGACATTTTTAACCAATGTGCACTGGATGATACGAAAATCATTCTTGGTTTAAGGCTTCTCGCTGTTCGTTGTGATTATTCTGATTATTCTAATCTCTTTATAGCACTTTTTCCTCTCTTTTTATAGCTCTTGAATATGGAGAATTTAAATAATAATGATAATAATTTATTTCAAGGTAATTCAAGATTTCAAAAAGAAAATTATTCGATGTAAACTCACTAATGCCTTAAATTCATTTGATGGGTGTTTAGGTTGGCTCTTGGTAAGAGAGCGCCTGAAATGCCCTTTGAAGAAAAGAGATCAAAATAATCAGAATAATCACAACAAACAGCGAGAAGCCTTAAACCAAGAATGATTTTCATATCATCCAGTGCACATTGGTTAAAAATGTAAATAATATGCGGCCTCCTGAAAGTAAGCATCCTGTATTCCCTTCAAAACAAGTCAAGTTAAAAATCCCAATAAAATAATTTATTTATTTTTAAGATGCCCATAGGCCCTAAGGGTTGAGCCTTGCTCTGATACCATATGCAACAGTCCAAAGTAAATATAAAGTTAATTTCCTAATTAAAATCATAATCAAACAAATAAGCACATACCTATATTACCTGTGATCGAAGTCTGCCAGATGACAACAAGGTTTTGGGGATGACTCTCCACCCAATCGTAGGCTCAATTGTCCAAGGATTTGCTACAACTGGCTACCCCCGAGCCCTCAATTAGCATACTACTGCCAGTGACTCCTAAGTCTTAGAACACCATTCTTCCAAGAGAATGAAAGATAGAATCTCGGAAAGATGGAATGCCTCCCATCCTCCTCACCCTCTAATAAATATAACAAACATTGGACGGGGAACCACATGCACACACTCCTTGTGTCTACATGCGACTTTGATTTTTAGCTTTCTTTACTTTTCTTTTGATTTTTTTACTTTTCTTGTTTTATTTCTATTTATTCTTATTTAGAGAATAACCATTTTTATTTTTATTTTTATTATTATTATTATTATTATTATTATTATTATTATTATTTAATATTTTGTATATATTTTTAATATCATTTATGATTTATTATTTTTATTATTTATTATTTATTATTAAGGGGAGGGATATTACATACTCTCCCACTTTAAGGAACTTTGTCCTAAAGTTATGTTTTTATTATTATTTATTATTTATTTTTATTTACTTCATGTTGACAACACCCTCTATTGAACTAGTATAACCAGCAGGCATCAAAAGTCCCCAACACCCCAGGAAATCTCAAGGAATCTCTGTCCCTTTTCCCACTTTCGGCACCAGGCATAAGCCTGACCCGATTTGTATGTTATTCCAAGGCTAGCCCCAAGGCGCGTGCCTGACTCAAACCTCATCTGCCCCAAGGCAGGCATCCGGTACAATACTCAATGACTTTGGGCATCTCACAAGGCTGGCCCACTCCCTTCACAACTACTAAGGCGCACAACCCCAGGCATCGAAGTCCTTTACATCCATTCCAGACTTTGGCATCCCAATCCAATAACAGGCACCTAGCCTAGAACATCAGGCACTTGACCTCCTCAAGAGCTATACACAAGACAAAGGAACCACTGGCATATGTAGTGTTGATTGAGTTTTGTCCCCATCCCATATGGTGTTACTTATTCTCCCTCATGTGTATGGGCTCGCACGATATCATCAAATAAACCGGCCCATTTGTGGAGTCCTATGAATAATCACACCTCAACATGCAACCAATGCATTAACCATACTATCATAGTATCATAGAAAATAATCCACATGCCATGTAATCATGAGAACATTCATCAATGTTAATCGCAACATTATAAATAATAACGAACTGTGTGCTCATGTATGTCATAAATTTGTACACAACTATCACATGCTTTACCTCATGAAATACCATCATAAGTTAGATCATCAACATATTTGCATCAAAGACATATCATGACTTCACATAATAAGTGAGCCACATGTCAATAAACCTCATATTATAGCATCATAATTCCTATGCCATGTTATGCATATCATATCCATCATGAGTATAGAACATTAAATACCTATCATCACGTAGTAAATGAATATGTCGATATACCTTGACATAATGTCATAATCATATGGATACGTTATCACTATAAGAATCATCATATCATGAAACATCGTCATTATGGTTTCATCAAGTTGTCAATTACTTTTCAATAATCACTTCTTTCAACTAGGAAGTTGATCATTTACACCATCGTATAATTATCTAAGTACGTCATTAAATTTCACATGAGCCTCATCATCTTGAGTCTTAATCTCTCGAGGAAATTCTAGTGAAATTCATTGTTTAAGATATTACTAGTTATACCATCATTATCTCAAAATTAAAATCCCTTGGTTTTGCATCCATTTACCCTTTGGCTTACTGATTCCAATATCACTATACGCAGACACTAGGTCATCATGATTTCATTGTTTTATCATGCTTAATTTACTAGTATGAGGGTTTGTTGATCCATGTTGACTTATACATATATCACTTAACAATTATCATTTTCATCCACCAAAAATATTTCTTATCTCGTCAAGTTCCTATCTCAATACCATTTGATTGCTTTATTGTAAATTCACCCTTCTTCAAGTTGGACAAGAGATTCTTGTATCTTTAGATTTTGAAATAGTTGGAAATAGTACTATCATCATTGTCCATGAAAAATTTTAAATGTGTGGTGTCATGTGGAAACAACTTTTTTTAACGCTATGGGAATAAAGCTTTTTCCTATTTTTGAACTATGTAGATCATCACTATGACCACTACCAATCATGTTTCTCGGTCCATTCATCAATACCCTTAAATAACTTTCTTCTTGATAGAACATCCCTTCATTTCCTCCTACGAGATATTCTTATATTTTTCTCCTAGTATTAGTTTCCCAATATGCCATTCCTAGTAGCTTAAAAATAGAACTTCTTTACTTCATTCTATTTTATTAAATTGACTTTAATTTCTCACCTCCAGTCATTGTCGTTTCTGTTCCTCCTCTTAAAACTTAGCACTGATATACTTTGGAAATGTTGTTACTCTTTCCCAACTTGGGTAATACCTGAAAAATAAATTCATTAAGATGGCCACCAAATGTAATCCGCTTATCATCAACATAATAAAATTGCCAGATCCTTTATCTTTTTATCCATAATTCATTCATATAGTTAGTCACCTATGGAAAACTTTACAATGTGGCTCTCCCATTGTTATAGATGTTGTTATGCACACAACTTATCTTCTCCAATCATTCTATTTATCATACCTTCCAGGTTCCTTAAAATGACCTTCATTATTACCATGAATATTCAACTTCATTAGTTGATTGCCAATATTTTCTTCTTTACATGCATCATCCTTAGATATAACTTATAGTGATACCTTTAAAGTATCAAACTCTTCCATTATGTTCCAAAATAGGTTGTCTCTTCTTATTGATTTCTTTCCCTTGTTGTGATACTTCTTCTCTACCACCTTAAGCATCTGATCCACGTTGGCCATAACCACATGAGTTATCATTAGTTATCATCGTTAAAAAATTGCAAGTTTCTCCTTTCCATTTCTCCTTAGACAACTTTTATCCACTATATGCAATTAACCTTGAATCACAAAACCTCATGTAACTTATACTCAACATCATATAGTTAATTAAACTAAGCTAAAATCATAGGGTACAATTTAGATGTATCATAATGTTCAAACCATAAAACATGACTTAGTCTATCTTAGCTAAGTAAGAACTCCAAATGGGTTCACAACATCTTCATCGTAAAGATCATATTGAGAGAGTGGTGTTCTTGTAATAATAGACTAGAGAAATGCCAAGCCACTACTATTGCTAAAGGAAAATGAGAACAATAATCCAACCTAGATAATTAGTGAATAATATGATCAACATTCAAGGAATGTTAAATCAGATTGAACCATAAAATAATGAACAGATGCAAGTGAACAACGATCATCTAAAGGTAATAAGATATCAGAGTTTATCCATTGTGAATTGGAACAGATTTCACTAATTAAGAGCACTTTAATTGGTGACAAATTTCAACATAAATTATCCAAATACTTCAAGTGCTATGTAAACTGTGGCGTAAAATGAACCGGTGGTGAGTAGTTACACTAGCATTAAAGATTTGTTCCTCCACAAAAACATGCCAGTATACTATCTCAATAGTGCAATCTTTCAGAGAATTATACATCGTCAATTATGGGTAGATTATCACCATCCAAGATTACAAGATTATATACTTTTCCAATGAATCAATGAGTCATAACAAAACTATATACCTTTAATTATGTGACTCATTTAGAATTTTGCTTTATTATATGGTTGTAATGGAGAGAGCTATGTCACACCTTTACCATTGTAGTTGATTATAGCACTTTTTATTTTATGAAATAGCGTTTAAAAAATGGTAAGAGGATGTAAGCACAAACAACTCAAGAAATTTAGATTTCTATAAGTGGTTTTACCATGTAATGAGATTCTAATGAGAGCAGAGAACCACAGAGGAAAGGGTCAGTATCCAAACCAAAGAATCTGTTGTCTATAATGATGCATGAGAAAACCAATGAGGAACTAATGAGTGCACCAAAGATGTTAAAAAAAAAAATTTAAATGGACTGCTTTTAATAGAATAAATTGTTAAACAAGTGTATCTTGAGATTCTTATGGCTATTAAATGATTACTCTAAGGGAATTTAAGAAATCAAACCACCAAAGAAATATTCCACACCATAAACAAGAAGAGACACCGCTACCCGACCCAAAACTAGATTGGATGACTGGGAATGTTATCCCTCCCCAAAACACAAAATAAAATCCTTTTATTAATAAGATGACCCACCTACAAGTGCACCCATGAAGGCAACACCATATCAAAACCCTTAAATTACAATACATTTTAGCCATAATGATTTCCTAGATAAGACACAAAATTTCCTGCATGTGTATAAAAACCCAACCCCCAAATCAATATTTCACATTATTCAGTTAGATTTTAAGCTTGCAGCCATGGCTATGCACGTTCAAGCAAATTCCATTGTTCCATTCAACAATAATGTCGAGAAATCTGCACCCCCGCTGATGAATTTGAGTCTGTCAGGCCGCCTCGCGAAGATTAATCGATCGGATTTGTTGTCGCTCACTATTCGGCAGTGTGCGGGAGCTAGCAATTGCATCAGCACCATATTCTACGTACTGAATAATTTGTAAAGAACTTATTCTTTCTAGCTATAAATATCCAAACCTTTAATTTCTATGAATGATGAGATTAACAGTACCGAGAAAAGGCCGTAGAAAAGTAAAAGCAGAAACCAAAACTAGTGAGATAGTTTTACAGTGTTAAATTTATATATACAGTAAAAAAAATATTTAACTAATCTAAATCAAAATTTTACCACAAATCTTTTTGATAAAATCTAAAAAATTCACTAGAAACAACTCTGACTAATTTTATTACTTTAATTTAATGGGTTAATTTATGCAGAGCGTGCATTAGAAACAACAAATTTGGAGGACACCACTATTGTTGCACGCAATGTTCAGGTCAGGAGTTTGAATCTCCTACATCTAGTTTTTTTTGTTTTTTTGGTTTTGTTTTTGTTTGTTTTTTTTTTTTTTCCAACGGTTAATGGTGAACCGTTTTAGGGCCAATTTTAACTGGTATATATGAAATCAATTAGAAATAACCTCCCGAGGTACTTTTAGTATAGCATGAAAAAGAATAGCAACAGAGCAGTCTGAAATAGCCAGAATTCGATAAAGAACTCATTTCAATTTTACTACCCATGGAAACTGTCCCTTAGTTTGTACCATTAATGCATCTGGCTTATCTTAGGGTCTTCTTACTTCTTCTTTCATATAGAAATTCTTCAATATTCTCTCGATTTTTAAATGTATACTCGGAACAGTTACATGTTCTTTAGGCACTTTACTCTTTTGCCTGAGCTGGGCTGCTTCATGATTCCCAGGAGCAGTGTCCAACGATCCATAAATGCAACCATTATTTAAGTTTCCCTTTCCTGGTCTTTTTCACTTTGTGTTTGGTGCACTTCACTATTCTGGGATCTGAAATATTTATGGAGTACAACATATCTCATTGTTACCGCCACAAAAACTCCTATCTTCAAATAATCAACGTGTGCTGGGGTGTCTTCTTACAGAATGGAAATTGTAGATTCGAGAAATCTCATATGGACCAAGGCCAAAACACTTGATAAAATTATCAATGTCATTAAATGGGCTTTAAATGAGACGTTGTTACATGTTTTAGAAATATTTTTAAGGAATAGTTTTATATAATATCACGGGTAAGTTCGCAAATTTCTGTTATAGACTTTAAGAACGCTTGTAGTTAATAGTTTTTTTGTAAATGCCCATTAATAAGTTGAAAAGTTTCTTGTAGCAGCCATTAAGATAAATTCCCCATACTAACACTGCCATTAAGATAAATTCCCACAACCATTAAGATAAATTTCCCTTTTAATGAAACCCCTCTTCTCCTCCTGCGGCAAGTAGCTCGATTTATCTTCGTCCCGCACTGAATCTGCGTATTCTTCTTCGTTTAAGGCATTTTTACTGCGGCCAAAAGAAAAAAAAAGGCCACAGAAAATGAAGAACTTGCAGGCCACATATTTGACAAAACTGTTGGACGTATGTGAACATATTTAGAGTTTTCGCAAGGTAATTTATAGAGAGGCCAAGATGCGAAATGGAATTTTAACGAAATTTTATGAAGAAAAACACGACTATGATTGAAATGTGGAATTCTTACAGTGTTGTACACTTGTCCTCTTAATGGAGTGTTGAAGCTCAACGGTATTTGAATTAGTTTGACCATCTCCACCGCTGTAAAAAAAACAACTAGATGTAGGAGATTCGAACTCCTGACCTGAACATTGCGTGCAACAATAGTGGTGTCCTCCAAATTTGTTGTTTCTAATGTGTGCTATGCATAAATTAACCCATTAAATTAAAGTAATAAAATTAGTCAGAGTTATCAATAATGAATTTTAATAAAGAATGAATGGTGTCTCTTTGATTATCAATTCAATCCTCAAGATTAGATTGCCTAGCAGATTAGATAGTCATTTGATAAGAAAAGATTCAGGACACTATTGTTTTAAATTGAACTCCCAATTATGGTTGTCAAAATATGTTGATGAGGGAAGTTTTTTATGCTTCTTTGTCAAATCCTTGAATCTCACTCAACAAGTGAGATAATGCGATTGGGCCTGATTGCTTTATGGCCAAATTTTGTGACTGATTTAGCGAATGTATAGGTTTATTTATAGCAAAAGGTAAATAAAATGATTATATACAAAACTAAGATAAAAACTAACAAGGTTTTCCCAAAATTTATGGAAATTTATTACAAAATATACAAAGCATAAAAGTATAACAACAATCTGAAAATGAAGTAAAGAAAAAATAATCAACACACCAATAGTGTTTTGATAACTAGAAGGCCTCAAAAACATTGTAGATATAATGCTAAATATTAAAAAAAAAAAATAATACTACAATGATAAATTACTGATCAAAAGAAGAGAAATAATTGTATAAGTATGCACATAAATATGACAAAAAAATGAGTAATTTTACGTTAATATTTATGATTACAACTCTTTGTTTAGCTAGTTTCTATGAAAACTCCTAGTGAAAACTTAATTCAAAATGTTTACAAAGTCAGAAAATCAAATATAAACATACATAGAAGTATAAATATGTGAAATGACTTTGAGAAATCCTCTTGGACATCTTGATATAATTAAGTTTTCTTGTTTTCTCTACAAAATCAAAGTCTATTAGCACTAGATTTAATTCCAAATATTCTATCAATAAACTTTAATTGCAAAAAAACAAGATTACCTGAAAAAATGCTTAGAAGAATAGATGGATATGCTTTTCAACCCTTATCTCCCCTTGGAATAAGTCTGCTACCACCAAGAAATTGGCTCCTTTATGTCACAAAATGAAATTAAGAGGAATAAATGATAACTTAAAACTTGTGCATGCCTCTCCTCTTTCCTTCATAGACTCCATCCCTTTTTGTTTTCCTTTGATGCAATTAAGAAGTTTAACTACTTGATGGATTTGTTATTGTTTTATTTTTAATCATGTTTAATTATGTTATGGGAATAGAGTGTTTTAAACGATGGGTTGAATTAAATTTAACTCTTTATAATGCTTGGTAGGTGGGGCCACTCTCATTTACTTATGGTTCAACTATAAAAAAAATTCCTCTTAATGTGTCTTCAATATAAAAATAATTTGGAGCGTAAATTTTGGAAAATATCTTTATCATTTTTGTCCCATCTTACACATCTCCAACTAAATAAAACGAACCACATAATATTATAAGACTAAAATATAAAATAATATGCTCCTTGTACTTCTCCAACATTTCCACATGTATTGTTAAAATATCAGAAAATGAAAAAGACTACCATGGCACAACCCATGTGTCTCCCTTCTCCACGTATGTAAATTCACCATGTGTAAAAGAAAAAATTGAATAAGTCAACCATAATGTTTGTTTAAGGGGGCTTGACCCAGGTTCAGAGTAAACTACGCACTAACAAAACCCTCAAATACTAGCCCTTTCAGCAATAACCTACAAGTAGATCATAGTCTCACCCAAAGCAGTTATAGAGGTTGCAAAACTAGGTTTCTGCAGCTAGAGGGATATTCATACTGTGGCACTCATGTGTTCACTTATGTCTTATATCTATCTACAACTTCTTATACATGAATAATTTCGCGCTGATGATTAACTTCACAGATTGGTATTTAACGTATAAACATAACAAAGAATAATATAACATGTATTCTTCCACGTAATTCAATAAAAAGCATGCATGAAGATATTTATAACAACAAGTAATGAACACAGAAATATGCACAATACTTCATCAAAACTTCTTCTTTATTAATGAGGATCTTCAATACATACACTTCTCTAACCTGTGCACCCAACTGCAGGTGGTTTGCACACTCAGCTGCAAACTCTTCTAGGGCCTCCGCGCACTCAGCTTTGAAGCCTTCCCAAAAATACAGACCCAAGATAGAAAATATGATCAATGAATTCTATCTATTCTTAGCTATCTTCGACAAAGTATTACATCTTCTTTATATAGATTTCCTTAATACAAGACCATGGTCTATATACCATTTATCTGACAAAACAATGGACTAATACCTGATATCTATTACAAAATAAGGTACTTTGACCCACCCCAAAGCCCCTAGACACTACGCGATGAATAGAAATTCGCTAGTTCTGCACACTTTGCTCCTCAAAATGCAGAGTCTTTTATCAAAACCTGGACCAAGTTGGGTTGTGCCCAACAGGCCCCTAACACTCACCCGTGACTTGTCCTGAGTCACTCAACTACGGTCCCCTTGAGTTTTGCTGCAATTCCATTGTAGACAACATTGTACTGCTGGACTGTCTCTGCCATTTGTTTCTCCTCAGCATGCCTCCTCCAGCAATGCCTTTGTGGGGTGACCAACAACCTTCTAGAGTATTTTTGTCTCCCTTTTATTCAACTCTTTGAGCCTTTTTTCCACTGCCCGAGAAATTTTGAGGGCGTCATCCTACCACGGTTGTGTCCTCTCTTGCAAAATTTGCACATTCCTTCGAAGATCATCTATCTTCTCTTGGATGTTCTTTCCTTCAGTTATACTGGAAAGCCTCTGCAAGACTGATAGGGTATTCATAGCTACCAAGATCTTGTCATGTTGCTTCTACTTCACCTGTAATTCCTCTTCGATCTTCTAGATGTTTGGATCCTCCTACAGTGAGGTCCAAATATGCATCTTGTCATCTAGTAATTTCCCGCAGCCTGCTATTGTGTCAGAGATGCCTTTCAATGTTGATTTTAATTCCTTCTGCCTATGTTCCCGCACTTTTGGTGACGTGGCTAGCTGCATCCTTATTTGCAACTCTGATATCTTCACTTCATACTTAAATCTCATGTTTTCCATTGTATACTTTGATTCCTTGATCGCGAGGGTGAGCTTCATGACTTTCTCTGCTGGTGATTCCTCCTCATGGAACTTCATGTCCGAGACTGTACTGTAAGTATCTTCGATGGATTTTTCCAATTGTTGTCATCACTTCCATGAATCGTCTCTTTTCTTAGCCAAATACTCCATCTCCTTCTTCAACGCATCTTTCTCCTTTCCCACCTGCATCATGAACACTGAGGTTCGTTGTTCCCACTCCTGCAACTCGGTTCTTAAACTTTCATGGAATTCGTGTAGCACCTAAATTTGTAGCGTGACAATATTCATGTTGACAGTCTTCTATGCTTTGGATCATCCTTTTTTCCTCTAGTGTATCGAACTATAGTGCCCCAGTTGGCACCTACAAAATTGTAATGCCGAATTGTGTCTCTATTCTTCACTCTACCTACAGTGGCTAAGTTATTTCTTCTGGTTTTTTTGTTGTTTGTGGTAATGACTTCAACTCTATGATGCCCTGTTGTACCTCAACAAATATTTCTCTATATTGATCATCAATTCTGTCCCAGGTCTCCACTGTGATCTCCTCGACCTTCTCTTTGATCTCTTTGATGTATCCATCAGTGAGGAAAATCGATATTGTGCCCTTGGGCTTATGTTCTTTCTATTTTTTCCTCTTTTCCACCACATCACTGAGGGGTTCCTCATGCTCCTTCTTTGTCTCCTCTATTTCTATCTTTGCATTCTTTCCACTTTTACCTACAGCCTGTGGAGTACCCTTCTCTATTCCAACCACTCCACTCTGTGGAGTCATCGATTCTTCCGACCAGTGTTATACTACTATGAGCAAATAATCTTTGTTTACTAAGTATGGAAATGGGTTCCATGTCCTAGTCAAGTCCTTCACTGCTTTCACATAAGCTCTATGGAATTCCACTTTGAAGTTCGCAATGGGAAATACTACTTATATAAACTAGGTGATAGCCTTGGATGCTGATTCACAACAATGTGTAGATCCATTAACATCACCACAAAGAAAATCTTATTCTCTGTTGCGCACATTGGCTCCTTAGTAAACCAGAGGGAGGCATACCTCACTACTTCAAAAATATCCACCTCAACAGATGGAAACTACGAGTCTTATGGTTCTTTTTAGGCAAATAGCATGATGAGGATTATCATCCAAGCATAGTGGAGCATCTTACCCTCTTCTTGTGCTTCCCTACAATCTAACGAAAATTCCTTGCATAGATAGGAAATCGAGTTAAATTGGACCCTTGCACTACACTGCGCAGCCAAAGATACTACAGCTGCAAGCACCTCATTGGCCTTGCACTTCCTCATTATCTTACTTGCGGATATGTGTGTGAGAAACACACTCCTTGGTCATCCATGGAATTGATATCATATCCCCGCGACTTATTCACTAGTCTAAATTTGTCCTTCATCATTTGTGCCATATCCTTGTCCTTATTTTTACCCACAAATTCTTCTGCAGGGTCTTTCCCTTGATGAGGCAACATTGTGATTCTTGTACCCAACATCTCGTCGGTTGGGATCCTCGTCCCTATCCAAAGGCATCTATCATGTACCAGTGTGAGGAGTTGTTGCACACAGGCTATACTAGATGTGATTCTACTAAAGTGTGGCACATTGAGCATGTTCAAGACGCCCTCTCTCTGCAATCATGTAGCCCACTAGTGTGGGTCCAGCCTTGTGACTCCACTTTCTTAGTACTGAACATGCTTCAGATATCTACTTGGTTCAAATTGCGAGTATTTTCTTCGATCATTAAAGTCCTAGTCCTCCATCTTCAATTGTGGGATCTTCCCCAACAATTTGCCATCAAAAGACACTTCCTCTGGCAGTATTGGAGTGAACGTTCCAAACTTTCCATCCTTTGGATCCTTAACCGAATTGGCATTTAGTTTTCATGGTGACATGTAAGGGGGGACCACAGCAGGAATCTCTTCTTCCCCTATCTCCATCCGGTGAAATTTAGCCTTTTCTTCACTATCATTCATCTGTTGAGGCACCTTATGCTCCATTGAATTCTTTCCTTTCTGCACAAGCTTCTTCCCCTTATCTTCTTTGTTCTTCGTGCACACTTCCTTCTGCGTTTTATTCCTCAAGGATGTTCTTAGTTTTGCTCCAAATACCTCAACTTCTCTCTCCTCCTGCTTCTTATGTGGTTGTGGTTCTATGGGTACCTGCTTTTTGAATTCTCCGAGAACAAAGTGTAAAATGTGATGTGGGATACGATTTTAATAACAAAATTAAATTCTTAGTCGTTGGCTAATGTTTTCTCATTTAATGCAGTTATGGGGCTCAATACATCTAGTTGTTCTTCATAAATGCCTTTCTCCCGCAGCTTTTAACATAAATATCCTTTTAACAGTAGCTTTTTCCTTCTAATGGTCATATTTCTGGCCAAATTCAATGAACCTTCCCTCATAGTGCAGTCACCTTTTTTTGTCGCAATTCCTTCAGACTTCATCATACTCCTAAGTATCATATAGTAATCTTCCTTTGGTGAAGTCCCTTTCTGCAAAGTAGTTTATAGTCTCGCGCCCACTTTCAACTGCAGGTGGCACAAAGACTTTCCTCCCTTCGTTTTTCAGTGCAAAGCTCCAAGGACAAATTATTCCTTGTATATCTTCAATCTGCTGCCATTCACTCATCCTAGAGTCAATTGATCGTTCAACTTTACGAGTTGAACTGCACCACCATCAAAGATGTGCTTGATGATATATGGTCCTAACTAGTGTGTTTTAAATTTTCTTGGGAATTTCAAGATTTTTTTGTCATATAATAATACAAGATCTCCTTCCTGGAATGTCTTCTTCTTGATATGCCTGTCATGCCAGGATTTATCCCTTGCTTTCTACACTTGTTGATGGAACCCTGCTATGAACTTTTCTTCTTCTAGAGCTAGTATCTGCAACATTCTTTCCTTCATAATGTCAAGGTCTACCATATTTGTGACAACTACATTTCTCAAACTTGGAACAATGTATTCCATAGGCATAACTGCCTCTTATCCATATACCAACCTAAACGGTGTTTTCCCCATCAATTTCTTGCATGTTGTTATGTATTCCCATAAGACTCTTGGAATCCTTAAATCCCAGTCATCTATGTTCGCATTGCATACCTTGGTCAATGCATTCTCCATAATTTTATTGAAATATTCCACTGTTCCATTTTCCTGAGGATGATAAAGAGTGCTCTTTGGTGGTAAACCTGAAATTCCCTAGTTAGTGCTTCAATGGCCTTATTTAATAAATGTGTGCCTTGGTCACTCATGAATATCTTCAGACAACCAAACCTAGATAGTAGATATTCATAGATGAACTTTGTAGCAGTTTATGCATTGAAATCCTTCACTTGTTGTGCCTTGGACCATCTTGTCAAATAATCAGTTGCATTGATTACATACCTCGCACCAGTATTCTTTCCCGGCAGAATGATAGGTCCAACAAAGTGAATAGCACATTTGTCAAAAGCCTACAAAGTTACCTGTGGTACTAGCAACATTTTGTCTCTTCTAGATGACCTTCCTATTATTTGACATACATCACATGCTTGACAAAATTATTTTGCATCCTTATGTACTGTGGGCTACCATAGCCCAGCTCTCAATATTTTCTGCGCAATGGCTTTTCTTGCATAGTGCCCACTCGTGAATCCTCCATGAGCTTCTGTCATAATACTTTGTTGTTCATGTTGAGGGATGTATCTATGCAGTACTTCGTCTAGTCCCATCTTTTACAATTTTCCAACAATCAATGAGAAATCGGTTGCTCGAACCACCAACTCCTTCTTTCTCTTCATAGTATACTTTGTGGGCGCTATTCTGTGGTCAAAAATTGAATAATATCCATGAAGTGTTCATCTGCGACTCTGATTGTGAATAGTTGTGCATCAAGTAGGTTATCCTCAATATTCATGGGTTCTTCTCCCGTCTCTATTCTTGATAGATGATCAGGCCTGACATTTAATTTCCCTAGCTTCACTATCCTTAAAAGCCATCTGTGAAAGAATAGGCATCTTGTCCTCCTACATTGTCCAATACTTCATCTGTAAATGGTTTAAGGAAGGGGTCATGCAAGCATGCATCATTCAATTTCCTTAAGTCAACACAAATTCTGATTTCCCCTTTTGCCTTCTTTTTCTGAACCACCATGGGACTTACCCATTCAAACTCTTCGACAAGTTTGATTATCCCAACTGCTAACATTTTGTCCAATTCTTCATTTTTCCCTATAAAATATGATGATGTAATATAATATTATTTTATTATTTCCACTATTATTTCATAATTTCGTTAGGAGGCCTATTTTAGACCTCAAAATTCCCCTAATGACATCAGATGGAATCTTCAGTTTTGGGTTTGCAATGGTTTCTTGGTACAACAAGAGCAAGGATTTGTGGCACTCAGCTCTACAGAAGCATAATACATGAATGCAAG
This sequence comes from Pinus tabuliformis, assembly GCA_031772625.1. NCBI lineage: Eukaryota > Viridiplantae > Streptophyta > Pinopsida > Pinales > Pinaceae > Pinus > Pinus tabuliformis. Next base: position 1,264,637,160 of record CM062816.1, on the reverse strand, counting down.
TCAAGCAGCATGTGAGGCGATATGGATGAGAAAGATACTTGTTGGCTTGTTTGGTCAGATGATGGATCCAACTGTGATTTATTGTGATAATCAGAGTTGCATCAAACTCTCTGAAAAACTTGTTTTTCACAATCGATCTAAGCATATTGATATCTAGCGTCACAATCTACAACATTATGTGTAGATGTGGATTATGTTGTTGCATTACATTCTGATAGAGGAACAAGTGATGATATTTTGAAAAAGGCCTTGTCGAGGGGAAAGTTTGAGTTCCAAAGGTGCAAGATAGGGGTGGTTGATAATCCCTTTCTTGTTGAGAGGGAGTGTTGAAAATGCATCAAGAAAATCTCAATTTGACTTTGCCTTGGTCAAACTAGAGAAAAATCGAATTTCTATTTTAGCAGAAATATTGGAGGTAGTTAACTAAGGTGACATGGCACTTCTCACTCAGTTAACTTATTTAATTTGATTTAGTTAAGCATGAGTTCAGTTCAGTGTGCTTGTTGCTAATTTGTAGCAATCTATTTTAGTTAATTTGAATTATTGTCTGTTTAACTAGTTTTAACTGTCAAAAGAACTAGTGGAGGTCAAGTTGTGAAAGAGGAAATTCAACCACGCTCAGTGATCAACCAGTTAACTCATCAATTAGCCCAAAAATTATTTCATGCAAATAATTCAAGTTACCTAGGTTAGATGGAGATTCCAAGGAAGTGTACTATCATTCGTAGCATATTCTAATGTTTACAGGTGGTCCATGTAGTCAAAGGAAGGACCTAAGGGAATTGTGCAATTCAATAGTGGTAAATTCCTAAATAATAGGGGCCAATTTCCCATAGGAACAATGCAAGGAAATAAGAGCATGGGGGGATTTAAAATTGGCTAAGTGTTGGCCAAATTCAATCAATCAGGCATAGGGATATATTATACAATTGCAAGGTGTGCTCAAGCTTGAGCAAGCATATGTATTTCATCTCTATTCTCTTATTAATACAATATAGATAGTAAGGGGTTTTGAGAAATGATTTCCCCTAGATAAATATATGTGCATGTGTGATGTTTCCTTTTCCATATCTATGATTTGTGTTCTAGATGGTGAATTAACTTCCGCAGATTAATAGAGTAGCTCTGAGTCTTGTGATTTAGTAAATTTCATGAGCAGTTGCGAATCTACACATTAATTTCTACAATAGGTTCACTCAAGGACATTGGCTTATGCATGGTTATGATCAAGGGGGGAAAAAGTTGGATGTAGTAGTTAAGCACCTTGAGGCTTTGCCAAAAAGGCCCAAAAAGAAGTTATGTGTAGAAGCTTATGTGATAATTCCTCAAGGCTAACGCTGATCTATAGTCATGATTTTAGCGATAAGTGTCATTGGCCTTTGGGCTTTAATATCACACGAACAAGTTGGTAGCTTTGGAACTATGTTCCATATTTGGTGCTAGTCCACTAAACTAGTAGTGCACTAAAGTTGGAATAGTGACATGAACGAGTTGGAAGTGTGTTAGGCACACTATAACATATTTTGAAGTTTTGGTCAAATCTAGTAGTTCACTAGACTTGGAATAGAAGATAACACCTCTAATAAACCTTGTAAAATTCCAGAATGATTAAAATTAGAAAAATAACTCAGAGATTGAGATTAGGACAGTTGAATAGAGTTTGAAGACTAATCGTACACATAAAGAGAACATTCCAGAAGGAGAAAAAAAAGAAGATAATGATAACAAAACCTTTGTTAATTGAAAACTTAAGAGTTACACCTAACTAAACTTTTAAACCCAAAAATATCAACTCAATTCCTTTATAAGAATAATTGAACAACAAAATTGGTTATTGTTGGTGCAACAAGACAAATAATGTTATTATGCATAATGGGTGAATCGGAGATCATATTTTCTATCTGAAAGTTATTTGAGAATGCAAAGAATGCATTGGCGGTATTAGTGATATTGGTGATATTGGTTTTAATGGTGTTTTTGGTGTATGCAATAGAGGTTGGAAACAAGTGAATAATATTCGTTGAAGGTGTCTTTATGGTTCTTGAGATGTTGAGAGAGTTTATTTGAGGTGGTTGAGGCATGTATGCATCAAGGTGTTGTTTTAGAAGAATGAAAAAATGTTTATCTATGTAAGGAAGGCATTGAGGTACAACAGTAAGGAAAATTTGTTTGAAGCAAGAAATTCTAGTTGATATGAGTTTGAAAATTAATAAAATATGGATCAACATGGCTAACAAGTGGTAGCTTTAATTCCAAGGGTTATAGCTCCCTCTAGTAGTAGCTGATAAATTGGGGAGTAGAATCTTCCTTTTAGTGGTAGCTGATAAAACCAAGAGTAGTAGCTCCTTTCAGTGGTAGTTGATAAAACCAGGGGTAGTAGCCCCTTTCAGTTGTAGCTGATAAAACCAGGCGAAGTAGCTCCTTTTAATGGTAGCTAAAAAGACTAGGGGAAGTAGATCCTTTCAATGGTACTTGATAAAATGAGGGAGTGGTATCTTCCTTCTCGTGGCAACCTAAGAAACCCGCAAATAGAAGATTGCAAGGTAGTGATTTAAAAGCTAGTTGTATCTTGCCTTGGATGAAGGAATCAAGAAGGATATATATGTCTTTACATGTTGCATATGTGTGTGATAATGATTATGTTTTACATGATTGATTCATGATGTTTCTTACATGAATGGTTATCAAGTAGATTGAAAATTTTAATTCGAAAATAGTTGTATAATTTGGTTACACTATTGATTCACCCCCCTTCTTAGTAGTGTCCTATTCTCTAACAGGCTTGGTATAATTAAGTCTGCTTGTTTTATCTACAAAATCAAAGGCTATTAGCACTAGATTTTAATGGAAAACCTTCTATCAACAAACTTTAATTGTAGAAAATCAAGATTACCTAAACAAAAAAAAATGTTCACAAGAATAAGATGGATATACTTTTCAACCGTTATCTCCCATTGGAATAAGTCTGCAACCAACAAAAAATTAGCTCCTTTATCTCTTAGAATGAAAATAAGAGGAATATATGATATCTATTAAAACTTATGCATACCTCTCTTCATAGGGTAATCTCCTCTTTCCTTGACGAACTCTGTCCCTTTTTGTATGCCTTTGACGCAGTTAAGAAGTTCAACAACTTGAGGAATTTTTTATTGTTTTATTTTTAATCATGTTTAATTATGTTATGGGAATGTAGTGTTCTAAAGGAAGAATTAATGATCTGATATATCATGCTTAAAATATGAAATTCTACACTATTACAATTTTATTAAATTTCTAGATCTATAGATTTCACTGTAAATAGTGCACGCATGTAAATGGAAAATATGCAGAAAATAGAGAATGAAAAAATAAAATATCACGCACACATAAGAAAAAATATTTTCTCTAAAACCCTTTCGGTAGAAAAACCCAGTTGGAAGATGAGGTCACTTAGCTCTCTTTCTCTGTCTGGAAATATGGCTGCAAGTACAAAGAAGTATGGTATGCATCCCATGGGCTAATATAATGAAAAAATACTCTATGTTATCTCTACCTCCTACCCCTCTTGGATATTTTTTCTCAACCATGGAAAAAATGCACTTGAAATAATGGAATCCCTTTTCCTCCTAGTGGCCCAGTTATAACACAACCTGATAGCTCACTAGTGGTTAGTTTTGACTACCTCAACTCTTACCCAGAGTTACAATATAGAATCTTATAGAGTATTTTACATCATAATCATGTGGCTATCCATTTTTCCATGAATAATGGGGTTTGACGTGACATCCTCCCGAATTATGGTTGTGAAAACAGGAAGGTAAACTTCTGGCTGCATAAATTTCGTATACAAACTCCAAGTGTCGTGCTTCTTGCGTTTTTGGAAATATATTTTTGTGTATAATAGCATGAAAATGTTCCCCAAAAAACATCGTTTGATGCCTAAAAATGCTCCTAAAAGGTTTGAAACCTTGGTTTTCCAAACTGGGTCCCACCTGTAAAAACAAATTAATATGAAGTATAAATTATTATGATCCAATCTAGATAAGTTAAATTAAGTTTAACTCTTTATAATGTTTGGTAGGTGGGACCCCTCTCATTTACATATGGTTAAACTATAAAACTTCTACCTCTTGATGTGTCTTCAATATCAAAATAATATGAAGTATAAATTCTCGAAACTATATTTATCATTTTTCCCCATCATACACATCATCAACTAAATACAATGAACCACATAATATCATAAGGATGAAATATAAAAGAAGATTATCATTGTACTTCTCCAAATTTGCCACATGTATCACCAAAAATATCATCAAATTAAAAATACTACCATTGCACAACCCTTCTGTCTCCCTTCTCCATGTATGCAAATTGACAATGAAAAACTAGAAAAATAAATAGAATCACCCAACCATAACCATGTTATATATCATAAAAGTATAAAAATATAATATTGTCCATGATGTATGCATACTGTAAGAATGTGTTTCCCAGTATATCAAAATTTCAAAAAATGTAATGTTGTAAACATAACATTCTAAAATAAAAAAATGAACTGTGAATTGTTTGTAAAATAAACATAATTAAAAACCAACATTTGTCATCCATCAAAATAACAATCAAAAGCCATATTTTTTGTGAGAATTTGTTTTCCCCTTTACCATGGGTCCCTTCCTTTGTTATTTCTTTCAAAATTATTCCCACCTCCACTAATAAATATCATACTATGCAATAAAAATGTGACGTCAACTTTATAAGCAAAATAATTAATATTTAAGTAAAATTTTACCATTGTAAGGGCAGTAAAAAAGAACATGGTCAAATAATAATTTAAGGGAAGTGGAAGAACTCATGTTTTCATTGGAAGGAAACAACCATGATATATCAAAAGGCTCCGGTTAAATCACATTATAAGATATAGTAGACAGACCAATAAGGATCAACAATCTTGCAATCAGCGTATTCTGGATTGCTTGAATGAGTGCAACTGGAAATGAGGAGATTGACATCATATATCATGATAGATGATGGAATATATAATTCAAAAAATGTGTAGCCAAATGGATTGTGATTTAAGGCCAATGTGTGCACAAAATTATTAATGAAGGATGTGAAATTATTGTAGGAAATGAAAAAGGATATTAATGGATTGTGATTTAAGGCCAATGTGTGTAAACATTGGCACCTCCACTAGGTGGTCTGTAGGAGGTTGATTGTAATTATGATTTTTTTGGTTATAAAAATAACTTATAGTTGTGAGCAAGAAGGAAACAAATTTTGATTTGGGGTAGGAGGCATGGGAAGCAATAGGTGGGATAAAGAAGACTAATCTAAGGTGTATTGATGTAGGGAATGGTAAGGTTTAATAGGTCATTATTACAGTTCCATCTCTACACATAAGCCATAAATGTTCTTGCTTCTTGGTTAATGATTTTAATGATGAAAAGTAAAAAATATTAGCTCAAAAAAAAATCAAAGAAACAATGCTTTAAATAATTATATCAGAAGGATTAATTTGTCTCAATATTGACCTTCTTATACATATATCATGCCAAGTCTAACATAAAAATAAAAAATTTAAACAAAAAGTATGAAGCAATGACATAAAAGAAAATTTATAAACTAATACAGAAATTGAAAGGTCTTGGAAATAATACAAAGAGGGGGTCGGGGGGTGGTGTGGTTGGGTGAATCAATATTATCAAGTCAATAATTTTTCCATTTCCATAATCAGATTTATATACGCTACTTCAGTTAAGGGAACTCACGTGTACATGCAACTGTGTTTAAGGCAACTAGCGTATATCCAACAAACTTATGATTTAGTTAATTCATCATATGTTAATCTTTAATCAATGCATCAGAACTTCATTAACCATATAAACAGTGAATAGGTGTAGTAAAAACGGAATAGGTCATCACACATAAGAAACACACATGAAGACCAAGATTTAAGGTGGAAACCCAATGCGAGATAGAAACCACCTACTGTTGTCTTCTTTTTAATGCAAGAAAACCCTGTTTATAATATTGTACTGGCACAGACTCATACCAGTATGCAGGCACCCACCTGTAGAAGGCTACAACCTTCTCTCATTCTCTAGCTTCTACTGGAAGGGAGCTACAACCCCCTAGCTCTTGTACTAGCTGATATGTTTACTAGTACGTAGGCGCTGGCCTACTGAAGGCTCCAACCTTCACTCATTTTCCAGCTACTATTGGAAGGGAGCTCCAACCCCCTGGCTCTTGTACTGGCCAATATGTTTACCAGTATGAAGGCACTAGCCTACAGAAGGCTATGACCTTTTTTCTTCCTCCAGGGACGACGTTTCATAAATTTTCAGACTGGATACGCTTGGAACACAACACCATAATATGAAGGCCACGTTTCATCCAATTTTCATACTGGACCCATCAACAACATTGAAGCTCAAAATCAATCACCACTACAATACAACCATTGCATTAACCAATCATTGAATACTCAATCATCAATCCCTGAATCACCCAACAACTGAATCACTGAAGCCCTGTCATCAAAACACAGTCACCAGAACACAGAGTAGAACCCAGAACTCTGCAACAACCACTAGAACCAACTATAAATTCAGATATCATATTTCATAATGTATACACTACTCTGATGAGCCGAACCAACATGTATATGTACTTTTACCAAAGTGAACCCGTGTATAGATCTGCAAATACTAACTTAAAAACTTCACAACTATTTTAGAATTTAGTCATAGCTAGATCATAACATTTTAAAAATAAAACATGCGTTAGTATTCAGATCTATTCTATCCATGATCAAACCATATAATGATAATACATTCCAACCCTTAAGATCCTGATCCATCATCCATCAACATCCACATAGGTGCATCGTTGGTTCAGATCATGCAAAGCATTACAAACCCATAACCTGCATACTGGATCTCACACTTCATCAGAGATTCAATACTTGCACACCTTTGGCCTAATGATCTTCTCCTCCTTTTATAGTTTTTAGGCCTTTCTCAATACCATGGACCAAAACCACTTAGGACCAAATACCTGGTGTCAATACCTCAGACCAAATACCATGGACCAATACTATGGATAAAAATACCATGGACCAAATACCTCGGACCGAAAACTTAGTTTTGCAAGGTATACACGCTTTTCCTTCTGTGAAAGTGCGTAGGTATGTATATGCGACTTGTATACAGTGAACCTACGTGTATACGCAGTTTTGTCAAGGTGAACTTGCCTATATCTCTCTTTATTCATTCTTTGTAGTCTGATTTGTAATTCTTTGCTATTGACCTACTGCACTATGATCTATCATTTGAGTGAGTTGCCATTAAGGACAACACCTGTATCATAATGCCAACAATCTCCCCCTTTGGACTTGATGGCAACAACAACACCAAGTCACTCTCCCCCTTTGACATCAAGGGCAAAGGGTGGACCAAGATATTCTCTGCCTTTGACATACATTATGCTATTCATGCTCCCCCTGAGTACATGTTGAAATCTCTAATTGAGCTCCCCCTTTGTACATGTTGAGATGCGCTAAACCATCCATGTTCCCCCTGAGCACATGTAGAGTTTGAAAAAATATTTTTTTTGAAAGAATAACATGACTCTATACATACATCACCAATGACTCATACATCCATCTCCCAACCAAGTGGGGATATACCAAATTTGACTCACCCACCCAACCAAGTGGGGATATACCAAATTTGACTCACCCACCCAACCAAGTGGGGATATACCAAATTTTTATACATGACTAAAATAGAAATTACTACATCATCCTTCCCATGCATAGTGGGGGTACAAATTACATCATATGACTCATGGGTCTTTAAAATATATACATGACATTTAGACCAAATACCTAAACAAGACCATGATAGTCATCAACTATCATACACCATATATTATCTGCACCATAAGCATATCTCGACAACACAACAACCTTTATATTTCCATCATCAAAAGAGTCACATGAATCAAGACAATTATGTGGATTTGTACCAATATCCTCTAAGATAATGCCAACAATGCATTATTAGAAGCATATGCTCCCCCTGAACCTGTGCCATACCATCATCAAACAGAGCAGATAAGTGACTAAACCATATCAGACTCCTTCTCCTTAGTCTATCTTGCTGCTTTTTCCTCAGAACACCATATACGTGACTGTGCAGCATCTAACTCACATATATACGTGACTTCTCTTCATAGTAGATGCGTATGAAAATTGGAATACTTAATTTTTACACTTTCAGCTTCCCCTGGGTCTGTTATGTCTGCAAACTAAGCTATGCCACATCTTTCTGACAATAATTATATCTTATTTAATACCTTGGATTGTGATGATGTATTCTCCTTTTGGTTTGGTGTCCGAAATTTTCTCCTGCATTCCTTTACTTTATGTCCAAACTTGTTACATGCATAACATCTTACATGTTTCATATTCCTTTTATTGCAATCAATAGCTTTGTGACCAAACATATTGCAAGCAAAACAATATCCCTTAAAGTACCTATAACGTGATGATTTTTCTGTGTGATGGTCTTGAACCATTCTACTTCTGCATTTGGCTGCAACATGTCCAAAATTATGACATATAAAACATTCAACATCATTCTTTGAAGGAAATAATCGACTATTACTTCCACAGTTAGGAGTAAAAGATTTTCTTTGAAGAATTTCTTTCCTTGGTTGTTGATGGGGTTGACTTTCTATTTCCTTGTTGAGCATCTCAGATTTTTCATTGGAGTTTCTTACCTTACCTTTTGAACTAGATTCACCTTCATGAAAACCAAGACCAGTCTTTATAATGGGCGAACACTGAACTTTGAGGATTTCATCTAACGTTTCTGATCCTTTAGCAAATCTAAGATTTAGAGTCTTTGTATTTTCAAGTTATTTTCTTAGACTTACCACTTCACATTCTAACACTTCATTGTGTTTGTCCTTTTCAGTGAGTTGATGTGTCACTATGTTTATGATTGTATCTTTTTCTGCCAAACTAATTTTAAGTTGATTGATTTCTTTAAGGAAATCTTCCTTTTCTAAGGCATTATTTTCATATTCCATGAGTAGTTGGACAAGCCATCACTATCATCATGAGTATAATAACTTCTATTACCTTCTTCAGACATCTTTCCTTTGTTATGAGGGCATCTAGCAGTGTAATGACCAACTCTACCACAAGAAAAACATTTGAAAGGTAGCTTACCTTTGAACCTTCCAGAACCCCGTTGAAGCTTCTTGACAAAATTTACCTCATCTTCTTCTTCTGAAATGTGTCCTGATTCATTGAGTTTTTCTTTTCCCTTTGTTGATGCTTTAAATGCGGCTTCTCTCTTATCTAATGGTCCTCCTTTTCTCATCTCAAAGGCAGTTAAGATTCTGTGAAGCTGCGTCATAGTGATATTCTACAGCTCCTATTTTTCTTCTATGGCAGACACTTTGGGTTCAAATTTAGTAAACAAGGATCTCAAAAATTTCTCAACTAAGACAACTTCCTTAATTTCTTCACCCAGGTTCTTCATAAAATTGACAACATCATCTATACGTAGGAAGTAACTAGCTATGCTTTCATCACTATGCATCTGAAGAGTTTCATACTGAATTCTAAGAGTTTGAAGCTTAGCATGTTTTACTTGAGAGTTTCCTTTGTAGCTCAGAATGATTTTGTCCCATATTTCTTTGGCTGATTTGAGCTACATGACCTTGACAAACTCTTATTTTGACAAACTTCCCAATAAAATAGTGACAAATTGGCATTGGTTTCATAATCATTTTTACCTGCCATATCTATAGGAATTGTTGTTGGAAATGTATATCATTTTTCCACAATTTCCCAAACATCCATTCCAAGCGATTGTAGATAGGTCGTGGTTCTTATCTTCTAGTAAACAAAATTGCTCCCATCGAAGATTGGTGGTCTGATGGATCCCATGCTTTCTTGATTATTCATTTTGATGGATCTCCCTTCAAGCGATCAAGCTTCTTTTGAAGGACCCGCTCTGATACCAATTGTTGGAAATAATACTCGGGGGGGGTGAATCAGTATTATCAAGTCAATAATTTTTCCATTTCAATAATCAGATTTATATACGCTACTTCAGTTAAGGGAACTCACGTGTACATGCAACTATGTTTGAGGAAACTAGCCTATATCTAGCAAACTTATGATTCAGTTAATTCATCATATGTTGATCTTTAATCAGTGCATCAGAACTTCATTAACCATATAAATAGTGACCAGGTGCAGTAAAAATAGAATAGATCATCACACATAAGAAACACACATGAACACCAAGATTTAAGGTGGAAACCCAGTGCGGGACAAAAACCACTTGCTTTTGTCTTCTTTTTAATATAATAAAAACTTGTTTACAATATTGTACTGGTGCAGACTCATACCAATACGCAGGCACCCACCTGCAGAAGGCTCCAACCTTCACTCGTTTTCCAGCTACTACTGGAAGGAAGCTCCAACTCCCTGGCTCTTGTACGGGTCGATATGTTTACCAGTACAAAGGTTCTAGCCTAAAGAAGGCTACGACCTTCTCTCTTCCTCCAAGGACCACATTTCATAAATTTTCAGACTGGATACTCTTGGAACACAACACCATAATATGAAGGCCACGTTTCATCCAATTTTCATACTGGACCCATCAACAACATTGAAGCTCAAAATCAATCACCACTACAATACAACCATTGCATTAACCAATCATTGAATACTCAATCATTAATCCCTGAATCACCCAACAACTGAATCACTGAAGCCCTGTCATCAAAACATAGTCACCAAAACACATAGCAGAACCCAAAACTCTGCAACAACCACTAGAACCAACTGTAAATTCAGATATCATATTTCATAATGTATACGCTACTATGATGAGTCTAACTAGCGTGTATACGTGCTTTTACCAAAGCCATAGATGTTCTTTCTTCTTGGTTAACTATTTTAATGATGAAAAGTAAAAAATATTAGCTCAAAAAAAATAAGAGAAACATTGCTTCAAATAATTATATCAGAAGGATTAATTTGTTTCAATATTGACCTTCTTATACATATATCATGCCAATTCTAACATAAAAATAAAAATTTTAAACAAAAAGTATGAAGCAATGACATAAAAGAAAAGTTATAAACTAATAACAGAAATTGAAAGGTGTTGGAAATAATACTGAGAGGGGCGGGGGGGGAGGTGAATCTGTATTAGCAAGTCAATAAATTTTCCATTTCCATAATCAGATTTCTATACAGTACTTCAGTTAAGGGAACTCGCGTGTACACGCAACTGTGTTTGAGGCAACTAGCGTATATCCAAAAAACTTATGATTCAGTTAATTCATCATATGTTGATCTTTAATCAATGCATCAGAACTTCATTAACCATATAAACAGTGACCAGGTGCATTAAAAATAGAATCGATCATCACACATAAGAAACACACATGAACACCAAGATTTGAGGTGGAAACCCAATGCGGGACAAAAACCACCTACTGCTGTCTTCTTTTTAATATAAGAAAAACCTGTTTACAATCTTGTACTGGCACAGACTCATACCAGTACACAGGCACCCTCCTGTAGAAGGCTACAACCTTCTCTTGTTCTCTAGCTTCTACTGGAGGGAGCTACAACCCCCTAGCTCTTGTACTAGCCGATATGTTTACTAGTACGTAGGCGCCGGCCTACTAAAGGCTCCAACCTTCACTCATTTTCCAGCTACTACTGGAAGAGAGCTCCAACCCCTTGGCTCTTCTACTAGCCGATATGTTTACCAATACGAAGGTGCTGGCCTATAGAAGGCTATGACCTTCTCTCTTCCTCCAGGGACAATGTTTCATAAATTTTCAGACTAGATACTCCTAGAACACAACACCATAATATGAAGGCCACGTTTCATCCAATTTTCATATTGGACCCATCAACAACAATGAAGCTCAAAATCAATCACCACTACAATACAACCATTGCATTAACCAATCATTGAATACTCAATCATCAATCCCTGAATCACCCAACAACTGAATCACTGAAGCCCTGTCATCAAGACACAGTCACCAAAACACAGAGCAGAACCCAGAACTCTGCAAAAACCACTAGAACCAACTGTAAATTCAGATATCATATTTCATAATGTATATGCTACTATGATGAGTTGAACTAGTGTGTATATGCACTTTTACCAAAGCCATAGATGTTCTTTCTTCTTGGTTAATGATTTTAATGATGAAAAGTAAAAAATATTAGCTCAAAAAAAAGAGAAACATTGCTTCAAATAATTATATCAGAAGGATTAAGTTGTTTCAACTTATACATACATCATGCCAATTCTAACATAAAAATAAAAAATTTAAACAAAAAGTATGAAGGAATGACATAAAACAAAAGTTATAAACTAATAACATAAATTGAAAGGTGTTGGAAATAATACTGAGAGGGGGGAGGGGGGGGGGGGGGGGGGTGAATCAGTATTAGCAAGTCAATAATTTTTCCATTTCCATAATCAGATTTATATACACTACTTCAGTTAAGGGAACTCACGTGTACACACAACTGTGTTTTAGGCAACTAGCGTATATCAAAAAAACTTATGATTCAATTAATTCATCATATGTTGATATTTAATCAGTGCATCAGAACTTCATTAACCATATAAACAGTGACTAGGTGCATTAAAAATAGAATATATCATCACACATAAGAAACACACATGAACACCAAGATTTAAGGTGGAAACCCAATGCGGGACAAAAACCACCTGCTGCTCTCTTCTTTTTAATATAAGAAAAACCTGTTTACAATCTTGTACTGGCACAGACTCATACCAGTACATAAGAACCCACCTATAGAAGGCTACAACCTTCTCTTGTTCTCTAGCTTCTACTGGAAGGGAGCTACAACCCCCTAGCTCTTGTACTAGCCGATATGTTTACTAGTATGTAGGTGCCGGCCTACTGAAGGCTCCAACCTTCACTCATTTTCTAGCTACTACTGGAAGAGATCTCCAACCCCTTGGCTCTTGTACTAGCCAATATATTTACCAGTACGAAGGCGCTCGCCTATAGAAGGCTATGACCTTCTCTCTTCCTCCAGGGACCACGTTTCATAAATTTTCAGACTAGATACTCCTGGAACACAACACCATAATATGAAGGCCACATTTCATCCAATTTTCATACTGGACCCATCAACAACAATGAAGCTCAAAATCAATCACCACTGCAATAAAACCATTGCATTAACAAATCATTGAATACTCAATCATCAACCCCTGAATCATCCAACAACTGAATCACTGAAGTCCTGTCATCAAAACACAGTCACGAGAACACAGAGCAAAACCCAGAACTCTGCAACAACCACTAGAGCCAATTGTAAATTCATATATCATATTTCATAATGTATACGCTACTCTGATGAGTCGAACTAGAATGTATACACACTTTTTCCAAAGCGAAACCGTGTACATATCTGCAAATACTAACTTAAAAACTTCACAGCTATTTCAGAATTCAGTCATACCCAGATCATAACATTTGCAGAATAAAACATGCGCCAGTATTCAGATCTAGTCTATCAATGATCTAACAATATAATGATAATACATTCCAACCCTTAAGATCCTAATCCATCATCCATCATCATGCACATAGGCGCATCCTTGGTTCAGATCAAGCAAAGCATCACAAACCCATAACTTGCATACTGGATCTCACACTTCATCAAATATTCAATACTTGCACACCTTTGGCCTAATGATCTTCTCCTCCTTTTATAGTTTTTAGGCCTTTCTCAATACCATGGACAAAAACCACTTAGGACCAATACCTTGGACCAAATACCTAGGGTCAATACCTCAGACCAAATACCATGGACGAATACTATGGATCAAAATACCATGGACCAAATACCTCGGACCGAAAACTTAGTTTTCCAAGGTATATGTGTTTTTCCTTCTGTGAAAGTGTGTGTGTACGTATACGTGATTTTTATACAGTGAACTTGTGTGTATACACAGTTTGGTTGAGGTGAACCTGCCTATTCCTCTCTTTCTTCATTCTTTGTAGTCTGATTTGTACTTCTTTGCTATTGACCTACTGCACTGTGATTTGTCATCTGAGTGAGTTGCCATCAAGGACAACAACTGTATCATAATGCCAACAAAAGGTAAAGTAGCAATCAAACAGGAAGGAACTAAAATTTAACAAAGAAAAAAGAGAGTATCAAAACTAGAAAAAGAATATGTACAAACAAAAATGGAATAATATGTTCTTGATTTCAGTGAGGATGATGCTTGGCATAAATGAATATTTCCTTATGTTGTCATGTAATTTCCAAGACTTCAAGAGTACTATAAGGATAAAGCTTCAGACAAACAAATCCATATAAAGGATGAAGGAAACCAACCAAAATACAAAATAAATTATCACCATCCAATAAAATATGTCATTAAGTGTGGTTACTATGAAATCCAATGTTATTACTCTCATGCTTTATGAATTCATATTTAGAGTGATTGGGGTGCAAATGATTTAAAGGAGAACAATTTTGCCTCTCTTTGATGACATCATGAGAAGGATTCTTGCAGTCATAAGGTATTTCTATAAGATTTATGTTTTGAGAAGTATAGAATACTTTATAAATATCCTCATAAGTATATTCAACATTAGAGAGAAGAGGAAAGATATCCAAAGTCATGATTGCGACCATTTGAAAATAAAAATTAAAACATGTATCTCTTTTTGCATTCAATGTCAAGATTTCCTCTCTTAGATCTAAGGTGCATTGTTTGTTTCCCTCTTCTTGAATAAAAAAAATCATGTTTTGCCCTAATTTCAACTTCATAGATCAAGTAATCATTATGATTCAATAAAGCGTAAGAACTAAAGGATGAATCATCTAAAACTTATTTAAAGAAAATAATTGGGGCCTAAGAATTACAGTTTTTAAAAGAACATATTCCCTTGACTTGGTCTTCTTCATGTTGATTAGGAAAAACTATATTTATGAGTTGGCATAGACTAGCACCAAGGGTTTATATCATGTTCTCAAAACAAAAATTACATGAAGTAAAATTATTCCTTAAATCCCCTTTTTCACATTCTTCAGAATGGTCATCAGAAAGAAGAATATGGGGAGCAGTGTGATGTGAAACAAAATGAATCTCCTTGCTAGATTTATCTTCAAGAAATAAAACATGATATTTTTTGGTATCTGTCTCAAAAATAGTATCATTAATAGGGAAGATGTCAAACAAAGGTTCATGATTAGAGATAGTTTGGGAAGATTGATAAGCTAAGGGTTCCTTAGAATACTTTGAAGATGAAGAATCATGAACCATGTGATTACCCTTTTGGTTGGTCAAAAAGAGATAGGGATTTGTCTTATATTCAAGCTTAGATTCTAAGAATATTTTACAAGTGTTTTTCTCATGAGGGCCATCAAAAAAGTCACAACGAATAGCAACAGGAAGATATTCAGGAAAAAACTCAAAGTGATTGGGCAGAGAGGGAAATTCATTAATAAATTTTATAAAAATACTCCCTCCTACCAATATTGGATTAGGTGTTATACACATGTACCAATCTTCTTCTTTTCCATGAAGAGAATGGAGAAATAAATCAGAAGAAGTAAAAATTGCAAAAACCCTAATAAAT
The DNA here is from genome assembly GCA_031772625.1 of Pinus tabuliformis. NCBI lineage: Eukaryota > Viridiplantae > Streptophyta > Pinopsida > Pinales > Pinaceae > Pinus > Pinus tabuliformis. The sequence continues at coordinate 1,264,621,488 of CM062816.1, read as the reverse complement.
TAATAAAATTGAACAAAATCTTCAATGTGATCTGAAGAATCTTCCCATGAGTTACCTTCAAAGATAGGACAACCAACCATAGGCATACTAGAAATCAAATTCAAACTGGATTCATACACAATCAAGTGGGATAGAAACTGCATTGCTTCTTAAAGATGAAAAATTTTAATCAAGACTCACTGGTCATAAGCCAATTATTTGTGATTAGTGCATTTGCATTCACGTTCATGAAGTTTTCTTTCTAAGAATTATCTTTCTCTTGCAACTTGATATCATAGGAAATCATAGCCCAATTACATCAAAATTATTCAATGGTATTAGAGTTATCAATAATGAATTTGAATAAAGAATGAATGATGTCTCTTTGATTATCAATTCATTCCTCAAGATTAGGATGCCGAGTAGATTGGATAGTCATTTGATCAGCAAAGATTTAGGAAACTAGTGATTTTAAATTGAACTCCCAAGTATGGTTATCAAAATATGTTTATCAGGGAAGTTTTTTATGCTTCTTTGTCAAATCCTTGAATCTCACTGGGCAAGTGAGATAATGTGACTGGGACCGTTTGTTTTATGCCCAAATTTTGTGACTGATTTAGTGAATGTATAGGTTTATTTATAGAAAAAGGTAAATAAAATGATTATATACAAAACTAAGATAAAAAATAACAAGTTTTTCACAAAATTTATGGAAATTTATTACAAAATATACAAAGCATAAAAGTATAACAACAATCTGAAAATGAATTAAAGAAAAAATAATCAACACACTAGTAGTGTTCCTATAACTAGAAGGCCTCAAAAACATTGTAGATATCTTGCTAAATATTAAACATGAATTTAAATAATACTACAATGACAAATTACTAATCAAAAGAAGAGAAATAATTGGATAAGTATGCACATTAATATGATAGAAAAATGACTAATTTTACATTAATACTTATGACTATAGCTCTTTGTTTAGCGAGTTTCTATGAAAACTCCAAGTGAAAACTTAATTCAAAATGTTTAAAATGTCAGAAAATCATATATAAACATATAGAGAAGTATAAAGATTTGAAACGAATTTGAGAAATCCTCCTAGACATCATGATATAATTAAGTTTTCTTGTTTTCTCTGCAAAATCAAAGTCTATTAGCAATACCTTTAATGCCAAATATTCTATCAATAAAATTTAATTACAAAAAAACAAGATTACATGAAAAAATGCTTAGAAGAATAGATGGATATGCTTTTCAACCCTTATCTCCCCTTGGAATAAGTCTGCTACCACCAAAAAATTGGCTCCTTTAAGTCACAAAATGAAATTCAAAACAATAAATGACCACTTAAAACTTGTGCATACCTCTCCTTTTTCCTTCATAGACTCCATCCCTTTTTATATTCCTTGGATGCAATTAAGAAGTTTAATTGCTTGAGGGATTTTTTATTGTCTTATTTTTAATCATGTTAAATTACGTTATGGGAATAGATTGTTTTAATGGATGGGTTGAATTAAATTTAACTCTTTATAATGCTTGGTAGTTGGGACCACTCTCATTTACTTATGGTTCAACACTAAAAAAAATTCCTCTTAATGTGTCTTCAATATAAAAATAATTTGGAGAATAAATTCTGGATAATATCTTTATCAATTTTGTCCCATATTACACATCACCGAATAAATAAAATGAACCACATAATATCATAAGACTAAAATATAAAATAAGATGTTCCTTGTACTTCTCCAACGTTTCCACATCTATCGCTCAAATATCAAAAAATGAAAAAGACTATCATCGCACAACCCATGTGTCTCCCTTCTCCACGTATGTAAATTGACCATGTGTAAAAAGAAAAATGAATAAGTCATCCATAATGTTGGTTTAAGGGGGCTTGACCCAGGTTCAGAGCATACTACGCACCAACAAAACTCTCAACTACTGGCCCTTTCAACAATGGCCTACAAGGAAATCGCAGTCTCACCCGAATAAGTTATGGGAGGTTACAGAACTAGGTTTTTGTATCCAAAGGGATATCCGTGATGTCGCACCCGTGCGTTCAATTATGTCTTATATCTATCTACAACTTCACATACATGAATAACTTCACGTTGATGATTAATTTCACATATTGGTACTTAATGCATAAACATGACATAGAATAATATAACATGTATTCTTCCATGTAATTCAATAAAAAACATGCATGACGATATTTATAACAATAGATATGAACACAAAAATATGCACAAAACTTCATCAAAACTTCTTCTTTATTAATGAGGATATTAAATACATACACTTCTCTAACCCATGCACCCAGATACAGGTGGTTTATACACTCAGCTGCAGACTCTTCCAAGGCCTCCTCGCACTCAACTGTGGAGCCTTCCAAAAAATATAGACCCAAGATAGAAAATATGATCAATGAATTCTATATTTTCTTAGCTATCTTCGAAAAAGTATCACATCTTCTTTATATAGATTTCCTTACTACAATACCATGGTACATCTACCATGGATCTAACAAAACAATGGAATAATACCTGATACTCGTTACAAAATAAGGGACTTTGACCCACCCCAAAGCCCCTAGACACTGCGCGATGAATAGAACTTTTCCAGTTTTGTGTGCTCCGCTCCTCAAAATGTGGAGTCTTTGACCAAAAATTGGACCAAGTTGGGATACACCCAATAGGTCTCCAACACTCATTCGTGACTCATCCCGAGTCACTCAACTGTAGTCCCCTTGATTTTTGTAGCAATTCCATTGTAGACTATATTGTACTGCTGGACTCTCTCTACCATTTGTTTCTCCTCGGCGCACCTCCTCCAAAAATTCCTTTGTGGTTGGGCTAGCAGCCTTCTACAGTATTTATGTCTCCATTTTCTTCAACTCTTTGAGCCTTTCGTCCACTGCCTGAGAAATTTTGAGGGAATCATCCTACCATGACTATGTCCTCTCTTGCAAAATTTTCAACTTCCTTTGAAGATCATTTATATTCTCTAGGTTCTTTCCTTTAGTGATACTCAAGAAGACTGATAGGTTCTTCACAACTACCAAGATCTCATCACGTTTCTTCTACCTCACCTATAATTCCTCTTCGATCTTTTGGATGTTTGGATCCTCCTAAAGTGAGGTCCAAATATGCATCGTGTCATCTAGTAATTTGCCATAGTCCGCTACTGTGTTAGAGATTCCTTTCAATGTTGCTTTTAATTCCTTCTGCCTCTGCTCCCACACTTCTGGTGGCATGGAAAGGTGAAACCTTATTTTCATTTTTGATATCTGCACTTCATACTCGAATATCATATTTTCTAGTGTATTCCTTGATTCCCTAATCATGAGGGCGAGCTTCGCGACCTTCTCTGATTTGAAATCACTTATGAATGATCTCAGTTAATTAATGTAGGTATTACAGACTCAAGCGCTTGGATATGCCTATTTTATTTTAAGCAATGGATCAATAAGATTCTGAAATACACAGGCATTGGAAAACAGTAAGAGAAACACAACAAACAAATGAAAAAACACAACAATTTAATAAGGAGTTCACCCAATCCTCCTGGGCTACGTCTCCTGGTCCAGCTTTCAGTGGTGGCCTCTTCAATTGTGTCTTTAAGTAGACTTTTTACAATGATGAGCTCAAAATGAGTCTCCTCTAACATACGATGCTCAGTAGGGTGGTACTTGGATTCCCCAAGCCATTAGAGTTCACAGACTCCCCCTTACCGAGTCTCGACCTCAACTGGTCTTAATGGGATGAGTCCAATCTAGTACTCAGTTCCTAACCAATATCCTCACAGGGATTGCTTGAACCTCCCAAGCCTTCTCGGTTCTATCTGCTTGATGTTTCCTTAGCTCTGCAGGTCAGCTCGACTTCTCTGTTCTCTGTTTCTTTCTTCACTCTCTATTCTGTCTCCCCTCTGCTCTTTATCTGTTCGTGGCTTAAAGCCAATCTATCTTGTGACTATTTGCTTCCTCTCTCGGCTCTTCAGATCGCCTGCCTCTGTCCGCTGGAATTCCCTGCTTCTGTGTCATCGCCAATGTGTAACGTTTCACATAGCGGTGGCCACTTGTCCCCTCATGAACTGAGCGCAGCTCTTCCTCGAACGGTCGTTATTTCAGTTATTCTATGAAATGATTCATTTGCCAACTCAGCGGTCATGTCAGACCCCAAATTTCATATGCCTCCACCTATTCTTCCACTGAATATGGTCCTCCATCGGTTGGATTCTCCGTCGTCGATATGGGGCCTCCAAATCCTACGGTCATTGCTTTTATCGCACAGGTGAGCTACTCGACCGTTGCCCTGTGATGAGAGCGGTTTTCTCTCTCATTCACTGGACACGCGTCATTCAGTGCATGGAATCACGTGGTCCCCTACCAAACCCACTTACCACTTAAAGTGCTTGCGATATCTTGTCGGTTTTGGGCATGGGACCCACCTTCTGATGGTTTGGGCATTTCTGAACAATTTTCCCTGTTTTTAACATGACTAGGAGCCGGGTCTTTTCCTTCTCTGAGGTTTTTATCCTATGATACGTGATTAGCGCCATATTAGAAATGGCCTCTATTTTCTGATCTGGACTCCCTAATTGCTAATTTGTGCCAATGTGCAATCTCCATGGGCCAACGGTTAGCACGCTTTGACCGAGGGTCCTCATTGTTCTGTGCTGGCTACCACTACCACTGTCCAGAGGTCCTTCCTGATAGTTCATTGTTCACAAGATTTTGGAGTCTGACATAATTTGAAACAGTCATAGAACTCTGATAATTTTCAAGGATTCAATTCAGATCACGACCTTCCCACTGAAAAAGCCATTGGACCACCAAAAGTTGGTTTTCAAGCATCGACTAAGTGAGAATACAACTTTCTCACCTGTTCAATCTCTATCCATTTGGCACTGCTCGGCTTTGAACCCTTGAGCCCAATTCTAAGGTACTCAACATCTCCCCTGCATGTCATTCTCACCTTCCAGTCCAGAACTATGTCTTCCTGCAATTCATTAAGATATTCAGGTTGCAGGCCATCAATAGAAGGCAATTGACTCTGTTCTTCGGGATCTTCAATTAACGAAGGTTCAAATAGTCTCAAGTTGTTTGCATTGACGACTGAGTAGATGTGCATATAAGCTGGAAAATCAAGGCGAAAAGCATTCTCGCCAATTTTCTCAAGGATCCTGAAAGGTCCATACCTTATTGGTTTCAACTTTTTACCTTCACCTTGCATCCTGTCCTTGCCGATGTATAGCCAGACTTGATCACCAACTTGGAAACTATGCTCCATCTGATGCTTGTCATGCCTTGCCTTGTATTTGGCCTGGCTCTTTTCCATCTATTCCTGTACTGCCTGATGGATCTCTTGGATTTGTTCAATGAACCTAGTTTCCTTATCCACATCGTTGTGTCCCTCAACTATTGTGTCTTTACCAAAGACAAAATCCAAGGGAGACCTTGGTGTGAAACCAAAATAGGTCTCAAAAGGAGATCTCTGTGTGGAATAATGTTTGGCTCGGTTGTAAGCATGCTGCATATAACACAAATGTTCCTCCCAAAGCTTAGGATGCTTGCTGCAATATCCCCTAAGTAACTGGATCACTGTCATGTTGACTACTTCTATCTACCCATCGGTTTGTGGATGGAAAGCTGTGCTTTTCTACAGTTTGGTGTCCATTAGTTCCCATAGACTTGACCAAAACTTTCCCACAAATTAGGTGTCTCAATCAGATATAATGGAAGTGGATAATCCAAAATGAACCCATACATGTTGAAAGAACAGTTTTGTAGTTTGTTCGGTTGTAATCTGTTTATTACAAGGTATCAAAATACACATTTTGCTGAACCTATCCACAACAACATATAGATAGTCATGACCTTTCCTAGATTTAGGTATTCCTCCAACAAAGTCCATGGAAACACTTTCCCAAGGATGAGAAGGAATGGTAATGGAGTGTACAAGCCTAGTTTTCTATTGTTGGGCTTGCTTTTAGCACACATAGTACACCCTCTTACATATCTAGAGGCTGTCTCGTTCATTTTTGGCCAATAAAAAAATCTCTACATCTGTGCAACTGTTTTACTTACCCCAAAGTGACCTGATATTAGAGAAGTGCATGCTTCTCGAAATATATTTATCTTTCAGATTGTGGAATGCATAGCTTCCCACAATGATATAGGAGTCAGCCCTTAATATGATAATCCAATTCTTCTACTCGTTTACCTTGACTTAAAGTTGCATATACATCTTTAAAGTCTATATCTTGAGCATATTGTTCAATGTAGCTCTCATGTAACAAAAAATTATGATTAACTATAGTAGATGCATTTATAATGGGTCTAGATAACATATCTACAACTTTATTGTGTATGCCCTTTTTATATCTGAGGACTAAATGAAACTGTTGTAGAAAACCCATCCATCTATAGTGTCTTAATTGTTGCAACTTAGTTTGGGAGTGTAGATATTGAAGTGGTTGATGATTAGTATGTATAACTGTTTCTTTGCCCATTAAGTAATGTTTCCACTTTTTCACACTCTGTACTAATGCATACAATTCTTTATCATATGTGGGATAGTTAACTACTACAGAATTAAATGTCTCAGAATGATAACATGTGGGTTTACCATGCTGTATCAACACTGCTCCCATGGCATAGTCATTGGCATCTGTTTGGATCTCAAACAGTCTTTGAATATCTGGCAGTGCTAGTACTGGTGCTATACTAATCTTTTCTTTCAAGGTGTCGAAGTCTTTCTGATGTTTGCCTCCCCACTGAAACAACTTGTTCAATCCTGTTAAAGCATGTAAGGGAGTTGCAATTAAGGAAAAGTTAGAAATGAACTTTCTCCAATATTGTGTTGCTCCTAAGAAGCTCCTAACTTTTGTAGCAGATTTGGGTTTAGGCCAGTTTACAATGACTGCCACCTTAGAGGGATTTATCTTCAATTCACCACCCCCTACTATATGTCCCAAATAATTCAAAGATGTTTTGCCAAATTCACATTTTGAGAGTTTAACATAAAGTTTTTCTCTTTTCAAAACATCTATTTTCTACTTAAAATTATTTAAATGTTCTTCCCATGTTTTGCTAAATATCAGAATGTCATCTAGATACATAATAACAAAATCATCAAGAAAAGGTCCGAGTACATCATTCATTATTCTCATGAAAGTAGCAGGAGGATTAGTTAAGCCAAAAGGCATAACCAGCCACTCATACAATCCCTGCTTTGTCTTGAAAGTGGTCTTCCATGCATCTTGTTCTGTAACTCTGACCTGATGATATCCACTATGCAAGTCTAACTTGGAAAAATAAATAGCTTCTTTAAATTGATCTAATAGATCATCTATGAGAGGAATGGGATAAGGATTTTTGATTGTTATCTTATTCAGTGCTCGATAATCAATGCACATTCTCCACGAGCCATCTTTCTTTCTCACCAAAACGATTGGAGATCCACATGGTGATGTGCTAGGTCTGATGAACCCCTTCTCGAGCAACTCCTGCACCTGCTTCTTGATTTCTGCATTCTCTAAAGTGGACAACCTGTACATTCCAATGTTAGGCAATGGAGCATCTTGCTACAAATTAATATCATGCACTATTTCCTTTTTGGGTGGCAAACCTTTAGGTTCTTGAAACAAGATATCATACTCTGAAACAACTTTTTCTAAATCAGCTTGTTGTTTAGCATCATAGCCCTCAAATACATTGGTTTTATCAAGTTTCTTTTCCTTTACAACCATCAGCAAAAATTGTTTGCATGAATTTATAATTCGTTTCATCTGCCCTGAATTTATGAGAGTATAATTATTCTTGAGCTTATGAGCTCTTACAAAGTATTCGATTCCATCTTTAACGACTAGATACTTGTTCTCAACTCTATAGAAAATAGCTTTTCTGTCATACAAGTAAGGAATTCCTAAAATAATTCCACATCTATCCAAAGGAATTATGTCTAACTCAACCTCATCTACAAATTTTGACCCAAAATAAAACTTGAGTTTGCATTATCTGGCACTTGTAGTTGTGCTTTATCACTTAACCATCCTAATGGGCATGGTTTCTTGTGAGGTGTAGTCAGTAATCCCAACTTCTTTACAATTGCTTCAGAAATTAAATTTACTTGTGAGCCACTATCAAACAAAGTATCAATCTTTTGATGTTTGTAAATAACTTTAATATGGAAAAGCTCATGTCTTTTTCTCTCATTTTCTTCATCAATAGTAGATTGTGCAGAATTACTAGTAGATGCTTCAGAATTCTTACCTTTTATACCTGTGGCTGTAATGGTTGTTTCATCTCCTGAGTCCAACCCCAAATCTTTCTGAATAGCTACAGCAGTCTTCTTCTTCTTGCCCTCGAACTTCTTAGGTCTCAGCTCCGGATGCAGAATCCAACAGTGCTCGTCATCATGCCCATCTTTCTTACAGTGAGTGCATGAAGACTTGCTTTTCTATGCAGTTTTGGCCTTCCTTGCTTTCCATTTCTGTTTTCTTTTCTCCTTATTCTTGCTTGCAGTGGGTCGGGATGATCCCCTAACTTCTGGGTTTCCATTCTTTCCTCTAGCTTCTAGATGCGTAGCTTGAACAGATACCTCATCTATATTAGTGGGATTAAACATGAGAATAGTGTGCCTCATGTAGCTATGTAGACCACCAATGTACTTCAACAGAGTCTCAGGTGAGTCTAATGAGATTCCTAGAATCAAAGCTCTCTTCCTAAATTCTGGGTGTAACCTTGTACACTTTTCCTTTTCAATTGTCGAAGGGTTTGCCAGCTCATCATGGCTTGCTTCATGTAGGCCAGTGGATAGAACTACTTTTTTATTGCAAAAACAAATTCACTCCAGGCAGAAAGAGTCTTACCATGTCTCTTCATGTCAGCTTGGGTCCTGCCTTCCACCAAACCAAGGCAGTGCCTCCAAGGCATAGGCTGGACAGCTGAATCTTTTGTCTGAATCGATACTCTACACTCTGCAATAAACATCATTTTTTCTAATCCAATTGTCCAACCTTTTGGCATTCAACTCTCCATCTTGTATTGGTAAATAAAATTTAACATCTAGTTTAATCAAAGATGTCTTCTTTTTATGTTCAGGGCTATTAGGAGGTGTGAAAAATTTTTCTTCTTTCCCTTTGCCTTTTGAGTGGTCATGGAGGAGAGACTCTTCTTCTCCTTTATCTTGTTTGGAACCTGATGAGTCTTCATCTTTATGTTTTCTAAAGTCCTTATACATTTCCTCTACCATGAATCTTATGGCCAGGAAACTATCTATATATTGAGGGTCTAGCCCCACAGAACCTTCCTCCGACATTGTCTTCTGAGGATAGACTCTTCCAATTTCAAGATTAGTTTCGACCAACTCTCCTTCTCTTAATTTGAGCTTTGATCTAGTTAGCATTCAACAGCTAAATTCAGCACAAGCTTTTCTAACCTTAACAACCTATAGCTCTGATACCACTTGACCTGAAATCACTTATGAATGATCTTAGCTAATTAATGTAGGTATTACAAACTCATGCATTGGGATATGCCTATGTTATTTTAAGCAACGGATCGATAAGATTGCGAATTACGCAGGCATTGGAAAACAGTAAGAGAAACATAGAAAGCAAATGCAAAAACACAACAATTTGATAAGAAGTTCATCCAATCCTCCTGGGCTACGTCTCCTGGTCCAGCTTTCAATGGTGGCCTTTTCTATTGTGTCTTTAAGTAGAGTTTTTACAACGAGGAGCTCATTTTGAGTCTCCTGTAATAGAGGATGCTCAATAGGGTGGTACTTGGATTCCCCAAGCCACTAGAGTACACAGACTCCCCCTTACCGAGTCTCGACCTCAACTAGTCATAATGGGATGAGTCCAATCTGGTACTTAGTTCCCAACCAATATCCTCACAAGGATTGCTTGAACCTCTCAAGCCTTCTTGGTTTTGTCTGCTCGATGCTACCTTAGTTCTGCAGGTCAACTCGACTTCTCTATTCTTTGCTTCTTGCTTCACTCTCTATTCTGTCTCCCCTCTACTCTTTTCTATTCATGGCTTAAAGCCAATTTGTCTCGTGACTGTGTTGCTTCCTCTTTTGACTCTTTGGATCATCTGCCACTGTCCGTTGGAATTCCCTGCTTCTGTGTCATCGCCACTTTGTAACGTTTCACAGAGAGGTGGCCACTTGTCCCCTCACGAACTGAATGCTAGCTTTTCCTCGAACGGTTGTTATTTCAGCTGTTCTGTGAAATGATTCATCTGCCAGCTCAGCGGTCATGTCGGACCCCAAATTTCATATGCCTTTGCATATTCTTCCACCGAATCTGGTCCTCCATCAGGTGGATTCTCCACCATTGATCTGGGGCCTCCAGATCCTACGGTCATCGCTTTTATCGCACGGGTGAGTTGCTCGACCGTTACCCTACGATGAGAGCATTTTTCTCTCTCATCTGCCGGACACGTGTCATTCAATGTATGGCATTGTGCGGTCCCCTACCAAACCTGCTTACTGCTTAAAGTGCTTTCGATATCCCATCGATTTTGGGCGTGGGACCCACCTTCCAACTATTTGGGAATTTCCGCATAATTTTCCCTGTTTTTCACATGACCAGGTGCTGAGGCTTTTCCTTCTCTGAGGTTCTTATCCTGCAATGTGTTAATCGCGTATCAGAAATGGCCTCTATTTTCTGATCTAGACTCCCCAATTGCTAATTTGTGCCACTGCGCAGTCTCCATGGGCCAACGGTTAGTGCACTTTTATCGAGGGTCCTCATTGTTCCATGCTGGCTACCACTACCACTGTCTAGAGGTCCTTCCTGATAGCTCATTTTTCACAAGATTTTGGAGTCTGACATAATTTGAAACAATCATATAACTCTGATAATTTTCAAGGATCCAATTCAGATCATTCTCTGCTTGTGATTCCTCCTCACAGAACTTCACGTCTGAGACTGTGACGTAAGTATCTTCGATGGATTTTTACAACTATTTTCATCACTTCCATTCATCATCTCTTTGCTTAGCCACCTACTTCATCTCCTTCTTCATGGAATATTTCTCCATTTCCCTCTGCATCATCAACATCGAGGTTCGTTATTCCCACTCCTGTCACTCGATTGTTAAACTTTGATGGAATTCGTGCAACACCTAAATTGGTTGCATGAAAATATTCATGTTGACAATCTTCAATGCTTTGGATCATCCTTTATCCTCCATTGTGTCAAAATCTATTTCCTGTTGGAACCTACAAAATTCTAACACCGAATTGTGTCTCTATTCTTCGCTCTACCTATAGTGGCTGAGTTATTTCTTCTAGTTGTTTTTTTGTTTGCGGCAACACCTTTAGCTCCACGATGCCTTATTATACCTCAATCAAGATCATTGTATAGCAATCATCAATTCTATCCCATGTCTCCGATGTGATCTCCGGGATCTTCTCTCTGATCTCATCGATGTCCCCATAAGCGAGGACAAGAGGTATTGTGCCCTTGTACTTATCTTCTTTCTGTTTTTTCCTCTTGCCCACTGTAGTTGTTGTTACTCTCCTTTTAACAATAATAGGTGACTCCTCTGATACTCCTGCATCACTGAGGGGTTCCTCATGCTCCTGCTCTATTTCCTTTGTTTCTATCTCTGCATTTTTTCCACTTGTACGTAGAGCCTACGAGGTACCCTTCTCTATTCCAACCGCTCCACTAAGTGGACAAATCCATTCTTCTGGCTAGCGGTGTACTACTGCGAGAAAATCACCTTTGGTTACTAAGTATGGAAATGGGTTCCATGTCCTAGTCAGGTCCTTCATTACCTTCACATAGTCTTTGTGGAAGTCCACAATGTGGCAAATCTACTTATATAAACTAGGTGACATCCTTGGATGTTGATTCACCACAATGTGTAGATCCATTAACATCGCTGCAAAGAGAATCCTATTCTCTATTGTGCACGTTGGCTCCTTAGTAAACCACAGGGAGGCATACCTCATTGCTTCACATATATCCACCTCGAAAGATGGAAACTTCCAGTCTTCTAATTATTTCCACACAACTAGCATGATGAGGATTATCAACCAAGCATAGTGGAATGTCTTCCCCTCTTCCTGTGCTTCCCTGCAATCTATCGAAAATTTCTTGCACAGATAGGTAGCCTAGTTAAACCGGACCCTTCCACACACTGTGCAACCAAAGATGATACAACTGCAAGCACCTAATTGGCCCTTCACTTCCTCATTATCTTACCTGCCAAGATGTGCATGGTTAAACACACTCCTTGGTCATCAATGGAACTGATATCATATCCCCGTGACTTCTTCACTAGTCTGAATTTTTCCTTCATCATTTGTGCCATATCCTTATTCATATATTTTCCCACAAATTCTTCTATGGGGTCTTTTCCTTGATGAGGCAACACTGTGATTCTTATGATCAACATCTCGTCAATCGAGATCCTTGTCCCTAGCCATAGGCATGTATCATGTACAAGTGCGGGGAGTTATCGTACACAAGTTGTACTAGATGTGATTCTACCGAAGTATGGAATATTTATCATGTTCAAGAGGCACTCTCTCTACAATCATGTAGCCCACTGGTGTGGCTATAGACTTATGTCTCCACTTTCTAGGTACTGAACATGCTTCAGATATCTACTTGGTTCAAACTGCAAGTATTTGCTTCAATTGTTAATGTCCCAGTCCTCCATCTTCAACTATGGGATCTTCCCCAACACTTCACCATCAAATGACACTTCCTTAGGTAGCAATGGAGTGAACATGCCAAACTTTCCATCCTTTGGATCCTTAACTGGCTTGGCGTTCAGTTTTCATGGTGGCATGTAAGGTGGGAGAACATCGGGAATCTCTTCGTGCCCTATCTCCATATGGTGAAATAGCCTCCTCTTCACTATCAATGATCTGTTGAGGCACCTTATGCTCCATCAACTTCTTTCCTTTCTACACATGCTTCTCCCCCTTATCTTCTTTTTTCTTCGTGCACACTTCCTTCTATGTTTTCTTCCTCAAGGATGTTCTTAGCTCTTCCCTAGAGGCCTCAGCTACTCTCTTCTCCTGCTTCTTATGTAGTTGTGGTTCTATGGGTACTTGCTTTCTCAATGACCTCACGTGCCTTGGGGACATGGGTACATTCATTTTTATTACCTCTGTAATACCCACTAATCCTCTTTCTACAATTATTCTTAACAAGTTCCTCAAAATTCCTTTGAGACATATAGTAGCTCTTTCTAACTTATATGAAAATTATAAATTCTCCAGGCACAAAGTGTAAAATGTGGCATGGGATACGATTTTAATAATAAAATTAAATGACTAGCCCCATTAGTGCCTAATATTTCTCATTTAATACAGGCATGGGGCTAGATACAACCATTTGTGCTTCATAAATGCCTTTCTTCCGTGCCTTTAACGAAAATCTCCTTTTAACGATAGATTTTTCCTTCCAACAGTCATATTTCCAGCAAACTTCAATGAACCTTCCCTTGTAGTGCAATCACATTTTTTTTGTCACAATTCCTTTGAACTTCATCATACTCCTGAGTATCACGTAGTAATATTCCTTCGATGAAGTCCCTTTCTACAGAGTAATTTATAGTTCCGCGCCCACTTTCAAATGCAGGTGGCACAAATACTTTCCCCCCTTCATTTTTTAGTGAAAAGCTCTAGGGACAGAGTCTTCCCTCTATATCTTCAATCTGCTACCATTCACTCATCCCAGAATTAATTGATTGTTCAACTTTGCGAGCTAAACTACACCACTATTAGAGATGTGCTTGACAATATATGGTCCTAAACAGTGTGTTTTAAATTTTCTTTAGAATTTAACGAATTTTTTGTCATATAATAATACAAGATATCCTTCCTATAGTGTCTTCTTATTGATATTCCTACCATGCCAGGCTTTCTCCCTTTCTTTCTACACTTGTTGATGGAACCCTACTATGAACCTGTCTTCTTCTAGAGCTAGTATCTGAGACATTTTGTCCTTCATAATGTCAGGGTCTACATTATCCGTGACAGCTACAATTCTCAAACTTGGCATAATGTATTCCATAAGCATAACTGCCTCTTATCCATATACCAACCTAAACAATGTCTCTGTTAGGTCCATATACTACTAGTGTAACCCCTTATTGTTATTAGTACAACTCCCTTATTATATTTTTGTGCCCATGTAGTCCCCATATTGTTATTATTGTGCCCCATAGAGGCCCACTATCGTTATTATTGTGCTCTTACATTATTATTGTTATGTCAGCTCTGATTATATTATGACACCTTAGACTCCTATATATAGAAAGGAGGTCTTGTCATTTGTATCATCCAAGAATTGTTCATTTGTGTAATGTAAAGGAGGTTTCCCCCTTGAAGAGGCTTATCTCTAAGGGATTGATCTATATTTTCTATCTTTTTGTGAGTTGGTTTCATAACATTTGGTATCAGAGCTTTGGATTCTAGGGTTTTCGCTGCTCCAAGCAGGTCATCGTGGAATTTTCGCTATAACAACTTTTCTGTGGTGTTTTAGAATCTAAAGAAAAAACACATTTGAGCCAAAATCACACTGACGCTCGCATCGGAATTACAGATCTTGTCTCACTATATTTTCGACGATATATTCTGAGGAAGTTAGGGTTTTTTGCAAGCTCCAGAATTCCATCTCAAACAAGCCATCATGAAATTTTCACTATAATTATTTTTCTACAAAGTTTCAGACTCTAAAATTAAAACCCATTTGAGCTGAAGACGTTTTCAAGCTCAAGCCCAAATTCAAATCTTGTTTCGTTATATTTTCGGAGATACAGCCCAAGACATTTAGGGTTTCTGCAGGCTCCCAAATTACATCCCAAACAGGTGACCTTGGTAAATTCGGCATAACTTTCTATCTGAGCATCAAATTGCATTTGAATAAGAAGTTACAGAAAGAGGATGTCCTGTAGATTTCTGTGTATCAATTTCAGGTCCGTAGGTCGAAACAGTGACACATGGTACTTTGTACAAGTTCGCTCTTATGAAAAGGTATATAACAAAGTTATCTTAGGAGATTATGCATAAATATTTCTTGGAGAATCCAATTTCGATCAGACGAGTGAAATTGGAAAGAGGACGCAGAGGGCTATCACAAGTCATAGTTTCAGAACTTAAAGATACGAAAGTACATAGTTATAGTCGTTTCAAGATCGAGCTCCTAAAATCAAGAAAAAGTGAGATGAAGAAGTTTGATGGCAAGGAACCGATAAATTGGATACTATTGATGGAGAAATATTTTGATCTGCATGGTGTACCACTATTACAAAAGGTACGTATTGCATCTAATTATTTAGAACCACATCAATTTTTATGGTATAGAGGGATTTGTTCTCGTAAACCACTTGTCATGTGGTCAATTTTCATGGAGGAAATGATAGCACATTATGAGGATACAAAGATAAACACCTTCTTTAGCCAATTGATAAATCTCAAACAAAAGCATTCAATGGCAGAGCACATTGAGGATTTCAAAGAATTGAATATAAGGGTAAATGATATTCCAGAGAAGAAAATGGTTGATGTCTTCATAGGGACTTTAAAGGATAACATTCAGCACGAGGTTCGTCTTTGGGAACCTGATTCATTAAAGAATGCATACAGGTTGGCAAGAAAAATTGAAAGCAAAATTATGGAAACAAGGAATCCCACCACTCACGACTATAATTATGGAAATGTTTTTTCTCCTAACCTTCCACAACCTACAAGGTTTACACCAAACATTGGAAGAAAAAATAGAAAAAGGGCTTTATTACAATTGTGATAGCAAATACACGAAAGGTCATAAGTGTGCTAAGAAGAAATTATTTTACATAGATTATGAAGAGGAGGAAGAAAAGGATCAAGAAACATCAAAAGAATAGGATATACACGAAGAACCCACCCCAGAGAAAGAAGAAATGAATCCGATCATATCTTGTAAAGCATTGGAAAAAATTACCACTCCTCAAACTCTCAAGATAGAAGGACATATCAAGAATAAAAAGGTTCAAGAAGTCCAAGATCACATCGAGAAAGAAGAAATGAATCCAACCATATCTCGTAATGCATTGGCCCAGATTACCACTCCTCAAACTATCAATATAGAAGGACATATAGAGAAGAAAAATGTTCAAGAAGTGAAAGATCACATCGAGCATCAAGAAATGAATCCGACCATATCTTGTAATGCATTGGAAGAAATTACCAATCCTCAAACTATCAAGATAGAAGGACATACCAAGAAGAAAAAGGTAATAGTGTTGATTGATTTGGGCAGTACCCATAATTTTATTCATTGTAAGATAGCCAAGGAATTGAATTTCTTCCTATATCCAACACCAGAGTGTCAAGTGATGGCTGCAAGTGGAGGAACCATAAATTGCTCTAGAAAGTGCCATAATATCAAGCTATCCATGGGAGAATATGTATTGAATATCCCAATGCTTTCCATTCCAATGGGTGGTGCTGATGTTTTACTAGGAGTCCAATGGCTACAATCTTTGGGTATGATAGCTTTTAATTTTCAAGAACTTTTCTTGAAAATTTTTTGGGAAGGAAAGGAAGTTGAATTGAGGGGTATCGAAGGGAAACCGGAAAGATAATAAACTCTAACAACATGACAAAGCTTCTAAATAAAGAAAAATGGTGTGTAATTGCACAATTATATTCACTAGAGGATCCCACATTGAAATCATGTATTTCTCCATATCTCCAAAACGTTTTGGACAATCATTCCAAGGTATTTAAGACTCCCAAAGGCCTCCCACCTATTCGTGATCATGATCATGCTATTCATTTGATTCCAGGAAGTGTTCCTCCAAACATTAGGCCTTACAAAAATCCATATGGCCAAAGGAGTGGGAACTCATTCAAATGTTGCAGAAGATCCCAGTTCAAACAATATTGCGAGAACATGACAAGGAAGGAAAAATCATATTGGAACAGGAAGTACTCACAGAACCAAGAAATTGACAGCTACGAAATAGATCACTTTCAGACTATCTCATCAAGTGGAAGAACTTACCCGCTGAAGTGTCCACATGGGAGGACAAGAATTTATACAGAAGCATCAAGAACTACTCAAGCATTGAGGACAACACTTTTTGAAGGAGAGGGGCATGTTAGGTCCCTATACTACTAGTGTAACCCCTTACTGTTATTAGTACAACCCCATTATTATATTTTTGTGCCCATGTAGTCCCCATATTGTTATTATTGTGCTCTTACATTATTATTTTTATGTCAGCTCTGATTATATTATGACCCCTTAGACTCCTATATATAGAAAGGAGGTCTTGTCATTTATATCATCCAAGAATTGCTCATTTTTGTAATGTAAAGGAGGTTTCCCCCTTGAAAAGGCTTATTTCTAAGGCATT
Source organism: Pinus tabuliformis (assembly GCA_031772625.1). Taxonomy (NCBI): domain Eukaryota; kingdom Viridiplantae; phylum Streptophyta; class Pinopsida; order Pinales; family Pinaceae; genus Pinus; species Pinus tabuliformis. Next base: position 1,264,604,120 of record CM062816.1, on the reverse strand, counting down.
GATCTATATTTTCTATCTTTTTGTCAGTTGGTTTCATAACAATCCTCCCTGTCAATTTCTTGCGTGTTGTAATGTATGCCCATAATACTATTGGAATCCTTAAATCCCAATCATCTATGTTCGCATTGCATACCTTCGTCAATGCATTCTCTAGAATTTTATTGAAAGCTTCCACTATTCCATTTTCTTGAGGATGATAAGGAGTGCTCTTCTGGTGGTAAACATGAAATTCCTCGGTTAGTGCTTCAATGGTCTTATTCAATAAATGTGTGCCTTCGTCACTCATCAAGATCTTCGGATAGCCAAACCTAGATAGTATATATTCAAAGATGAACTTCACAGCTGTTTATGAGCTGCAATCCTTCACTGGTTGTGCCTCGATGCATCTTGTCAAATAATCAGTTGCAGTGATTATATACCTCGCACCAATCTCCTTTCCTGGCAAACTGATAGGTCCAACAATGTCAATAGCTCATTTTTCAAAAGCCTACAAAGTTACTTGTGGTACTAGCAGCATTTCATCTCTTCTAGATGGCCTTCCTATTCTTTGAAATACATCACATGCTTGAGAAAAATCTTTTGCATCCTTATGTATTGTTGGCCACCATAGCCCAACTCTCATGATTTTATGCTCTGTGGATTTTCCTGCATAGTGCCCACCTGCAACTCCTCCATGAGCTTATGTCAGAATAATTTGTCATTTGTGATGAAGGACGTATCTGTGTAGTACTTCATCTAGTCCCATTTTGTACAAGTGTCCAGCAATCAACTAGAAATCAGCTGCTCGAACTACCAACTCCTTCTTTTGCTTCATAGTATAATCCGCGGGCGTCATTTCTGTGGCCAAAAACTGAATAATATCTGTGAAAGGGTTATGTTGTCCTATGAGGGAGTAAACACATAGGAATAATATCAGGCATAGGGATAGATTATACACTTCCAGGGTGTGCTCAAGCTTGAACAAGCATATTTATTTCATCTCTGTTATGTTATTAATGTAATATAGATACTAAGGGGTTTTGAGAAATGCTTTATCCTAGATAAATCTATGTGCATGTGGGATGTTTCCTTTTTCATATCTATGATTTGTGTTCTAGATCTTGAATTAAATTCCACATATTAGTAGAGTCACTCCGAGTCTTGCGATTTAGTAAATTTCATGAGAAGTTGCAAATCTACACATTAATTTCTACAAAAGGTTCACTCAAGGACATCAGTTTATGCGTGGTTATGATCAAGGGGGCAGAAGGTTTTATGTAGTAGTTAAGCACCTTGAGGCTTAGCCAAAAAGGTCCAAAAAGAGGTTATGTGTAGAAGCTTATGTGATAATCCCTCAAGGCTATAACCGATCTATAGTCATGATTTTTGCGATAAGCATCATTGGCCTTTGGGCTTTAATATCACATGAACGAGTTGGTAGATTTGGCGCTATGTTCTGTATTTGGTGCTAGTCCACTAAACTAGTAGTGAACTAAAGTTGGAATAGTGACATGAATGAGTTGGAAGTGTATTAGGCACACTATAACATATTTGGTATTTTTGGCCAAAACTAGTAGTTCACTAGACTTGGAATCGTAGATAAAACCTCTGCTAAACCTTGTAAAATTCCAAAATGGTTAAAATTAGAAAAATAACTTAGCGACTGAGAATAGGGCAGTTGAAAAGAGTTTGAATACTAATCGTACACATTAATAGGACATTCCATAAGGCGAAAAAAAAGAAGATAATGATAGCAAAACCTTTGTTAAGTGCAAACTTAAGAGTTGCACCTAACTAAAGTTTTAAACCTAATAATATCAACTCAATTCCTTTATAAGAATAATATAACAACCAAGTTGGTTGTTGTTGGTGAAACGAGACAAATAAATTTAGTATGCATCATGGGTGAATCAAAGATCATATTTTCTTTCTGAAAGTTGTTTTAGAATGCAAAGAAGGCATTGGTGATATTAGTGACATTGGTGATATTAGTTTCAATGGTGTTTTTGGTATATGAAACAGAGGTCAAAAACAAGTGAATAATATTTATTGAAGGTGTTATTATGGTTCCTGAGGTGTTGAGAGAGTTTATTTGAGGTGGTTGAGGCATGCATGCATCAAGGTGTTGTTTTAGAAGAATAGGAAAAAAAAATTATCTATGCAAGGAAGGCATTGAGGTATAATAGTAAGGAAAAAAGTTTGAAGCAAGAAAGTCTAGTTGATATGAGTTTGAAAATTAATTAAATATGGATCAACATGGATAGCAAGTGGTATCTTGCATTCCAAGGGCTGTAGATCCTTCTATTAGTAGCTGATAAATTGGGGATTATAATCTTCCTTTTAGTGGTAGCTAATAAAACAAGGGTTTAGCTCCTTTTAGTGGTAGTTGATAAATCTAGGGGTAGTAGCCCTTTTCAGTGGTAACTAATAAAACCAGGGGAAGTAGATCCTTTTAATGGTAGCTAAAAAGCCTAGGGGCAGTATCTCCTTTCAATGGTAGTTGATAAAACAAGGGAGTGGTAGCTTCCTTCGGTGGTAACCTATGAAAACTGCAAGTAGAAGCTTGCAGGGTAGTGATGTAAAAGCTAGTTGCAGCTTGCCTTGGATGAAGGAATCAAGAAGAATATATATGTCTTTACATGTTTCACATGTGTGTGATAATGATTATTCTATTATGTTTTTTACATGATTGATTCATGATGTTTCTTACATGAATGGTTATCAAGTATATTGAAAAGTTTAATTTGGAAATAGGTGTATAATTTGGTTACACTATTGATTCACCCCTGTTACCAGTAGTGTCCTAGCCTCTAACAAGCCTGATATAATTAAGTCTACTTGTTTTATCTACAAAATCAAAGGCTATTAGAACTATCGTTTAAATCCAAACCTTCTATCAACAAACTTTAATTCTAGAAAATCGGGATTACCTAAAGAAAAATAATGCTCAAAACAATGAGATGGATATGATTTTCAACCCTTATCTCCCAATGGAATAATTATACTACCAAAAACAAATTAGCTCCTCTAACTCGTAGAATGAAAATAAGAGGAATATATGATATCTATTAAAACTTATGCATACCTCTCCTAATAGTGTAATCTCCTCTTTCCTTCATGGGCTCCATCCCTTTTTGTATGCCTTTGATGTAGTTAAGACGTTCAAAAACTTGAGAAATTTGTTATTGATTTATTTTTAATCATGTTTAATTATGTTATTGGAATGTAGTGTTATAAAGGAATAATTAATGATCTGATATATCATGCTTAAATATGAAATTCTATATTATTAAAATTATATTAAATGTCTAGATCTGTAGATTTTACTGTAAATAGTGCATGCATGTAAATGGAAATTATGAATAAAATAAAGAATGGAAAAATAAAATATCACACACACATAAGAGAAAATATTTTCTCTGGGAAACTCTTTCGGTAGAAAAACCTAGTTGGAAGATGAGGTCGCTTAGCTCTCTTTCTCTGTCTGGAAATATGGCTGCAAGTACAAAGAAGTATGGCATGTGTCCCGTGGTCTACTATAATGCACAAATCCTCTCTATGTGCTCTACCTCCTATCCCTCTTGGATATGTTTTCTCAACCATGGAACAAATTCACATGAAATAATGGAATCCCTTTTCCTCCTAGTGGCCCAGTTATAACACAACCTGATAGACTAGTGGTTAGTTTTGACTACCTCAACTCTTACCCAGAGTTACAATATAAAATATTCTAGAGTAGTTTACATCATAATCACATTCCTATCCCTTTCTCCATGACTAATGCGGGCTGATGCGACATCTTCCTAAATTATGGGTGTGAAAACAAGAAATATAACTTTTGAGTGGCATAAATTTCACATACAAAATCCAAGTGTCACGCTTCTTGCGTTGTTGGAAATATCTTTTTGTGTAGAATAGCATGAAAAGGTGCCCCAAAAAACATCGTTTGATGCCTAAAAATGCTCCTAAATGTTTCATAGGTCCTGCCGGTAAAAAAAATTAATATGAAGTATAAATCAGTATGATCCAATCCGGATAAGTTAAATTAAGTTTAACTCTTTATAATGTTTGGTAGGTGGGACCCCTCTCATTTACATATGGTTAAACTATAAAACTTCTACCTCTTGATGTTTCTTCAATATCAAAATAATATGAATTATAAATTCTGGAAAATATATTTATCATTTTTTCCCATCGTACACATCATCAACTAAATAAAATGAACCACATAATATCATAAGGCTAAAATATAAAAGAATATTCTCCTTGTACTTGTCCAACTTGTCCACATGTATCACCAAAATATCATCAAATGAAAAACACGCCATTGCACAACCCTTCTGTCTCCCTTCTCCATGTATGCAAATTGACAATGAAAAATTAGAAAAATAAATGGAATAACCCAACCATAAGCATGTTATATATCATAAAAGTATAAAAATATAATATTGTCCATGATGTAGCCATACTCTAAAAATTTGTTTCCGAGTATATCAAAATTTCAAAAAATGTAATGTTGTAAACATAGCATTCTAAAATAAAAAATGAACTGAGAATTGTTTGTAAAATAACCATGGGTCCCTTCCTTTGTTATTTCTTTCGAAATTATGCCCACCTCTACTAAAAAATATCATATTGTGCAATAAAAATGTGATGTCAACTTTATAAGCAAAATAATTAATATCTAAGTAAAATTTTACCATTGCAAGGGCACATAAAAAAACATGGTGAAATAATATTTTTAAGAGAAGTAGAAGGACTCATGTTTTCATTGGAAAGGAAACCACTACGATATATCAAAAGACTCTGATTAAAGCACATTATAAGAGATAGTAGACAGACCAAGAAGGCTCAACAATATTGCAATCAACGTATTCTGGATAGCTTGTATGAGTGCAACTGGAAATGAGGAGATTGACATCATATATCATGATAGATGATGCCATATATAATTCAAAAATCGTGTAGCCAAATGGATTGTGATTTAAGGGCCAACGTGAGCACAAAATTATTAATGAAGGATGTGAAATTGTTGAAGGAAATGAAAAATATACACTGACTAGAATCTTGTCAACACAGAGCCACAAATTTCATTATGAAAATATGTTCACTTGGTATGAGAAGTAATCCATGTACATGAGTGACAAGAGAGTCTACCATTTTATTCCTAGAGGAGGAAAAGTAGATACATACACGTGGTTCTCCAACAATGGAGATTGATTTTTAAAATATTTGAAGTTCACATTGCATGCAAGTGAATTTTCAATACTGCAAGGAATAATTAATCTTCATTGATGACCTGAGGTTTAGTTTGTGTTGATTCGATTTAATCAGCTGTAATATGATTGAATCACAACCATTAATTGTCAAGCCAAGGTAGGTATGTTTATTTCAAAGGAGTATGCATGGTTTGTGCTGATACTCTTCAACCAAGAGTATAAATAAAAGACAGAATAAATGTCGTTGAATTTAATTGTAGAAAGTAAAACTCATGCAGAAATCACAAACATTCTACAAAAATGAATCCACACTTCATGTTACCAAGGAAAAAGGTGAGCCACACAAAATACCACTAACTAAGCTAGGTGAGCAAATATTATGTTCAAATCAATCCTATGTGACAACATATCAGAAATATGGAAACATAAATAAACCCATTTTGCAAATTTCACAGCAATAGAAATAATTTCACACTTACAAAAAGGAACAATAATTAATCTACCAATATGTTACTCCTGCTACTACAATCCCCGCTAAAGAGGAGGGCCCTTACTGCCTAGCAGGGCGCATGGATGAGATGTGAATTAGTAAAGCGTCAACACCACGTCTGAAAAGAAAACATCAGCAACGTTGTTCTTTGTATTAAAATGATTATGAGTTACAAGAGAAAAATAATTATATTTTTTTTCTTGTTTACATGGAACTGAGTCTCCTTTATAAGATTTCATGTCAAAAATAAGAAATAGACCAGTCATGAGAATCTCACGATTCTCATGCTGATCAATATCGAGAGAAAATAGGAATTGTTACAACAAGTTCTAAATACAAGGCCTATTGTTGTTAAATCATTTCTCAAAATCACAACTGCCTTGACTCCTTAGACACCCATAGATAATACAATATTTATGAAAGTTGTCCTTTGGAATAGTACCCACAGTCCTAGACAGTTACAATGTAGTCAACATCCCATGGTGTAGCAATAATTTGAGGTGTAACAACAATACTTGATGTGTAACAACAATGCTTGAGGTGTAACGACAACTCAGGGTGTAACAACAATGGTCTAAAATGACAAGTACTCAAAAAACCCTTTGTAAATGATCACACTATTGTTCATCCTTTATCCGTAGACTTTGGAGCATCATCCAAAATAAATATAGCCAGAGAACCTTTTCCATAATTACCTCAGTTAGCCATAAAAAAGATATCACCTCATTCATATTTAACAAAAATGGAAAAATAATATGTTAGAAAAAAATGGATTCTTATAATCAGGAAAAAGGTAAGTATGATATAAAGTCCACAAGTTTAGAGGTGAAATGGTCAAGGATGGGGGGAAAAAGGTGTCCAAAATATGCACAAAACCTACACCCAACATGTCCCCCAAGCTGAAGCAATTACATGTCCTCATGCAAAAATACTTCAAAGCCTGTTGTTATACTTCATATGTAGTTTTGTTAGATTATAGGCATTAACAGTGTCCTCCTGAGCAAACTTGTAGCCTTGGGTGGCCATCAACTGATGTGCCCAATATTCCTCCTCATAATCACATAATTGATATTGAGGCTGGTACTCCTCCATTGGCAGCCAAATAAAAGGATACTTAAACTTGAGCCCTATCCAAAAGGCGCCCAATCTATCCACAATTTGGGCATACTCTGGGACCCATACAACAAAAACCACAAAATTTTGAAAACCAAATGGGTCGCTTTCCTATAGTCCTACACTACTAACATTTGTGCGTTTATGGCACCCTGCTAGCGCACAACTCTTCATTTGCACAAAAAAATTGAGGAAAAGCTTCACAATTCTTTGCATGTAGATGACTGCCTATTTCTTGACATCTGAAATGCTCAAAACTTTCCTGAAAATTCGACTTAATTCTGTAGCCATACCTGGTTTAGCTCGGATCATTAATGTTGCTTTCTCTTCATTTGTTTCCACTGTCTTCATGGCCATGTGCCATTCTATCTAATTTTTTAGAAAAGAAATAAAGGCGTGCAACTGCAGATCATCCATTTAAGAAAGAACACATGCAACCATGTGCGTACTAACATGCTCACAACTTATATTATGGAGGAAAATCTTGCAACACAAGATTTGATCATGGAAATCACAGGCATGAAAAATATCCAAAAAGGTTCAAGTAGAATTACCCAAATATGGTCTATTGTCATAGACCACCTTTAATTGAAACAAGAAAAATTGTTCCCACTAGAAAAACTGGGTAGGATGGAGAGGATCTTCTACACCCTAACATATTTAGGGTGAGTTCATGTAACTTGCATTTTTCATTCGTTAAATCCTGAACCTACTATTGCAACAACTACAACTGCTCTTCTTTCTTCTTCATAACTACATCCTCTTCCCATCTTTCCCATTTTTCTACTAATTCCTTCTCAGTCCATTTCTCATTGAGCGAGTTCACTACTTTTTGGTGTGCTACTAGCGAGATCACTCCTTCATGCAACAAGAGTGCCTGTTGTTTCCACTTTTGCAACTCTGATATCAATAAAATCTTCTCCGAACACCCTCCTGATTCAGGACCCTATGTTCCTTCACATGCACTATCACTTGGGAGTGTAATAGCATCTCGAAGATTGAGCTGCTCTGTTTCGGTTGTTGGTTCTTATGTAATGACAACATCATTAATGGGTTCTCATGTAGCAACCTCTTCCTTTTGTCCATGGGTAGCGTCTTCCTCTACGGATGGTTCTTGTGTAACAATAGTATCATCGATAGGTTCTTGTGTATGAACTCTAGGGTCGCTACCCATGGAATGCTCCATTTCAGCTACTGGTTCATGTGTATTAGCTCCCGGGTTGCTACCCATCGAATGCATTTCAGCTGCTGGCTCTTGTGTATCAGCAATGTCGTCAATGGGTTCTTATGTAATATCTTCCCAGGGTTTGGTCAAAGTTTCCATCGAGATGGTGCTCACAACACAGACTTTGTATCCAGTTTCTACTAGGTTTATGGTGCATGCCACACACACAGGACTTCGTGCAAAATCTACCTTCATTTTGTCCACTGCTTCTACCAGGGTATCGAGGACTCGGACCCTTGCTTCTCCTCCACTTATTTCTAATTGCTGCCTCAATTTTTCATTTTCTTCTTCTAAATTCCTAATTTTAAGAAGGAAAAATTGAGTCTTGTCCTTACCTAGTAGAGGGTCTTCTTCCAGATGAAGTTGTTCCCCTTCTTTTTTCTTCCCTATGTCCTCGCTCGGTTCCTTGCTAGATGAAGGTGAAGGTTTCGTCCTTGAACTGACTTTTACCCTTTTCTTCAGTATCTTGCTCCCTATCAACTTCTTCAATGATCTCTTCCCAATCCTACTCTCTGAATATTGACCTCATTCTCTAGTCTCCCTTGCTTCCTTTGGGGTGTCAGGGATTTCAGTTCACCTCTTGCAGGAGGTCCTTGTCTTTCTACTCATGAATTCTTCCCACATTTTGCCTTGTCATTCTAATGTGTCCAATATGATCAATTTAATAAGACCATGATTGGTGACACAAATTTCTGGGTGTGCAATAGGTTTTATGGTCGTCGACATGTGCTTGATGTTTTCTAACAATAAATACAGAAGGTTAATCAACTGCTTGTGCCGCAGGTGGTTTAGCAGTGAAAAATGGTAGTTAAACATGATTTTTGTCCTTCCTTCATAGGTAATGTACTTGATAATGTACATTGCAACATCTCCCCACGGCTAAGGGAGTGACGACCTGTCAATTCCCCTACCCTTCTACTCAAATTGTCCTTCTCCTTAAAGGAATTCTGCCTTAAGAGAGGGGCCATTGCTTTTTCTAGTGAACCATTGTTTCCCCATACTTTGTAGTGATGTCACACGAGAAATCACTTCTTCTATCACTTCTATATTTAGCCCTCGAACTAGCATTCAGTTCCTACGCAGGTTCCGAGCAAATTCCATGGCCACTGACTCCTTTGATCCCTTGAGATGTTCTTAAAATTCTAACCAGACCACTTCCTTAAAGACCTAGCATGCCTCAGGGAAATTCTCCAATTCTTCAGCCGAGTTGGGATCTTTTTGGACTATTTCTCCTCCCATCTCTACCCCATCACTATGTATTATACTCTTGCTCTAACAATTTTGGAATGAAGGTGCAATGCTTCACTGAGGTTGATGTTAGCGCAGTGAAATAGGCAATGAAACGAGGATTTTGGGTTAGGAAGGATTGTACTGCACACGGTATGGTTTCGTTATTGGTCTAGATCATGGAGATCTGGTGTTAAATGTGTTTTAATCTTCACATGATCGAAATAAATGGATAATGATGACAAAGTTTTAATAATGATTACCGTCTTTTTAAATTCGAGATCATAGTTTATGAAATGACTCATCCTCTCCCCTGAGTTTAATGTGATGTCCATCCTCGACCGTTAAAGAGATACCATATTAATTTCCATGATTTTTAAACAAAGGGAAGAAGTGATGTACCTTTCTATTACGTAACTGACGTGATGTGGCAATAGAGGACTAGTGACAAGGATCAGTGATATAATTGACTCCAGCAATGATGTGCTAGTTGTATGAATTTATCCCGTGGCATTGTGCTAATGAATACTCTCTCTTTCTATAATGTGGCTGACGATTTCACTACTATGACTACATATAGGTTGACAGTCATTACACATGTAACAACAGACCCAGTTTCCATGCTATTTCTACAGTGGTTTCTTATTTACATGATTCTTTAAAATACTTACAATTTCTTTTACAAACATATTCTAATATAGCCTGTAACAACATAAAAATAGAATATGAATGAGTTACATAATGTTGTTACAAAGGAAAAAGAAATGTGTGATAGCTACCACATGGTGGTTTTCAACTGTCACAATCGTTCTTTCTGTGTCCCAAAATAAGTTCTCACAGTCAGGTTCTTATTTATATGTTTTTTTAATTAATTAGTTAATTTATTGTTGGGTGTAACAGCTGCCAACATAAGCTGGTTTTTGGCTATTACACTTATTAAAAAAAATTAAGAAATTAGCAACACAGGGGAATTATCCCCTACCTTCATAATTTGAAGGTTAGAATCCTTGACAATGTTGATGAATGATTCCTTTGAAGTAGGTTTGTGATATAGCCGAAGACAATGGCCATTAGCAAACAATGGTGCCCTAGCATTGTCAATGCTTACTAAATTTACAGTCCCATTGTCAAATACCATGTCAACTTCATAAGGACCTAGCCATCTAGTGTAGAGCTTCCCTTTTAAATATTTAAATCTTGAATCATATGATAGATCCCAATCTCCTTTTTGAAATTACTACTTTTTAATGAATTTGTCATGCCACTTAGCTCTTTGCTGCTAGACAATGTCTGTTTGTTGAATGGCAGCTAACTGTTTCTCATCTAGTTCATTAAGTTGATTCAACCATTGGTTTTGTGTTGTTGCGAGATCCAAATTTACTTGTAGCGTTGTTATTAATGTATTAATTTCAAATTCTATAGGAAACAAAGTATTTTTACCATACATTAATTCGTATGGTGAGAAACCTATATTATTCCTCCATGTAGTATGGTACAACACTTATGGAAGTTTATTAGCCCAATTTCTTTGATGGCTAGCTACAATCTTGGTAATAAAATAACCTTGTTGGTTCTTTCCCCTTGGCCATTTTCTTGCGGATGATAAGGCGAAGTGATTTTATGGCAGATTTTGTATTTTTCAACTAGGCTCTAAATCAAATGAGATGTAAACTGGGGTCCTCCATCTATCACTATTTCTCTAGGTACTCCAAAGTGGAAACAAGTATCTTCAAACAAGAAGTATGAAATAGCCTAATCTGAATCTCTCGTTAATGCTTTCGCCTCAACCCATTTCGTGACATAGTCGGTGCAGACCACAATGTAGGATTTCTGTTGAGATGACGAGTTAATTGGTCCTACAAAATCTAGGGCCCATTTCTCAAACCGTTCTAAAACTATTTGAGGTCGCAATGATATCATGTCTGATTGGAGTGGTTGACCCATTCTCTGGAAGCTGTCACATCCCTTCACACATTTCTTAGCATCCTAGAATATTGTGGGCCAATAGTATCCTATTGAGAGCACCTTGTATCTTGTTCTCTTATCTGCAAAGTGTCCTCCGCAAGGTTCCTCATGAAAATTTTGAAGGATATCAAAAATTTCATCCTTAATTACACTCTTTTGATCTGATGGTTTGGCCCAATGTGATGGAGATTTCCTTCTATCCATGAGTATCTAGCACTTTGCTAATTAATCATTCTCTTTTCCCTGTAGGATAGGTGTTGGGGGATTTTTCCTGTAGCAAGATAATTACCTATGTCTGCATACCACGGTGAGTGAATTGAAATAGAAAAAAATATATTCATTTGGAAAATAATCTTCAATAGGCATGCTTTCACTACCAGCGTTCAACTTAGAAAGAAGATCAGCTACCACATTATATTTCCTATGTTTATCTAGGATAGTTATATCAAATTCCTATAACAGAAATAACCACTATGTAATCCTACCATTAGTGATTGGTTTGTTCATCAAAAAACAAATGGCAGAGTGGTCAGCGTGTACAAACACTTGATATCCTATGATGTAGTGCCGAAATTTATTGATGGCATGCACTAATGCAAGGAATTCCTTCTTGGTCACTATGTAATTGAGTTCAGTTGGAGTCAATTTTTTACATATATAATAAATGGAATATGGTTTCTTGTCCTCCAGCTGGCCCAACACAGCTCCTACAGTAGTATCAAATGTGTCTGTAACTATATGGAATGACATATTCTAGTTCGGACCTCGTAAAACAAGAGTTGTTGATACATAGTCCGTTAATTTTGCAAAGGCCTACTCACATTTCCCTATCCATACAAGCTCTGCATCTTTCATAAGTAAAGAAAATAAAGGTGATGCAGTAATTGAAAAATATTGTATAAACCTCCTATAGTACCCTACATGACCCAAGAAACTACATACCTCCTTATGTGTCTTGAGGACTTAGATTTTCAAGATTACCTCTATATTAGCAGGGTCCACTTTAATCCCGTTAGCTGAAATAATATGTCCCAACATCATCCCTTCATTCATCATCATGTGACATTTCTCTGTACTCAAAGAAACATTAGTCTGCACACATCGTTCTAATACTTTTTCCAAATTAACTAATGTTGTTTCGAAGGCATCCCCGTAGGGTGTGAAGTCATCCATGAAAATTTCTAGACAATCATTCAACAGATCTGAGAAAATTCCTAGTATCACCCTTTGGAAAGTTGTTGGCACATTACAGAGTCCAAAAGGAAGAACCCTCTATGTGAAAGTTCCCCAAGGGAAGGTAAAGGTCATCTTATATTGGTCTTTCGAGTTAATCTGTATTTGGTTGTACCCACTAAACCCGTCTAAAAATGAGAAAAAAATCTTTTCAGATAGGGTATCAAGGACCTGGTCTATAAATGGCAATGGGAAATGGTCCTTTTGAGTGGATTTGTTAAGTTCTCTATAATCCACACAAACTATCCACTTGCCATTCATTTTGGGGACAATGACAAGCAGAGACACCCACTAAATATCATAAATGGGATAAATGAAATTGGCATTTAGGAGTGTCTACAATTCTTCTTTTACTACCTCCTTCAATGCAGGGTTCATGTGTCACTGTAGTTGTCTCACTGGATTTCAACCTTCCTTCAAATAGATGCAGTGAGTGCATAGGCTGGGATGGATACCCTTCATATATGTATAATCCCATGCAAACACCTTTTTGTATTTTTGTAACAGTTGTAACATCAATCTGTTATGCTCAGCAGTCAAGTTTGGATTGACATTAAGATATTTACATGGTTCTATTTCAAGGGGATTGTTGTTAATACTTGGAGTGGTCTTCATCTGTTCAAGGCTAAAATATTCTACAACATCCTCCTCCCCCGAGTATTCAATGGAAGTAACAGAAAGTGAAGTACTAATAAAACCGCTTATGATATCATCTTCCATTTCATTCTTAAAGTATTGTGCCTTCCCGAGGGTGAGAAGTGGCTATGAGAGATCTGACTCAGGTTCAAATTCATCCCACAAGGGATTTCTAGAATCCGTATATGGTTTTGCTGGGGAATAAAGGCTAATATTCTTGATGGCTTGCCCATCAGAGATCATCATAGACCTAGACTTGCATCTTATGAATGCGTCTGCAATGTCTAGCCACGACATTCCTAAGATTAAAGGATGCCCCCTTAGGTTTTATTTAGTTTGTAAAATAATGAATTCAATAGGATATCGCCAAGAATCTATTGTAATCACTACATCTTCTATCATCCCATTCGGTTTGACACAAGACCTATCTACTAATTCTAACAATGTAGAAGTGTGTCTTAGTGTTGTAGGAAAAATTGACCTCCTAATCAACTCAGAGGTGAAAGACAAGATGACTGAAGCAATGACCACAATTGCAGGCCCAGAATCCACACTAACGCTCTCTATACATTGACAACCTGCTTTATAAAGCTTGTTACCAAGCATAAACGAGCATTAGTCACCCTGCTAACTCATGTTGTTAGACTAGGGGGAGTGTTAGTGAACTTAAGTGGTGTTCAAAAGGTCATGCAAATGAATCTGCTCATAAATATCTAGATATTAAATCCCTAAATTTGTGCAAGAAAAGCAAGGAAACTCCAAAAATCAAGATATTTGGAGAAATTCAATTCTGAGAATAAAGGGAAATGGGAAAAAGCTTGTAAACGGGGTAGGTTCATGGTTTTTACCCTAATGAACTCTAGATGGAGCTTGGCAACCCTAATTCAATTGCTACATAAGCAACAAGAGGGCCATTGCAAAAGGGTCAGAAAATTTGGAAGGATAGCCCATAGAGCTGTTGTGAACTGTCATATTCTTGAAGGAGCTAGCTGAAGGAAGGAAAGAGAGAGAGGAAGAAGGGGTAAGGAAGGCTGATGCAATGGATTTTTGTAATCACTCTTCTATTCTGAATATAGAACTACAGTTTTTTTCCCTACTCCAAAGTGTCAGTGATATTGTTCATTTATTTGTTCATTCTGATGCTTATTGAGTTGAGTAGTTAAGTTATACATTTATACATATTTGTTACGGATTCTTACATTAGTTTTCAGAAGCGCATGTTGTGATTGGTTTGCTTTGTCCTTTGTGTAGGAATCAACTTGGAGCTGGCTTAGAAGGAGTTCTTCTTGCCACACAGAGATCCCCAAGCAAATCTAGAAGGAACCAAAGGTGATCCTCTTTCCATACCCTGTCAATTTATGTTTGCTAGATAAACATGTGTGTAACTGGTAGCTTTTGCAGATAATCTTACGGTCTCTCAAAGTTCTTGGGAAGGCCTTTGAGGGTAGTTTTCGTCCCGTGCATTTACCCCATAGCAGAATTGGCGACTCCGCTAGGGACTATACATCTAGTTCCTTGTTACCCGGACTCCTCTCAGATCTTCTCTTTCTTCTAAGAGCTTCCCACTTCTTCAAATTCTTTTCTGACCCACCATCTACCTTGTTGCATCCTGCAAAGTTGCATTCTCCTAAGAAACTAATCCTAAATACCCTTTGTTTGAGCTATTTCCTTCACTAACGTAGGTTGCTAGTCTACACAGAGCTTTATAAAGCTCTTTGACTATGCACAGGGAGCGTTAGTGGCCAAACTAACTCTCTGTTTACAAAGAGATAGAGCGTTAGTTACCCATTTCCATGTTTTTCAGAAGATTCTGTGGACCAAAAAGGGGGGAAACTTGTCTCAGGGGCTAAAGTAAGATCTGCAACAGTATCATGTTAACAAATTTGGTGTCTTGAAAATTTTATTTTTAAGAAAATGTTTTAGTTTTTCTCTCTTAAAAGAATTTTTTTTGAAAGAAATGCTAATAAAATGTATTGTTCCTTCTGTTGAAATAGTTGTAGGCTGCTTCATTTTGGTTTTCAGTAGTTGTTAGAGAATATTGGGAAAAGAAACTTTCAGTTATGCAAGTGTTGAATGGCTTTAGATGCACTAACGAATCCATGAATATGTGAAAAGATACATGTGTAGAATAAGACTTGTTTGCATAAGAAATTGAAAAAAAAAATCAGAGCATTGTTCTGCATGGTTTATTGAGTCGAGAGTCTCATCATATTCATACGTCAACACCCCTACCGAAGAAAAATAAGCAAGTACACTAAAATTTACATTAAAATCAATCAGTTACTCTTTTTGAGCAAACCAACATTAGCTATATTAGGACCTTGGGATAAGCATGTGAGTGAACTGCCCAAGGTTGAAAATCAAAACTAGTGTCATTAACGAGTGAAAAATCCTTCTGCACTCATATTACCATGACCACTCCACTAACAACGGAGTGAAATACGAGACAACATTGGACTGTAACTGAAGGTAGCCCGCCTTCTCTTACAACTCCTTTAGGCATTCTGTGTATTGTGGGTCCCTTCGGAGATTTCGGAACTGAGTCGGGGACTCAGGTATCCTACCCACACAGCGTGCTATCTACGACTATGTTCCCCTTGGTAATGTCTGTGATTTGAGGTATCTCTAGTGGCCAAAAATTCTAGGTACTTACCTAAGGTGACTGGGACGAGCTATCCTGGTACCTCAAATAGACGGATCTAATTTGTATTCAGTTTTTGGGAGGGTGCTCGTCTTCACGAGAGTACATGGCCCCTCAATCTAAGGTTTTAGTCGAAGCTCAAAAGTAACTGTAACCGTACATTTGGCCATCCTTCTCTGTTATTCATTGAGAGACTAGGTTTCATCTCCAGTAATCGGTGCTTATCAGACGAGGTAATTTTCCTCTGTTTGTTGATTGACATATTTAGTGTATTTTTTCTTTTTAGGTACCTGAGTGCTATCGTTTTTGAGACTTTAAAGAATATCATATTAAAATCTATCTGATAAAACATAATAGTCATTTTGGCTACATCCAGCCCTCATCGTCAATCCAGACGATTGTTAGGACTTCCTCCACTCATTGTGGAGGATCTGCCAAGTTCCACTGACTTGAATTCCTCATCTTCGAGGAATCAGTCTCCTAAATTGCACATGGGATCTGTGTGGATGACTGATGATTCCAGTTTGCCAGAGGATTTCTTCATGGAAGGATTTCTTCCTCATTTTAACACACCGCTCACAAATCTGTTAGAACTTATCGTTACTCCCATGGTACCTGTACTTCCTTCTTTAGTAGGTGGAACTTTCCCATCTGTTCCTCAAAACGCCTCAAGGGTTGTGGAATTATAGACACACTGTTGGTCTTCTACCACTTCCCCAGTCAACGGTCATCACAACACCAGTAATGTGGAATCCCGCTATCCCCTTCATCCCAGGTACTGCAAATCACATAACACCCTCTATATGTGGAACCCAGTTGATACTAGGTTCCACTCCTATGGTGCGACAAAGCATACCTTCGACTAGTGCCACAGTGCTCCATATAACACTCAATGTGGCACTATGGGCGATGTTCTAGTTTACCAACAACAAATTCGGCCACCAATTTATAGTTCCAATCCCCAAATTCAGATATTTGGGGCGGTTCCCAATATGTACATGCTGGCGAGGAATGTCACAATTACCCCACCGTTCTCAAGCATGCATGCATAGTCGCTGATTGACATGAGTGTTCCCTTTATCAATCAAGGCCATATGGTTAGTTCTATGTCGGTTGGGAATCCACAAGGGATTCCCACCAAATCCATGGGGGCACCCTACTCACAAACTCAGATGAGTCAAGGGGGCACCGCTTATACTGGGGGAAAATTCATAGCCCAGTATCAAAATCCTCATGGAAATCCACTCTACAACATCGTACTACAAAGAAACTGCTACACCATGTGGCCCATGTACACCATGGGCAACCAAACGATTGGAGGAGCGTAGAGCTCCTCAGATCATCCGTCATCACTATGGTCCGAGTTGGGGGCACCCAACAATTTGCCTTTTTTGGCAACATTGGATATTCCCGACTTATACAAGTTGACAAACGACCCCATCTACCACAACTTACAATGGCTGCTGATCCCGCATAAAATACCAACAGACATTCCTAAGTTCAATGGAAAAAAAGGGGAGGATCCAGGCACTCATGTCACCACCTATCATTTCTGGTGTGTCTCTAACTCCATGGAGGATGATAGTGTCTGGTTACATTTTTTTCCCCACACCCTCACTAGCAATGCTGCAAAGTAATATATTGAGTTACCACACATGTCAATGAATACCTTTGACACTTTAGAGATGGAGTTCTTAAAGCACTTTCAATTACCTATCCATTATGAGACAGGGACAGAGCTCCTTACTTCGTTTCATCGGGATACCGCCACCCACATCTCCAATCATATTCATGAATAGAGATGTAGGTGGAGGTTAGTCAAAGCTACCATCCTTGATTTTCTCTTAACGGACTGGTTTTGTAAGTCGTTACTCCCACAAATCGCTAGAGATGTCACTCTAGGTGGTGCGGTCACAGAAGACCAATCCATATGTCGTGCCCAGCACTTAGATTTGATTTATTCACAGTCTGGCACTCTCTATGACATAATCCCCTATGCTCCCAATAATCCCAATCCTCCCACCACTCAGCACCTTGGAGCGCACACCGACGAGATCATTGGCGCAACCTCCAGGGTCACTGTAAAACAACTTAGTGGTTCCATTGCCAAGCTGGCAGTGGACCCCTCTACCAAATCGACTGCTCTTCCTGCCACTGCGATTAACTCTATGCAGTCTACATAGAAATCCAGTGGCAAGAACAAGAAGAATAAGAACAAGACCACTCCTTTTGAGGAGCAGTCATCTAAGCAACCCAACCTGAAATAGAAGGTCATTGTGCCTACTAATGTGGAAAAGGATAAAGGCACCAACTATTCGTGCAAACTTTGTATTGAAGATCATGTAACCTGGCATTGTCCACGTCTTCAAGAATGCATGGATTACCTTGCCAAAAGAGATTCTGGTAAGGCACCTGCTATCCTTAGAAATCCATTTCCTAATCAACAGCAGAAAAATCTCATTGCCAACCAACCACAACCCACATTAGGGGGCAGCGATGGTTCACAACATCCTTCAGCTAGTGAAGGAAGTTCTATCGTTTACACATTTGAAACGGTAGAACTAGCCACAAGAGCCAAATCTTATGGAGTTCCTGTCACTCCAGTAGCAGAACCATCCTTAGGTCAAAACCCATCACCGCCAAATGACCTGCATATCGAAAGGCCGGTTGAGGACTTTGTAATTCGACCCCCCAAGGCAACACTTCGACGCACAATGCACAATACATCTGCACGTGTCGTCCAATGCCACAACATCGTAGAGGATTTAGCATAAGTGCCATCAGCTATGTCAGCGCTCGAAGTATTACAAACATGCTCCAGCCAAAGGAAAGCTTTGCTTTCGGCTATCGAGGGTATTGACCCTACCGATTCCATGCTTGCTATTTTCGACATGGATAAGTGTAAACCTCCCCTTTCCCACCAGCTTGCATTTCAGGTGCATATCACTTCGAAAGGTAAAGGTATACACTGAACTATCATCGACGAAGGTACTTCAACCTGTGTCATGTCGGCTTCATGTTGGCTCACCTTAGGTTCCCCAACCAAATCCCTACTATCGAACTCCCTTAAAGCTTTTAACGGCCACACCCTTGTCCCAAAAGGATACTTAGCCAGTGTTCCCATCACTTTGGCTGGGAAAACAGTAACGGTGGACATAGAAGTCATGGACAAGAAACTCGACTACAATCTGTTGTTGGGTCGCAGTTGGACATATGCCATGATGGCCATCGTATCCACTATCTTTCGTATCATCCTATTTCCATTAGATGGAAAGGTCATTACAGTGGATCAGTTGTCTTTCTGCACCCCTGATTATTCACCATTACCAAGTGGCTCTGTACCCCTAGTAGGAGGTGTAACTGACAGTTTTGTCAGTATAGGTACCAGTTTGTTGAAGGCTTCCTCCCTGATGGGTTTTTTTCCTCTTCAGCCACCACAGGTTCCACAATCGGTCAACATGCTTTCATCAATTCCTCATGAACTAACCGATCCTTGGATCCCAACAGCGCCTTCAAACCGTGACACATTCAGAGACTAGATGCTACTGTCACTAGCTGAATCGGCCTACCAAGGCATTCAATTCACATCCACATCTCTGGTCATGTTGGCTATCACCAATAGCACCAACCCCCTTCCCATAACTGCTCCTCCTTTAGATCCATGCGATCAACTCCCCTCAATGGATGAAGCCGTTGGGGAAATCATGAGTTTTGGAGAGCAACATTGGGAGGATTGGCATATTTGGGGTCTGACATCTGATTCAGACATGATGCCTCTTCAAGTCCTGTCCTCTGACACAAACAAAATCATTTCCCCACCCTATACAAGCATCCAAACTTTTGGGGTGGAAGAAAATTTGGACGACACTTCCAGGTCAATTCCCATAGATATTTCCATCACAACAAGCACCATGGAAGACACCCAGATGCGAGAAGATTGCGGTCTTAAGGAAATTGCAAGCTCCACCTGCCTACATGAGGAATTCCATGAGAAATTTGTTTGGTCTCATGAGGAAATGCTCGAATTTAACCTGTCATTTGTCGCACATGATATCCAACTTTACGACGAGGCAAAACGGAATAGGTGGCCATTTCCTTCCCTCGAAATAGTCATTGAACCTATGCCCGGGTCCATGGCCGAAGAATAATGCCTACTATACCTCAAACAGCTGGATAAAACCCGTCAAGATACCGATTTGGCACTCACAGCTCACAAGGAGCAGGTACAAACCCAATTTGTAAAAGAGGTTAGGTTTTGTTCTTTGCAAGAGGTCTATTTCGTATCGCTCTATCATCCAAAAGACAATCTCTTGGAGGCATGCACACTTCGACCCATTTGGCTAGGTCCCTATGTCATAATGAAAGTCGTCCCCTTGGGGGCATATGAACTACAAGACTGGGACGGAATACCACTCAAGGAGCCCACATATGGGCTCTATCTGAAAAAGTATTATGCCAAGTATCACACTAGGAATGTGCTTTGTAATTTTATGTATTCATAAGTTTTTCTTACCTTTTTTGATGTGATTAGATTGTTTTGTTATTTAGTGGAGTACTTGTCTCATGCATTCTTCTCGCAATGCAGATGTCGTCATTGCCCTTAACATACGTAGGATACGTGGATGGTACTAGTCGTCACACACGGCACATTGCATCAGCTACTTGGGTCATCTACACACCCGAGTCAGAACTATTTTGTTCCGAGGGGGTCTTTCTTGGTACTGCCACCAACAATATTGCCGAGTACATGTCCATCATTTCACTTCTCACAGAAGCGTCATCAAGGGGCATCTCCATTCTGGTGGTTAGGTTAGACTCCCAGCTAGTCATTATGCAATTGACAAACCATTATCATGTCTGTAATCCAGCTTTTTTACGTAACTATCTAAGGGTGCGACTCTTGGAATGCCGATTTGAAATAATCACATTTGAGCATGTTCCTCGAGAATTAAATATTGTCGCTAATTCGTTAGCTAACTATGTATTGGATTGGCATTTGTATCATTTGTTATAGTAGCATGCATGAGAAGTAAAACATTTACTAAAGTTAAAAATTTGTCACAAAAAACATTTTAAAACACATTTACACCACCAAAATACCGAAAATATCTATATCTATATCTATATATATATATATATATATATCGAAATCCAATTTTTTACATCAAAATACTCCAAAAGTTGGATGATTTAAGTACAAAATGGCTCAAAGCCCAACTACACATACTCATATGGCTACGCCAGAACACCTGCTAAAATGAGCCTATTACTCCAGAAAAGCTAAAACAGCTCTAGCTACCCTCTGAAGAGGAACCAGAAACCACTCAAGTACACCAATGGTGTGTCGCTGCATATGAGCAGGAATCTCCCTCCCAGGAAGGGGGCGAAACCCATAGTCAAACCCTCTAGGTTCCTCAGAACCTCGTGGAGACTATCGGCATCGCCCCTTCCAGCAAGTAGTTGGCTGCCTCGTCACACATAGCTAGGTCCACCTATAGGTCGTACTGGTGCCACATCTGTGTTAAGCATCAAAGTTTCATGTCAGTCCTTATCTCATCGTTAAAAAGCATTACATATACAAGTACAAAAATACTTAAGTACTATCAGAATTATTCTCACCTTAAGGACCCCAGTTGGTCCCGGGCAGTAGCATCAAGTTTGGGTCACCGGTAAAGTCCATGCCTTCATAGGCATAGTCATCAACAATCACTATCTGGCTACAGAGCCACTGGAAGAAGTCTTCGTCAAAGAAATGCCAGAGTGGTCCTCCCCCTATGCGAGGATAAAGTGATGACCAACGACCCTTCCTTGGCTCCCTCGGATCAAAGGGACCTAAGCTCACCCATGGGCGCATGACAGGTACCCTCTCAAGGAAAAATGAGACTATGATAGTACCATACCCAAAACTGTGTTGGGTACGGGTCTTGCATGCTATCAATTCTGCCTCCAACTGGCGAAGCACTGCTTCACACTAGTTGAACATCTGGGGCTGGACACAGTTAATGGCAAGCAATAATTGGGCCTTTGTCGCTACGTGGGGATTTTTTTACCCTGCCAATCACACAATCAACCATAAAACTGCCCTCATAGACCGAGATCAAATCCTCTCTATCGGGACTCTGTTGCTGACTAGTCCACTCTTAGGGATGCAGTAGATCTGTACCAGCTCTGAAGTAGATCATGGATCTAACTTTCCACCGGTGAGGTTTGCTTATGCCCCACGACACGACAAACCAATCACAAAGTAAATGTCATCCTAGTCAATCATCAGCTCCTGATCTCCAATCTTGAACACTTGCTCGTGTTCATCCCAGCAATGTATGATCCATCTCAGTAAATCCTCCTATCCTTTCATCAGCTCTAGCCTTGCATACCTCAACAAACCGTAGCAGTGCAATGCAAGTATGCAAGCTGGATCATTTTGCATCAGCAATTCCTCATTATCATCGGCCCGTTCTCTCCGTAGGTGAGTCATTTCACTCTGAAACATGCACAAAATAACCCTAAAAGCAGTTAAAATGGGGGAATATCACTTAAGGAATCCATGCATAAGGGTTTCAAATGCGCTCTACTACCCTAATGCCCTCCCAGTGTTGCACAAGGAGGATTAACGCCCTCCAGTGGCTTGTATAGAGCGTTTAACGCTCTCTACTAGCCATCTGGAGGGCGTTACTGCGCAAATATGGCTCTAGGGCACCTCAGTTCTACAAATTTCCACCCACAAAACTAATAAAAAAAGGTTTAATAAAGCATAGAGCAAGGTTTTAGCTCTCACCTGGGACTAACGGCATGTCGAATGGTTGCCCGGATCTCCTGCAATGGTCTGCGGAAAATCTGCTCTTCTTTAGCTCTAGCAAGCTATCACAAACTTCAAAATAGTGAAAATGATGCATGTGAAAGCTCAAAGCATCTCCCTATATAACTTTGAGAGACATGATTTTTGAAAATCATTAAATAGGATGTAGTCCATTCTACATGATTTTTTATCATGCATGAACCTAGATAATAGAAATTGCTGCCTTTTTATACTTTTTGCCGCTTTTGATGAAAGAAATTTTGAGGAATGAAAAGCAGTAAAAGTTGCATGCAATTCTCTTTTTTTTGCTAATGCAAGAGTTAGACCTTCAAATTCATTAATCATCAAATAGATTACATAAAATACAAAAAATCCCGCATGGTCGTGGACCATGGATAGACCCTACCAAAACCTGAAACCGGGATCAAAGCCCAAGCCTCCCTCCCTACAACCATACCTTACATTTCACACAGAAATGAAACATGAATCAGGTAACAAACCTGAAAAGAAAAAAAGGTGTCAATAAAATAAGGGTATTGCATCCGTCTGACTTCTTAACCCGTGGCACAATGGCCAGACTGAAAAGTCTTTTGATGTCAAGGACACCCGCTTCCCACCAAATCCTAACTTGCCCTTTTAAGCTTAACCATTGAACCTGTCCGTTCGAACCAACGACTATGGACCAATTCTCTATGTTAAGCAGCCCACTATTTATCTCAAGGACCCACAGACATGCATGATCAATCCCATATGTTGATTTGCTATGACTGGTCCAATGGTTGAGACTGATATCGCACCCGCCAACCTTTGCGCACGTTAGCATGAGATGATGGAAGTATTCCTCCCATCCCCACTGCCATGTGGAGCACGCTGAATGGCATCGCTCCCAAAAAGGAAAAACCACTTCCCACCTTTGAGGGTCGCAATCCTCGGAAAATCGTTCAAGTCGCGGTAGAGTGAGCCTACCAGAAAAACTTTGCGGTAAAGTGTGCCAACCGAAAAAACTTCGCGGTGAAGTGAGCCAGATGTTTACCACTTGGACCCATAGACAAGCATGATCACTCCCAGCTGTTGATCTACTGTGAATGATCCAATGATTGAGACTGATTTCATACCTACCTACCTTCGCGCACATTAGCATGCAATGAGGGAAGTATTCCTCCCATCCCCACCGCCATATGGAGCACGCTGAATGGAATCGCTCCCTAAAAGGAAAAACCACTTCCCGCCTTTGAGGGCCGCGATCCCTGGAAAACTGCTATGATTGCGGTAAAGTGATCCAACCGGAAAAACTTTTGGTTTCACGGCCTCCAATGGTCTCTAGTTTATGACCATTCACTACGTCAACCCTTTAGAGCCGATGTGCATTAAAGCATCCGCCATACTTCCAGTCAAGCACAAAACCAAAACAACCTCGTTGTTGCAACTAGACCCTATAGTGAACATAATAACCCGGGATTCGCTTGTTGACCACTGCAAACCGCTCTCAAAAGACCCGATTGAGAGCAAGCCTCTAAACAAACAGTTGTTGGTCAGCTGTGCTCACCTCCATGGCTTTTTCATGGAACACTATCTTATCTTCCTCTGCTTGGTTTTGACACTCCATTTTTAATCTGCTTTGAGGGAGCTCTTGCCAGTCCATCACCACTCTGTTATCTGTGCAGATCACTCCTTGATTGGCCAACAAATCTGCCAGTTTATTGGCCTTTCTACGCACATGTGCAAAATTGACTATTCTTAGGCTTTGTAGGTGACTATGAATCCATTGAAAAACTTGGATCAGCCTCCAGTTTCTTGAGGCCTTTTCCGGTTTTGTTCCCCAGCTTATTCTCTTGACCGAGTTAATGATTAACTTAGAATCAACTTCAATGATTGTCTTTTGGTGGTTTTCTTGAACCAGAAACTCTAGACATTGTTCCATGGCCATCGCTCTACCATGTTGTTGGTTTCTTTGCCTAAATGACCATGGAATATAAACAGAATCCTTCCATTATCATCCCTTAACACCCCTCCATGGCCGACTGTGCTCGGATTACCTTTAGAAGCACCTTCAATGTTGAATTTTAGAAAACCCTTAGGGGGGGAATGCCAGAAATCTAGGTCGGGATCTAGAATTGAAGCTATCTTGACTAAGTCCTGAGGAACAAGCCCATGTAGCTCTAGCTTGCAGAGAATCCTCCATTCTGTAGCAGAAGGGGGTTTCGTAGGGAGATTTCGGACAGCAGTGCCAACAGTTTCCTTAATCAGTTTTAGGATCAGATCATAGAGATACTGTGGAGATTTCTTATCATTCTTGAAGATTCTATTGTTCCTTTCTTTCCGTACATTCCAAATAATGAAGCTTGGTGTTATAGCCCAAGCTAAACTCAAAACTTCATTATCCGAAAATTTCTTTTTCTAATTGGTGAGGGTATTGAAAAGACTTCCAATGTCTCTATCAAATTGTTGGAAGATAGAGGCGAAAGAATCCCATAATCTAGAAGTAAAAATGCAGTTGTTGAGAAGGTGCTCCATTGACTCCTCTTCAACTTCACAGAGCTAGCATCTAGAAGGTCCCAGGACACCCCTTTTCCTAATGTTATCCTAGGTTAGAATTTTCCTGTGCAATACCAGCCACATAAAAATTTTAATTTTCATCCACCCTTGAAGTTTCCATAGGTTTTGCCAAATCCTGTCTTGAGCTTGGGAATCTAGTTCAAGGAGTATGAGTTTAGCTTCCTTGAGATTATAAGTCCCCTCATTATTGTTGCCCCATATCAGCTGGTCATGCCCCCTTGAAACTAGAATTTTCCTTTGTTCTAACATCTTCATTAGTCTCTCAGCCTTGGCTTTTAGGGGACTGTCATTTCTGAAATCAAGTTTCCTCCAGTTTCTCCATTTCCCTGAATTGTTCTTTTGATCCCAAAAATACTCAACTTTGATGAGCTCCTTGGTGTCTGTCTCTGCTTTGAGGTCCTCCAAATCCTCCTTTAACAAAATAGGTTCTTGTTGCCATCTATCCTCCCAAAATAAGGCTAAAACTCCCTCTCTAATTTCCCAGAAGTTGTGATCTTGAATTATGCTTCTATTTTCCCAAGCTTTGTTCCAAATATATGATCCTCTTATATTACCATCCATCCTTATGCAGTCATTATCTAGCCAAGAGCTTGCATATTTTTCTTTCCAAAGGATAGCCCAATGTGCTTATGGTTCTTTGATCCATCGCCACCATAATTTTACCCCTAAAACCTTGCTCAGAATCTCAGGGTCATCCAATCCAAGACCCCGTGGTTTCTGGGTTTACAGATTTTTTCCCAGGCAACTAAGGCCCATTTATTCTTATATTCCCCCTTGCCCCATAGAAAGTCTCTTTGTATGTTTCTTATTTGGTGCAGGATTCCTTTAGGAGCAGGGATAGCTGAAAGCATAAAGACTGGGATTGATTGTAGAATGGCCTTTGTGAGGACCAACCTACCAGCCAAGTTTAGAGATCTCATAGTCCATTTCCTAGTTTTGTCTTGTACTTTATTAATTATCGGCTCCCATATGCTCTTGTGTAATGGTTTAGCTATTAGAGGAACTCCCAAATAATTTGAGGGGAGAGAATCCCTTTGAAAGCCTAGAATTCTAGATATGTTCCTCTGAATAGCAATGTTAGTATTGAATAAAAAGAAATTGGATTTGGAAAGATTTACTTCCATACCTGAAGCCATGGAAAAGTCACTGAGGATTTGTTTATAAGAAAGTGCTTCTTTGACTGTAGGGATTCCTTGCAGCATGGTGTCATCCACAAATTGTTGATGAGTCAAGGCTTGTCCGTTGTCTGAGAGTTGAAGACCCTTGATTTTACCGACTTCTTTTGCATTCCTGATAGACCTTCCCAGTCCTTCCATCATGAGGATGAAGAGGAAGGGTGAGAGAGGGTCACCCTACCTAAGGCCTCTAGAAGGAATAAAAGTCTCCGAAGGAGAACCATTGACCAGAATTGAGAAACTAGAAGAAGTGACCAAAGCCATGATCCATCTTACCTAATTGTGGTCAAACCCGAAAGCAGTAAGAACTTTCCTAATATAGATCCAATTCAACTTATCATAAGCTTTGGCTATGTCCAGTTGCATGATCATTCCAGCCTTTCTTTTGCTAGTAAGAGAATGTACCACTTCATGTGCTTTAATAATGTTATTAAGAATTTTCCTTCCTTCCACATATCCAGATTTTTCCCCCGAGACTAGTGAAGGAAGGAGGGGTTTGAGTCTATTAGCAACAACTTCAGATATTATCTTGTATACCACGTTACACAAAGCTATAGGTCTAAACCTATCAGGGGTTTGAGCCAATTCCTATTTAGGGATCAGGGCTATAAAAGTGGTGTTTAGAGCCTTCAAAATGGTTTTGTTCATTCTGGAATCCTCAACCACCTGCATGATATCCTTTTTGACAATATTCCAACAAGATTTGAAGAAGTCAACATTGAAACCATCCGGGCTTGGTGCCTTCCCATTCTGCATTTCTTTGAGTACTCCACTGACTTCCTCTTCAGTCACTGGCCTATAAAGATTGGCATTATCCTCTCTGGAAACCATCCTGGGTATATGCTTAGCGAAGTCTCGAATGTGGAGTTCTCTATCATAACAGGTTTCCTTTGCTATGTTTTGAAAGTGCTAGAATAGAATGGCCTCTATTTCTTCATGAGAATTGAGAAGATTTCCTCTTTCATCCTTGATCAAAGAAATTCTATTATGAGCTTTGTTTTCTATGGTGGATTTGTTGAAAAATCTGGTATTACGATCACCTTCTTTTAGCCATTGAACTCTAGATTTTTGTCTCCAATCTATTTCCTCTTGTTTGCATAAATTCTCCCAGTTTTGATGATATTTTGTGGCTTGATCACTTATGGATTTGTCATGTCCCTCTGCAATAAGGGCTTGGTTGAGTTCTTGCATTTTACCTTCAATAATTTTTTTCTCTTCAAAGATGTTACCAAATTCATTCTTGTTCCAGTCTTTAAGCCAAACCTTGATGTGTTTTAGTCTTTTCTGAAGAAGGAACATGTTGGTGCCCTAAATGTTTAAATCTTCTGATCACCATTTGGCTATGTTGCTGATGAAGTCTGGGTGGGTAAGCCAGATGTTCTCAAATCGAAAAGGTCTATTCCTGGGGGTGCCAATGCCCTGAACCTCCAGTTGTATCGGCCAGTGATCTGAGCCTCCAAAGGAGATCATACTTGTTACCATTTCCTTGTCATTGAACATAAGATCCTCTGAGATTATGAATCTGTCTAATTTAGAGGCCACCTGAGACTCTCCTCCTCTTTTATTGTTCCAAGTAAAGATTCTATTACTCATTACAATGTCCACTAGCTTCATCTTATCAATAAAGGTTTGAAAAGCCAAAGAATATTTGCCTAGAACTCTAGTTCCCCCCTTTTTTATGTAAGTGATTTGATCATGTTGAAATCACCTCGCAGGATCTAGGGTATTCCTGCATTTCTATCTGTAAGACTCTCTAGAGAGTTTAGAAGCCTAAGTTTTTCGTCCATTCTTTGAGGGCCATAAACATTCGTTACCAGGTAGGTATCCTTGTCTCCCACAGGTTGAATGACAACAGATAAATAATCCCTAGATGCTTCCGCATCTATTAAGATAATTTTTTGTGGATTCCAGAGAGTGAGAATACCTCCTGTTGTATTCTCTGCTTTGACTTTTAGAAACTCAAATCTATTGAGCCATTTACTATGGATATCTCTTATCTTCTGGATGGAACACTTAGTTTCCAGGATGAAAATCATATCTGGAGCTACTCGTTTCATTCTATTATTTAGTAATCTTTGTTTCCTTTTACTACCTAGACCCCTTATATTCCAAGAAGTGAAATTCATAATTAAAGATTAGGAAAGGAGTAACTGGATAGGTCTTTCATCTTACCCGAATGTATCATTAGCTTTCCACATTCCATCAACAGCTCATTCTACTTTTTTCTACCCCGTTTCTTCCCTAGGTTTTTGAGTGCTAGTCCCGCTGTGTTTTTCATTGTTTTCACTCCTTCGTTTCCCTACCTATCTTTGTGTTTTTGTCTATCCACCCCTTTAGTCTGGGTTTTCCATAAAAAAAATTGTTGAATTCCTCTATGGGTAATGTGTCTAACCCTTCTTTGGTTCCTTGATTCAAGAAACCTTCCAAATCTAGGTCCTCCATTTCCATCTCACTTTGGGTCATTTCATGATCCATGTCCTATTCTGCATCATTCATTATAAATTCTTTCTGTTTGTTATTAACTTGTATTTGTTCCCTTTCTTCTACTTTCTCCTTCTCCACTGGACTTCTTTCCTTTGCCTGATCTGTTTCTATGGAACCTTCGTCTACTTCAAGGACATGAAACATGTTCTGGTTAGCTTGCTACCCTACTGATTTACGTGGTTTTGGTCCTCTTTTGCCTCCTTTTCCTTTATGTTCCACATTGACGAAGCTTTCTGAATCCTTCATTGTGTCAATTTTGTTTTTGTTCTCTATTTTACTGAGAGGGAAGTCTCTGAATAGGTGTCCATTCTCATGAAATTTGCAACATCTGAATGGGATACGTTCATAATATACTATTTGTATCCATTCTTCATCAAAAACCTCCAAAATAACCTTGTCCAGCAAAGCTCCAGAGAGATCCATTTCCAAACATATTCTAGCAAAGGAAGTATACTTTCCCCTTCTAGTGGCCTCAGAAACTTTGATAAATAGACCTAACTTATTTCCTATGGTGACTAGAGATTATGTTTTCCAGTAATCAAGAGGTAGAGAATAGAGTCTTACCCAAACCGGAACCGATGTAAAATTTTCGCGTTCCGGAACAAAATTCATAATCTAGGGTCACATATAGAGGCCTGCTGCAGCATAAAAGTAGGGCCCTCCTTCAAACACTCTATCCTTATCTTCAATATTTGCAAATACAACAATGAAGAAACCCTTAGACCCAAGATGTAGGTCAATGCTACCTTTTGTTTTCCAGTGGTATTTAATCCACATTTGTAAGGCTTTTTCAGTGGGCCATAGACCCATGAATTTACAAATGATTGCATAAGTTTGCATGTGATCCCTATGCACCTGCAGTGCTGGCTCATTTAAAATGACCCTGGGAGTTACCGTCGCTTTGTGTTTGCATGGTCCCATGTGTTCTTTGTCTTTTGTTCCTTTCTCCTTTTCTTCTTCCTCATCTTCCTTTGCATCATTATGCTTCCTTGACTTAGTTCCCTCGTGTTCTTCATCACTGTTTCTTTCCCTTCCTTCTGAAGGCTCTCTATCATTTTCCATTGGTTTTTTTCCCCTGTTGGCCACAGCCTGCTTGTATGAGGGAGTGGAGCCCCCTCCTTTGCGTCCTTCCATGGAGAATGCCTCTGTAACAGTACGAAACCCTAGTTTTTATGTCCTGCCATGCGCTACTGTGGATTCCAATACTAATAATTTCGCAACCCTCACAAGATCATGGTGTTCGCATGAAATTCTCAATAGAGCACTTTTCGAGATATTTTATTTCTCTTTAAAAAATATAAACATCTCCGAGTTTTCATTGTTGAGCTTGTTAAAAACCATCCAACCATGGATAGAGCACTTTTGGAGACATTTTATTGCTCTTTAAAAAATATAAACATCTCTGAGTTTTTGTAGTAGGGCTCGTTAAACATATATACCACAATCACTAAAGCACTTTTAGGGATATTTTATCACTCTTTAAACAATGTAAACATCCCCAAGTTTTCATCATTTGCACTCATTAAATATATGCAACGATGGTCAAAGCACTTTTTATGATATTTTATTTCTCTTTAAAAAATATAACCACATCCAAGTTTTTCATCATTTGCACTCGTTAAATATATGCAAACGATGCTCTGAGCACCTCCTTTTTGATCCTTTTTCCAACTCATAAAATGAAAGAGATCAACGGAGCATCCTTTCTAGGAACTTTTTTCTCGCTCTTTAAACTGAAAAAATCCTGAGTTGTGTCTTGTTG
The DNA here is from genome assembly GCA_031772625.1 of Pinus tabuliformis. Taxonomy (NCBI): domain Eukaryota; kingdom Viridiplantae; phylum Streptophyta; class Pinopsida; order Pinales; family Pinaceae; genus Pinus; species Pinus tabuliformis. Next base: position 1,264,573,619 of record CM062816.1, on the reverse strand, counting down.
CTCGTTAAACATGCTAAAGATGACCCGAGCATTATTTCAGGTACTTTTTCTTGCTCGCTAAAAACTGAACAATCCTAAGTTTTTGTTACTGAGCTCATTAAAGTGTCATGACAAAACACAAGTTTAGTCCACCGCCTCGTACTCATAACAAAATGAGGTCGAAATCTATTAGAAAAAGGTTTCTCTTTATCTGGGTTCAATAGATTAAAAAACGAAAAAGTAACCGATTCGGGTATACTATTAACATTTTGTCGCACCCAGTTAACAACTATGACAAAGGGACCACCATGGAGTCTCTCTTTACAATCTTTTCAGACTCTCTAAAGATGAAAAGACCACCGAGTTGTCTATTCTGGACTCTTTAAATACACAGACAAGATATAGAGTCGTTCTTTTTACGATACTTTTCAGACTCTTAAAAGATGAAAAAATCGATGAGTTTGCCTATATGGACTCATTAAAATAATAAGATAGGGAAAAGAGTAGTTCTTTTTGTGATCATTTTCAAACTCTCTAAACATGAAAAGATCGATGAGTTTACCTGTCTAGACTCATTAAAAAATAAGACGGGGAAAGTGGACAATACAACTGTATCTTGTATTTGAAAACGTGGTTTGGCAGCAAACGTTCCATTGAACATGGCACTCCCTCAGATAAACCTTCATTTTGATAGCCTCTCAATATGAACCCTACCAACCTATGAGTTTTTAGCCTATATACCCTGATGTAATTGCATCTCTGTATCTTAAACACTCTATAGTGTTCATGAGTCTAGTGCGGTCTGGTTAAAACTGTTGTCGTGCCTTCTATTGTTCAAGGGTCCCTACTTGTTTCCTCTATCAACCAATCCTACATATACTTTCATCATGCCCTTTGTTGTTTAGACCCAAAAGCTTAAAAGATTCTTCAAAAAACAAAATCATTCTTGTCCAGTTTCGTGTCGATTGATGTAGGACACGTCATTGCCTACCTTTCGACAGTTTTCTTCATATCGACTTCAACACTCTATTTAGGAAGATAACCCAAAAACACATCCAGTGCCTTGGTGCTTGCAGAAATTAGTGGCAGGTTACCTTGTGCTTGATCACGGGTTTTCATTATTGGCTCCTGGTTAAGCGATTCTATGATTGTTCGACGACAAAAAATCTTTCACACTTGCTAGTTTGCATTGTGCATCTTGGAGACCATCACCATTATCGGTGGCCTTCCTCGCATCTATTAATGGTCTCCATTATTGGCTGGTAATCAGATGATTTCGTGCATGTTTTACATCAACACATATTATCACATGTACTGATCTATGTTGTTCGGTGAAGCGGGAATCAAGACCTTGGGTAGAGGCTTGCATCATTCAGCCTTGTTTCCTCTCCCAAGCTGTGATATTGTTCTTTGGAGACAATTATTTCAGGATGATCTATTATGACACTGGATCTGCCCTGTGCCATATTGGCGCATAGCATTGTTATATCTCTGAGGAGAAAATTACTCTGACATAGCTACTGAGCATGGGAATGCCCGACTCAGGACATGATTTTAGCAGTTTATATATATGTATCTATGTTGTATCAAGTTTTCCTTGCCGCCTGAAACTTCTCTCTCTCTACAAAGATTTTTGATAGCAAATTACAGTGTTTTTTTATAAAGTATTTCGGCCATCGTCTCTGCCTCTGATCTCATACTTTAGGGGGCATCTGTTATAGGAAAAATTGACCTCCTAATCAACTCAGAGGTGAAAGACAAGATGACTGAAGCAATGACCACAATTGCAGGCCCAAAATCCACACTAATGCTCTCTATACACTGACAACCTTCTTTATAAAGTTTTTTTCCAAGAATAAAGGAGCGTTAGTCACCCTGCTAACTCATGTTGTTAGACTAGGGGGAGCATTAGTGAACTTAAGTGATGTTCAAAAGGTCATGCCAACGAATCTACTCATAAATATCTAGATATTAAATCCCTAAATTTGTGTAAGAAAAGCAAGGAAACTCCAAAAATCAAGATATTTGGAGAAATTATATTTTGAGAATGAAGGCAAATGGGAAAAAGCTTGTAAACAGGGCAGGTTCATGGTTTTTACCCTAATGAACTCTAGATGGAGCTTGGCAGCCCTAATTCAATTGCTACATGAGCAGTGAGAGGGCCATTGCAAAAGGGTCAAAGCATTTGGAAGGATAGCCCATAAAGCTGTTTTGAAATGTCATATTCTTGAAGGAGCTAGCTGAAGGAAGGAGAGAGAGAGAGAGGAAGAAGGGGTAAGGAAGGCTGATGTAATGGATTGTTGTAATCACTCTTCCATTCTGAATATAGAACTGCAGTTGTGTTCCCTATTCCGAAGTGTCGGTGATATTGTTCATTTATTTGTTCATTCTGATGCTTTTCAAGTTGAGTAGTTAAGTTCTACATTTATACATGTTTGTTACAGATTCTTACATTAGTTTTCAGAAGCATATGCTGTGATTGGTTTGCTTTGTCCTTTGTGTAGGAATCGACTTGGAGCCGGCTTAGAAGGAGTTCTTCTTATCGCACGGAGATCCCTAAGTGAATCTAGAAGGAACCAAAGGTGATCCTCTTTCCAGACCCTATCAATTTATGTTTGATAGATGAACATGTGTGTAATAGGTAGATTTTTTAGATAATATTACAGTCTATCAAAGGTCCTGGGAAGGCCTTTGAGGGTAGTTTTCATCTCATGCATTTTACCCCATAGCGCTTAGTCCATGTAATCCTTAGGTGATGAAGAGTTCTTTCATCATTACATTAATGGTTGCCCCTAAATCAATCAATGTTTTTACCAGGAAAAGTGTCTATTTAGAACTGCTCTATCCCACTAAGGTGTGACAGCTGCCTTAGAAACAAACAGAGAAAAACTACTTTTGTATTTCCTTTATGAACTATAGATAGAGAGGAATAGAAAGAACCAACCTGTGTCTTGCGCTAATCCTTTGATCCAATCCTTCTCTTCTTTGACAGCCTCCAGCTACCTGCTCCCTTACTTGCCCAGCTTCACCAAGTACCTGTAAGATCACAGAAGAGGAACACTATACAAAGACATGGATCTATATTCATAAACAACTTAGGATCAGATTTAAGTTAACCATACAAATGTAACAAGCATCAATGATACAAAAGCATGGAGGAAAAACTCAAATAATTTTTATTGATAAACAAGAATAGATCCAGGAGGAGTTACAACCGATGGTTCCTGACCCAGCATCAACCTCCCAGCAAAGAAGCCCCTCTTCACCTCCAACAAAGCATAGATCACTCAATACTCTGATGTTTGTCTCAAAACCACCAGCAATTCCTTACAATGTGCAAAATTCCAGCCTCTAGATCTCTGGGATGAGGGATCCATATATAGATATGTGTAAGGAGGATGAGTCAGCTTGTGATTTGATTAGTGTCTTCTCTTTGTCAGTTCTTGCTTCCACTTGGAGACTGAAGGCCTCTTACTCATCCTTAGTCGAATTCAGTGAGGCAAGTGTCACAGGAGAAGATTCTCGAAGCTTCCATTGTCTCTCCACCTCGCGGAATGACACTGCCATTTGTCATTTCTCACCCAACGCACCCTCATAGTGAATTTAGGTGCGTTGCAATGCACCTAGCCAGTGTATTTAGGTGCAATGCAACGCACCTAGCCAGTGGAGCAGCTGAAATGATCCTCTTTTGACTTATTCTGAGCAGTTTCTGGTGGAGAACTTCTGGGAGAAGCTGTAATTTGTTGACCTTGTTCCTTTAGGGGTTAGAACAACACTTTTAGGGACTTAGGAGCCCTTGGTTTATGGACATTTCATGCTTGGATTCGTAAGGCACAAAAATGTCTATAATAGTTGCCCCCTAAAGTATGAGGCCGTTAACCTTTTGGTGTCGGGTGAAATGCTTTATTATGAGGATCCGAAGTTCTTTCAATGCTGGGAGGAGACCTGTAATAAGATACAATACAATACATTATCTTCATACTGTTTTTCATGATCTAGCTGAGGCGGGCATTCCCATGATCAGCTTTATAAATTCATTTTCATGTACATAGGACAGACAATCGTCTGATTGTAGACTGATGATTCTGATAGAGCCACCATCCTTTTGGTAGGATGATTATCTGTGCTGCAATGCTGTACATTTAATGTCTTTATTTCCCTGAATATATATCGCAGCCCGGATGGATGAAACTAGATCTGGGGTCTTCAATCTCGTCCGATCTTCACTCGAAGTACAAGTCGATCCATGTGAGAAATTTTCTGAAGTCGAACATGGAAAGACATTGCTTGATTACCAGTCAATGATGTAAACTGTTAACAAGCACGAGAGGAATCACCGATAATGATAATGATCCTCAAGGTATTGCAGTACAATTCACGTGGTGTGAATAAAGGACTTGGCGTCGAACACCATGCAAAATATTTCGGTTGAAGGCCATTGATGTAAACCTGTCGTCGGAAGTGAGAAACTTGCCATTAAGGCATGCAAGCTTCAAAGTACTAAATGGGGTGTTCCTAGACCAACTTCTTAGATAATGAGCTGATGTCGACAAGAAGTGATCCGTCAAAGGAGGGCCTTAATGAATCCCACATCAATGACATGGAACGGAGCAAATTATTTTGATGGAGGTGAAAACGATCTGATGATATACGGTTCAGGGTGGCGGTCATGAAAGAATGGAGTATAATGTATGGTAGTGGGTGGGACACAGGTGGCTTCTCTGGATGACTTCTCTTGAACATGTCGGCGACACTGATGTGATGGATTGGTAGCATTAACCCCAAATGTGGATGGTATGGTGTGACCATGGCGATGTGACCGATGAATGAAACAACCCAACCCGACTCGGACACGGAGTGGAAGTGTCATGTTCAAGAGCGACTTGCTACCAATAAATATTCTTTGAGTTTTCTTCCCAATTTTTCCCCAGTCATTGCTGACCAGTACCTCTTTATTTTTTTCAAGCTTGAAGAGGATAACATATGCTTGTTCTATAATTTGCCCTTCGGGCAAACCCATCGCTATGTTTTAACGAGCCTAGCGATAGTGAAACTCGTTCTCATCTAAAGACAAGTTTGTCGCTATTAATCTTTTTAACGAGTTTAAAGACAAAGATAACTCGGTCCTTTTCAATTTTAGAGAGTCTGAAAAGGTACGTAAAGGTAACTCCAAAATTCCTTTTTCGTCATCTAATCCCTTAAGTCCAAAAAAGTATAAAACAATACAGAAGGGATGAATTTTCGATAGTTTTAACGAGCCGAACAAAACAAGCGCTCGATATTTTTGTGCAATAATCCCTCAGGTCCAAAAAGATTAAAATCTAGAGGAGGGATAGCACTTCCTGTCCCTTTAACGAGCTGGAAGGCCGAGGACTCGGCAATCTTTTCATATTTTACGAGTCAGTTGAAAAGAGCTTAAAGAAGACTCATCTTTTGAGGAACGAGTGATAAAACGGGTAGCAGCTGATTCCAGGTAAGCTTTGGAATTTTCCAATCACGGCAATGTCACAAGGATGGCTAGTGAAATCACTCTTCGCAGCTGTTCCTCAAAATGGGTAAACAATCAAGTGGAGGTGAATGATCGACCAATGAAAAAGTGGAGGTGACGGTGCAAACACGACCAAAGCTTTAATGGCTGAAGTACTACATTCACGGTGGTTATTTACCGGGGAATAGTTCATTTTTTAATGAGCTTAAACGTGGGTGGAAACATTTGCTCATGTCTTATGTTTATTTTTTAACGAGCTTGAACTATGTGCTAAAACTGCTCGATTCGATGGTCTTGTTTTGATTTTACCATAAATAGCTTTGTCCTTTCAAAGATCGTACTGTATTTTCAATTGCTTCATCAGACTAGTCAGAAATGAACAATATTTTCTTGAAAACGAGTTAAAACGCTAATATTTTACTTTGAACTACGTAAAAGTAATGAAAAAGTGTTTTTTACCTCTCATTTTACCATTTCATTTGAACTTGGTTTGTTGGAGCTTTGGAGGTGCTTTTCCCCCTCGATTTTCATCAGTTTATTTCGGGAGATTTTGTGGACGATTCTCGGCGCCGTCTGGACCAGGTAGGAGCTAAACCTGATCTCTTTCATTTCATGGTTTCCATTTTGCATTTTGAGCTTGATTCCTAGCTTTTCTGAGCCCCTGGGGTTTAAGGAACTCGTTCTGCCATCAACGCACCCTCGGTGTATCAAAACCTGCATTGAATGTTGGCCTGTCTAAAGGCTATCTGACATTCAACGCACCTAGAACACTGTTGCAGGTGTGTTGGGCGCAAAAAGGGAATTTAATGCACAATTTTTGATGAAATTTTTGCCTGTTTCTCACCAAAATCAGGACCTAACTCTTCTCTTGTTTGTTTTTCAGAGATCTTTGGAGTAAGATGACCATTACATGGCGAGAACGTGAGCATGAAGAAAAGGACATGCTTGCCCTACATGATCCAGTTACATTGAACGCGCTGCGGAATTGTGGCTTGCTGAAGTTCTTCCACATTTCTAGCATGAGATAGCAGATCAACTTACTGCAGTATTTGCTCGATGCTTGGGATCCTACCAATCAGGTTTTCCAGATCAGGGGAAAATCTATCCCCTTGACTGCAGTAGACATCTATTTCTTGATCGGCTTGTCAAGGCGGGGTGCCCCCATCTCTTTGTCAGGTTCGGCTCGAGGAGGCGATTTGTGAGAGATTATGTCTGTCGGTACTGTAGAGAAGGATCTCAGCCGAGTAAAGACGGCAAGATCATCATCCGTGATGTCACTGACATGTCCCTTAGGACTATTCTGTTTACTTTTGGTAGGATGGCCGGTAGTGCGTCTCTTCATGTAGCCAATCGATCTTACATGCAGCATGCCTTGGAATGCCTCCAACCGAAGGTGTTCAACTGGTGCGACGCAATACTTCTTGTGATGAAAGAATAGCTGACCAAGATAAAGAGCGGGAGGTTGAAGAACTTTGGGTATGGTTCTATTTTGACCACCTTTGCCTTGGAGAAGATACCACTGATGTAGCCGCAGTACATTGCACTCGATTTACCTTCCCCTACTGAACCACGTATGCAGAGATGGGTTGACCATATGTCTAGGCATGCTGGCCAGTCTCAGATTTCATTTTCTGATACCTTCTTCAGGTGGTTTGATCATCAGGAGATGGTTTATTCTGAGTATCCATAAGCTGGCATGGACTTCCGGGGTGATCCAGATTTAGTACTGCCGGATGGCGAGCAGTGGGGCGCCATTGGTAAAATCTTTGACCATATTGCTATTTATCGTTTTTTTTGTTTGTTTATAATGTCCTTGTGCTTTATTCTATCAAGACTTTAATCAAACTCATGTGTACATGCAGATGTTGGTCCCGTTCGTCCAGTAGTTCGCTTGAGAGTACCAGTTGCTGCCCCAGCAGGAGAGGCCGTCGGAAGGGCTATTCTTCGTGACCTCGATGTGGCTGAGACTCTCACAGCTTTGCAGGAGCAGTTTGAGGGCCTCACTCTCGGTATTCCAGATGTGAGTACCGATGAGCTACCTTTGCGGTTACAGCGGCATACTACTGGTGTGCCCAGACGATGGACTCGTCTCCTACACATGATCGCACAGGCTGTGACTTGCTATCACGAGCATCATTAGACTAAGGTGCCCCCTAGCATTTTGAGTTTTTGGGTCGTTTGACCGATTTTGTCTTAGTTACAGAACATTATGTGTAAACCATAAACAGTTATATATATTTTTGATTTTCGGAGTTTTATTTTGGTTGAGCTACATGATCCACATGCAAAACATTGATGATGTGTTTCTTTTTATAAATGTTGCAAATGTCTATCTAACACACAATGAGTTTAATGTGTTTAAGTTTCTGGAAATATGTTGATATTGAATAAGATCCAATTGTCTTTCCAAAATCTTAACCCTTAGGAACATGCGATAAATAGCTGGGTTTCGGACGGAATATATACCATTGAGTTGTAGTATTACGAGTTGTGAGTCTAGCCTGACAATTAGTCGGCATATACCATGAGTGATGGCATCAGAGAGAAGCTCTATCAACGCGCTATACTCAGCGATGTTATTCGTTGATCGACCAATATATACACCTCTGAAACTTACTAACTCGCCGCTTGGATCAAAAATGGCCCAGGCTGCGGAGGACAAGTTCCGCGAACTACGACTCGCTCCGTCGGCATATCCAACACATGGCTCCAATAGATTTGACATCTGCAATAAATGTAAAAAGTGGATTACTTGACCAAAACAAACACTTTAGCGAAAACAAAAACATAACAAAAGCATAATGTTTACCATTACGCATAGTAACGCTTGAGGTACAACCCATTACGGGGTTGCGCCAGTGGAATTCCGTCATAATCCATTAACTCGTAGGCTCCTTTTGCTAACACTCGTTTAACAATATAGGGGCCCATCCATAAAGACTTAAATTTACCTGCTCCCAATTTATCAGATTCTTGGTCATAAAGCAAGACCAAGTCACCTTCTTAGAAGACACGAGGTTTGACATTTTTGTCGAACTGCGCCTTGACTCATTTCTTATGGGTTTCGTTAGCCAAGGCGACATCACGACAGGTTTCATCCAATTGGATTAATTCCAAGAAACGAGCCTCTTCTTCTGAAGTTCCGGGGAGGAGATCAATTGCGAGTTTGAGAGACGAGATTTCACACTGGATTGGTAAGACTGCTTCTAGGCCATATACCAGTTGGAAGGGTGTGAACCCGGTTGCATTCCTTACCGATGTTCGGTAAGCCCACAAAGCTGAGTACAGGATTAGGTGCCATCTTCTTTTGTGAACTCCGATCATCCTTTGCAGCGTGCGTTTCAGGACCTTGTTGATTGCTTCAACTTGTCCGTTGGCTTGCAGATAATATGGAGTAGAGCTGTCGTGAGACAATCCTAGTTTGGCAGCTAATTCAACCATCATGTGATTACGAAAATGCGATCCATGATCTGTGACTATAGCCTGTGGTACGCCGAATCTGGCGACTACATGATTGAAAAAGAAGAGGGCAGCTGTTTCACCAGTATTATCTAATGTAGGCATCGCCTCGGCCCATTTGGTAAAATAGTCAATTGCGACTATGATATACCCATGCCCCCCGGTCGAGGTGGGGTTACATGTCATGAAATCGATGCCCCATTTGGGCCATTCGCCAAATGGGGCATCAATCTGGATATGCCCCCCATTCAGGCGCGTGTGGGGGCTCAATTTGTGCTATGCCCCCCACACGCGCCTGAATGACACTCATTTAGGACTTTTTCGGCCTCCTCATGGGTGAGGCAACTTCTCAGAACTGTATCGATACCACGATGGTAAAGTGTATCACTGACGATCATGTAGTATTTTGCTTGGTATCGAATACGTTTTTTTCAGAGTGGGAGGTGTTTGGCCTAAATTTTTGGGTTTGGAGATAAATGATTATATCTCCATACCACTCATTGCTTGTAGATATCAGAAACAAACTCTCATCCTCGATTGATTTTGTTAGCTACCTATATCAATAGGTTTCATATTTCATGATTGGCAATGAAAAGGTCCAAATATGCTCTGCTTTGATGATGCAAAGATCACATATTTCCAAGAGAATACAATCTGTGCTTATAGCTTGATGAGGACTCAATTTTGATGGATGGTCCAACAGCCTAATCTGGATCATGCCATGTTTTAAATTTCCAGTTCTAGAATAGAGAAAGAAGTCTGTCCAAACTGTTTAATCTTGGCAGACAAGTAGCTTAGGTAGAGAAAGGCTCCCAACTGTTTAATCTGGGACCTTGGAAGCAATAAGGGTAGCAGTAGATAGAAAATCAAAAGGAAAAAGCCAAAGAAAAGAAAAGGCAAATAAGGGTCTGCAAGCCTAAGTGCACCCTCCAAGAAGAAATAAAAAATGCTAGGCAAGTAGATGGGTAGGCAGATGGGGTTGCAGAAGTGTCATTCCTTACAATTGAAGGTGTGCTAACCTATTTCACAAAGCAAAATCAATGGATTGAGAAGTCCTTCTTCTCCATCAGGTTGCAGCAAAGCAAAGAAGCATGTCTAACTTCCCAATGTTCCCCTTTTTCCATTCATTACTAACATCCCCTCATCAGTTGAGATTCATGGAAGAATTAGTGGTTTTATGGTGATTCTTAGTCCTTTAAAAGCCACATTTCTTGTCTAAAACTCTTTTCATTTTGATCTACTCCCTAGGCTAAGTTATTTTCAAATAAACTTAGTAATATCACCGCTCATCCACTCCTTTCATCCATATTAATTTCTAAACTTTATTATATAAACCCCCTATGTTACCCTTTCCCTAGTATTATAACACCATGGTGTATAAACCCCAAGCATTGTATAAGTATCCTTCCCCTTGGCATTATAGCCAATAAGTCCTCTGTCAGGGATCAAAATGACATCTGGTCACTTTGATAAACCTAAGTCTAACCCCCCTCCCCTCTTCTGAATTCATTTGACCCATTACACCCCCATTTGCTAAGATAAACATATGAAAGACCCTTTTTACCTATAATCTGCTGTATTTGCAATAAGCGCACAAAAAACCCACTTTTTTCATTTATCCAAAGTATCGGGGCCGCATTATTTTTACATTGAAAAAACCATTATAATCCGCCATATCCCGAAGGGTTTCCGCCAAGCACAAATCCCGAAAGAAATATTAAAATAATCCCGCCCCCTTCCGTATTGTCCGATCACCTCACTGATCCGTCAACCGTCAGATCGGACCCTTTTGATCCGACGGCCCTCATCCATATCGGACCGGCCCCGACGTCTGACAGATACCTTCCGATATCTGTCAGAGGGTGACGTCAGGCCTCCGCCATGCGTCATCCCCACAGCTTATCGGAGGTACGCCTGACAATTCCCCTTCCGTATCAAAAGCGGTGCGATGAGAAACCGCTAACCGTTTCCGGTTTCGGTCGATCCACCGGCCAACGTCACCACCACGTCAAACCCACGTCAGTGCCACCCCGCCGTCGCGTCAGCTCCTTCGTCCGCCCCCGCGCTGATATGTCTGCCACTTCATCATATCCATGGACCAATCACAGCCTGCCACCTCACCCGATGACGTCATGCTGACGTCATCCGACTTTGACCCCACCTGATGACGTCATGCTGACGTCATCCAAAAAAACGCGCCAATATGCCAAAAGTCCATATTTTGGTCGATTTTTCGCGTTTTTTTTACTTTTTGCCAAAGCGTTGTTGCTTTCTCTGCATGATTTTTTACGTCCAAACTTGCACCACCTTGCTGAAATCGATTTGGAGGCCTCCGGCGCGCCATTTCTACATACATTCGTGACCGTTGCTCGCTGTTTACCAGGTATTTACCCTTATAAATCCTTCATACGCCTAATTTGTCTGTGAATTCCCTCAAAAAAGCTTAAAAGACGAAGAAAATTGCAAATTCGCCGGCAAAAATCCCTGTGCCTAGTCCCCATTTGCAACTGTAAGGTCGAAAACCATCAGCTGAGCCTTGCTTGCCTAAATTTCACTAAAAAAACTGAACTCTGTTCGCGCAATCGCGAACCAATTACTCAAATTACACCTACTTGCTATAAAAGAAAGATTCAGACCAGACATTAGTCTTATCTCTACCTTAAAGCAGTATTTCAATTGCTGCAGCTGATCATTTATCCTTTATCCCTGAATAATTCACATTTTTCCGTCGAAGAAAACTCTTTTGTGTTGCTCTGCATAGCAACTCCATCCATAATCCTAGGAGAAATCATGGATCCACCAGTAGCTCCCATAGCGTTGAACGTTGCTCCATTGAATGCCCCTCAGAGACAATTGGAATGGCAGCCTCTGGCAGACATGGACTATCAGATTTCAGAGGAAATGCTGATGAGGACCAAGTTCCACATCCACCTGCTCAATGAATTGAAGGCCAAGCATGAGACTGGAACAGATGTGCTGGGCATATGGGAGTCTTTCCTCCCTATTTTCAAGCTCCCTCAGGTTAGACAATTCCCTGATTTGATCCATCTGTGTGCTGAAAACTATGACCCCACTCAGAGGGCAGTTCTTGACCCTTCAGGCTCAGCTGTGTTTTATATCACCCCAGAAGCTATCAAAGATATGCTCTGCTTCAGGACTGAGAAGAAACTGGTCCCTCTATCACTTGTAGACCTGATAAATCAAGGAGCCAGAATGACAGATGCTCAGGTCACCAAATTAAATCAGTTGTACATTGACTCTGACTCTGTGAAGTATCCTCCTATCAATCAAGTATACCTCAACCAACTGGGCAGAGATCTTGCAGACATGATTAGTCCCATTTTGGGCTACAACTCAATTGAGTTTGTTGATCAAACTGTGCTGGTAATGATGCTCATGTTTGCCCCTGGCAAGTCTCCTATCTGCTATGACTATGCCACCTATATAGCAGACAAAATACATGAGCAACTAATGAACCTGGCAAGAGAAAGAGTGTTCAGATACACCTCTTACATTTACCACTTAATCTTATATCATCAACATCAGAAGTTCTCTTTTCCAATCAAAAGAGTGGATGCCCAAGGCAATCCAAGATCAGTGGTCTATTGGTCCTCTGTTTTCCACTGCAGATTTGAGTCTCCTTATACTTATTGTGAGTTCATAGATCTCTTCATCCACCCAGCTATGTCAATGTTGATGAGCTCACCTCCTCCAAGGCTCACTGATGACATGCAAAGGATCTTGCAGTTATCCAAATCATACAGCATTGGGGACTGGTACTTTTACCAGAACCACACCGTCATCAGGATATATGGGTGTGAATTGCCTCCCTACAGACTACCCAAATATGTGCCTATGAGGCTGTTTGCCCTAGAATACTTCAGGCAGTTTGGCAATGTTGATGTGCTTCACTTTTCAGGCAAAGGCAAGAAAGCACAGTTGAAAGTCAGGAACCAACTTGGCCACTTTGTCTATAACCAAAGGGAGGAAGGTTGGAGAGAAGCAGACAGGATGCTTGAGTCCCTTGGCCTTCAAACCAGTTTCCTTTGGAAACCGTATGACCCCAATCACTTCATAACTTTGAGAAGGCTCAAATATAAGCTGTCTGGCTATGATCATGTAAAGATTCCTCACATTGAAAAACATGCAAACCAAGTAAAATGGAGGAGAGGAACCCTAGAAGAGCCTGTTACACAAGAAGAGCTGAATCAAAGAGCGGTGAGGAATCTAAAGAAGATGGCTGACCTTGAACTTTGTTCACAGGTGTTTTCCCTTCCAAGCACACAAGTGGGAGCAGTTGCATCCTCCTCAACTGCAAATCAGCAAGCACCCAAAGCCACTGAAGATATATCTAGCAAAGGCAAGGAAAAGGAAATGGAGACCGAACAGCCACCTCATGAGAAGGTGCAGCAACAGCAGCAGCAGGTAGAACAACAACAACAACAGGAATTACAGCAAGAAGAAGGGCAGCATGACAAAGAGCAGCCCCCACAGCAAGAAGGGGCAGTTGAGGCCCCAATTTTCACGGAACAGCAGGCACAAAACACGGTGCCTCCTAGGCAAGAAACATCAGCTGATGCATCAATCCTCCAAACTCCACAAAAGGAGGATACTAGCAGAAAAAGGGACAGAGAGACTCCCTTGACCACATCAATAAGTCATGGTGAGAAAAGACAGAGATTGAATCCTTTCTCTGAAGAGGAAATGCCAACAGGGCAGTCTCTGGGCATGGGCCCACCTAGCAGGGAAGCATCTGCAAGTTCCTTCCAAGAGGAACAGAACAGAACAGTGGGAGGAGAAGTCAGCTCCTCTAGCCAGCAGAGAGAGGGTGAACTGAGCATTAAACAGCAGTTCATAGACATAAAGAAAAGGAATGAGCCCATAAAAATACAACTGTACAATCATTTGTTGAAGATGGCTCCCACTAACCAGCAAAGACTGATGTCTGCTTATGATGTTAGTGAAGGCAAAATGATCATGAGTCATTTCTTGCCAGCTGTAGCACAACCCCAGTCTCCTGCAGATTATATAAGGACCAATCTTGAGGTCCTTGCCAAGGACATCCACCCAATGGACAAAATTGAATTACATAAGCAAACGGGTGAGATGGTGTATGCCTCCTTGGCAGATAAAACATTGGACAATTATAGGCTAGAAAATAGCCTTAATAATACAGCTGCACAACTTGAGTTGGAGAGAGCATCCTCTCAAGCAAAGGACAATAGAATAAGGTCCTTAGAAGATATAATTATAGAGATTGGGCATGATCCCAAAGATATCAAGGGCATACAAGAGATATTGAAGTTGAGGGATGCAGACATGGCAGCTTTGAAGAGAAAGATCAAAATGCCAGCCACAATTCACCCTCAAACAGATGAAGTTGCCCAGCAGAGGCATGATCAAGATGCCACAGCCTTGCTAGTCTCTCTATATAAGCAGCTAATCCAGACACAAGAAAAGCTGGGAGAATCAGAGGCTGCACAGGCAGCATTACAGGCAGCTTTGAAGCAAAGAGAAGAAGGTCAGACCTCCCAGCCTCCTCCTGAAGTAATAAACCTTGAGGAAACTGCTCCAACTACTGTTCCTCCTCCTCAACAAACAGAACAGGCAGCAACATCCACCTCAGCACCACCACCAACAACAGAGCAGGCCCCAAGCCTGGACATGCAAAAGCTGAGAAATGAGATCCAGGCCTTGGAAGCACAAATGACAGAACTAAATGAGGCCAGAGAGAAATTAGCCAAAGTCAATGAAAGATATGACAAGTCCAAGCAGACTGTGGCAGAAAAGGGCAGGGAAATAAAAGCCCTCAAAGACAGGATAAAGGAGCTAGAAAAGGAGCTCCAACTGGATAAAGTGGTGGCCGAGATCAAGACAGTGCTATGGGCTAATATTGGCCAGTCTATTACTGACCAATGGCAGTACATTGACACAATCCATGAGCAGCTGGAGCTCATCACAAAGGCACAGAAGGAGATTCAGAGATCAAGGGCAGCTCTAGGCAATATGCCTGAAATCGCCACCAGGATGGTTAATGTGCTCAATAACAGAACAAGTTCTCAGTTAGCAACCATGGGAATTCCTAACAGAACTGAGACTATTATGTTGGTAAAAAGAGTCCTTACACTAAGAAACTTAGTGCAGACATTGGAGAGAAGGACCCAAGACATGCAGACCGAGGTAAACAGATTTATGGACAAATTTGTGGTATTACAGAACCGAGGTCTCCCTGGCTTACTGAACAGTGCAGGGAAACTGCTGACCCATGAGCAGTATGCCAAGAGGGTCAATACATTTGCCACAAGTCAGATCACTGAAAGGCCCAGCACATCAGAAGAAACAGGGCCAGCTACAGGGCAAACTCTCTACAACAGAGTAGAGAATTTATTCTTTATAATGAATGAGATAAAACACCTGTTTGAAGTGCCTCCTAACTTCTATAAATACACAGAGGCAGATGAGACTATGGAGGCAATTCTCAGGCATCAACTACCCACACAGGAATGGTGGACAAAGGCAATACAGATGATCCTGTAGACCAGGAAGCCTTTCTTCGAGTATTGCATCAAAAATACAAGGTGGCATGCACAGGAAAAGCTAGTAAAATCAGCATGCATGAAAGGATAAAAGTTGAGCCAACTCAGCAGAACTCTCGGCCAGCAAGTCAAGATGGACAGCTACAGGTGACAGGGCCGAAAAGTTACAGCGGAGCAGCCACATCAGCGCATTTTCCAGCATTTAAAGCAGATCATTCCAACCGACTCAGTGGCCTCCAAAGGCCAAAATATCTTCTGACTGATGTAAATGAACATTTATGTTGTATTAAAGGCAGCAATAACTTCTTATCTGCTGTTCTGTACAAAGTTGGTGAAATATTTATTTCTCAGATGACTCAACGCCATAGATATTTTGTATTACCATTTGTATATATTGGCCCCTCGCATAAGCTTGCAGGGGTTGTTGTCGATTTCCCTTGAAGAAGTTCTTATGTTGTAATCTTTTCAGAGTTTTAATAAACAAAGTGATGGAATTTCTGAAAGTTCTGAAGTGTTGAATGCGTTCTGGTGTTTGTTGAAAAACTGCAGGATTCCTGTGTACCTCACAATACAATAAGTTTTCTGTAACTCTCTTTGTTATGTGTTTCAATCTTTTACAATCCATATATGTTTCTAATTTCTAAGTATTTAGCAACAAAGAAAAAGAATAGCCTTCAGGAGTTATTCATGCAATACCCTGAGCTCAATCTATGTTGTTAATGAATGTTTTCTTCAGCTATAATCTTGATAGGTGTAATTCTTAATTGCTACACTATCAAAATATATTTTTCACAGTGACCTTTGTCTCAGGAATTCAAGTTTGCTCCTGAGCAACATGTTTCACTTTCACATCACCAGTTTAATGGAGAATTCTTAAATGCTTTCCGTTGGCTGACCATACATCACCACTTAAGTTTAAATTTTGTTTGTTGAGATACCCAATAGGCCCTGCAGTCTGAATATTCTCACTCCAGCATTTCAAAACATTTCACAGCTCTAGACTCCATTGCCCAATGATATACTACTGTCTGAACACTACATCTTAAGCACTGAAAGAAGTCCTTCAACCAAAACATAAACCAAAACCTGAGCATAATAACTAGCCTAAAACACTATCAAAACAGAGACAAATCATAAAGAGAGAGCCCTCTCTGATTACAGTTTGGCTAGAAACTGTAATCCAAAGATTGGTTAGTGGTTACCCCGGCCGTATTCCCTTGGGAGTCATAGGGAACAACCTGGGTGTTAACATAATTGGCGACTCCGCTGGGGACTTCCTCAAGATTTTCTAATTTCTGTTGATCTCTTGAAAGCTGCTCATTCCCTTTGCTGCTAGCTTTGGAAAATAATACAGTAAGTTCAAAATCTTGTCTGGCCTCTGTAGACACTAAAATATCCTGCAAAATACCAAAAAGAAGTTTAGAAACTGGCTCCTAAAAGGAAAACCAGACATACTAGGTCAAATCCTGACCCAGAACCACCAGCTGTTTTTGAAAATCCTAATATAATCCCTAGGATCATCAGGAAGCAGCAGGGACAGCAAACTCTTGCTGATTCAACTCCTGAAACAGGTTATCCAAACCTCGTTCCAACTCCAATCAAGGTTCTGTTTCGATCTACCCTTGATTCCCCCAGTTCCCCTTCTACATCTCAGAGCCCTCCTTTCACACCTTCATCCACTGCACATACTCCTTTAACCAACATCCTAGTTTCTACCCCTCCCATTAACCCTGTTATACCAGTCACCCTGGTCCCATTCATCCCTGTCAACCCCTTAAACCCTGTGAATATGGCTAACAGATATGCACCCTTGCAAATACCAGCTAATGCTGCAGCTCTACCCCAAGACTACCAAACCAAAATCTCATATTTTGACTCCAATGGCCCTTTGACAGCTGTTCAGCATGCCAAAAGGATGCAAGACCATTTTGAGACCTATGAAATAGATGATGACAGTGTGAGAATGAGGATGTTTGTTCAAAGCCTAACTGGGGATGTAAGAACTTGGTTTAGATCCCTGAATGCAAATTCCATCACAACTCCTGATGAGCTGTATCAAGCCTTTACTAACAGATGGGAGAAAAAGAAAGATCCTCTACACATACTTGGGGAATATGACACTATCAAAAGAGGTCCCCAAGAGACTGTTTTGGAGTATTGTGCAAGATTCAACAATGTATATAACGCAATCCCACAAAATTTAAGACCCCCTCCTGATTTAGCTTTGTACAAATTCCCTGATGGTTTTGACCCTGACATGGCCTATCAGTTGAAGGAAAGAGACCCTCAAACCCTTGCAGAGGCCCAAAAGGTTGCTGTCACAGTAGAAGCTAACCTGATTGCCAAAAGAAACAGAGCAAGGTTGGAAAAGAGAACAGCCTTCAAAGAAGAACCCTCAGCCTTTGATCAAAAACTGGATGCAATACTCAATGGAATGAAAAGATTGGGGGATAGAGTGGAATCGGTTGAGAGAAAATCATCATGGGAAGCACCACAAAACAACCCTCCTAGGAATCCAAATTTTAGGAGAACTCAAAACCCAAACGTTGGCAAGGCCAGTGCTGACCAAGACATAAGACCCCCTTTCCAAGAAAACTATGCTGAAACTTCCACATCAACTGAACCCAATGAAGATTCTCAGATTAATTTAATGGGTTTGGATGGTGATAGTCAAGTCTTCTTAACACAAGAAGACCATGAGGATGAGGTAATCAAGCTGTTCCCAATCAAATCAGGTGAATCCTTTGACTTTAAACAAGGCTATGACACTGCTGTTTATGAAGTCCATAAACAATACAAGCTAAGGAGCAGAACTGTGAATGTAAATCAGCCTGAAAAGATAAAGGATAATCAGCAGCCTAAAAGAGCCATAGTCACAGAGCTTAATGACAAAACAAATTCACCTGCAGAAGAAGTAATTATTGAAGAGATCACTGAACCATTGTCCTTAAAACAACAGCCTATGGCCACTTCATCCTCTCACCTTAATTTAAATGTTACTCCTCAAGAGATGAGTAAAAAAGACAAGTCCCAAAATCAAGATAAGAATCAAGAAGAAGAGTTAGTGAACAAGGAAAGGACTGTTATCCATAACCCTAAGACCCAATCTGAAAAATCCTTTGACCTAGAAACTGAAATTGGCAAACTAAAGATAGCAATTCCTCTCTCAGAACTAGCCAAGAACGACATCTATAAACAACAGATCAAAAAGTCCCTTCAACTCACCAGCAGCAAAGATGATGTCAATGTGTTGGATGACACCCCAGAATTACTGTTTGGCCCAGAAGTGGATGGAAAAACAGTAGTCACAGGGATACTACCTTTTTATGTCAGCTTACATATTCATGATAAAATATTACATAATGCAATGTTTGACTCAGGTGCCTCTCACAATCTCATGCCAAAAGCAGTCATGGAGAGATTGAATCTAGATATAACAAGACCATACAAGGACCTGTTTTCCTTTGACTCCAGCCAAGTCAAGTGTTTAGGTCTCATAAAAGATTTATGTGTGTCTCTGGTTCAATACCCAAACAAAACAATTCTAATGGATGTTGTAGTTGCTGATATCCCACCAAAGTATGGGATGCTGTTATCAAGATCATGGGGAGCTAAACTCCAAGGTTCCCTACAATTAGACATGTCATATGCCACCATCTCTGTTTTTGGGCAACCAAAAAGACTATACAGAGAAACACTCATGAAATACATGGTCAGCAGTGAAGAAAAGCCTCAAAACTTTCCCATATATGTTGTCCATTCAGACATAGACTCATACATTCTCTTCAATGACAGCACAACTCTCTCAAAAAATGATATTGAAACCAAGATACTCATACAAGAGGAAGACACTAATGAAAGAACTACCACCCATGAAACAACAGTCAAACAATCACTAGACACTGCTGCTGCTCTAGTTGTCAAGCATATTCAATCAAATGATGAGACTGTCCTAGAAGACAAGCCAGATGAAAAACCAAAACTTCAACTTACATTGCCAGCCCATGAACAGATCATTAAATCTCCTTTACAACAAGATATTCTATGGTTCCTTGAATTTGATGGCTCAGTCAACAAATTAGGGGCAGGAGCTGGAGTTTGGGTACACAATAAAGAAAACAGTCATGCAGAAGGCAGAGCCTATAGATTAAACTTCAGATGTACTAATAACATGGCAGAATATGAAGCTCTTTTACTAGGCCTCAAGTTAGTAAAGTTCTTGCAAGCTGCCAGGGTTTCAATCATGGGAGATTCAGATTTAGTTATCCAACAAGTGAAGGGAAATTTTGTCACCAATGACAAAAGACTTAGGTCTTATAGGTCTGCTGTTGCTGAAGTACTAAACTTCTTCTCTGAATTCCAAATCACTAAAATTCCTAGAACCCACAATCTGCATGCTCATAGTTTGGCCACATTTGCTAGTACTTGCAAATTACCATTGGAACCTAACAATTGTTTCACAGCTGAGATAAAACACAGACCCTCCATTCCAAACAATGTTAAAGATTGGCAAGTATTTGAGGATGATATGCAAATAAACAATTTTTTAACGCTGCAACAAGAATTTGCAGGATTAAATATTGACACTGACAGAGCAAGTCAATCACAAATACTTGACAGAGCAAGTCAATCACAAATACAGTTTGAACAGACTGACCACACAATATCACCTAGAACAGCAAAACAAATGCTAAATCCAACTATCTTCAACAAGGAAAACATTCAGCAAATTCAACCAATCAGTTGTGAAGAAGTGGCCAATGCTGAAACTGAAATCATAGAGCTGAAAGACAATTTTCTGCCAACAGGCCTAACTCCACTAGAGGACATCTTTGATTCAAATGATATTCCCAGAAAACCAAAAATGCAGCCCTTAAATGCAGCCATTGAAGAATGCAACATTGGTACCATTGACAAGCCCAAAATAATAAAATTGTCTGCATCTTTACCTCCTGATCAAAAGCCTAAATACATTGACCTCTTCAAAGAGTTCCAGGATGTCTTTGCATGGAGTTATGAGGATCTAAAGTCCTATGATACCTCTGTTATCCAGCATACTATCCCTCTCAAGCCTGATCAAAAGCCCTTTAAACAAAAATTGAGGAGAATCAATCCTATGCTTCTCCCAGCAATGGAACAAGAGGTACAGAAAATGTTCAAGGCAGGCATCATAGCACCTATCAGATTCTCTGAGTGGATTTCAAACTTAGTCCCTACAAGAAAGAAAACTGGTGAAATAAGGCTGTGTGTGGATCTAAGAAATCTGAATCAGGTATCCCTCAAAGACAACTATCCCTTACCCAAGATGGATCACATTCTCCAAAGAGTGGTAGGGGCCTCAAGGATCTCATTACTTGATGGATTCTCAGGCTTTAATCAAATCTTAGTACACCCTGATGATCAAGACAAAACTGCATTTACAACCCCATGGGGAACTTTCAAATATGTAAAAATGCCTTTTGGATTGAAAAATGCAGGGGCAACATTTCAAAGAGCAATGGATATTGCTTTTGCCAAAGAGATTCATGACTTCCTGGTCATTTATTTGGATGACCTCACACCCTTCTCAAAATCTGACCAAGAACATTTGAAACACTTGAGGCAGATCTTCTTAACATGCAGGAAATATGGAATTTCATTGAATCCCAAGAAATCCCTGTTTGGTTTAGAGGAAGGTAAACTATTGGGCCACATCATTTCTAAAGATGGCATTAGGATAGATCCAGACAGGATACAGGCTATCTTACAAATGCCCCACCCAAGAAATATCAAAGAATTGCAAGGATTCTTGGGAAAAATCAATTTCTTGAGAAGGTTTATCCCAAACTTAGCAGAACTAATCAGACTACTAAATAACATGCTAAAGAAAGATTCAAAAGTGAAATGGACAGGTGAAGCAAATCAAGCCTTTGAAGGTATAAAACTGGCCCTTACCCAAACCCCAGTCTTGACCAATCCTCAATTTGACAGAGAATTTATCATTTTCTCTTTTGCCTCCCAGCATACTATTGCTGTTGTTTTGTTACAGAAAGATGACCAAGGAAATGAGAAGCCAATTGCTTTCTTTAGCAGAGCTCTTAGAGATGCACCTTTAAAATATCAAATCATGGAAAAGCAAGCTTATGCTTTGGTCAAAGCCATTAAAGACTTTAGGATTTACATCCTCTATTCACATGTTATAGCTTATGTACCAAGTCCTATTGTCAAAGACATTCTCACCCAAGAAAATTTAGAGGGCAGAAGAGGAAAGTGGATTGCCAACATTTTGGAATTTGATATTGAGATAAAACCTACAAAACTAATAAAAGGGCAAGGTTTGGCCAAACTAATGACAGAAGCAAACTTCCAAGCCTTAGACATCAACCAGCTGGACAGTGAACCGGAGCTGGCGACTCCAAAGATCAATGTAGCCTTTGAACAATCCCCTTGGTACTCTGATATATGTTATGTATTGCAAAACATGTGTGCTCCCCCAGGATTGTCCAGAACTAAATGTAGGTTCTTAAAAATGAAAGCTTCTAAATTCTGTGTTATGGATGGAAATTTACTTTGGAAAAACCATGAAGGGATATTGTTAAGCTGCTTAATTGAGAATGAGACTAACAATATCATAAAAGAATTTCATGCAGGTGACTGTGGTGGACACTTGTATTGGAAGTCCACTGTGGATAAAATACTGAGGGCTAGTTACTACTGGCCCACCATGTTCTCTGATGTCAAGAAATTCACTACCTCATGTCATAAATGTCAAGTGTTTGAGGGAAAAAGACAGTTACTGCCACTTCCCTTAAAGCCTATTGCAACAGAGAGACCTTTTCAACAATGGGGCCTGGATTTCATTGGGGAAATTCATCCCTCATCCTCAGGACAACACAGGTGGATTCTAACAGCTACAGACTACTTCACTAAGTGGATTGAAGCTGCTCCATGCAGACAAGCAAATGATTCCACTATCATTCAGTTCTTGGAGAACAACATATTGGCTAGATTTGGCTGCCCTGACAAAATAATAACAGACAATGCTGCTGCTTTCAGATCAAAAAAGATGGTGAACTTCTGCCACAAATTTCATATTACTTTGGGCCATTCTACTGCATACTATCCCCAAGGAAATGGCCTTGCTGAGTCATCAAATAAAAGCCTGGTAAACATTATAAAGAAAGTGCTAGAAGAGAACAAAAAGAATTGGCATAAGAAACTTGTGAATGCCCTATGGGCAGATAGACTAACAACCAAGAGATCAATTGGGACCAGCCCATATGAGTTGGTTTATGGAGTAGAAGCCAAATTCCCTTCATCACTAGGAATTCCTGTTATGAAACTTCTTCAAGAAAGCCAAGCTAAACCAAATGATATGCAAAGAAGGATCAATCAAATAATATGTTTACAGCAAACTAGAGATCAAGTCTACAGCAGAGTCCAAGTTTTACAAGAAAAATTAAAGAAGGCCTTTGACAGAAGGACTAAGGCAGAAGATTTCAACATTGGTGACAAAGTCCTCAAGTGGGATTCAAGAAGGGAAGATAAAGGAAAACATGGAAAATTTGATTCCCTTTGGAGAGGACCATTTGCTGTCCAAGCAGTACAAGGAAACAACACTTATTTCCTTAAAAGTCTTAATGAAACTGATTTGGATGAAGGTCCTGTGAATGGCAGGATGCTGAAGCACTATTTTGACTACTACCCATAAGTGCAGCCTGAGTTTCCATTGTACATATCCAAGTGTATATATTACTCTCTGTAAGGATGTAAAAATGCAGTTTTCCAAGTTTATTAACTATCAGCAAAAGGCAAATAGGATCAGAGGTCTACCAAGAAGAGAAGTACACAATTTTGGCATGTCAAAGCATCAAACTTCAAAATTTTGATACAAGCAGTCAAGGGGCAAGGCAATCTGACCTGCTGTTCTTGGTCTTTCAAATGAAAAACCATCCCCATGTGGAGCCACTGTTAGCTACCTATATCAATAGGTTTCATATTTCATGATTGGCAATGAAAAGGTCCAAATATGCTCTGCTTTGATGATGCAAAGATCACATATTTCCAAGAGAATACAATCTGTGCTTATAGCTTGATGTGGACTCAATTTTGATGGATGGTCCAACAGCCTAATCTGGATCATGCCATGTTTTAAATTTCCAGTTCTAGAATAGAGAAAGAAGTCTGTCCAAACTGTTTAATCTTGGCAGACAAGTAGCTTAGGTAGAGAAAGTAAGGCTCCCAACTGTTTAATCTGGGACCTTGGAAGCAATAAGGGTAGCAGTAGATAGAAAATCAAAAGGAAAAAGCCAAAGAAAAGAAAAGGCAAATAAGGGTCTGCAAGCCTAAGTGCACCCTCCAAGAAGAAATAAAAAATGCTAGGCAAGTAGATGGGTAGGCAGATGGGGTTGCAGAAGTGTCATTCCTTACAATTGAAGGTGTGCTAACCTATTTCACAAAGCAAAATCAATGGATTGAGAAGTCCTTCTTCTCCATCAGGTTGCAGCAAAGCAAAGAAGCATGTCTAACTTCCCAATGTTCCCCTTTTTCCATTCATTACTAACATCCCCTCATCAGTTGAGATTCATGGAAGAATTAGTGGTTTTATGGTGATTCTTAGTCCTTTAAAAGCCACATTTCTTGTCTAAAACTCTTTTCATTTTGATCTACTCCCTAGGCTAAGTTATTTTCAAATAAACTTAGTAATATCACCCCTCATCCACTCCTTTCATCCATATTAATTTCTAAACTTTATTATATAAACCCCCTATGTTACCCTTTCCCTAGTATTATAACACCATGGTGTATAAACCCCAAGCATTGTATAAGTATCCTTCCCCTTGGCATTATAGCCAATAAGTCCTCTGTCAGGGATCAAAATGACATCTGGTCACTTTGATAAACCTAAGTCTAACCCCCCTCCCCTCTTCTGAATTCATTTGACCCATTACACCCCCATTTGCTAAGATAAACATATGAAAGACCCTTTTTACCTATAATCCGTTGTATTTGCAATAAGCGCGCAAAAAACCCACTTTTTTCATTTATCCAAAGTATCGGGGCCGCATTATTTTTACATTGAAAAAACCATTATAATCCGCCATATCCCGAAGGGTTTCCGCCAAGCACAAATCCCGAAAGAAATATTAAAATAATCCCGCCCCCTTCCGTATTGTCCGATCACCTCACTGATCCGTCAACCGTCGGATCGGACCCTTTTGATCCGACAGTCCTCATCCATATCGGACCGGCCCCGACGTCTGACAGATACCTTCCGATATCTGTCAGAGGGTGACGTCAGGCCTCCGCCACGCGTCATCCCCACAGCTTATCGGAGGTACGCCTGACAATTCCCCTTCCGTATCAAAAGCGGTGCGATGAGAAACCGCTAACCGCTTCCGGTTTCGGTCGATCCGCCCGGCCAACGTCACCACCACGTCAGACCCACGTCAGTGCCACCCCGCCGTCGCGTCAGCTCCTTCGTCCGCCCCCGCGCTGATATGTCTGCCACTTCATCATATCCGTGGACCAATCACAGCCTGCCACCTCACCCGATGACGTCATGCTGACGTCATCCGACTTTGACCCCACCTGATGACGTCATGCTGACGTCATCCAAAAAAACGCGCCAATATGCCAAAAGTCCATATTTTGGTCGATTTTTCGCGTTTTTTTTACTTTTTGCCAAAGCGCTGTTGCTTTCTCTGCATGATTTTTTACGTCCAAACTTGCACCACCTTGCTGAAATCGATTTGGAGGCCTCCGGTGCGCCATTTCTGCATACATTCGTAACCGTTGCTCGCTGTTTACCAAGTATTTACCCTTATAAATCCTTCATACGCCTAATTTGTCTGTGAATTCCCTCAAAAAAGCTTAAAAGATGAAGAAAATTGCAAATTCGCCGACAAAAATCCCTGTGCCTAGTCCCCATTTGCAACTGTAAGGTCGAAAACCATCAACTGAGCCTTGCTTGCCTAAATTTCACTAAAAAAAAACTGAACTCTGTTCGCGCAATCGCGAACCAATTACTCAAATTACACCTACTTGCTATAAAAGAAAGATTCAAACCAGACATTAGTCTTATCTCTACCTTAAAGCAGTATTTCAATTGCTGCAGCTGATCATTTATCCTTTATCCCTGAATAATTCACATTTTTCCGTCGAAGAAAACTCTTTTGTGTTGCTCTGCATAGAAACTCCATCCATAATCTTAGGAGAAATCATGGATCCACCAGTAGCTCCCATAGCGTTGAACATTGCTCCATTGAATGCCCCTCAGAGACAATTGGAATGGCAGCCTCTGGCAGACATGGACTATCAGATTTCAGAGGAAATGCTGATGAGGACCAAGTTCCACATCCACCTGCTCAATGAATTGAAGGCCAAGCATGAGACTGGAACAGATGTTCTGGGCATATGGGAGTCTTTCCTCCCTATTTTCAAGCTCCCTCAGGTTAGACAATTCCTTGATTTGATCCATCTGTGTGCTGAAAACTATGACCCCACTCAGAGGGCAGTTCTTGACCCTTCAGGCTCAGCTGTGTTTTATATCACCCCAGAGGCTATCAAAGATATGCTCTGCTTCAGGACTGAGAAGAAACTGGTCCCTCTATCACTTGTAGACCTGATAAATCAAGGAGCCAGAATGACAGATGCTCAGGTCACCAAATTAAATCAGCTATACATTGACTCTGACTCTGTGAAGTATCCTCCTATCAATCAAGTATACCTCAACCAACTGGGCAGAGATCTTGCAGACATGATTAGTCCCATTTTGGGCTACAACTCAATTGAGTTTGTTGATCAAACTGTGCTGGTAATGATGCTCATGTTTGCCCCTGGCAAGTCTCCTATCTGCTATGACTATGCCACCTATATAGCAGACAAAATACATGAGCAACTAATGAACCTGGCAAGAGAAAGAGTGTTCAGATACACCTCTTACATTTACCACTTAATCTTATATCATCAACATCAGAAGTTCTCTTTTCCAATCAAAAGAGTGGATGCCCAAGGCAATCCAAGATCAGTGGTCTATTGGTCCTCTGTTTTCCACTGCAGATTTGAGTCTCCTTATACTTATTGTGAGTTCATAGATCTCTTCATCCACCCAGCTATGTCAATGTTGATGAGCTCACCTCCTCCAAGGCTCACTGATGACATGCAAAGGATCCTGCAGTTATCCAAATCATACAGCATTGGGGACTGGTACTTTTACCAGAACCACACCGTCATCAGGATATATGGGTGTGAATTGCCTCGCTACAGACTACCCAAATATGTGCCTATGAGGCTGTTTGCCCTAGAATACTTCAGGCAGTTTGGCATTGTTGATGTGCTTCACTTTTCAGGCAAAGGCAAGAAAGCACAGTTGAAAGTCAGGAACCAACTTGGCCACTTTGTCTATAACCAAAGGGAGGAAGGTTGGAGAGAAGCAGACAGGATGCTTGAGTCCCTTGGCCTTCAAACTAGTTTCCTTTGGAAACCGTATCACCCCAATCACTTCATAACTTTGAGAAGGCTCAAATATAAGCTGTCTGGCTATGATCATGTAAAGATTCCTCACATTGAAAAACATGCAAACCAAGTAAAATGGAGGAGAGGAACCCTAGAAGAGCCTGTTACACAAGAAGAGCTGAATCAAAGAGCGGTGAGGAATCTAAAGAAGATGGCTGACCTTGAACTTTGTTCACATGTGTTTTCCCTTCCAAGAACACAAGTGGGAGCAGTTGCATCCTCCTCAACTGCAAATCAGCAAGCACCCAAAGCCACTGAAGATATATCTAGCAAAGGCAAGGAAAAGGAAATGGAGACCGAACAGCCACCTCATGAGAAGGTGCAGCAACAGCAGCAGCAGGTAGAACAACAACAACAACAGGAATTACAGCAAGAAGAAGGGCAGCTTGACAAAGAGCAGCCCCCACAGTAAGAAGGGGCAGTTGAGGCCCCAATTTTCATGGAACAGCAGGCACAAAACACGGTGCCTCCTAGGCAAGAAACATCAGCTGATGCATCAATCCTCCAAACTCCACAAAAGGAGGATACTAGCAGAAAAAGGGACAGAGAGACTCCCTTGACCACATCAATAAGTCATGGTGAGAAAAGACAGAGATTGAATCCTTTCTCCGAAGAGGAAATGCCAACAGGGCAGTCTCTGGGCATGGGCCCACCTAGCAGGGAAGCATCTGCAAGTTCCTTCCAAGAGGAACAGAACATAACAGTGGGAGGAGAAGTCAGCTCCTCTAGCCAGTAGAGAGAGGGTGAACTGAGCATTAAACAACAATTCATAGACATAAAGAAAAGGAATGAGCCCATAAAAATACAACTGTACAATCATTTGTTGAAGATGGCTCCCACTAACCAGCAAAGACTGATGTCTGCTTATGATGTTAGTGAAGGCAAAATGATCATGAGTCATTTCTTGCCAGCTGTAGCACAACCCCAGTCTCCTGCAGATTATATAAGGACCAATCTTGAGGTCCTTGCCAAGGACATCCACCCAATGGACAAAATTGAATTCCATAAGCAAACAGGTGAGATGGTGTATGCCTCCTTGGCAGATAAAACATTGGACAATTATAGGCTAGAAAATAGCCTTAATAATACAGCTGCACAACTTGAGTTGGAGAGAGCATCCTCTCAAGCAAAGGACAATAGAATAAGGTCCTTAGAAGATATAATTATAGAGATTGGGCATGATCCCAAAGATATCAAGGGCATACAAGAGATATTGAAGTTGAGGGATGCAGACATGGCAGCTTTGAAGAGAAAGATCAAAATGCCAGCCACAATTCACCCTCAAACAGATGAAGTTGCCCAGCAGAGGCATGATCAAGATGCCATAGCCTTGCTAGTCTCTCTATATAAGCAGCTAATCCAGACACAAGAAAAGCTGGGAGAATCAGAGGCTGCACAGGCAGCATCACAGGCAGCTTTGAAGCAAAGAGAAGAAGGTCAGACCTCCCAGCCTCCTCCTGAAGTAATAAACCTTGAGGAAACTGCTCCAACTACTGTTCCTCCTCCTCAACAAATAGAACAGGCAGCAACATCCACCTCAGCACCACCACCAACAACAGAGCAGGCCCCAAGCCTGGACAGGCAAAAGCTGAGAAATGAGATCCAGGCCTTGGAAGCACAAATGACAGAACTAAATGAGGCCAGAGAGAAATTAGCCAAAGTCAACGAAAGATATGACAAGTCCAAGCAGACTGTGGCAGAAAAGGGCAGGGAAATAAAAGCCCTCAAAGACAGGATAAAGGAGCTAGAAAAGGAGCTCCAACTGGATAAAGTGGTGGCCGAGATCAAGACAGTGCTATGGGCTAATATTGGCCAGTCTATTACTGACCAATGGCAGTACATTACACAATCCATGAGCAGCTGGAGCTCATCACAAAGGCACAGAAGGAGATTCAGAGATCAAGGGCAGCTCTAGGCAATATGCCTGAAATCGCCACCAGGATGGTTAATGTGCTCAATAACAGAACAAGTTCTCAGTTAGCAACCATGGGAATTCCTAACAGAACTGAGACTATTATGTTGGTAAAAAGAGTCCTTACACTAAGAAACTTAGTGCAGACATTGGAGAGAAGGACCCAAGACATGCAGACCGAGGTAAACAGATTTATGGACAAATTTGTGGTATTACAGAACCGAGGTCTCCCTGGCTTGTTGAACAGTGCAGGGAAACTGCTGACCCATGAGCAGTATGCCAAGAGGGTCAATACTTTTGCCACAAGTCAGATCACTGAAAGGCCCAGCACATCAGAAGAAACAGGGCCAGCTACAGGGCAAACTCTCTACAACAGAGTAGAGAATTTATTCTTTATAATGAATGAGATAAAACACCTGTTTGAAGTGCCTCCTAACTTCTATAAATACACAGAGGCAGATGAGACTATGGAGGAAATTCTCAGGCATCAACTACCCACACAAAAATGGTGGACAAAGGCAATACAGATGATCCTGTAGACCAGGAAGCCTTTCTTCGAGTATTGCATCAAAAATACAAGGTGGCATGCACAGGAAAAGCTAGTAAAATCAGCATGCATGAAAGGATAAAAGCTGAGCCAACTCAGCAGAACTCTCGGCCAGCAAGTCAAGATGGACAGCTACAGGTGACAGGGCCGAAAAGTTACAGCGGAGCAGCCACATCAGCGCATTTTCCAGCATTTAAAGCAGATCATTCCAACCGACTCAGTGGCCTCCAAAGGCCAAAATATCTTCTGACTGATGTAAATGAACATTTATGTTGTATTAAAGGCAGCAATAACTTCTTATCTGCTGTTCTGTACAAAGTTGGTGAAATATTTATTTCTCAGATGACTCAACTTCATAGATATTTTGTATTACCATTTGTATATATTGGCCCCTCGCATAAGCTTGCAGGGGTTGTTGTCGATTTCCCTTGAAGAAGTTCTTATGCTGTAATCTTTTCAGAGTTTTAATAAACAAAGTGATGGAATTTCTGAAAGTTCTGAAGTGTTGAATGCGTTCTGGTGTTTTTTGAAAAACTGCAGGATTCCTGTGTACCTCACAATACAATAAGTTTTCTGTAACTCTCTTTGTTATGTGTTTCAATCTTTTACAATCCATATATGTTTCTAATTTCTAAGTATTTAGCAACAAAGAAAAAGAATAGCCTTCAGGAGTTATTCATGCAATACCCTGAGCTCAATCTATGTTGTTAATGAATGTTTTCTTCAGCTATAATCTTGATAGGTGTAATTCTTAATTGCTACACTATCAGAATATATTTTTCACAGTGACCTTTGTCTCAGGAATTCAAGTTTGCTCCTGAGCAACATGTTTCACTTTCACATCACCAGTTTAATGGAGAATTCTTAAATGCTTTACATTGGCTGACCATACATCACCACTTAAGTTTAAATTTTGTTTGTTGAGATACCCAATAGGCCCTGCAGTCTGAATATTCTCACTCCAGCATTTCAAAACATTTCACAGCTCTAGACTCCATTGCCCAATGATATACTACTGTCTGAACACTACATCTTAAGCACTGAAAGAAGTCCTTCAACCAAAACATAAACCAAAAACCTGAGCATAATAACTAGCCTAAAACACTATCAAAATAGAGACAAATCATAAAGAGAGAGCCCTCTCTGATTACAGTTTGGCTAGAAACTGTAATCCAAAGATTGGTTAGTGGTTACCCCGGCCGTATTCCCTTGGGAGTCATAGGGAACAACCTGGGTGTTAACAAATTCTTCGGATGTTTCATCGTTGGACGATGATGGGAGATCGCACAATAATTCTGCGAAAACTAGAGCTTTCTTTGACTTGGATTTTACAAATTCCAGATCAAACTCTTGTAGGATTGCTATCCATTTTGAGTATTTTCCCCCTAGTAACTGTCGCGACAATATATAAGTCATGGGGTTGCAATCTGAAAGAATGGTAGTTTTCTGAAAGAGGACATAGTGTCGAAATCTTTGTATCGCTTGAACAACTGCATGCGCTAGCTTTTCAATGTAAGAATATTTGCTTTCTGTATCATTTAAGTTTTTACTTAAATAATATATAGGATGCTCAAATCCATCGACTTCTTGAACTAAAACCATTGCGATGGTCGTATCTGCTGTAGCCAGATATAGGTTAAAATCCCTTTGATAATCAGGGGCGTACATTAACGATGCTTTCATTAGGGAATCTTTTAAAGCATCAAAGGAAGCTTGCGCAACCTGATCCCAGACAAAGGGTACCTCCTTTTTCAAAAGACGTGTATAACCTTTAGCAAGTTCGGCGTAATTTGGAATGAACCTCCTCAGAAAGTTTGCTTTCCCTTGGAGTTTCTGAATCTGAAGCAAATTCGAAGGTGGAGGCAAATTTATGATTGCTTGGACCTTACAGGGGTCGAGACGAATTCCATCCTTGGAGACTACAAAGCCAAGTAAACGACCAGAACTGACGCAAAATACACATTTGTGCAGATTGAGTCGTATCTTGTAGTGTCGGCAACGTAGAAATATCGCTCTTAAATGTTGCGGATGATCAGTCCGCTTTCGCGAATGAGCTGGAAGGTCGTCGAGGTATAGTTGAACGATGTTTTTTATGTCATGGAAGGTATAATTCATTGCCCTTTGAAATGTCGCCCCCGCGTTCTTTAAACCAAAGGGTAATTTTCGATATGCGAATGTGCCCCACGGACAAATAAATGCAGTCTTTGACTGGTCGTGTGGGCGGATATTTATTTGATTATACCCGGAGAATCCATCCATGAATGAAAAGATTTCGCATCTGGCGCATTCATCAATTATCTGGTCAATGAAAGGTGTAGGGTAGTTGTCTTTTGGACAAGCTTGATTTACATTCCTATAATCGACGCACACTCTAATTGTCCCCTGTTTTTCATAACAGGGACAATATTCGATACCCAATCGGTTAGAGGAACCGGGTAGATGAAACCAGCATGGAGAAGTTTTTCGACTTCTGCCTTAATGGCAGCGACTTTCTTGGGGTGCACCTGTCTTAGCCGTTGTCGTACTGGTTTGACATCTGGATACATCTTAATTTCGTGTTCAACGATACTCGAGTCAATGCCTGGAATTTCACTGTATGACCAAGCAAAGACATCTCTGAATTCGCGAAAAAAGAGCGTTATATATTTCCAGTTCTGAAGGAGAACAGCATTTGCCAACATAAATATTCTCTACAACATCTGTTTTGGTCGAGATATTTATGGCTATAGTCTCTTCAATGTTGGACAAGTTTCGCTCGGAATCCACCGTATTTACAGTATTTGACAGAAAATCAAAGGCTGAAGGATGATAAAGGTCATTTTGAGTATCTTATCCACAATCCGGAAGAAGAGAATGATGGTGGGAATCATTGCATGGTGCTCCTTCAATTACCATAGATTGGACAATTCCTTCGTCGATGACATGCACTCGCGACCAAGGATCTGAAGGAGTACCATATTCTCTAGACCTATCTATCCAAATGCTTAATGAGCATTGATTTGGGTTTGCCTCCCATGCTAGGAACATTGATTGCTATAATATTTCCGTTGGGCTCGGGGGAAAAACCACTGCATGATCCATGTCGATGTCGTTTTCTGAGATCTTTTTAGAAGATATCATGTTGCAGGTTCCTATCTTCGTTACTTCCGCCAGATTGATTGGAGGTGGAAGAGCGAAAGTTCCCATTAGTATAGGATCTTTTAGTAGGCCTACTCTGATATTCTGAAGCGAATGGGGGCTTCCATGGATCATGGGAATGCTTCCAGTAACTTGAGAACCATTGGGGAGGAAGTTTTGTTGATCGACGATTGTAATCCCTCCTTGAAAGGGAAATGCAATCTTTCTAAAATAGGTCGACACAACAGCTGCCATGGCATATATCCATGGTTTTCCTAGTAGGATGTTGTAATCAAGATTCCCATTGATGACTTCAACATCTATTTCTATTGTTTTCCCTCCTAGTTCAACTTTCAAGTTACTTAGGATACCATATGGGGTATATGTTCTTCCGTTGAATGCTTTTAATGTCGTCGAAGATCGCGACAAGGTTGGAGATCCTAAAGTTTTCCAGCAACTCATCGACATAATGCATGTAGATGCCCCCTCATCAATAATTGTTCGATGAACAGTTTTGTTGAGGGCTTTCACTTGAACAAGGAAAGCTAGTTGAGTTGGTAATTGAGGATCATATCCTTTATGATTGAAGGATACAAGATTGGAATCCTTTGGGTCAATCCCACCAATGGCCGATAATAAAGCCTGCCTTTGGGACAGGAAATTTTGTAGTACTTCAAGAGTCGACATAGCAGATGGCGATTGGGCCAAATCTTCCACTATGTTATAATGCTGTGCCGCTCTAGCACGGGGATTAAATGTCGACTTATGTACTACTCCCTTTGGCGGTTTTATCGTCAATTAAGGAATGGTGGGTGGCACAACTTCTGTCGAAGTCGTTGTCGAACTACTTGGTTGATCTCTATCCTTGTTGTTCGACAGTTGTGGATTCCCATAATCCTTGTTCCTTGTCAATATCAAAGCATCATTTTGCTGTTTTGAAACCGACAACATTAGCACTTGAGATGGGGAAGCATTTCCACTTTCAACCA
This sequence comes from Pinus tabuliformis, assembly GCA_031772625.1. Classification (NCBI taxonomy): domain Eukaryota; kingdom Viridiplantae; phylum Streptophyta; class Pinopsida; order Pinales; family Pinaceae; genus Pinus; species Pinus tabuliformis. The sequence goes on along the minus strand of CM062816.1, from coordinate 1,264,540,096 downwards.
GATTTGTTCCTGGATTTGGAAACGGATTAGTTAACACTGCTGAGGTTTTCGAATTCTTAAAGAATTTCTTAAGCTCAGCTCTGTGTGGAAAATCTAAGGTCCAATGATCCTCATCACATATAAAGCATGGACTTTTTGGTTTCCTATTTCCAGGAGGGATTGAAGAAGATTTTTCAGGTGATGATTCCTCTTGTTTCTTCTTCTTCCCTTTGCCCTTCTTCTTGCTTCCTGGTTGTTTGGTTTCTTTGCCTTTATCTGTCGATACAACATTTACTTCCGAAGCAAGAAGTTCGTCTTTTGCATTTTGACCTGAAATCTTACGGGCCTTTTTGGATGTATCCTTTGTCGATTTCGTGTATGTCGTGCCAATCACGCCATCGCCAGCATGAGAGTCATTGTTTGGTTTAGGAGGAGGAGGAATTGAGAATTCTGGTCTAGGGGCGTCAGGTATTTTGTCGTAGAGCGTGCCGGATTGAGTGTAAATCAAGTCCAGATATTGTGCACGAGCGATAACTTGCTCTTCTGTTACGACTCCCCCCTTTGCCACATCTTTCGTGATGGAAGGCAGTAATGACTTGATAAACCATTCAGCTAAGAGCTGATCGGGGACGTACGTTTTACCATCCTACGACGACGTCGCCACTCATGTATATGATCAGATATGTGAGTGGTGGTTGTCTGTTTGAAGTTGGTAAGAAGTTCTGTTCCCGTTTCAGACCTTATTGGTAATTGAAAATGGGTTAAGAAGGTTGTGGCTAAGGTACTGAAGTTGTTAAACGAAGCTCTAGGCAATTCAATGTACCATTTTGCCGCTGGACCCGTTAACGTCCTCTGAAAGAGGCGAAGTCTTATCGAATCATCATTTAGGGTGTTTGATGAACACCATAGATGAAAGGTCATCACGTGATTCGATGGATCTTCACCCGGATTTCCATTAAATTTAGGAATATCTGATGGAAGTTTATGCGGAATTGCTAGCCACCAAGGGGCATAAGCAATTGGATCGTTTTTTAACCGATTTAAATCAGGTAACTCTAAGGTTGCCACAAAGGGTAATTGTTGATTCAGGTTAGGTGAAGCATACCCAGGATAAGATGGGATTGCCTAAGCAGTTGGTCTTTGCATACTGGCATAATGCATTTGATGCTGGTATGTTTGGTAAGGTTGGTGGACATGACCATTGTAAAATGGTTGATTTTGACCGTTTTGAATGTACGGCTGTCCACTGTTCGCAAAGATTTGCTGCTCAGAACCTTGGTATACTTGTTGGAATTGCGGTTGTTGGTATTGCACCAGCCATGGTTGTGAAGCCATGTGCTGTTGCGCGATACTAACCGTTTGACCAAGGCGAGGGGTAATTGTACCCATCTGGACCTGCATCGCTCCACTAGTCGACGATTGTGGTTGAGTCGCAGGGTCAAGGGGCTGTTGCATTACAACCTGAGAAACCTGAGGTTAGCATACAACAGGCAGCGTTTGAACTTGTGACACTGTCACAATAGCTGGTGTAGTCGGGATATTCGACATAGGTACGCATTGTTGCATCGAATACACAACTCTTGGTTGTTGAAGTAGTATAGGTACCCAACCACTTGAGGTAATTCCAGTGTAGCCTGAATGTTGTTGTGAATCCCGTATGGATATCCTCCCGGAGGGGATAATGAAAGGGCATACTGCCCCCCATACGGTGGTAATCCAGAACTCAAGGGAATTGTTTGCCCTTGGGGACCAGAATGCCCAAATTGACCTCCAAATGGATCAATTTGTTGAGACTCAACATAAGAGTTTCCGGATATTATTCCGGATGAACAAACAGGAACGGACCATACTGTCGAAATAGCCCCTGAGTGGGCACCTTCTAGCGGGAGAGAGCTAGTCGGGACAGATGGTATACCGGCGAACATTGTCGGAGTGATAGCAGGGAGTTCTGTCGTCGCTGTGTCAGATGACACAGTCCTAGATGTTGATGGTTGCTCAGACATTTGTAGTCTATCCAAAAGATTACCTAGCGATTCTACAGGAGCTTCCGCTGGTGGTAGACTAACTTCTGATGAAGAAGGATATAGAGTGATCCCGACTCCAGAGTTCGTTGGAGTACTTGTTTGAGGATCTTCTACAATTTATTCTATTGCAATCAGACCAGGTGGAAGGGGAAGACCGTCAGGTCCATAAAATATTTCTGGTGCCGAAGAAGGTGTGAGATCGACAGCGACAGATGTTTGAAGAGTAAGACTCTCTGAATCGGTTGTAGATGGAATTAGTTCGGAGACACAAGTGTTTATTCTCAAACCAGGATCAGTATCACTGTCCTTCTGTGGCTGTTGAACTTCTTCTGTAGAGGCAGGGATTCCAAAAATGTTTGGAGTAACCGGAGTCTCTGATGTCGTTGGAACACTTGTTCTAAATTTGATAGGAGATTTGGAACCGGTTAAACGAGTTTGCTTTGTCCGTACTGGTTTCGATTCCGGAGACAAAGACGGTTGACTCGTAAGCCTCCACGAATGATGGGGTTTCAATTGACTTTCTTCCACGATTGCGGATTACTCGATCAACTAAAATAAGGAAGGTATGTTTCCGAATTAAATGAATTTTAGACGCTTTGACACAACTTGTTTTTTCAGTTTTTAAGAGTCGAGAAAAAACAAAAGATGACTCTAGTCTCCTTCGATTTTTAATGAGCCTGAAGTGACAAGTGCTCAGATGGACCTTTTCCGTTAAGGGGTCTGAAAAGGAACGAAAGGGACTGCTCTGGAGATCTAGGTAGAGGGAGTACCAAACCAATCGCAAAACTGCAGAATACTTTTTACGGTATGGCAGTCAATCTTCCCGAATGCTGTGTTCAGTGCATTGTGATGGATAGGGCGGCAGACACGGCTTCCTATGGATAAAGGATTTAAGCCTATAGGGGTCTCCCAAAATATACTCGACAGTACATGGGAGCACAAGTCCGTACTGGCACTTATCGTCTCAAAGTGGAGGAATCACCAAACCATCAATGAGGACAACAGTGACCAGGCTTTACGACACCAGAATATGTCTCTAGCCTAGACATCTAAATGTTGTGCGTTAAGTTCCAAAGCATTGTTAGATTCATTGAATTTATTTTAAGTTGATCTTGCTTATGAAGTTTGCCTTTTGGGTTCACCACGAGATGTAGATGTAATTCCTAAAATGCAATCTAAAGATGATAAAAAAACTTTTATCTCTTTTGTGCAATGAAAATCCTAGCTACTAGAGGAGAAGAAAGACACAATATTTTCACAAAGAGCAAAGAGCACACTGTAAATGCACTTTCCTAAATCAAGCCAAACAAACTGTCAATATGCAAATGCACATGCATGTATTTGTTTTCGACTTTCTTAGTATTGATGCTAAAAAGAAAGTTGATGTACAAATCTGAATTTTTTCAAGCGACAAATACAAACAAGCTTCTTTTCGAAATCAAAAGATAGAGACGATTACGACACCTTGCGATTTTGAAATGAACACTTGTACATGACACTAGAAAATCACAAATTCAGACCAAAGCAATAGTAACAGTATAATCGACCAGCAATCAAACTTTCTCCTATGATCGAAATCAACACTTGCGACAGATCCAAATCAAAGGACGACAGTACGACTATTCTACTTTTGCAATGGAAAACTGTAAACGACTCAACAAACACACAAAAACATCTACAGTTCTTTTGTACAAAGGAGGCGGAATAACAACAAGGAAAAGGGGTTTTAAACAGACACATATACTGATCACGGGCAGCAAAATTCAGAGATAGAACTGGAGAAAATGAAGCACAAGAACCACAGCTGCACAGGGCTAGTCTGATCAGCGCACCTGTAACACAGAGAAACTGCACTGCAGTGCAGGTTGCCCTTTCGGGAAGTGCGCTGAAATTTAGGATCTCTTAACAGTACCTGCGCTGGGCCAGAAACAAGAATCTGTCCGGGTTCTGGGTCACAGTTTGCAGTTCAGTCTTTGGTTTTCGGCCGAGTAAAAGCAATCAGTAATGCACAATCAGGGGTAGATCTAAGGAGGGTCTAAGAGCTATCACAAGGGCAATCAGATAGTTTGTGAATTAGCTGTTCAAATCATAAACAGATCCAGTGAATGGAATGAAGTAGCAGATGTCTACTTTGAATTTTTTATGGCAAATGCAGTTCGAATGCTACCTATAAGTTTATGAAACAAACAACAAAGAATGATACACAAACAAACTAATTAGACTTCCCCAGTGGAGTCGCCATTTTGTTACCGGGAAAAGTGTATATTTAGAACTTCTCTATCCCACTAAGGTGTGACAGTTGCCTTAGAAACAAACAGAGAAAAACTACTTTTGTATTTCCTTTATGAACTATATATAGAGAGGAATAGAAAGAACCAACCTGTGTCTTGCGCTAATCCTTTGATCCAATCCCTCTCTTCTTTGACAGCCTCCAGCTACCTGCTCCCTTACTTGCCCAGCTTCACCAAGTACTTGTAAGATCACAGAAGAGGAACACTATACAAAGACATGGATCTATATTCATAAACAACTTAGGATCAGATTTAAGTTAACCATACAAATGTAACAAGCATCAATGATACAAAAGCATGGAGGAAAAACTCAAATAATTTTTATTGATAAACAAGAATAGATCCAGGAGTAGTTACAACCGATGGTTCCTGACCCAGCATCAACCTCCCAGCAAAGAAGCCCCTCTTCACCTCCAACAAAGCATAGATCACCCAATACTCTGATGTTTGTCTCAAAACCAACAACAATTCCTTACAATGTGCAAAATTCCAGCCTCTGGATCTCTGGGATGAGGGATCCATATATAGATATGTGTAAGGAGGATGAGTCAGCTTGTGATTTTATTAGTGTCTTCTCTCTGTCAGTTCTTGCTTCCACTTGGAGAATGAAGGCGTCTTACTCATCCTTGGTCGAATTCAGTGAGGCAAGTGTCACAAGAGAAGATTCTGGAAGCTTCCATTGTCTCTCCACCTCGCGGAATGACACTGCCATTTGTCATTTCTCGCCCAACACACCCTCATAGTGCATTTAGGTGCGTTGCAACGCACCTAACCAATGTATTTAGGTGCAATGCAACGCACCTAGCCAGTGGAGCAGCTGAAATGATCCTGTTTTGACTTATTCTGAGCAGTTTCTGGTGGAGAACTTCTGGGAGAAGCTGTAATTTGTTGACTTTGTTCCTTTAGGGGTTAGAACAACACTTTTAGGGACTTAGGAGCCCTTGGTTTATGGAAATTTCATGCTTGGAGTTGTAAGGCACAAAAATGTCTATAACAAATGTATTGGTAATGGGCTTGCCATTGATGTAAATAGTGACAATAGGATTCACTGGATCAATGTATTTAGTTAAAAGGGGTTGATCAATAATCAACTCAAACAACTTTCCCATCACATGAATAGTAGCAGTGTCCTTAGGCTTCCTTCCAGGGTTTTTAAAACACAAATTCCTTACTGGTTTTTCATAATCAAGCACATATTTGATAACCTATATTATAGGAATCTGTATGTGTAAGTTTCTCAACTCCTTGAGAAAATCTGATTCTAAGTGTGAAGTCATACCAGTTTCTACTGGCCTTCGAGGATATGGAGGGTCTTTAGTTGTTATAGTCAAATCAGTTGTTACAGGTGTATTAGCTTTACTCGAACTAGTTGTTACAGGTGCAACAATCCTCTTTGAATCAGTTGTTACAGGTGTGACAACAGTTTCAAAATCTATAGAACCCCCCTAGGTGACTCACATTCTTCTTCGATTATAACAGGGGAGAGTTTTGGGTTAACCACTTTCCCTGACCAAAGATGGATTTCGTTATACCCGACAAGAGTGATACAATAAGTCTGAAAGGTAGTCGAGGGTTCAATGTTCTGGGCTGCCTTATTGTTTGGGTTAGGGTTAGGTTGCACAGGTAATTGGGGTCATATAGAAGGTGTAGCAACAGGTGTTTGAAGAGGTGGTCACTGCAACTGCTATTGTATTGGCATTATAGGAGGAACTAGTCCTAGGGAATTTCCTCTCCAATTCTGAGTCCAAGGATATGGTTGTGATGGAGGGCATTGGAAAGGTGATGAGGGAGACCACTGATTCCAAGGTGAAGGATATTGTGCCAGAGGAGGGGCAGAGTACTTCCATGGAAATTGTTGAACATTATGTGTATTATTCCATGGATTGAAAGAAGAGAAGTCTTGAGGCATACCTGGGGGTCGTGATTTCCATGGTTTCTTGGATCCAATGAAGTAGGAAGACTGAACCTCCTCGCTTGATTCCTTAAGCACAACTTTCAATCTGGGAAGCTCCGGGCAATGACCTATGGAATGCTCTAGATCACAGATGTTCAATAGGCCGATGTCTTTTACCCTACATTCCTTTTGGGAATGCTTGTCCTTGCATATCGGGAAGAACATGGCTAAATATGCATCAGCCTCATCTTGTGCTTTCTTCACTTGTGCTGTCATTATTTGAGAAGACATGGTATTGAGAAGATTAGTTTTAAGATTCTCGAACAAGTTTCTAATTTCTTCCTTGGTCACACCACCATTTTCATATTTTTGTATCTGGGTAGAGGCATCTCATACCATGATTCTCCCCTTCGATGATCCTCTATAGCATCTCAAACAAATCTTTACTATCTTGGGAAATGGTTCCTGAGATATGTCACCCTTCCCTAGTAAATTGAGGGTATCATGGCAGTCATATCTCATTTCCCTTATGAATATGGCCTTCAATATTTCTTGATCTAATTCACTATGTTTAAATCTCTGAAAATTGTAATGGAGTCACTCCACATAGTCCTCCAAGCTTTCTTCCTCCTTTTGTGTCATCTTGAATATTTCTTCCCTCAAATCCCTGGTTCTGGAATAATCTTGATACTTATATAGAAATGTCTCTTTCATGTCACTCCATGTCCAAATGGTAGCAGAGCCTAATCCCATGAACCATCTCAATGTTGCTCCTTTTAGAGTAGCAGGGAATAATTTCAGCTTCAGAGTATCTAAAACATAATCATAGCTCCTAAACAAGACATCAAATTCAAACAAGAAGGTGTCAGGGTCTTCTACAGTCATCCCTTGAAAATATGGAAGAGGTGACAAAGGAATGTTTTTCATGGTAGCCTCACCTCTAATATCCCCTATTGGAAACTCAAAGGTGGCGATGGTGGCATCTGTTTTACTGTTGGTTTCATTTTTATCCCCCATTGTCGATCCTCCTAATACTTGTTGTGACAAGTCTTCTTCATACTATTTTGGTGATTGTCTTGAGGGTGAATATTTGTTAACTAATATCTCAAGCTTCTTCGAGGCTGGTTGTTTCAATGCGCTGCTCGAATCGGGATATTGATAAGTCAATGAATTCTTTTCCATCTTAGGCTCCTGGTGTTCCCCACTAGTTTCCCCTTGACCCTCAGTCCTAAGGTCCTTATCACTAGCCTTCCACTATTGCTCCTAGTTTGGATACTTAGTTTTGGGAGTGGTTACACTAGTTTTAGGATGATACGGTCCGAAGATAGAGGAACCGAATGCTTATGTTCTTATTATGGGAGTAACATCTTTTTATGGCATTTTTTTCCCTTGTGTCCCTCTAATAATTTGACTGTTCTTCTTCTGCTTTTGAGATCAGCTCATGAATAAATGTTTTCCTCCCCAAATATTTTCTTTTCTTATTTATTTTATGACCCGTTTTTCCTATGATTTATTAGAGTGGTTGTATTTTGGGATTTCTATCAAGGATACTTTTAGGGGCGAATGTTCGCCCTTTGGCGAAAATTAAGGGGTTTTAAATTTTTAGTGGGCAAATATTTTGTATCATAGTACATTTTTACAAATCACCTCAAATAGCCTACCTTATTTTAAGGGAGAGGGTAAAAAAGGTAAATTTAGCCCTTGAAATTAGGACTTACAACCTTCCATTCACCCATTTTCAAGAATAGGTTTTATTTAAGTGAATCCATTCGCCCATTTTCAAGAATAAGTTTTATTTAAGTGAATCCTATGGGCCAAATACCATATTTATAAAAGAGGTATGTTAAATTAATAAAAATATAAATAAATGAGAGGTATGGTAAATAAATAAAACATTTTTTATATTTACTCCATAAGTCACCTTATATACATGTAAGGGTGTAAACAAATAAAAATATAAGTAAAGTGGAGGTATGGTAAATAAATAAAACGTCTTTTTATACTTACTCAAAAGGTATGGTAAATAAATAAAAATATAAATAAACTAGAAGTATCGTAAATAAATAAAACCTCTTTTTATATTTAGTCCATAACCCTCGTTCTATTTATGAAGGCTCAAGAAAGAGGTTTTATTTAAGTGAATCCTATGGGCCAAATACCATATTTGTAAAAGAGGTATGGTAAATTAATAAAAATATAAATAAACGAGAGGTATGGTAAAAAAATAAAACATTTTTTTATATTTACTCCATAAGTCACCTTATATTTACGAACACTCAAAAAATGGGTTATATTTAGGTGAAACCTATGGCCAAAATACTATGGGACAAATACCATGGACTAGATTGTTATTAATACCATGCAAAAAACCATTATTAACCCTAATATTAGAATTAATAAAAATAAAAATGGCACATGGCATTGACCCATGGTATTCACCAAAATGGCACATGGTATTGACCCATGGTATTCACAGAATGTAGCCTATTTAAATGGGGGAATTAAACCAGCATGTAGTCTATGCTAAGATTCACTATGACTTTACAAAGTTTTATTATTTAGTGGAAGACTCGCCAAGATCTTACAAGATTTTATGATTGAGTAAAATATTCGCCATGCCTGGTGAGAGATTCGCCAAAAAATTATATATACATATTATATTATTGCTAAAATCGCCTTTCATTTTTCCTATATACCATGGAGATTCGCCCATTTATTATATTTATAAATTTAGGGGGGGTTCTTAAAATTTTCCTTGATTTCTATTATTCCTAAACTTTACACATGGACCCTATTCATATTTATTCAAGACCTAAGTGTCTCAAAATATACAGTGGTGAACCCACTCAAGTATATTAGAGCTATGTGCATGTTCTTACCTCTCGTCTTACTGCCCAACACCTGTAAAGCTAAAAGCACACCTAAAGAATCAAAGAATTCACACAACTTAAGTTTCCTAGTGACCGCAGGGGTGATCCCTCCCAGATATATTATAGTGATGAACATTTTCCTGCCTCTTGTCTTACCACCTAGCACCTGTGCACTAGAAACACTATGTTAACAAAACACACTTGGCCGGTTGCATCGTCAACTGCCTTCCCCGGCAATGACGCCAAAATGTTAAGATGATTTAATCTCTATTAATATGAATGAATCGAAACCATTAATTGTCAACCTAGGGTAGGTCTGTTTATTTCAAAGGAGTATGTAATGTCTGTGCCGATACATTTCAGCCAAGAGTAAAAATAAAAGACAAAATAAATTTCATTGAATTTAATTACAGAAAGTAACACATGAAAAAATCAAAAACATTCTATAGAAATGAAACCACACTTCATATTACCAAGGAAAAGGGTGCACCACACACCACACAACTAACTAATCCGGCTGACCGAATATTATGTTCAAATCAATCCTATGTGACAGCATATCAGAAATATGGAAACAAAAATAAACCCATTCTGCAAATTACACGGTTATAGAAATAATTTCTCACTTACAGAAAGGAACAATAATTAATCTACCACTATGCTACTGATGCTACTGCAATCCTTACTAAAGAGGAGGGCCATTCCTCCCTAGCAGGGTGTAGGGATGAGATGTGAATTAGTAAAGTCTCAACACCACGTGTGAAAAGAAAACATCAACAACGTTGTTCTTTGTATTAAAATGATTATGAGTTACATGAGAAAAATAACGATATTTTCCATCCTATTTACATGGAACTGAGTCTCCTTTATAAGATTTACTCGTCCAAAATATGAAACAGATCAGTCATGAGAATCTCACGATTCTCATGTTGATCAATATCGAGAGAAAATAGAAATCATTACAACATGTTCTAAATACAAGGCCTATTGTTGTTACATCATTTCTCAAAATCAAAATTTCCTTGACTCCTTAGCCACCCACAGATAATACAACATTTAAGACAACTATCTTGTGGAATAGTACCCACGGTCCTAGACAGTTGCGATGTAGTCAATGTCCCATGGTGTAACAACAATTCGAGGTGTAACATCAATTCTTGAGGTGTAATAGCAACTCGGAGTGCAACAACAATGGTCTGAAACAACAAGCACTCAAAAACCCCTTTGTAAATTATCACACTATTGTTCATCCTTTGGCCATAGACTTTAGAGCATCACCTGAAAGAAATAGAGCCAGAGAACCTTTTCCATAATTGCCTTGGTTAGCCATCAAAAAGATATCACCTCATTCATATTTAACAAAAATGGATTCTTATAACCGGGAAAAAAGTAATTATGATATAAAGTCCACAGGTTCAGAGGTGAAATGGTCAAGGATGGGGGGAAAAAGGTGTCCAAAATATGCACAAAACCTAAACCCAACAGTTTGGACCCAAGACAAAGAGGTCTTGAGGGCCACATTTCAAATTTTCAATCATAGAATTTACACACATATAGATCTGCAAAGAGATAATGATGACTTTGTAAAACTCAAAGAAACAAGTGCATGTAAAGGTATACTTCTAGTTATGATGCAAGGTACCATTGCATAATATATGCACAGATAAAGAGAGTATGGTTATAACAAAAAGATGATTTTTATATGCAGAGAGAAGGCTTATAAAAAAACTATAATTATGAGCTTATTCTTTCGTTTTAGATACCTCATTTAGGCCCAAGACTAAATATTCTCAAGGGCTTGAGCCTTGTCCATAGAATACATGTAATAATTGTATGATGATAAATTTGTCCACAGCAGATCAAACCTGATAATGACAATTACATGGGGTATATATTAAATAGGAGGGACTCTCAAATGATGATATTGTGAATAATAGTGACCGATAGCCACAATCATGGAGAGGAAAATAGCATTTATAAACAATAGCTACCAAACTCATTTCAAAAGGGATAAATCACCACAAAATAACTTTGGAAAAAGGTCTATGCATGTTATATACTTTAATCTAGACACAAAAAATGAAGCCTAGAGGGATATGAAAAGTATAAAGAAATAAGTTGGAGAAAATTTTAACCGAATTACAAACTTGATGTATGAATCTTTTCTGACAGAGGTGAGATTGATTTTTGGAACCTAAAGCACATGGAAAGGGAGTTTTTAGGGGACAGGGGTTTACCCTTGTTATCGGGAAATCTAGTGTCTGTTCAGAACTGCTAGTCCCACTAAGACGGGTAGCTATCGTAGAAACAAACAGATTAAAGTCACTTGTTTTTCCTTTACGAGAGAGAGATGAGAAAGAAGCAGAGAGTACCAACCTCAGTCTTCTGCTTGGCTCCTTGCTTGTTTCCTTTCTCCTTTGACAGAATATCGCCATTGCTTCCTTACTTGTCTCGCTTCAAAGATCACCTATAGATTCACAGTAGCATAATACCATCAAAGCATAGAGATCTATCATTGTAAACAATATAGGATCAGATATATATTGACCATACAAATGCATATATCAACACAATATTCGGAGATACACAAGAATATGGAGGAAAACTCAAATAGCTTTATTAGTAAAAGTAGTAGAAGAGAGGATTACAACCACTTGGTCTGACCCAGCGCCATCCTCCCAGCTCGAAAGCCCTCTTCACCTCATACAAAGCAATATCACCCAACAATGTCTTCAAAGAGAAACCAACAAAACTTCTTTGCAAATTACCAAATTCCAACCTTTGGATCTCTGGGATGAGGGATCCATTTATAGATATTTGTAGGGGGGTGAGTCAGCTTCTGGGATTTTGATTAGTGTCATCTCTCTGATAGTTCTTGGTTCCACTTGGAGATTTCATGATCTCTTACTCATCCTTCAGCGAATTAAGGGAGGCAAGTGTCAAATGAGCAGCTTCTAGAAGATTCTCTGGGTTTCCACCTAGCAAACTGCTTGTTCCATTTGTCTGCTCTCACTCATTGCACCCTACAGAAGGGCTTTTTAGTATGCATCGTACTTTTTGCATGTGGCAGGTGAGATGCATCACACCCTTTGCACTGGGAAGTTTGTATGGTCTTGCTTTGACTAGTTCTAAGTGGTTTTTCATGGAAAACTTCCGGGAGATGATGTAATCAGCTGACCTTGCTCCTTTAGGGTATGAAATAACACTTTTAGTGACTTAGAAACCCTTGGTTTATGGACATATGTGATTGGGGTTGCAGTGCCCAAATATGTCTATAACAGTTGCCCCCTAAAGCATGAGGTCATAAATCTTTTGATGTCGGGTGAAATGCTTTATAATGAGGATCCGAAGTTTTTTGCACTGGAAGGTGACCAGTAATAAGATACAATACAATACATTATGTTCATAATATTTTCATGATCTAGTTAAGGCGGGAATTCCCATGCTCAGCTTGATAAATTTATTTTCATGTACATAGGACAGACAACCGTCTGTGTGCAGACTGATGATTCTGGTAGAGCCATCATCCCTTAGTTTGGATGATTATCTGTGCAGCAATGATGTACATTTGATGTCTTTATTTTCCTGAATATATCGCAGTCCAGATGGATGAAACTAGATCCGAGGTCTTCAAAACTCGTTCAATATTCGCCCGAAATTACAAGTCAATCCATGTGAAAATATGTTCTGATGTTGAACATGGAAGGACATCACTTGATTACCAGCGAATGATGTAAGCTGTTAATAGACGCAAGAGGAATCACCGAAGATGATGATGACCCTCAAGGTACTGCAATACAATTCACGTGGTGTGAATACATGAGTTGATGTCGAACACCATGCAAAATCTTTCGGTCGAAGGCCATTGATGTAAACCTGTCGCCGGAAGTGAGAAACTTGCCATTGAGGCATGCAAGCTTCAAAGTACTAGAAGGGTTGTCCCTAGGTCGACTTCTTGGATAATGAGCTGATGTCAACAAGAAGTGACCCGTCGTAGGAAGGAATTAATGGATCCCACATCTACGACATGGAATGGAGCAAATGATTTTGTAGAGGTGAAAAGGATCTGATGATACAAGGTTCAGGGTGGCGATCATGAAAGAATGAAGTGTGAGGGTATTGTAGCGGATGAGACACAAGCTGGGTAGGTGAATTCTCTGAGCGACTTCTCTTGAACATATTGCCGACACTAAAATGGATTGGTAGCATTAACCCCAAAAGTGGATGGTACGGTGGACCAATGGTGATATGACCGGTGAACGGAATAACCCAACCTAACTCAATCATGGTGATGGAGTGAAAGTGTCATGTTCAAGAGCTACCTGCTACCAATAAAGTTTCTTCAAGTTTTCTTCCCAATTTTCCCCAGTCATTTCTGACCAATACCTCTTTATTTTTGTCAAGCTTGAGGAGGATAACATATGCTTGTTCTATAATCTGCCCTTCGGGTAGACCCGTTGCTATGTTTTAACGAGTCTAGCGATAGTGAAACTCGCTCTTGTCTGAATGGACAAGTTTGTCGCTATTGTTTTAATGAGTTTAACGACAAGGATAACTCGGTCCTTTTCAATTTTAGAGAGTCTAAAAAGAGACGGAAAGGAAACTCCAATATTCCTTTTTCGTAATATAATCCCTTAAGTCCAAAAAATTATAAAATAACGCGAAAGGGATGACTTTTCGATAGTTTTAACGAGCCGAACAAGACAAACACTCGATCTTTTTGTGTAATGATCCCTCAGGTCCAAAAGATTAAAATCTAGAGGAGGGATATCACTTCCGATCACTTTAACGAGCTGGATAGGCCAATTGCTCGGCAATATTTTCATATTTTATGAGTCAGATGAAAAGAACTTAATGGAGACTCGTTCTTTGAAGAACGAGTGATGTTTTCAGATAGTAGCTGGTTCTAGGTAAGGTTTGGAACTTCCTCAATCATGGCAGTGTAAAGAAGGTGGCTAATAGGATCACTCATCACAGCTATTTCTCAAAAGGGGTAAACAATCAAATGGAGGCGAATGATCAGCTAAAACAGAGTGGAGGTGATGGTAAGAACACGACCAAGGCTCAAAAGCTGATGATAATCATTCACAATGGTTATTTACCGGAGGTGGGTTCATTTTTTAATGAGCTTAAACTCTAGTGGAACATATGCTCATTGCTAGGTTTATTTTAACGAGCTTGAACTTCGCGTAAAACTACTCGTGCTAGTTGTATAATAAGGATGTCTCATCGATAGGTTCTTTTTTTAGGGAGCTTGCACCATTCGAAATTATGCTCCGACTCCTTTTATTATGTAAGCTAGGAACAACCGATCCTACTAGTTTAAAGGGTTAAGAATCTACAAACTAGGAAAATAAATGGTCGCTTTTCACTTTCATGCAAAAAGGTTTGCATGCCCCCAGGTATAGCGAAGTAGAGTTTCCCAGGTTACCCCTAAATTTGCAGACAAAACATTTATTCTATCGGGATAGGCCTACCTTTTCTAGGTTACCCTTCAATTTGCAGACAAAACATTTGTTCTATCGGGAAAGGCCTACCTTCTAATAGAGGTATCTTATTCAGGTCTATTCCCATTTTCCTAAACGGACGGGTGTGTCAGACTAGTCATATATCCTCTACGGAAACCTACCCTATACCTGAAGTTTTCCTACCGAAGCAGACCAGGGTGCATGCCCCCTAGGTTTCAGTCACAACCACTATATCACTCGCGTTCATAAGGTGGATGGACTGAAGATTGATGAGACATTCCTTGTACAAAAAGACCTTTTAGGGATGGCATTTGACTATTATCTATGTGCGAATCGAGAAATGAAAGCTGGTCTACGAGCTAGACCACTCTGTCTTAATGCAGAAAATACATTACTCGAAAGAGTGAGGAAACAATAGCTCCCATGCTATAAATGTAGTCATGCCCAAGGAGTGGATTGTAATCTAAAGGTCCTTGGACTACCATTACATTCAGATAAACGGTTTTCCTTCTCAAAGTTATAGGAAAACTTGGAAGGATCCCTAATGGTTGACTGGTTCCTTTATCGAAGCCTATCAAATTTCGCATCTCAGGCAAAAGCGATGGCGAACCAAGTGCTTTCCAAGTAGTCGAGGAAAGGATACTCACAGAAGCCCCTTCATCTACGATGGTACCAACCATGACCATTCTGTAAGTTTGCACTATGATTCAGAATGGTACATTAGAAGGTAAACGGGGTCTTCCTAGTAGGTTCCAATCAAATGAAACGACTAGGTTGCTTGGAGGTGAGACCGAATAAATGATCGGATACATCTCTGACGAATTTCCTTCCTGCAGTAAAGGAATGGGTAGATTTCCCCCATGTTCATCGGAGTCTGTGTTTACGAAAAGAATTTGAACGGTGTCATTCTCATTCTCTTTGGTGACTGTATCATCTAAAGGTAAATCTTCTGAAGCCAAGATGGGGTCGACTACTGTCTCAACCTGTTGACTTTGGTCTGATGTGGACTCAGAGGGTTTATCTTCAATGATAGGTGCTTCAACCGACAACAAAGGTGGGTCAGTTAGATTTTCAGCTAGCAATGGATTCAGCAAGAGTTTCTTGTATCCAGGAGGGAGTCGTTGCGGTGATGCATGACGATTATCCAAGACTTTTTTAGCTTCGCCCAGGAAGGGACAACAGTGGAGGGCATGATCACCTTCACACAGTCTGTAGGGAAATTTTGATTTTCCTTTCTGTATGGTGACTTCGTTTTCACTAGTTGACGGTGTACTCTCAACATGATTGTCAGAGGTTGACGACGCCAGATTGTACAAGTGGGGAGACCAGTCCCTTAAGGTCTATGGGATGCAAGGACAATCTCAATGATAGTGGTCTCCTTTGTAGATGACACATGGAGATTTAGGTTTGGATGGTGCAGTGTGTGTATTTTCGCTAAATGATGCACGATTGCCCCTTTTTGTCATTGGCTGCTTCTTCTTCCTCTCCTTCCCTTTCTTCTTCTTCTCAGTTACTTGCTTTTTAGTTTTACTATCTTCACCAAGCGAAGAGGAAGAAGGAGAGGGAGAGAGAAACGAAGTAGAAGGTTGGGGGGTAACTCTAGTATCATCTAGTTGCTGATTCGATTGTTCATGAATCATGGTGCTTTGAATGACAGAGGTCGAGAAAAGCCATACTGGCAGGCCAATTGGCAGTCCTAGAAGGGACAATGTGGCCATATGAGGTGCACCAACATCTCCCCAAGAGGAGAAAGGACTAGGATTTCCCCAGAGGGGAAATCCTTGGTTGGTGGACTCCATTTTCTCAACCTAAGACCAATGAGGGAACAGTGACGTTATTCTGATTAAAATAAATTTTAGACGCTTTGACACAACTTGCTTTCTCAATTTTTAAGAGTCGAGAAAAAGCTAAAGATGACTCTAGTCGCCTTTGATTTTTAATGAGCCTGAAGTGACAAGTGCTCAGATGGACCTTTTCTTTTAAGGAGTCTGAAAAGGAACAAAAGAGACTACTCTGGAAATCTAGACAAAGGGATTTCCAAACCAATCGAAAAACTTCAGAATACTTTTTACAGTACGGCAGTCAATCTTCCTGAATGTTGTGTTCAGTGCATTGCAATCGATAGGGCGGTAGACACGACTTCCTAAGGATAAAGGATATAGCCTATTGTGGTCTCCCAATATATACTCGATGGTATGTGGGAGCACAAGTCCATACTGGCACTTGTCATCTCAAAGAGGAGGAATCACCCAACCTATGATGAAAGCGATAGTTACTAGGCTTTACGACGCCGGAATACGTCTCTAGCCTAGACTTCTAGATGTTGTGTGTTAGGTTCCAAATCATTTTATGTTCATTGAATTTATTTTATAGTTGATCTCTCTTAAGAAGTTTGCCTTTAAGGTTCACCGCGTGATGTAGATATACAACTCCTAAAATGCAATCTAAGATGATAAACAGTCGTTTAATCTTCTTTCTACAATGAAAATCCTAGCTACTAAGGAAAGAGAAACGAAATCCTTTCAACATAGAGCAGAGAGCACAAATTAGATGCACTGTCCTAAATCAAAATCAACAAGTAGTCTAAATGCAAATGCACATGCATGTATTTGTTTTCTGCTTTCTTAATGTGTGAATGACAAAAAGAATTCTAAGCACAATTCTGAACTATATCTTCTTTCAAAGCGACAATACTAACAATTTTCTTTTCAAAAAATTGAATTGAAAACTGCTTTCAACACTTGAAGTAATATTAATTCAGATCAAATAAAAGAGTAACAGTGTAATCGACTATAAAAAAGAGAAGGATTCTTTTCCTTGACTGAAAACAACACTTGTGACACTTTCAAATCCAAAGACAACAGTTCGATTAAGCTACCATTTTGTAAATGAGAACTGTGAATGGCAAAAAATACATAAAAACATTCACAAATCTTTGCACAATGGAGGTTGGATGATGCAAAGGAATGGGGTTTCAATAGTGGTCTACTGATCACAGACAGCAAAACTCCTGAATAAAGCTGAAGAGAGTGAAGAAAAAAACAAAATCTGGAGACAAAACTAGTCTTGTCTGATCATCGCACCTGTAACGTAGGGAAACTGGGATGCATCCCACCTACTGCACATGGGAGGTGCAATGCATCCAGATTTCCAAGAAGAGAAGGTGCAATGGTCCAGGGATGAGACTTTAACTTGGTTTTTGGTCATAGTTTTTAGCTTAGTTCAGGGATTTAGGCCAAGCAAATGATAGTCAGTAACTATGAAGTACAGGGGCTGATCTAATGAGGTTACTCAAGCTACCTCTAGGGCACTTAGGATGTTTGCAAGTCAATTGTTCAGTTTATAAACAAACCCAGAGATTGACTGAAGCAGCATTGATCTACTTTTCACTTGCATAGCAAATGCAGCTCGAAGGCTAGTTAGCTTAACTTCAAGCTCCATCTGTGGTTTATGAATCAAACAAATAGAGACAAGCAATCAAACTAATCGCTCCCCAATGGAGTCGCCATTTTTTTATCGGGAAATCTAGTGTCTATTCAGAACTGCTAGTCCCACTAAGACAGGTAGCTATCTTAGAAACAAATAGATTAAAGTCACTTGTTTTTCCTTTACGAGAGAGAGATGAGAAAGAAGCAGAGAGTACCAACCTCAGTCTTCCACTTGGTTCCTTGCTTGTTTCCTTTCTCCTTTGACAGAATCTCGCCACTGCTTCCTTACTTGTCTTGCTTCAAAGAGCACCTGTAGATTCACAGCAGCATAATACCATCAAAGCATAGAGATCTATCACTGTAAACAATATAGGATCAGATATATATTGACCATACAAATGCATATATCAACACAATATTCGGAGATACACAAGAATATGGAGGAAAACTCAAATAGCTTTATTAGTAAAAGTAGTAGAAGAGAGGATTACAACCACTTGGTTTGACCCAGAGCCATCCTTCCAGCTTGAAAGCCCTCTTCACCTCATACAAAGCAAGATCACCCAATAATGTCTTCAAAGAGAAACCAACAACACTTCTTTGCAAATTACCAAATTCCAACCTTTGTATCTCTAGGATGAGGGATCTATTTATAGATATTTCCAGGGGGGTGAGTTAGCTTCTGGGATTTTGATCAGTGTCATCTCTCTGATAGTTCTTGGTTCCACTTCGAGATTTCATGATCTCTTACTCATCCTTCGGCGAATTAAGGGAGGCAAGTGTCAAATGAGCAACTTCTAGAAGATTCTCAGGGTCTCCACCTAGCAAACTGCTTGTGCCATTTGTCTGCTCTCACTCATCGCACCCTACAGAAGGGATTTCTAGTATGCATCATGCTTTTTGCATGTGGTAGGTGAGATGCATCGCACCCTTTGCACTGGGCAATCTGTATGGTCCTGCTTTGACCAGTTTTGAGTGGTTTTTCATGGAAAACTTCAGGGAGATGATGTAATCAGCTGACATTTCTCCTTTAGGGTGTGAAACAACACTTTTAGGGACTTAGAAGCCCTTGGTTTATGGACATATGTGATTGGGTTGCAGTTCCCAAATATGTCTATAACAACGCTGCGCAATTTCAAAGCAACTAGGAACTAAAATGTTTTCTTACATTCCATAATAATGAAGAAAGATAGCCCATACCTTATTTTTGGTGCCTTTATAAAAAAATGAGTTATTTGTGTCAGTTTCTAGAGCCTAAACTTATTGATGTTTCCTCTCCAAAGCTCTTATAGGTGTTTCTTGACTCACAAGAACCATAATTACTGTCAAATAGCCAAGAGTAACTAGATTATTCAATGTGCAATGACCCATAACTCAGAGCAGCACTATGTGCATTTGTTTCCAAAACTAAAGTCATTAACTTAAAGTACCCTACTAACTACCATTGGTCACATCAAGATAGAATTTTTTTAATATGAAGCATGCACCAGGGAAAAATTTGCTTCCCATGTCAGGATTATTGACTATAAACTAGTCCATTGAACACATAAACCTCAACATGTAAGCATGACTATATCTCCATGTAATCCTTAGTTGTAGTTGTCTATGATGATTTCAATAATTTCTTGGCTACACATAGTAATCTAGGTTATATTGTGATATCAATTTAGTTAATGTGTATTAAAAAACCTAACTCATACTTAATAGGGGTTGAGTTGACAATTTCAATCAAATATATCATATACTATAGCCAAATATAATACCGCATGTGGATCCAAAAACAAATATTTATTTCATACATGTATTTTTGTGTAGTATTGAAGTATCAATGAACTTTGTCGTTTAGAATCATGTATAACTTTGAAAATATTCGTCAATAATGCTTGGTACCTTTGTATAACCGTGAGTGGGACCGATATTGTAATGCAGGTATTATCTTGCTCCATCAAAATTTTAGAGGATAATCACTTTTTTATTTTTTGTTGGCTTGAGGGCCCCTGGCCCACGTTCAATGTTAGTTAGCCAAACAAACCCCTACACTACTGGCCCTTTCGGCGTCAGTCCACAGAGCGCAGACTGAAGTCTCACCCGAAGTAGTATGGGGGGATGCTAGAACCAAGTTTCTGCACCCTTGAGATGGTTTTGATGTCGGTTTATCTCGGCTATACATGCCTACATGTAGGTTGCTTAGCCCTCTGTTCCACCCTTCAATACCTTTGTGAAAGGATACAATCGACTTTCATGCAGTCCTAACCTGGGCTAATATACTTTCGTGCTGCTAGGGCAGCGAACTGTGATATTTCCCAAATTGCGCTAAGTATCTTACTTGTCTTATTACATATCTTAGTTAGCTTCACGTAAACGGATGTTCTTACTTGCGTTCCCTTAACCAACACAATTACATATATCTGTGCATCATATAAACATTATAAGTGAAACTCATACCAAACATAAGCAGATGCATAAACGGGAAATAAATATGCAGAAATTGTAGAATACTTCTCTTTATTGATACTTTCGGACAATTACGGACTTGACCCACCCTATGCACTCAGCTGTAGGGGTCCGTGCACTCAGTTGCAGACTTCTAGGCCTCTGCGCACTCAGCTGCAGAGCCTCTACCTATGCTACGTGTTACAGATCCATTTGGCAACATCAACCCTGACTTACATATCAGTACTATTAGGGCCCATCAAACCCTAATTCAATTGTTACATGCCTTAAAGAAGTCAACCATCAGAATGCCTCCTTCCCAAGGGATTCCATGATTGAAATCATCCAAAAACTGCCTCTAAGAAGATCAGTGTAGGCCAGTACACTGCAGTGCACCCTCATAAATCCTTCCTGGTCATCCTTGGGTTGCACTGGTCTACTTTGAAAACAAAAGTGTCATAAAGTCTTCCTTTCGTTGAAAATAAATTGTCGCAAAATCATCATTTTTATGAAAAAAGTTTATTGATTGATTGTGTATTAGTCTTCCTTTTTTTTCATTCACATTAAGAGAAATCGAAAATAAATACATGCATGTTGCATTGAAAAAGTTTGTGTGTGCTGATAGGAATAGTGTAGGGAATTTGCATTTAGATTGTGCTCTTTGCTCTTTGTCAAAAATTTGATTGCTCTATCCCTACTAGCTAAGGATTTTCATTGCTAAATTGAATGGAAAGAATGCTTATCATATTAGTTTCATTTTAGGAATTGAAAACATACATCACGTGGTGGACCTTGAAAGGCAAATTATAAAGAATATCATCTTAAAATAAACATCAATTTACCTAATGCAACATTGTCATTAACGAGAACATTTAGTGGTTCTAGGCTAGAGACGTGTTCTGGCATTGTAAAACAAAGCAGTTGTCGCTAACTTGTATACAATACATCCCGAGTGTGATACATCATTCCATGTATGTGAGTATATCGTAGCTTTTCCACGTACCTTCGGGTATATAGGGCAGTGTTACAATACGTAAAGTATATGGGATTGCTCTCACTGTGCGGTTTTGCATTAGACAGCGCTTATACAGATTGGGCCTCCACGTACCTTCGAGTATATATGGGAGGACAACTCTAGGTTGCTATCCACCCTTAGGTAACCGAGTTGGCCACCTTGTACACTATGATACACTGAACACAACATTCGGGGAGATTACTTGCCCGTACTTCTCGGTTCGCCGGGAGGTATTCCACAGTTCATAGTTGTTTGGTAAACCTTTTGCCTAGATTATCCCTTTTTTGTTTTGTTATGGTACTTTGATTAAAATAAAATTAATTTACCACAGATAATATCCTCCCTGCTCACTCCTTAGTTGATCTTAGGTTGAAACATATGGCGACAAATCCGGAGTCCATCGATCAAGGAATTCCTTTTGATGGGAATCCTAGTCCTTTTCCTCCTTTTGGAAATATTAGTGCTCCATATATGGATACATTGTCCCTTTTGGGATTTACCATTGGCTTTCCAGTGTGGTTGTTTTCAACCTCCCTGGTTCAAAATACCGTGATTTCTTCGTAATCGAGTACACCTCCAAATGGACAAAATAAACCTCTAGTTGACCCTTTGCCTTCTTCCTTGGCTGTTTCTTCCTCCCCTTCTCCCTTTTTACCTGATGAAAGTATTGGTACTAGTAACCAGGTGGCTAAGAAGAAGAATAAAGGGAAGAAGAAGTAGAAGAAGCAAATTTAGCAGAGGGTCAACCAGGAAACCATTGCTTTGAATGCAACATCTGATGAGAAACCATCCGTTAAGCCTCACAAAATTTGATATCCATGCAAACTTTGTGCGGGAGACCATATTCTTCGAAATTGTCTTGATATTCCTCAGATCTTAAAATAATGGTCTTCTCGTTCACATCATCCTGTGTCATCAACTTCTGGAGATCATGTTGGTGACACACCATCAACTAGTGGTAGTAAAGTTCATGGAAAGAAGGGTAAAGTTAAGTTTCCATGTAGGTTATGTGAAGGGAATCACCCCATTCACCTTTGTCCCTATCTGGATGAAGCCAAAAAAGTGTTGGATAACCATCTTGCTTCATCGCAATGACTTCCATCTGGTTATAGGAAACTCTCCCTAAATCCTTCACTAGTTGATGAATTGACTGACCAAAATCAACCGTCGGTCGAACCCACTCTCTCTGAAAGTGAATCCTATGAGTCTATACCCGACCTAAATCAATAGGTCAAGAAAACAGTTGACCCAATTTCATCTTCAGTAAATCGTACCTTATAATTTAACCCCTAGTTTAAGTTAATTAGGAATAAAAATTAAAATAAAAAATAAAAATTAATCTCACTTTTGTTTTTAATCAACATCTAATTTACAACAAAGCTTATAAAATAAATTAAATTAATTAAATGAAACAATAAATAACCTAGTTAAATCATCAATATAATAATCTTAATATATATTAATATTAATAATATACCATATTAGCATATAGTCTAGGTTAAGTAGTTAATTAAAAATTAATTCTTTTGATAATATCAGCGAACAGTAATCTAACTGTACCTTTGAATTGTCAAATATTGACTATGTTTAGAAGTCATAAAAAAATTAAAAAATTAATTCAATTATTGAACAAAAAATTAATTCATTATTAAATAAAATAATATATAGTAAATAAAAGAAAATAAGAATTCTATTAAACAACCGTTGGTCGGCTTAACATCTGAACTATCTACCTGCACCTTATTTATCACAACTTTTCCTCCTCTCTGTAAATTAAGTCCTGATGATGAGTCTTGATCTAGGCTCGAAACGTCGACAAAAGAAAAAGATGAACACTGTGGATAATCCGAATCAAATCTCTCAAAAACCACTCCACAGAAACCTGCAATCCAGAATCGTACCTTTCCCGAAGAGAGTGAATATGGTACCACTCAGATTCTTTTCATTTCTTCAGATTCAAATGAGCTTGGGGGCAATCCTCCTGTTCGAACAAGAAAGGAGGAAAATCTTCCCATTCTTGTAACTCAAGGGGTTAATTCTCTCGTTTCTATAGTACCCCGTCCAAGTAGTCTAGTCACTTCCTTTGATTAGAATATGATTTTGCCTTCCATCTTATGTGCCTTTCCAGATCATAGTACAAGTTTGTAATATGATTGTATTTGACACTATTATAGATGAAGGTGCATCTGTGAGTATCCTTTCCTCAACTACTTGGCAAGTGCTCGGTTCACCGCCGCTTGTGCCTGTTACCCAGAATTTGTTGGATTTTAAAAGAGGAACCAATCAACCATTAGGGATCCTTCCTCTGTTGCCTATTACTTTGGGAGAAAAAATCATTTATCTAAATGTGATGGTAGTCCCAGGCCCTTTATATTACAATTTACTTCTTGGGCGTGACTATGTTTATGACATGGGAGCTATTGTTTCAACACTCTTTCGAGTGATTTGTTTCCTGCATGAAGTCAAAATTGTCACCATTGACCAGCTTTCATTTCCCAATCCAAATATGGCTTCTAGTCAACCATCTTCCTTAAGTGGTCCTTTTGTACCAATGGTATCATCCCCACCACGGGTCAATTATGTGGCAACCCATTCCATACCTACACCAACTGACGATCAATTCAGTGATGTTGTACATTATGTACTAGAAGAATTGGAACCAAATCTCTCCTTCATGATCTCTTATGAGTTGTGATCCAAAGGATATGAGAATAGTTCTTTTACTGTGTCAACCTCGTTAAAAAATGAAACAAGTCCATGAGGATAGTTCCTCGTCTTGTGTCAACCTCGTTAAAAAATGAAATAAGGAATATGAGGATAGTTCTTTTACTGTTTCAACCTCATTAAAAAATGAAACAACTCCCAGGAGGATAGTTCTTTTACTGTGTCAACCTCGTTAAAAAATGAAACAAGTCCTACGAGGACAGTTCCCTGTCTTGTGTCAACGTCCTTAAAAAATGAAACCAAGGAATATGAGGATAGTTCTTTTACTATGTCAACCTCATTAAAAAATGAAACAAGGAATCAGAGCAGAGTTCCTTGTCTTGTGTCAAGCTCTTTAAAAAATGAAACAAGGTCCCCTAGAGCAAAGTTCCAAGTCGAGTCTTTGAGTAGATCTCGTAAAATCCCAGTTGATTCTTTCACTTGATCTCGTAAAAGAACCTTCATTCCATCCACCTGATAACGACGAGTAGTCTACGTAGGTGAATGTAATGAAGCTTGGGGGACATGCACCTAGTGGTAAAGTTAAGTTTCCCTGTAGGTTATGTGAAGGGAATCACCCCATTCACCTTTGTCCCTATATGGACAAAGCCAAAAAGGTGTTGGATAACCATCCTGATTCACTGCAACGACTTCCATCTAGTTACAGGAGACTCTCCCTTTCATCATGCTGGGGGTATGTAAACCAATCTCAAGCATAGTTTTAAGTTTCGAGCTTGTAAACATGAAACTGAATCCAAGCATAGTTCCCTATGGTTCAAGCTTGTGTAAAAATGAACCCATTTCCATTTTATCCCTCGTGATTTCCATTCTATCATCCTCTTTCGTCAGATGAACCTTAGTTTTTTTCATCCCATCGCCACCATCCCTTTGGCCAATCATACGATTTCACTTGATTGTTTTACCCTTTTTGAGGAACAGTTGCAATGAGTGGTCTTATTAGCGAGCCTCTTCACATAAATCAACATGTTTTGAGAAGTTCCAACATCATCGGAACCAGTTTCTATCCTAGAAACCACTTGTTCCTCAAAATGGAGTCCTCTTTAAGCTCTTTTCAAACTCTATTAACATGAAAATATTGTTGAGCGCTTGTCCTTTCCAGCTCGTTAATAGATTGGAAATGATTTCTCTCTTGTATTGTTTTATGCTTTTTTAGACTTGAGAGACAAATCTATGAAAAATAACTTTTGGAGTTTCCTTTTCGTACCTTTTCAAACTCTCTAAACATGAAAAGGACTGAGTTATCTTTGTCGTTAAACTCGTTAAAAACATCAAATAGCGACAAACTTGTCCATCTAGATAAGACCGAGTTTCACCTTCACTAGACTCGTTAAAGCATCAAATAGCGATGGATTCACTGGAAGGGTGAAATTATACAACAGGCATATGTTATCCTCCTCAAGCTTGATAAAAATAAAGAGGCACTAGTCAACAATGACTGGGGAAAATGGGAAAAAGGGGAGAACAATTTATGGTAGCAAGTCCCTCTTGAACATGACACTTTCACCTCATCACCATGACTATATGGGTTGGGTCATTCAGCTTGATGGTTACCACACCGTTGGTCTATCATACCATCCATTAGTTTGTTTTGGGTCAGTACTACCAATTCATTTTAGTGTCACCAACATGTTCAACAGAAGTCATTCAGTTCAAAATTCATCCTTTGCAATACTGTAAACCTTCATTTTCATGACCACCATTCCCGAACCTTCTATCGTCAGTAAATTTTCATCTCCAAAGTCATCTACCTTGTTTCATGTCATTGATGTGGGATACATCAATGCCCTCCTACAATGAGTCACTTCTTGTCGACATCAGCACATTATCCAAGAAGTTGAATTAGAAACACCCCTTCAGTACCTTGGGGCTTGCATACATCAATGGCAGGTTTCTTGCTTCCGACGATAGGTTGACATCACTGGCCTTCGACCAAAAGACTTTGTATGGTGTTTGGCATCAAATCATTTATTCACACCATGAAAAAAGTATTATAGTACCTTGAGGGTCATTATCATTATCGGTGATTCCTCTCGCATCTGTTAACGACTTACATCATTGGCTGGTAATCAGACAATGTCTTCCCATGTTTGACTTCAGATCATCTATTCACATGGTTAGACTTGTACTTGAGCGAAAGATTGAACTTGATTGAAGACCCCGGATCTAGTTTCATCCATCTGGGTTGTGATATTTTCAGGAGTACTAAATCAAATGTACAATGGCCTTACATTCATGGTCATCCATTCATGGCTCTATATTTGTAGACGACTATATTTGTACATGTAATGAAAGTTTATAAGCTGAGCATGGGTATGCCTTCCCTCAGCAAGTTCCTGAGAAAAAATCAAATTATCATGATATATGTATTTTAATTGATGCAGGTCACCTTCCACTTCGAAACCTCTTCTCCACATAGTAAAGTATTTCACTTGACATACATATTTGCGAATTCATGCTTTAGGGGGTAACTATTACAGTTCCATTTGGGCACATCAACCCTGACTTACAGATCAGTACTATTAGGGCCCATCAAACCCTAATTCAGTTGTTATATGCCCTAATGAAGTCAACCATCAGAATGCCTCCTTTGCAAGAGATTCCATAATTGAAATCATCCAAAAACTACCTCTAAGAAGATCAGCACAGGCAGGCCTTTATTAGGGTGCACTGCAGTGCAGCCCAGTGCACTGCCAGGGTGCATTGCAGTGCACTTGAGCCCTCTTTGGCCTGCTCTGGGCGAATTTGAGTGAAGTATGCTTTGGGGTTTGGAATATTCTTATCCATAGGATGCTTCTAGCAGTTTCCCAAGGCTATCCACTCCTATGGGCTCGAAATTGGATGAGGGAGGAAGTTAAGGAACATCAATCCCTTTATCCCTTCCTCCATGGAACTAAATCCTAAGTTTGGGAGGGCATTCATTGTCACCATTTATGGCATAACTTCCTTCATTCACCTATAAAAAGACCACTCATCTAAGTGATCAGGGGCTGGAAATCATTGAATTATAGGGAGATGTTGCTAGTATGAGACTTGAGTTAGTTTCAAGTATTTAATGATGTCAAAATGTCTTGCTTGTTATGAGGAGAGGATGGGATTGAACTGCAGGAGTGGCACCGAATCAAGAAAATTGGGTTGTAACTCTTCCTTTTACTAATAAAGTGTTCAAAGATTTTTCCATATGTTTTTATTGTTTATTGATTCTTTCATATGTGTATTATGCACTTGATTCCATTTTATGTTTAATAAATAGATCATTATCATATGATTTGATCAGTTTTTGTCTTCTGTCTATGTGAAGGTACTTTTCAAGTGGATTAAGTATGGAAAGGAGTGACAAAATTGGTCAAGGGAGATAAGGAGTAAGAGAAAGCTTCAGGTAGGCTTATTTACTATCTTATTTAATATATTCGTTATAGAAAAAGTAGAGAATTCTTTGCACTATTGTTCTAGACTTAGCTACTAGTCTAGGGGTTTAGGCATTTATCCATAGACACTAAAACTTCCCAAAAAACTATGACCCAAGACCTAGACCTCTACTTGAAATCTATCTCTCACACATCATATCTTGCTTGATTCATTCCATAATTCAATTAATGCCCCTAACTACTTAGAGCTTAGCTCTATTTATACAATCCCATGGTTCACGGACCATGGGTAGATATTTTATAGCCGACATTACATTTCCAAAATAAGGGTGGACAACCCTATGACTCTTTAACATCTACACACTCTGCAACCACAAAATGTGGAGTCTTTACATTTGGATTACAAAATTGGACCAAAATATGGGCTTTTAACCCCAAAACTGCCCTTGGGGGATCCCGCGCCCAACAGGCCCCCAACACAAACATCGTGACTCACCCTCGAGTCACTCTGTAGGTGCGGAGATCTTAGCGTGAAGACCTCCCAGCTCTTTTTGGATCACCGCAACATTGGAAATGCACTGAGCAATCGCCTGCTGGACTTCTTCCACTCGTTGTTCGGTGACTGTTCCTGAACTGCTGCTCTGAATCTTCTGCTGAGTTTCCTGTAGTTTCGCGAGCTTTCCTTCAATGGAGGCTATGATCGCATAAGCCTTGTCTATCCATGACTGTAGGCATGCTTTTAAGACTGCTTCTTTATGTCAAGCAACATCCACCTGTTCCTTGAGCACCTTTGCCTCCTGCATCTGTGCAAGCCTCTGTGTAAGGGAAATCGTCTGCGTGGTCCCTTTTACCTCGTCATACCTCTTTTGTAGCTCGCACGCCTCTCTCTCCAAGAACTCTACATTTGAGTCCTCCTGTAGGGTCATTAGGACCTCGAATGATTGTTCAAAAAGCTACATGAAGTTTGCCATTGCACTGTCAACTGTCGCTGCACTGTCAACTACCGTTGTTGCTATTGTAATAGCGATGATACATTGTTCCCTGACTTCCAGCATAGTTTAAGGCTAAGCCTTCAACTGCAGTCCTGTGATATGCAGGTTCAGCTCTAGCTGAACCCTAGCCATCTCTGCTCGGGCATCGCGCACCCCTGTGTCCAGCTTGCGGATGTACACCTCCACTTGTTCTTCTGCCTGAATGTCCAACTCCGGGAGCATCTAGCGAGCTTCCACTACTACCTACATAATCTGCTTGTTCTACCCCACTGCCTCATTGCGTTGTAGGCCCAACTGCTCAATGTTGATAAGTTTCTCACTCATCACCTATAGAGCGCGACTCTCCCAAGGCCTGAGTTCCGTGGTGACTCCATCCTGTAAGAGGTAGTGTGTCTCTTGAGGGAGCGCAATGATGTTCAATGCTACCCCTTTCAAACTACTAACTGTGGGCTTGGCAACCTCCTTCTC
This sequence comes from Pinus tabuliformis, assembly GCA_031772625.1. NCBI lineage: Eukaryota > Viridiplantae > Streptophyta > Pinopsida > Pinales > Pinaceae > Pinus > Pinus tabuliformis. Next base: position 1,264,511,145 of record CM062816.1, on the reverse strand, counting down.
TATAGTAAGTGCCCCATCTGATAGCACTATCATGTTGGTCACCCTTGTGCACAACATCTCCTCGGTGCTTGAAGTGCTGATCGCGAGGTTGGTGGACACTGTGCCATCCTATGGAGTGCAAACCTGCAACTCCTGTAGCTCTGTTCAGAGAGCCCCAATACCAACTGCTATTGTTCTTCGAACTGTTGGAGGGCCTTCGCGGTGACATTCCTTACCGTTTCTCTGATATCATGCAAATCCCCCTCAGTGAGGGTGATTGGGTCGAAATATGTCTTTGATGCCTTTGTTTTCTTTCGCGGCACTGCCTGCTCTCATGGTCGTGGATGCTTGAGTTGGGTGGATGTCGTATGCCGGTCCGTGCCACCTTGTTCTGTCTCTATTTCTACCTCAGTTCCAGGCAAAGGTGACTTCTGTTCTTCGCACTCTTCTCCTCTTGTTTTCTGTTGTTCTACCAGTTTCGCAGCATCAGACGCTTCCTGGACCTTAGCCGCTGCTTCCTCATTTCTACGCTTCTCTGCCAGTTGTACCATTCAGAGCCTTTTCTCTTCCTTCTTACGCTGTGTGGCAGACTTATCCATTTCCACCGCGGAGCCTACTAGAGCACGCCATTCTGGTGGCCAAGACTCAAGGTCTAAAAAAACTACATCATCAGTTGCCAGGTACAGTAGGTTATGCCATGTCTTCGCAGGGTCCTTTCACGCCCTGATAAAAACATGGTGGAAATATGCTTTGAATTTTGCAAAGATCTATAAACTGGCATATACTTTGGGTGACAACCTCGGCTTGCAATTGATCCCCATCCGGATATTCATCTCCATTAAGACCCAAAAGATCTTGCTTTCTTTTATCCATTGTGCATCCTTGGATGCCCACAGCGAAGCGTACTTCATTGCCTCTGGAAGTTCCGGCATGACCAAGGGGAATTGGCTATCTTCGGGAAGGTCCCATGCCACTAATATGATCGACAATAGGAGCCACGTGTAATGAAATGTTTTTCCCTGCTCCTGTGCCTCATGATAGTTTGCAAGGAACTTGCTGCAAAGATAATTCTCTCAGTTGAACTGGACTCCTTCAGCGCATTGGGCTGCCAGTGCAATCACAAGCGTGGGCACCTCATCCGCGTGACACTTTTGCATCACTTTTCTTGCTAGTATTTGTGTCGCAACCTTGACTGTAGGGTTATTAATGTTGGAGATGGCATATCCTTGCTTCTTCTTCTCCAACTTGAACTTCTTCTTCATCGCTTCTGCGAGGACCATCTCACCACCTTTTCCTTCAGATATATTGGCTGGATCCTACCCTAAGTAAGGCAACTGTGTGATTCGAAGAATCAAGTGGTCTGTGATGGGAATGGGCTCCTCTATCCACAAACACCCATCATGCACCAAGCTGAGAAGTTGCTTGATGATGAAGATGGTCACTGAGTCGTGGTAACAATGTGACACACAGAGCAGGTTTAGCAGCCCAACTTTCTCTACACCCTTGAGCCATTTGCGCAGCTCCAATTCAATCATTCCAGCCATCGCGTCAATCTGTCGGCGCATTAGCTACTCAGTCACTATGTGCGGTGATTTCTCATGATCTGCGAGGTCCCAATCTTTCAAACTTCAGTACAGGAACTCGTCCTAAGTGTGGCTCTTCAAAAACAATATCATATGGGAGCAACGGGGTTTGCATAGAGCTCTTGCTCTCATCTATGTCCTTTGGCACTTTGGCTTTGCCCTTGCATGGAGGAACATATTCTGGTAACCAAGTAATAGGGTCCACACACAGAGTTTCAACTTCCATTTCCTCGTCCTCCTCATCCACTAGGATTTCTTCAGATTCCTTCTTGTTGGCCTCCAGATTAATGGCCTTTCCCTTTTCTTACAAGGTGAGCTTGGTCCTCTGTGGGTTTCATGGTGAGACATGCACTGGGATCATAGCCTGCTTATCATTCTTAGGTTTAGGTGTTCTGGGTGATTTAGGGACCTTAACTATTATTATGGCACTCTCTGGGGCTTCTACTATCGCAATTTCCTGCACGACTTCTTCGTCTATCACTACTCCTATGTCCATGGCTTCTGCAAGTGCTGACATAATGCTATTCCACAATTCTTACAGTGTCTCTAATAGTTTCTCAAACAACGAATTTGCTTTCGGAGTCTCGAATAGGTCTCAGTTCATGTATACTTGAGTGCAAAACAACTCAGTTCTCAAATTGCCAAGTGTTTTCTGGTGGACAACCACTTGTAATTTATAGGACCTTTTAAATTCAAATTTGACCATTCCCCCCATATTCGGCCCATTGATGCTAGATTGGCAGCATATTTTCAAGAATCTAACCCATAAATATCATCTTAAATGCCTGCTACCCACTCCATTTAGCCTCAAACCGACCATCAAACCATGAATAATGACTTTAATGGTCACTTTTCGGTGGGCCTGTGTGCTAGCGCAACTATCTTCGCATTGTTGCAGACCTTGTGACACTTCGCTGCTTCACGTAGTCCTGAAATTACACAGCTCCCCAATTTGGACAGTGTAGTTTATAGTCCCATGCCTCCTTTCAACTGCATAGATTACTAAGACTATGCTTCTATTGGCTAGTCAGATGGTTGGTCCACCTGTGTATGGCTTCAAATCACTGCCATTCAACTTTCTTGGGAAGGGATCTCCATTTAACTTAACCAATTGGATCACGCCACCATCGGTAATCTCCTTAATAACATATGACCCTAGCCAATGCATTATGAATTTCCCTGGAAATTTATCAAACTTACTATCATAAAACAGCACCAAGTCATTCACCTTAAGGGTGCCAGCTTAATATGTCGGTCATGCCACGCTTTTCACGTTGTTTTTGGACCTGCTAGTAAAATCCAGCCAAAAATATCTCTTCTTCTAGCTCATCCAACTGTGCAAGCCTCTCTTCCAGGGCTCCGCGATACTTCATACCTATGAGCGCTACTATGCGCAGGCTAGGCACAATGTATTCCATAGGAATCACCACTTTAATCCCGTATACCAGCCAAAAAGGGTGTATGTCCTGTTAGCTTCTTACATGTCGTCCGATAAGCCCATAATACTATCCATAGGTCCCAATCACTTCGTTGAGAATTCCATACCTTAGTCAGGGCATTTTCAAGCACTTTGTTGAATGCCTCCACTGTCCCGTTAGCCTGTGGGTGATAAGGTGTGCTCTTTTGATGATACACTTGAAATTCTTCCGTAGTGCACTGATCGTTTTATTCAAAAAGTGCATACCCCGATCACTTATCAAAATATTTGGGCATCCAAATCACATCAGTACATGTTAAAATAGAAACTTCGCAGTAGTCGTGCCCGTGCAATCCTTCACCAGTTGCGATTCTACCCAACAAGTCAAATACTTTGTCATAGTGATAATTTACCTCGCGCCTATCTTTCCTTGAGGCTGAATGGGTCATACAAAATATATTGCCCACTTTTCGAAAGGTTGCAACTTCATTTGTGGATTCAAAGGCATTTCATCCCTCTGCAATGATCTGCCTGTTCTTTGACATACATCACATGCCTTGCAATATGCTTTTGAATCCTGATGAAGGGTTGGCCACCACAACTCGGTGCATAGAATCTTTTGTGCAGTTGCTCTCCATGCATAATTTCCTCCCACGGAACCCCCATGTGTGTCCGAGAGGATGCTTCTTCGTTCAAACTGGGGTACATACCTTCACAGTATCTCATCAATCCCCATCTTGTAGAGATGCCCAACAATGACAGAGAAATCTGTCGCACTCACCACTAATTCATTCTTTTGCTGGACAAAGTATCCTTCTGGTGTAGTTCTAGTTGTTAGGAAGTGTATTATATCCTTGAAATTTCCATCCGTGATGCGCACAACAAAAGGCTGTGTGTCAGGTAATCCTTCCTCCAAATTAGTGGGTTCCTCCCCTGTCTCAATGCACGACAGGTGGTTAGGTCCTGCGTTCAATCGTCCATGCTTTACAACAACTTCAAAATCATATTCTTCAAACAATAAGAGCCATATACATATGTGCCCCCCCCCAACACAGGCTTATTAACTAGGTACTTTAGTGCGAAGTGATCTGTATACATCTTAAAGTGACCTCCTAGCAAGTAGTGTTGATACTTCTAGAGCACATACACGATAGCTAGTCCCTCGCGCTTAATGGTGGAATAGTTCTTCTCTACTTTGAATAATTGATGGCTTGTGAATGTGATAGGGTGGTCCAAGCCTTCTCCGCCATCCTGTGTTAGTACTGCCCCCAGTGCTATACATGACGCATCAAAATGTACATGAAATTATTTCTTCCAGTCCGGGAAGACTAGAATCGGTGCGGTAACCATATTTTCTTTCAATATATCCAGGATTTTCTTACAGTCATCATTCTAGCAGAATGAGACATCCTTTTTCAACAATTTTTCCATTAGTGCGGTGATCTAGGCATAGCCTGTGATAAACTTTCTATAATATCCTATATGTCCCAAGGTAGTGCGCAACTATTTCACACTTTGTGGTGCTTCCAAGTTTAGAATTACCACGATCTTCATGGGATCTACCATCAACCCTTGTCTACAAACCACATGCCCCAATAGGTTCCCAAAAGGAACGCAAAATAGACACTTATTAAGGTTGAGGGCGATCTGGTATCTTCGACAGGTATCCAACATCAAGCACAAACTCACTACATGGCGCTTAACCAGTCCAAATACAGTCCAGTCATCAAAATAGACCTCCAGGTACTTATGAATGAATTCCTTGAATGCCATGACAACCACGTGCGAAAAGATAGCCGGCACATTCTTCAGCCCAAATGGCATTACAGTGTATTGAAAACAACCCCACTCAGTCATGAAGGTTGTCTTGCTCCTATCCTCTAGTGTGATTTTGATTTGGTGGTACCTAGAGAACCCAACAGCGAAGGAGTATGCTTCTTGGCCACCTACATTGTCCAGCACTTCATCCATGAATAGAGTTGGAAAAGGATCATGCACACAAGTGTCGTTCAATTTTTTGAGATCCATGTATATCCGTATTTCATCCTTCTACTTCTTCTCTTGCACCACCATAAGGCCTACCTAATCGGATTCTTCCATAGGCTCAATGATGTCTGCTGCTAGGATTTTGTCTAGCTCTAAGTAGACCTTCTCCTTGTATTTTGGATTTAGGCAGTAAGGCCTCTGCTTAACTGGCTTCACGTCAGGCTTAAGAATTATCTTCATCACTCCAAGATCTTTGATTATTCCTTTCAAATCCGTAACTTGGTAGGAAATAAGTCCTGATATTCACAGAGTAATTCAGTGACCTTATCCATCATCATGTCATCCTAGTAGTCTCCAATCTTCACAAACTTGGGTTATGCCTCCGTACCAATGTTCACCTATCTAGTTTTCACTGGCATGGTTATATCAGGGTTCTCAATCTGTGGTCCTTGAACCTCGTGGTGGCCTTATATCTCTGGAATGTTAATCTTCTGCGGATCCTCGTCCTCTTCTTCAACAATTGCATTATAACATTCTAGCGTGTGACTCAGCTAAGTAGCCCATTCAGGCTACGTCAAGTCTAAAGGATCCTAAAATATCCTAAAGATGGTTGCTTTCACCTCTTGTAGCGCTTCATCAATACTGTCAAACCCGTCCTCAAAACTAAATGTAATCATGAATCCTTTGTGTAGGATATCCCATTCACCTGTACCATGGTGAAGCTCTGTTTCTACATACCAATTCATTGGGATAACATCCAAGGTATGATAGAATAGGTGAACCCACTCAGGTTGTGGCTTTTATCCATAAGCATGTGTCCATTTGGCCAAATGCACTCGCGGATCATTCCACCCATCATACTTGTTTGTCAATCACATCTTGGGCTTCCAAAATCATGTTCACATCATTTTCCTACATTCGCGCCAATCATCGAAACTTCCCTTGTGCATACCCCACCATCTTGTGGGTGTAGCGCATAGTGCCGAGTCCAGGGCCTAGAAGTGTTGTTTTTCTAGTATTTCAAATGCATCCAAAAATATATCTACCTCATTCAGGCCATCATAAATTGGCAGATTTATTTCCTCTGATGACACACAGTGCGGTGACTGAATCATCATGGGACAATTCAGTGTAGTTACTTCGTGTAATCGATTCTGCCAGCGTTTTGTTTCTTCGTCGGAATCCGAAGTGTAGGAACCCTCGTGCTCCCTTGTAATCCATCCATCTGCGGTGGGATTCACCCAGTTGTGGTCTCGCGTTGTTATCTTATAGATGCAGTCTAGATCATCATCACTTTCATAATCGCAGACTGGTTCTGTATAGCGTGATCCTTCAACTGGATCTAGGGGTATTATTACGCGTAGTGATTTCTTCTCAAAGATCATATTTCGCTTCTTCAGATTAATTACCCCATTCATGTCAGTAGCCCAGTCAATTCCTAAGAGTGCAAGGTAGGGATTGCTATCATAAACAATTTCTATTACTTCGAAATCTGCCAACGCGCTTGCTCCCTCCATATCCACAGTCACTCCCTACAACCACCCCATGGGTATGATTTTCTTTTGGTTTGCCATCCTCAACTGAATTGGAGACTATTACAGCGGAAATCTCCTCATTATTTCCCATGTCTATTTCGATAAAACATTCGCATTTGATCCCAAATCCAAAATGACTTGATCCATTTCGTATTCTCTGTTTTGCGTAGTAAGCCTCATTTCACGCCTCATCCTTGTATTATGTTTCCCATTATTGCGAACTACATATAGTTCACCTGGTGCGATCCCAGCACATCTATTGATAAGTTCCTGTAACCCTTTCACAGCCTTATTATCGCGTAGTAACTTAATACAGTTTTCTAGGAAAGTTGTGAGCATAGATGGGTCAAACTCTAGCTCTGGTTTATCCTTGCTTCCTAAAGTGGAGGCCTCAGTGAATATCTTCTTATCTTCCATGAATGCCTTATGAGCATGCTCCAAATCAAACTCAGACTCTTTTGTTGGGGCTTTGCAAACCCATGTACTATATTTTGGTTGTTTCCCCTTGTCATCTCCAGTCGTGATTCCACTCTGGAGCACTATATTTACGTTTGGATCTTCCTCACGTGGCTCAAACCTCATCATCTACAGGTTCTGATTCGGGGGAGGTGGTAATGCCCCTTTGTCTGGTATCCTAGCTATCAGCATAGGAAAATCTTATGTTTCCTTATCAAACAACATGCAATACTTGCACGATAGGTGTGTTGGATTAGTGAAATTGCAGGCATAGTGTCTTGGCCCTCCGAAATTGTAGCAAATAAACTATCCTAGACCTCTACCAGGTCATCCTCCACCTTGGCCTCATCCATGCCCCTGAAATCCTATCCATGTCATCCCTGCATTCTAGTCAAGGGGTCGTGTTTCGGCCTGAACCCTGTAGGTGGGGGTTCTATACATTATGAATTCATAGCTCCTACAAGTACAGTCATCATGTCCTACCAATCTACAAAATTTGCAGAACAACTGTTGCGGTGTTTTCATATACTTCTATAGCAAGTGACAGTTATCTGTGGCATGCTTTCCAGCTACCTGACAGATAGCACATCATAAAGCAAGCACCACGCTAGGTCCTGCTTGAGCTTCTGGCCTTAAACGCATCGGTCCTCCTCCTGCAAGGTAATTTGTAAAGACTGGGTAGTGGTCTTTGTCATGACCCTGACTCTTGAATTTCAAACACCATACCTCCTTGCGCACCTCTGGTCGAACCATCTTGTCCTGTTTCAGACTTTTCATCTCAAGGCACAGATTTTGTAGCTGCACGTGGATCTGCTGAACTCCTAGATTAGGATCTTACATTAGAGTCTCATGTACTCTCATGGAAATCTCCAAGGCCTCTGCCTGAGTTGTTAGCTTCTGCTGCGGTAGCATGCTCCTTAAGTGGGGTAGTAGTGAAGCCACAAACCACTCACGATGTTGTCCATCTGTCAAATTCATATTGGCTTCATGGATTTGACACTTCAATCTTTAATCTGATTCTCACGGTGTCTCACCTGGTCACGTCATTATCTCTTTGAATCCCACAATCGACTATGACTCAAACTTAGGCTTGCTAAATTCCCTATTTAGTGCTGCTTGGATGTCCACTGCTCTAGCATTTGGGTTGTCGTTAGAGTACTTAATGTACCAGGTTAGCGCGCGATCTTGCAGAGCACTAACCAGCGTTGCCTTCTTTATATGATCATCTGTAACACCTTGAGCTTCCCATACAGCCCTCACAATGAACCATAATTGGTCCAAATCCTCATTTCCCAAACCTTTTAACAAAGGCAACTTCACTGTGTTTGCCATGCTGAATCACGGAGGTGGTGGAGGTGGTATGAGTGAATTTGGAGGTAATGGTGGAGAAGATGGAGGTGGTGTGGGTGGAGGTGGTATTCGTAGGAATCCTTCTCTTATCAACTGAATAGCACTTCATGGAGAGACCTTTGCTATTGCTTCTCCATCCCTTCACGGAGGTGAAATCAAGGGTCCACACTCTGGACCCTTATTTCCTTCATTTTTGTAACTTTTTCTACTTCACATAATCCTAAACATCAAGGTAGCTACATAACCCATTTTTCGCACAACAACATTTTAATCCAAGTATTCAGAGATTTAACATACTTACCTCACAGTCCTTTGAAAAAGCGTCGCTCTGCCTTACTATAGCTGACTGAGGTGTTGACCGCGAATTCAGTAAAAAAATCCTCCTATGATGCAATCGAGCCAATGATCGACAACGTGTGTGATCTTATCCTTTGATGCTTCCAACCTTCGCACTACCTCTTGGGTCCACACAATAGGACCGTCAAGTTTCCACCTTCCTTGGCTATCTGCTAGCTTCACGATCCACTTGTATAGCTCAGTAGGGAAAGAGGTGAAAAATATTTCGTGGATCTCTCTATACAGGTATCGGTCCAACCACTATTCTTTTGACAGTCACAGGTTTTTGTTTTCTTGTGCCGCGAACTCTTGAATTCTTTTGTCCAACTAGCCTTCAATTTGTTTCTTAGTTGGATTCCAGTGATACAACATCACACATCTCTTATGCAAATTCCAGTCCCAGCAACAGAACCATTTGTTTGCTTGAGGGGGCTTGACCCAGGTTCATTGTTAGTTAGATAAACAAATCCCTACACTAATATCCCTTTTGGCATCAGTCTGCAAGTCTCACCCGAAGCAGTATGGGGGGATGTTGGAACCAAGTTTCCACACTCTTGAGATGGTTATGATGTTGGTTTATCCCTAATGTACCTGCCTACATGCAGGTTTCTTAACCCTCTGTTCCACCCTTTAGTACCTTTGCAAAAGGATACAATCGGCTTTTGTGTATTCCTAACCTGGGGCTAATATACTTTCGCGTTGCTAGGGCAGCGAACTATGATATTTCCCAAACTGCGATAAGTATCTTACCTGTCTTATTACAGATCTTAGCTAGCTTTGCGTAAACAGATTTTCTTACTTGCATTCCCTTAACCAACACAATTACATATATCCATGCATCATATAAGCATTATAAGTGAAATTTATACCCAAACATAACCAAATACATAAACAAGAAATAAAGATGCAAAAATTGTATAATACTTCTCTTTATGGATACTTTTGGATAATTACGGACTCGGCCCACCCTGCGCACTTAGCTGCAGGGGTCCATGCACTCAGCCGTAAACTTTGAGGCCTTTGTGCACTCAGCTGTAGAGCCTCTACCTATGCTATGACCCAAGACTTAGACCTCTACTTTAGAGCTATCTCTCATACATCATATCTTGCTTGATTCATTCCATAATTCAATTAATGCCCCTAACTACTTAGAGCTTAGCTCTATTTATAGAATCCCATGGTCTGTAGACCATGACTAGATCTTCTACAGCTGACATTACATTTCAAAAATAAGGGTGGAAAAACCTATGACTCTTTAACATTTATGTGCTCCCTGACAACAAAATTTGGAGTCTTTACATTTGGATTACAAAATTGGACCAAAATATGGGCTTTTAGCCCCAAAACTACCCTTGGGGGATCCTGTGCCCAACATTTGTATATGAATACCTGTGGATATAAGTTTGAAGTGATAACCGCCCTTTTTAATTATATCTCTAAAACAAGCCTTTTAAAGGAGATGGTAAGTGACTTTGCTTTCCTTTATTTAGGAAAGAAAACCATTTGAGTACAACTATCTATAATAATAAAAAATTGGTATTGTAAAGAATAATTTTTCACTTGAATAATTCTCTTATAATCCATTGTGACATTGGAGGGATTGATATTTTTATATTTCACCCATTGAGGACAAGGGGGGTGTGGGATTTTATATTATATAGTATAGTTCATATTTTTTTCCTTTAGGATAGAATTAACTGGTCATGCAATGGCTTGTGGAAGTTTTAAGTTATGTGTTTCAACATTGGAAACTTTGCTAGGTGGTTTGTAGGAGGTTGACGGTAATTATGATTTTTTTGGTTATAAAAATAACTTACAGTTGTGAGCAAGAAGGAAAAAAATAAATCATTTGGGTTAGGAGGTACGGGAAGCAAGAGGTGGGACAAAGAAGACTAATCTAAGGTGTTTTGATGTAGGGAATGGTAAGGCTTAATAGGGAATATAATAGTTCCATCTCTACACATAAACCACAGATGTTCTTGCTTCTTGGTTAATTATTTTACTTATGAGAAGTAAAAAATATTAGCTCAAAAAAAAAATCAAAGAAGCATTGCTTCAATAATTATATCAGAAGGATTAAGTTGTTTCTTTATTGATCTTGTTACACATATATCATGCCAAGTTTAACAGAAAAACAAAAACTTTAAACAAAAAGTATGAAGCAACAACATAAAATAAAATCATAAAACTAATAACAAAAATTGAAAGATAAAGTAGCAATCAAACATGAAGGAACTAAAATTTAACCAAAAAAAGCGAGTATCAAAATGGGAAAAAGCATATGTAAAAATAAAAATGGAATAAGATGTTCTTGAGTTCAATGAGGATGAAGCTTGGCATAAATTAATATGTCCATATGTTGTCATACAATTTGCAGGACTTTAAGAGTACTAAAAGAATAAAGCTTCAGACAAACAAATCCATATAAAGGATGAAGGAAACCAACCAAAATCAAAAATAAATTATCACCATCCGATAAAATATGCCATTGAGTGTGGTTACTATGATATCCAATTTTATCACTCTCATGATTTATGAATTCACATTTAGAGTGATTGGGGTGTAAATGATTTAAAGGAGAACAATTTTTCCTTTCTTTGACGACATCATGAGAAGGATTCTTGCATTCATAAGGTATTTCTATAATATTTATGTTGTGAGAAGTATAGGAAGACTTTATCAATATATTCACAAGTATATTCAGCATTAGAGAGAAGGAGAAAGAAATCTAAATTCATGACTGCGACCATTTGCAAATGAGAATTAAAACATCTATCTCTTTTTGCATTCTATGTAAATATTTCCTCTCTTAGATCTAATGTGCATTCTTGTTTTCTCTCTTCTTGAATAAGAAAGTCATGTTATTCCCTAATTTCAATTTCATAGATCAAGTATTCATGATGATTCAATAAATCATAAGAACTAGAGGAAGAATCTTCCAAAACTTCTTTAATGAAAAGAATTGGGGCCTAATAATTACATTTTTTAACAAAACATATTTCCTTGGCTTGGACTTCTTCATGTTGATTAGGAAAAACTATATTTATGAGTTGTCATAGACCAGCAACAAGGGTTTCTATGATGTTCTCAAAACAATAATTACATGAAGTAACATTATTCCTTAAATCCTCTTTTTCACTTTCTTCAGAATGGTCATCAGAAAGAGGAATATAGGGAGCAGTGTGACGTGAAACAAAATGAATGTCCTTGCTAGATTTATCTTCATGAGATAAAACATGATATTTTTTCGTATGTGTCTCAAAAAGAGTATCATTAATAGGGAAGATGTCAAATAAAGATTCATGATTAGAGATATTTTGGGAATATTGATAAGCTAAGGGTTCCTTACAAAAATTTGAAGATCAAGAATCATGAACTATGTGAGTATCCTTTTGGTTGGTCAAAAAGAGATAGGGATTTGTCTGATATTCAAGCTTAGCTTCTATGAATTTTATACAAATATTTTTCTCATGAGGGCCATCACAAAAGTCACAAAGAATAGGAACATGAAGATATCCAGGAAAAAATCAAAGTGACTGGGCAGAGAAGGAAATTCATTAATAAATTTTATATAAATACTCCCTCCTACCAATATTGGATTAGGTGTTATACACCTATACCAATCTTCTTCTTTTCCATGAATAGAATGGAGAAATAAATCAGAAGAAGTAAAAATGTCGGAAACCCCAATAAATTGATAAAATATAACAAAATATTCAATGTGATCTAAAGAATCTTCCCATTAGTTACCTTCAAGGACAGAACAACCAACCACAAGCATAGTGGCAATCAAATTCAAATTGGATTCATACACAATCAAGTGGGATAGAAATTGCATTGCTGATTAAAGATGAAAAATTTTAATCAGGACTCAAGGGTCATAAGCCAAATATTTGTGATTAGTGCATTTGCATTCGCGTTCATGAAGTTTTCTTTCTAAGAATTCTCTTATCTCTTGCAACTTGATATCACAGGCAATCATAGCCCAATTACATCGAAATTATTCAATGGTATTAGAGTTATCAGTAATGAATTTGAATAAAGAATGAGTGATGTCTCTTTGATTATCAATTCAATCCTCAAGATTAGGATGCCTAACAGACTAGATAGTCATTTGATAAGCAAAGATTCAGGAAACTATTGATTTTAAATTGAACTCCTAAGTATGGTCGTCAAAATATGTTGACGAGGGAATATTTTATGCTTCTTTGTCAAATCCTTAAATCTCACTAGGAAAGTGAGATAAGGCGACTGGGCCCGATTTCTTTATGCCCAAATTTTGTGACTGATTTAGTGATTGTATAGGTTTATTTATATTAAAAGATAAATAAAATGATTATATAGAAAACTAAGATAAAAACTAACAAGGTTTTCCCAAAATTTATGGAAATTTATTACAAAATATACAAAGCATAAAAGTATAACAACAATCTGAAAATGAAGTAAAGAAAAAATAATCAACACACTAGTAGTGTTCTGATAACTAGTAGGCCTCAAAAGCATTGTAGATATCTTGCTAAATATTAAATAGAAATTTAAATAATACTACAATGAAAAATTATTGATCAAAACAAGAAAAATAATTGGATAAGTATGCACATAAATATAAGAAAAAAATGACTAATTTTACATTAATATTTATTATTACAACTCTTTGTTTAGTGAGTTTCTATGAAAACTCTTGGTGAAAACTTAATTCAAAATGTGTACAACTCTACAATGTCAAAAAATCATACATAAACATACAAAGAAGTATAAAAATTTGAAACGACTTTGAGAAATCCTCCTCGACATCCCGATATAATTAAGTTTTTTTGTTTTCTCTGCAAAATCAAAATCTATTAGCGCTAGCTTTCATGCCAAATCTTCTATCAATAAACTTTAATTGAAAAAAAACAAGATTACATGAAAAAATGCTTAGAAGAATGAGATGGATATGCTTTTCAACCCTTATCTCCCCTTGGAATAAGTCTGCTACCACCAACAAATTGGCTCCTTTAAGTCACAAAATGAAATTCAGAAGAATAAATGACAACTTAAAACTTGTGCATACATCTCTGCTTTTCTTCATAGACTCCATCCATTTTTGTATTCCTTTGATGCAATTAACAAGTTTAATTGCTTGAGGGATTTGTTATTGTTTTATTTCTAATCATGTTTAATTACATTATGGGAATAGAGTGTTTTAAAGGATGGGTTGAATTAAATTTAAATCTTTATAATGCTTGGTAGGTGGGATCACTCTCATTTACTTATGGTTCAACTATAAAAAAAATTCCTCTTAATGTGTCTTCAATATAAAAATAATTTGGAGCATAAATTCTAGAAAATATCTTTATCATTTTTGTCCCATCTTACACATCAACAAATAAATAAAATGAACCACGTAATATCATAATACTAAAATATAAAATAAGGTTGTCCTTGTACTTCTACAACGTTTCCACATGTATCACTAAATATCAGAAAATGAAAAAGATTACCATGGCACAACCCATGTGTCTCCCTTCTCCATGTATGTAAATTGACGATGTGTAAAAAAAACATTTGAATAAGTAAACCATAATGTTGGTTTAAGGGGTCTTGACCCTGGTTCAGAGTATACTACAGACCAAAAATACCCTCAACTACTGGCCCTTTCGGCAACGACCTACAAGTAGATCGCAGTCTCACCCGGAGCAATTATGGTAGGTTGCAGAATTAGGTTTCTACAACGAGAGGGATATTCATGTTATGGCGTCTGTGTGTTCACTTATTTCTTATATCTATATACAAATTCACATACATGAATAAATTATCATTGATTATTAACTTCACAGATTGGTACTTAACGCATAAACATAACAAAGAATAGTATAACATGTATTCTTCCACGTAATTCAATAAAAAGTGTGTATGTCAATGTTTATAACAATAGCTAATGAACACATAAATATGCACAATACTTTGTCAAAAATTATTCTTTATTAATGAGGATCTTCAATACGTACACTTCTATGACCTGTGCACCCAGTTGCAAGTGGTTTGCACACTCAGTTGTAGACTCTTCCAAGGCCTCCGTGCACTCAGCTGTTGACTCTTCCAAGGCCTCCATGCACTCAGCTGTGGAGCCTTCCCAAAAATACAGACCCAAGACAAAAAATATGATCAATGAATTCTATCTATTCTTAGTTATCTTCGACAAAGTATTACATCTTCTTTATATAGCTTTCCTTACTACAAGACCATGGTCCATATACCATGGATCTAACAAAACAATGGACTAATAACTGATACCCATTACAAAATAAGGGACTTTGACCCACCCCAAATCCCCTAGACACTGTGCGATGAATAGAACTTCACTAGTTCCATGCGCTACGCTCCTCAAAATGCGGAGTCTTTGACCTAAACTTGGACCAAGTTGATTTGCACCCAACAAGCCCCTAACACTCATTCGTGACTTGTCCTGAGTCACTCAGTTGTGGTCCCCTTGATTTTTGTTGCAATTCCATTGTAGACTGCATGGTACTGCTGGACTATCTCTGCCATTTGTTTCTCCTCAGCATGCCTCCTCCAGCAATGCCTCTATGGTTGGGCCAACAACCTTTTGCAATATTTCTATCTCCCTTTCTTCCACTTCCTTAGAAATTTTGAGGGAATCATCCTACCACGACTATGTCCTCTCTTGCAAAATTTTCTCCTTCCTTCGAAGATCATCTATCTGTTCTTGGAATTTCTTTCCTTTAGTAATATTGGAGAGATTTTACAAGACTGATAGGATCTTCACAGTTGCCAAGATCTCGTCACGTTGCTTCTTATTCATTTGTAATTCCTCTTCAATCTTATGGATGTTTTGATCCTACTACAATGAGGTCCAAATATGCATCATATTATCTAGTAATTTCCTGCAGTCTGCTACTGTGTTAGAGATGCCTTTCGATGGTGCTCTTAAGTCCTGCCTTTCCTCCTGCACTTCTAGTGGTGTGGCTAGATGCAACCTTATTTGCAGCTTTGATATCGGCACTTCATACTCTAATTTCATCTTTTCCAATGTATTCTTTGGTTCCTTGTGTTGGAAATAATACTGAGAGGGGGGGTGAATCAGTATTATCAAGTCAAATATTCCCTTTCTCAAATCCAGATAATATACGCTACTTCAGTTAATTAAAACCACGTATATACGCAACTATGTAGAAGGAAACCTGCGTATACAATGCAAACTTATAATTTACTTTATCTTTCAAAAGTTGATTATTAATCTGTGTATCAGAATCAAATAACCACTAACCAGAGACAATAAAACAGATCTGAAGACTATCACACACACAAGAACACAAGATATAAGGTGGAAACCGAATGTGGGTGAAAACCACCTGTTGCAATTCGTCTCTATCTTGTTTTAATTAGAAACTTCTTTTTACAATGTACTGGTGCAGTCCTTTACCAGTACGCAGGCTGCAACCTACAGAGAGCTACAACCCTCTCTCGTTCTCCAGCTTCTCTTGGAAGGGAGCTACAACCCCCTTAGCTCTTGTACTAGCCAAGATACTAGTACGTAGGTGCTGGCCTACTGAAGGCTACAACCTTCTCTTTCTTCCAGGGACCTCGTTTCATAAATTTTCAGACTGGATCCATGAACATCAATCAATCATCAAAATTTCTGCATCAAATAATCTCCTTTTCACTAATTAGGACTGAATCAAGTATACACTTCTCTGACAGTTGTACCCAGAACACAGTAACAGTAACGACACACCAAATTCTGAACCCAAAATACCGCAGCAATAAACAGAGGCAGCTAGATCATAATTTAAAAGATATACGCTACTTCAACAACTGAAACCTGCGTGCATACGCTCCTATGTTTGGACCAAACTGTGTATACTTTGTTTTCATTCACTGAACCAGCGTGTATATGCGCTTTCACTTCACTAAACCTGCATATAGATCTATAAAGGATAATTCATTCTTTCAAATATTCAGACACTAATTAACCCAGATTTTCAGATTTATAGATCAAGCATGCGCCTCATATAATAGATCAAAATCATACAAAGATACTATTATTCAAGCTTAAAGATTATGACCCATCAATAGAACTTATCCTTCTTTATGCGCTAAGGTTCCTCCTTCATTCAGATCCAGATCTGCACCATAACCCCAATCACAAATATTTCAGATCTAGCACTTATTAGATATTCAATTCATTCGATGATCCTTTTCCAAATGATCTCCTTCCTCTTTTATAGTCTTAGGCCTTTCACAATACCACGGTCCAAAACCATAATAACACAATACCATGAACCCAATACTTGGGATCAACACTTTTGGATGCAATACCATGGACCAAAACCATAGGATCAAAAACTGTCGGACTAATACCATGAGCCAACCATGAAAGTGCGTGAACTTTTCCCTTCATGAAAGAAACTTTTCTCTGCATGAAAGTGTGTGAACTTTTCTCTATATGAAAGAAACTTTTCTCTGCATGAAAGTGCGTGAAATTTTCTCTACATGAAAGAAACTTTTCTCTGCATGAAAGTGCGTGAACTTTTCTCTACATGAAAGAAACTTTTATCTTCATGAAAGTGCGTGAATTTTTCTCTACATGAAAGAAACTTTTATCTTCATGAAAGTGCGTGAATTTTTCTCTACATGAAAGAAACTTTTATCTTCATGAAAGTGCGTGAACTTTTCTCTACATGAAAGAAACTTTTATCTTCATGAAAGTGCGTGAACTTTGTTGCACTATAATTTATCATCTGAGATGAGTGGATTGCCATCAAGTACAACATATGTATCATAATGCCAACAATCTCTCCCTTTGGACTTGATGGCAACAACAACCAATCACTCTCCCCCTTTGTCATCAAGGGCAAAGGGCAGACCAAGATAATCTCTTTCCTAGATAAACTTTCCGCTTCCCATACTCCCCCTGAGTACCTGCTGAAATCTCTGAATGAGCTCCCCCTTTGTATATGCCAAGGTGTACCACTCTGTCCATGCTTCCTCTGAGCACATGCTGAAGCCTCTGCTCTGCTGAAGTGTGTTGTTCATGCTCCCCCTGACTATAAGCAAGGTCTGCAAAAACATGTTTTACAAGAAGGACGATGACTTATACATCATAAAAGACCTTCCTATCACCAAAAGACTCAATACATACATCCATCACCCAACCAAGTGGGGATCATCCACCCAACCAAGTGGGGATACATCAGAGAATTACATGTGACAACCAAATACATTACATCTTCATCCCAGGCATAGTGGGGAACCAAAAATAGGCCGTTACATGACCTTGACACCATAAAAGAGATACGTGACATAGAGACGAAATATCTAGAGCAAGGCTTATGAAAGTCACAATAACTGATAGCAGCAGCATCTATCAATCACCATTCAGATCACCAACCATGATTTCCTTCTGTTCTCCCTCTGCATTTGTTCCACCTGAATCCAACAACAGTTGTGAACTAGAACCAAAAGCTTCTAAGATAATGCCAACAATGCATCATTAGAAGTTTATCTGCTCCCCCTGAACCTGTGCCAGATGGTCTCTGTCAGACCCATACCAGATTATCTTCAACCAGAGCATATCCCTACTGATATCCATCAAACCTCCATATACACGACTGTCTCTGCACAAACCTGGGTATGTACGTGGATCCTCCTTAGGCAACTCGTGTACCCCCATTTTTCTCTGAAACAGACAAGATTTAATAGCAAGATGATGCATCAACTACACCCAGCTTTTGTCTAAGGTATTCAAAAGTTTCCCTGGGTAGTGGTTTGGTGAGTATATCAGCAACTTGTTCCTTAGAGGGAACATACTCTAGCTTGACCTTTTGTTCCAGCACTTGTTCCCGGAGGAAATGATATTTGATAGGTATGTGCTTGGTCTTTGAATGCATAACTGGGTTCTTTGAAATGCTGATTGCACTTGTATTATCACATAAGATGGAGATAGGTGGTGTACAAGTGATTTGAAAATCCTGCAAGGTTTGCATCATCCAAAGGAGTTGAGTGCAACAAGATGCAGCAGCCACATATTCCGCTTCAGTTGTAGATAAAGCAATCGAACTCTGTTTCTTGCTGAACCAAGATACTAATCTGGAACCCATAAAGAATGCTCCACCACTTGTGCTCTTCCTATCATCCATGCTTCCAGCCCAATCTGCATCTGTATAAGCATGTAGAGTGAGATCTGTATCTCTAGGATACCATAAGCCATAGTTTTGAGTTCCTTGAAGATACTTGAAAATTCTCTTTACTGCTTGAAGATGGGTTTCCTTAGGATTTGCCTGGAATATTCCAACTATTCCCACTGCATGCATGATGTCTGGTCGAGTACCTGTCAAATAAAGAAGACTTCCAATCACAGATCTATAGGTTGGTTGATGCACTGCTGCTGATTCATCATTTGCACTGAGGCTGCATCCTGTAACCATAGGGGTACATACTGGTTTTGCATCTTCCATGCCATATTTCTTCAAGATCTGCTTGAGATACTTGGTTTGAGACAAAAAGGTACCGCCTTCATTTTGTTGGATTTGCAATCGAAGAAAATATGTCAGTTCTCCAAAAAAAGACATTTTGAATTCTTTCTGCATCACCAAGGCAAAGCGTGGACTCATAGCTTCTTCATTGCTGCCAAAGATAATATCATCTACATACACAACAAGTATTAGAAATTTGTCATTTTCAATTTTTATATAAAGATTGCTAACTGCTGATCCTTTTGAAAAACCCTGTTGATGAAGATATTTGTCCAAACGGTAGTACCAAGCCCTTGGAGCCGGTTTAAGACCATAGAGAGCCTTTTTTAGTCTGCATACAAGATTTGGATCATTCCCAAGGATGAAGCCATCTGGTTGCTCAATGTACACTTCTTCTTCTAAGTCTCCATTCAGAAAGGCTGATTTCACGTCCATTTGAAATACTTTGAACTTCTGAAATCTTGAGAGAGAAAGGAACATTCGCATGGCCTCAAGTCTAGCAACGGGAGCAAAAGTTTATTCAAAGTCTATACCTTCTTGTTGAGCATACCCTTTACAAACAAGTCTGGCCTTGTTTCTAATCGCTTCCCCATTTTCATTCAACTTGTTTTTAAAGATCCATTTTGTCCCTATGACATTCTTATCTTTTGGTCTAGGAACCAACTCCCAAGTGTTATTCTTTTCGATCTGCTCAAGTTCTTCATCCATTGCCTTGACTCAGCATTCATCTTTGCATGCCTCTTTTACATTTTATGGTTCAGTGGAGGAGAGAATTGCCAAATAGCTTGAGGCTTCTACAATTGTTCTTCTTGTTTGTACACCTGCCTCTTTCTGCCCCAAAATCTGAGATTCTAGATGATTCTTCTGAACGTACCTGGATGGAGAATTCTCTTCTATCCTTATCTGTTCCTCTGGTGCCTCTTGAGGTTCTTCTTCATCATCAGTTTGATTTGAAGGGTAGTCTTCATCTTCTTCGATATTTTCATAATTTACTTGGCTAGGAATGTTTCCTTCTTCATCAATCACTACATCAATGCTGTCAACAATTCTTCCAAGTCTTTTATTGTAACACTTATATGCTTTGTTGTGGGGAGAATAACCAAGAAGTATGCCTTCATCTGCTCTAGGTTCAAACTTGCCAAGATGTTCATCATTATTCTTAATATAGCATTTGCTTCCAAAGATTTTGAAATGTTTTACCGAAGGAGTCTCACCATACCAGAGCTCATGAGGAGTTTGAGTTCTGTTTACACGGACATTTGTTTTGTTGAGAATAACAACCGCAGCAAATGCAGCTTCACCCCAGAAGGTTGCAGGTGTTCCAGACTCATCAAGCATAGCACGAGCCATTTGTTGAACCGTTCTGTTCATCCTTTCCACCACTCCATTTTGCTGAGGAGTCCTAGCTGTAGAGAATTCCCTTCTTATTCCATGTTCTTCACAGAAATCGAAAAATTCATTTGAGGTAAACTCCCCACCTCTATCAGACCTGAGGCACTTAATTTTGTGATCTGATTCGTTTTCTACCAAGGCTTTGAACGATTTGAATTTTTCGAATGCTTCGTCTTTGTGCTTCAAAAGTCCTATCCAAACCATCCTGGAGAAGTCGTCAATGAATAATATAAAGTATTCTTCTCCTCGAGGTGATTTTGTCCTAGATGGACCACATATATCTGTATGGACTAGTTCAAGAGGCCTGCTCGCTGATCCTTCCTTCTCAGGGAAGTTAGTTTTGGTTTGCTTACCAAACTGACATGATTTGCATATTGTATTGTCTGGAATTATGATGTCTGGAAGACCACGAACTACCTGGTATTTGCATGCTTTCCTTATCTGTGAAAAGCTTAGATGCCCCAACCTCCGGTGCCATAACCAGTGTTCATCATTCTTGCTCAAATAGCATTGTTGTTGTCCTTCTTCAAATATGTATAAATTATTTGGAGTTCTTATGCCTTTAATCATTGTTTTTCCTGTATCAAGATCACGAACACTACATCCATTTGATCAAAATATTACCTCAGTTCCTTGATCGCACATCTGACTGACACTCAGTAGATTATGCTTCAAGCCATCAACATACAGAACATTTCCAGCTTTGACTTTTTCTTTCAACTGAACAGTGCCTTTTCCTTTTATGACTGCAGGGGTATCATTTCCAAAAGAAACTTTCTTTCCCTTTTCTAAAGCACTATATGATTGAAGTTTTTCCTTATCACCTGTCATATGCTTCAAACATCCACTGTTGATGTACCATTGATTTTCTTGTCCTTCTGCATAAAAGGCTATCCCACATCTTTCTGGTTGTGGTTCCTTCATTCTCCATGTTCTGGCACTTGAGGCTTGTTCCTTCTGAGTTGTCTGCCGAAACCTACTCCTGCATTCAGAATCTTCATGACCGAAGTTATTACAAATAGAACATTCAATTTCATTTTCAAGGGCGGAAAAGTTGTTATAGGTTCTTTTCATAATTCCAGTCATACTTCTTTGTTTTTGAGCTTCTCTAGTCATGATTGTCTTATAGGCAACACATTGAGCTGCTTTGTGGCCAAAGTTATGGCAAGAGAAACATTGGCCATTGAAGAAACTCCTGCGATTATCAAATCGACCAGCCAAATGATTGTAGTTTCTATTGTCATCCATTCTTGAGGCAAATTGAGAAGATTTTACCTGTGGCTGGTTGTAGCTTTTGTTCATCCTTAAGGTGGATTGCCCCCGATTTACCTGGTAGTCTTTGTTTATTCTTGATGTAAATCATCCCTGTTTTACCTGGTGATCTCCATTGGGCTCTTGCTCATTCCTCCTTGCTGCATCAAGATAACTTTTTGAGGTGGATGGTTTCTGCGCTTGAGATGCTTCTTCATTATATCCTAGACCTATCTTGATTAGTGGGGAATGTTGCACATTGATAATCTCATCTAGAGTTTCAGATCCTTTAACAAATTTAAGATTAAGAGCCTTTGTTTTCTCAATCTCTTTTCTAAGACCAACAATTTCACATTCTAACTTCTCAAGAAATTTTTCTTTTTCAGCAAGTTGGAATTGCAGAGTATCAATGATCACATTCTTCTCTTCTAAACATACTTTGAGTCTAGAAATCTCTTCATAAAAACCATCTTCATCTATAGCATCCATGTAATTATCATCTTCAAAAGCCATTAAAAGTTTATAATTCTTACCTCATTCATCTTCATCACTATTTGAAAGACCATCACTGTCTTCATGAGTGTAGTAACTTTTCTTAGTTACATTCTGTTTCTTGTTCCATCTAACAGGTTCCTTCCCCTTGTCAATCTTATCCTTATGAGGACATTTGGCAGCATAGTGACCGACTCTTCCACAAGCAAAGCATTTGAAAGGCAACTTACCTCTGAATCTTCCAGTACCCCGTTGAAGGTTCTTCATAAAATTTGATTCCTCCTTTTCTTCAGACACGTGTTCTGACTCATAGTAATCTCCTCTGCCTGAAGCCTTGAAAACATCTTCTCTCCTGTTTGATGGTCCTCCTTTCCTCATTTCATAAGCAGTCAGAATTCCGTGCAGTTGAGACATGGTAAGGTTTCGTAGATTCTCTTTTTCTTCTATTGCAGAAACTTTAGATTCAAACCTAGGGGACAAAGATCTTAGAACCTTTTCAACCACAACAGCCTCTTTTATTTCTTCACCCACATTTTTCATACAATTAACAATCTCATCTACACGAAGGAAATAGTTAGCCACACTTTCATCATTGTGCATTTGGAGATTTTCATACTGAATTCTGAGCGTTTGAAGTTTTACTCGTTTTACCTGTTCATCTCCTTCATAGCTTAGAACAATCTTGTCCCATATTTCTTTTGCAGATTTATACTGCATAACCTTGACGAATTCTGATTGAGATAGACATCCTAATAGGGTATTGACAGCCTTTGCATTTGTTTCATATTTCTTCTTCTCAGTCAGATCTGTAGGAGTTGCTGATGGAAAAGTGTACCCTGTATCTATGATATCCCAAACTTCTGTACCAAGAGATTGAAGATAGGCAGTAACTCTTACCTTCCAATATACGAAGTTTGTCCCGTCAAAAATCGGTGGCCTGATAGATGCTTCTCTCTCGTAGTTGCTCATGATGATGGATCTTCCTCCAAGCGATCAAACTTCTTTAGAAGGACCTGCTCTGATACCAATTGTTGGAAATAATGCTGAGAGGAGGGGTGAATCAGTATTATCAAGTCAAATATTCCCTTTTTCAAATCTAGATAATATACGCTACTTCAGTTAATTAAAACCACATATATATGCAACTATCTAGAAGGAAACCTGCGTATACAATGCAAACTTATAATTTTCTTTATCTTTCAGAAGTTGATTATTAATCTGTGTATCAGAATCAAATAACCAGTAACCAGAGACAGTAAAACAGATCTGAAGACTATCACACACACAAGAACACAAGATATAAGGTGGAAACCCAATGTGGGTGAAAACCACCTACTGCAATTCGTCTCTATCTTCTTTTAAGTAGAAACTACTTTTTACAATGTACTGGTGCAGTCCTTTACCAGTACGCAGGCTGCAACCTGCAGAGGGCTACAACCCTCTCTCGTTCTCCAACTTCTCCTGGAAGGGAGCTACAACCCCCTTAGCTCTTGTACTAGCCAAGATACTAGTACATAGGTGCTGGCCTACTGAAGGCTACAACCTTCTCTTTCTTCCAGGGACCTCGTTTCATAAATTTTCAGACTGGATCCATGAACATCAATCAATCATCAAAATTTCTGCATCAAACAATCTCCTTTTCACTAATTAGGACTGAATCAAGTATACACTTCTCTGACAGCTGTACCCAGAACACAGTAACAGTAACGACACACCAAATTCTGAACCCAAAATACCGCAGCAATAAACAGAGGCAGCTAGATCATAATTTAAAAGATATACGCTACTTCAACAACTGAAACCTGCGTGCATATGCTCCTATGTTTGGACCAAACTGTGTATACGTTGTTTTCATTCACTGAACCAGCGTGTATATGCGCTTTCACTTCACTAAACCTGCATATAGATCTATAAAAGATAATTCATTCTTTCAAATATTCAGACACTAATTAACCCAGATTTTCAGATTTATAGATCAAGCATGCGCCTCATATAACAGATCAAAATCATACAAAGATACTATTATTCAAGCTTAAAGATTATGACCCATCAATAGAACTTATCCTTCTTTATGCGCTAAGTTTCCTCCTTCATTCAGATCCAGATCTGCACCATAACCCCAATCACAAATATTTCAGATCTAGCACTTATTAGATATTCAATTCATTCGATGATCCTTTGTCAAATGATCTCCTTCCTCTTTTATAGTCTTAGGCTTTTCACAATACCACGGTCCAAAACCATAATAACACAATACCATGAACCCAATACTTGGGATCAACACTTTTGGATGCAATACCACGGACCAAAACCATAGGATCAAAAACTGTCGAACTAATACCATGAGCCAACCATGAAAGTGCGTGAACTTTTCTCTTCATGAAAGGAACTTTTCTCTGCATGAAAGTGCGTGAACTTTTCTCTATATGAAAGAAACTTTTCTCTGCATGAAAGCGCTTGAACTTTTCTCTACATGAAAGAAAATTTTCTCTGCATGAAAGTGTGTGAACTTTTCTCTACATAAAAGAAACTTTTATCTTCATGAAAGTGCGTGAACTTTTCTCTACATGAAAGAAACTTTTATCTTCATGAAAGTGCATGAACTTTTCTCTACATGAAAGAAACTTTTATCTTCATGAAAGTGCGTGAACTTTGTTGCACTATAATTTATCATCTGAGATGAGTGGGTTGCCATCAAGTACAACATATGTATCATAATACCAACACCTTGATCGCGAGGGTGAGCTTCATAGCCTTCTCTGCTGGTGATTCCTCCTCAAGGAACTTCACACCGAAGACTATGCTCTAAGTACCTTCGATGGTTTTTTTCAACTATTGTCATCGCTCCCATTCATCATCTCTTTTCTTAGCCACCTACTCCATCTCCTTCTTCAGCACATCTTTCTCCTTTTCTACCTGCATCATCAACACAAAGGTTTGTTGTTCCCACTCTTGCAGCTCGATTACTAAACTTTGATGGAATTCATGCAGCACCTGAATAGGTAGCACAAAAATATTCATGTTGATGGTCTTCCATGCTTTGGATCGTTCTTTATCCTTCAGTGTGTCGAACTGTAGTGCTCCAGCTAGCACCTGCAAAATTTTAATGTTGAATTTTGTCTCTATTATTCGCTCTACCTACAGTGGCTGAGTTATTTCTTTTGGTTGTTTTGTTGTTTGAGGAAATGCCTTCAGCTTCATGATGCCCTATTGTACCTCAGCCAAGATCGCTCTATAGTGATCATCAATTCTATCCCAGGTCTTCGCTATGATCTCCTGGACCTTCTCTCTAATCTCGTTGACTTCCACATTAGTGAGGACGAGCAGTACTGTGCCCTTGGAATTATCTGTGTTGATGGAATTCCATGCTTTGGATCATCCTTTATCCTCCAGTGCGTTGAACTGTAGTGCCCCAGCTCGCACCTAAAAAATTATAATGCCGAATTGTGTCTCTATTCTTCACTCTACCTGCAGAGGCTAAGTTATTTCTTCTGGTTGTTTTGATTTTTGTGGAAATGGCTTTAGCTCCACGATGCCCTATTGTAACTTAGCCAAGATTGCTCTATAGTGATCATCAATTCTATCCCAGGTCACCACTGTGATCTCCTAGACCTTCTCTCTGATCTCTTCGATGTCCCCATTAGTGAGGACAAGCAGTACTACACCCTTAGACTTATCTTCTTTCTATTTTTTCCTCTTGCCCACCGTAGTTGTTGGTACTCTACTTTTAATAGTATCACGTGACTCCTCTAAGACTCCTTCATCACTAAGGGGTTCCTCATTCTCCTACTCTGTTTCCTCTATTTATATCTCTACATTATTTCCACTTGTACATGCATCCTGTGAGGTACCCTTCTCTGTTCCAACCGCACCACTGGGTGGAGTCATCCATTCTTCCGACCAACGTTGTACTACCGCAAGAAAATTATTTTTGGTTATTAATTATGACAATGGGTTCCATGTCCTAGTCAGTTCCTTCATTTCCTTCACATAGGGTCTGTGGAAGTCCGCTTTGATGTCCGCAATGTGACAATACTACTTATATAAACTAAGTGACAACCTTGGATGTTGATTCACCATAGGGAGGCATACCTTGATGCTTCACAAATATCCACCTTAACAGATGGAAACTGCAAGTCTCTGGTTCTTTCCAAGCAACTAGCACGATGAGGATAATCAACCAAACATAGTGGAATGTCTTCCCCTCTTCCTGTGCTTCCCTGCAATCTATCAAAAATTCCTTGAACAAATAGGCAACCCAGTTAAATTGGACCCTTGCGCTACACTGTGCAATCAAAGATACTATAGTTGCAAGCACCTCATTGGCCCTTCACTTCCTCAATATCTTACCTACCAAGATGTGCGCAGTCATACACACTCCTTGGTAATCGATGGAATTAATATCATATCCCCGCGACTTCTTCACTAGTCTTAATTTTCCTTCATCATTTGTGCAATCTCCTTGTCCTTACTTTTGCCCACAAATTCTCCTGTGGGGTATTTTCCTTGATGAGGAAATGATGTGATTCTTCTGATCAGCATCTTGTCGATAGGGATCTTCATCCCTAGCCAAAGGCATCTATCATGTACCAGTGCGAGGAGTTCTCACACACAGGCTGTACTGGATGTGATTCTACCGAAGTGTGACACATTTAGCATGTTCAAGAGGCCCACTTTCTGCAATCGTGCAGCCCACTAGTGTGGCTCCAGCCTCGTAACTCGACTTTCTGGGTATTGAAGATGCTTCAGATGTTTACTTGGTTCAAATTGTGAGTATTTTCTTTAATCGTTAAAGTCTGAGTCCTCCATATTCAACTATGGGATCTTCCCCAACACTTCACCATCAAAAGACACTTCCGTTGGCAGAAATGGAGTGAACATGCCAAACTTTCCATCCTTTGGGTCCTTAACTGACTTGGCATTCAGTTTTCATGGTGGCATGTAAGGTGGGAGCACATCGGGAATTTCTTCATCCCTATCTCCATCAGGTAAAATTTAGCCTCCTCTTCACTATCATTGATCTATTGAGGCACCTTATGCTCCATCAGCTCCTTTCCTTTCTGCACATGATTCTTCCCCTTATCTTCTTTGTTATTTGTCTGCACTTCCTTCTGTATTTTCTTCCTCAAGGATGTTCTTAGTTCTGCCTAGAGACCTTAGTTTCTCTCTTCTCCTGCTTCTTATGTGGTTGTGGTTTTTTGTGTACCTTCTTTCTTGATGACCTCATGTGCCTTCAGCACATGGGTACATTCGTTGTTTGTGCCTCCATAATACCCACTAATCCTCTTTCTACAAATATTCTTAACAAGTTCCTCAAAACTCCTCTCATACATACAATAGCTCTTTCTCTCTTATATGTATATTTTGAATTCTCGAGGCACAAAGTGTAAAATGTGATGTGGGATACGATTTTAATAACAAAATTAAATTCCTAGCCCGATGATTGGATAATATTTTCTCATTTAATGCAAGTATGGGGCTAGATACAGCTAGTTGTTCTTCATAAATGCCTTTCTCCTACGCCTTTTATCGAAAATCTCCTTTTAATGGTAGCTCTTTCCTTCCAATGGTCATATTTTTGGCCAACTTTGACTAACCTTTCCACGTAGCGCAATCACCTTTTTTTATCACAATTCCTTCGAACTTCATCATACTCCTCAGTATCACGCAGTAATCTTCCTTTGGTGAAGTCCCTTTCTACATAGTAGTTTATAGTCCCGTGCCCACTTTCAACTGCAGGTGGCACTAAGACTTTCCTCCCTTCATTTTTCAGTGAAAAGCTTAAGGGACAGAGTCTTCCCTATATATCTTCAATCTACTACCATTCACTCATCCCAGAATTAGCTGACTGTTCAACTTCGCAAGCTGAATTGCACCATAATCAAAGATGTTCTTGATGATATATGGTCCTAACCAGTGTCTTTTAAACTTTCTTGGAAATTTCATAAATTTGTTGTAATATAATAATATAATATCTCGTTCTTGGAATGGCTTCTTCTTGATATGCATATCATGCCATACTTTCTCCCTTTCTTTCTACACTTGTTGATGGAACCCTGATATGAACCTATATTCTTCTAGAGTTAGTATATGCAACATTCTTTCCTTCATAATGTTAGGGTCTACCATGTCTGTGACAACTACAATTCTCAAACTTGGCACAATGTATACCATAGGAATAACTGCCTCTTATCCATATACCAGCCTAAACGGTGTCTGCCCCATCAATTTTTTGCATGTTGTTATGTATTCCCATCACATTGTTTGAATCCTTAAATCTCAGTCATCTATGTTCACATTGCATACCTTGGTCAATGCATTCTCCATAATTTTATTGAAAGCTTCCACTATTCTAGTTTCCCAAGGATGATAAGGAGTGCTCTTCTGGTGGTAAATCTGAAATTACTCAATCAGTGCTTCAATGATCTTATTCAATAAATGTGTGCCTTAGTCACTCATTAAGATCTCTGAATAGAAAAACCTAGATAATACATATTCAAATATGAAATTCGTTGCAGTTTATGCACTGCAATCCTTCATTGGTTGTGCCTTAGCCCATCTTGTCAACTAATTAGTTGCAGTGATCATATACCTAGCACCAGTCTTCTTTCTTAGTGAACTGATAGGTCCAACAAAGTCAATAGCCCATTTGTCAAAAGCTTGCAAAGTTACCTATGGTACTAGTGGCATTCCGTCTCTTCTAGATGGCCTTCCTATTCTTTGACATAAATCACATGATTGACAAAATTCTTTTGCATCCTTATGTATTATGGACCACCATAGTCCATCTCTCAATATTTTTTGGCAAGGGATTTTCTTGCATAGTGCCCACTTGCGACTCCTCCATGAGCTTCTGTCGGAATACTCTATCATTCATGTTGAGGGACGCATCTATGCATTACTTCATCTAGTCCCATTTTGTACAAGTGCCCAACAATCAACGAGAAATCAGTTGCTCAAACCACCAACTCCTTCTTTTGCTTCATAGTATGCTTGCGAGCACCATTTATGTGGCCAAAAACTGAATAATATCCGTGAAGTGGTCATTTGTGGCTCTAATTGTGAATAGTTGTGCATCAAGCAGGTTATCCTCAATATTTGTGGGTTCTCTCTCCTATGTCTATTCTTGATAGATGATCAGGCCTGGCAGTTTTAATTCCCCTGGCTTCACTATAACCTCAAACTCATACTCTTGGAATAATAACAACCATCGACATATCTTTCCTCCTAAAATAGACTTATTAACCAAATATGTTAGCGCAGAGTGATCAGTGAAAATTTTGAAATGTGTTCCCAACAAGTAGTGCCTAAACTTTTGTAATGCATATACCATAGATAATCCCTCTCTTTCTCTCATGCTATAGTTATTTTTGCCTTGGACATTTTTATTCTTGCAAATGCTATGGGATGATCAATTTATCCTACTCCTAGCTATGCTAGCACTACACCCAATGCAATGCAAGATGCATCAACATGTACATGGAATTCCCTCTTCTAGTCTGGGAAAGCTAGAATAGGCATGGTTACAACTTTGTCCTTTAGTACATAAAGGCTTTTCTGGCACTCTTCGTCTTATTGAAAAGGCACATATTTCTTCAAGAATTTCTCCATTAGTGCAGGTATCTATACATAACACTTTATAAAATTTCTTTAGTAGCCAGTGTGTCCAAGTATCATGCACAATTGTCGTACTGCTTTCAGTGCTGGCAAGTTCACAATAACTACAATCTTTGCGAGATCCACCTTTAATCCCTATCTACGAACTACATGTCCCAATAGTATACAAAATGGTGCACATAATATGCATTTATTCACATTCAATGAGATCTGGTACCTCCTACATGTATCCAACATCAACCTTAATCTTGCCACATGCTTCTTTAATATACCAAACATTGTCCAATCGTCGAAGTAAACTTCCAAAAATGTGTGTATATATTCTTTAAAGGACACAACTATAACTCTAGAAAAGATAGCAGGCACATTCTTTAATCCATAAGGTGTCATCATGTACTGGTAAGAGCCCTACTCTGTAACAAAAGTCATTCTATTTCTATCTTTTGCCGCAATTCTGATTTGATGGTATCCTGAAAATACATCTATAAAAGAATAGACCCCTTGTCCTCCTACATTATCCAATACTTCATTTGTAAATGGTGTAGGGAAGGAGTCATCCAGGAATGCATCATTAAATTTCCTTAAGAACACTAATTCTGATTTCCCCTTTTGCCTTCTTTTCTTGAACCACCATGGGACTTACCCATTCAAACTCTTTGACAAGTTTGATTATCACAACTACTAACATTTTTTCTAATTCTTCTATTTTCCATATAAAATTTAATGATGTAATCTAATCTTATTTTATTATTTCCACTATTATTTTATAATTTCCTTAGGATGCCTATTTTCGATCTCAAAATTCCACTAATGACATTAGGTGGAATCTTCATTTGTGGGTCGCAATGGTTTCTTGGTACAACAAGAAGCAAGGATTTGTGGCACTCAGCTCCGCAAAAGCAGAATACATGGATGCAAGTCAAGAAACATGTGAGGTGATATGGATGAGAAAGATACTTGTTGGCTTGTTTGGTCAGATGATGGATCCAACTATGATTTATTGTGATAATTAGTGTTGCATCAAACTCTCTCAAAATATTTTTTTTCACAATCGATCTAAGCATATTTATATTTGGTGTCACAATCTAGAAGATTGTGTGCAGATGTGGATTATGTTGTTGTAGTACATTCTCACGGAGGAAAAAGATGATGATATTCTGATAAAGGCCTAGTCAAGAGGGAAGTTCAAATTCCAAAGGTGCAGGATAGGTGTGGTTGATAATCCCTTTCTTGCTGAGAGGGAGTGTTGAAAAAGCAACAAGAAAATCTCAATTTGACTTTACCTTGGTCAAACTAGAGAAAATTCGAATTTCTATTTCAACAGAAATATTGGAGGTAGTTAACTAAGGTAACATGGCACTTGTCACTCAGTTAAATCATTTAATTTGATTTAAATAAGATTGAGTTCAATTTAGTGTTTTTTATTGCTAATTTGTAGCAAACTATTTTAGTTAATTTGATTTATTGCTAGTTTAACAAGTTTTAACTATTAGAAGAACTAGTGGAGGTCAAGTTGTGCGAGTGAAAATTCAACCACACTCAGTGATAAACCAGTTAACTAATCAATCAGCCAAAAATAATTATTGCATGCAAATGATTCAAGTTACCTAGGTTAGATGGAGATTCCAAGGTAGTGTACTATCAGTTATAGCATATTCCAATGTTCACAGGTGGTGCATGTAGCCAGAGGAAGGACCTAAGGGAATTGTGCAATTCAATAGTGGTAAATTCCTAAATAATAGGGGCCAATTTCCCATAGGAATGATGCAAGTAAATAAGAGCTTGGGGGATTGAAAATTGGCTAAGTGTTGGCCAAAGTCAATCAATCAAGCATAGGGATAGATGATACACTTGCAGGGTGTGCTCAAGCTTGAGCAATCATATGTATTTCATCTCTACTCTATGATTAATGCAATATAGATAGTAAGGGGTTTTGAGAAATGATTTTCCCTAGATAAATATATGTGCATGTGTGATGTTTCTCTTTTCATATCTATGATTTGTGTTCTAGATCATGAATTAACTTCCGTGAATTAGTAGAGTAGCTCCAAGTCTTGTGATTTAGTAAATTTCATGAGAAGTTGCAAATCTACACTTTAATTTCTATGAAAGGTTCACTCAAGGACATTGGTTTATGCGTGGTTATACTCAAGGGGGGACATGGTTTGATGTAGCATTTAAGAACCTTGAGGCTTAGACATAAAGGCCTAAAAAGAGGTTATGTGTAGAAGCTTATATGATAATCCCTCAAGGCTATAGCCGATCTATAGTCATGATTTTAGTGATAAGTGTCATTGGCCTTTGGGATTTAATATCACATGAACGAGTTGGCAGTTTTGGCGCTATGTTCCATATATGGTGCTAGTCCACTAAACTAGTAGTGCACTAAAGTTGGAAAGTGACATGAACGAGTTGGAAGTGTATTAGGCACATTGTAATAGATTTGGCAGTTTTGGCCAAATCTAGTAGTTCGCTAGACTTGCAATAGTAGATAAAACCTCTGTTAAACCTTGTAAAATTCTAGAATGGTTAAAATTAGAAAAATAACTCAAAGATTGAGATCAGGATAGTTGAAGAGAGTTTGAAGACTAATCGTACACACAAATATGACATTCCAAAAGGAGAAAAAAAAAGATAATGATAACAAAACCTTTGTTAAGTGCAAACTTAAGAGTTGCACCTAACTAAAGTTTTAAACCTAAAAATGTCAACTCAATTCCTTTATAAGAATAATTGAAAAACCAAGTTGGTTGTTATTAGTGCAACGAGACAAATAATGTTACTATGCATCATGGTTGAATCAGAGATCATATTTTCTATCTGACAGTTGTTTTAGAATGTAAAGAATGCATTGGTGGTATTAGTGATATTGGTTTTAATGGTGTTTTTGGTGTGTGAAACAAAGGTTAGAAATAAGTGAATAATATTTGTTGAAGTTTTCCTTATGGTTCTTGAGGTGTTTAGAGATTTGATTTGAGGTGGTTGAGGCATGTATGCATCAAGGTGTTGCTTTAGAAGAAAAAAAAAGTGTATATATGCAAGGAAGGGATTGAGGTATAATAGTAAGGAAATTTTGTTTGAGGTATCAACATGGCCAACAAGTGGTATCTTGAATTCCAAGGGTTGTAGCTCCTTCTAGTAGTAGCTGATAAATTGGGGATTAGAAGCTTCCTTTTAGTGGTAGCTGATAAAAACAGGGGTACTAGCTCCTTTCAGTGGTAGTTCATAAAACGAGGGGTAGTAGCTCCTTTCAGTGGTAGTTCATAAAACTAGGGGTAGTAACCCCTTTCAATGGCAGATGATAAAACCAGGGGAATTAGCTCCTTTTAATGGTAGCTAATAATACTAGGGGAAGTAGCTCCTTCCAGTGGTGGTTGATAAAACCAAAGAGTGGTAGCTTCCTTCTAGTGGCAACCTAAGAAATCTGCAAGTAGAAGCTTGCAAGGTAGTGATGTAAAAGCTAGTTGTAGCTTGCCTTGGATGAAGGAATCAATAAGAATATATATGTCTTTACATTTTTCATATGTGTGTGATAATGATTATGTTGTTATGTGTTTTACATGATTGATTCATGATGTTTCTTACAAGAATGGTTATCAAGTAGATTGAAAAGTTTAATTTGGAAATAGTTGTATAATTTGGTTACACTATTGATTCACCCCCCTTCTCAGTAGTGTCCTAGTCTCTGACAAGCTTGATATAATTAAGTCTCCTTATTTATCTACAAAATCAAAGGTTATTAGCACTATATTTTAAAGCCAAACCTTCTATCAACAAACTTTAATTCTAGAAAATCAAGATTACCTAAAGAAAAAAATGCTCAAGAGAATGAGATGGATATTCTTTTCAACCCTTATCTCCCATTGGCATAAGTCTGCTACCAACAAGAAATTAGCTCCTTTAACTCATAGAATGAAAATAAGAGAAGTATATGATATCTAATAAAACTTATGCATGTCTCTCCTCACAGTGTAATCTCCTCTTTCCTTCACAGACTCCATCCCTTTTTGTATGCCTTTGATGTAGTTAAGAAGTTCAAAAACTTGAGGAATTTGTTGTTGTTTTATTTTTAATCATGTTTAATTATGTTATGGGAATGTAGTGTTCTAAAGTAAGAATTAATGATCTGATATATCATGCTTAAAATCTGAAATTCTACACTACTATAATTTTATTAAATTTCTAGATCTGTAGATTTTACTATAAATAATTGATACATGTGAATGGAAATTATGAAAAAAATAGAGAATGGAAAAATAAAATATCACACTCACATAATATAGAATATTTTCTCTGGGAAACCCTTTCGGTAGAAAAACCCAGTTGGAAAATGAGGTTGCTTAGCTCTCTTTCTCTATCTAGAAGTATGGTTGCAAGTACAAAGAAGTATGTCATGTGTCCCATGGGCTACTATAATGCACAAATCCTCTCTATGTGCTCTACCTCCTATCCCTCTTGGATATTTCTTCTCAACCAAGGAACAAATACACTTGAAATAATGGAATACCTTCTCCTCCTAGTGATCCAGTTATAACAAAGCTTGATAGCTCGCTAGTGCTTAGCTTTTACTACCTCAACTCTTACCCAGAGTTACAATATAGAATATTCTAGAGTATTTTACATCATAATCACGTGGATATCACTTTTTCCATGAATAATGGGGGTTGGCGCGACATCCTCCCGAATTATGGGTGTGAAAATAGGAAGGTCAACTTCTGAGTGGCATAAATTTTGCATACAAACTCCAAGTGGTGTGCTTCTTGCATTGTTGGAAATATCTTTGTGTGTATAATAGCATGAAAATGTGCCCCAAAAAACATCATTTGATGCCTAAAAATGCTCATAAAGGTTTCAGACCTTGTTTTTCCAAACTGGGTCTCGCCAGTAAAAACAAGTTAATATAAAGTATAAATTAGTATGATCCAATGTGGATAAGTTAAATTAAGTTTAACTCTTTATAATTTTTGGTAGGTTGGACCCCTCTCATTTACATATGGTTAAACTATAAAAATTATACCTCTTGATTTGTCTTCAATATCAAAATAATATGAAGTATAAATTCTGGAAAATATATTTATCATTTTTTCCCTATCGTATACATCATCAACTAAATAAAATGAACCACATAATATCATAAGGCTGAAATATAAAAGATTATTCTCCTTTTACTTCTCCAAATTTTCCACTTGTATCACCAAAACATAATCAAATGAAAAACACTGCCATGGCACAACCCTTCAGTCTCCCTTTTCCATGTATGCAATTTGACAACGAAAAATTAGAAAAATAAATACAATAATCCAACCATAATCATGCTATATATCATAAAAGTATAAAAATATAATATTGTTCATGATGTAGCAATATTGTAAAAAGGTGGTTCCCAATATATCAAAATTTCAAAAAAAGTAATGTTGTTAACATAACATTCTAAAATAAAAAATGAATTGAGAATTGTTTGTAAAATAAACATAATTAAAAACCAACATTTTTCATCCATCAAAATAACAGTCAAAAGCCATATTTTTGTGACAAGTTGTCTTCCCCCTTACCATGGGCCCTTCCTTTGTTATTTATTTCGAAATTATGCCCACCTCTACTAAGAAATATCATACTGTGCAATAAAAATGTGATGTCAACTTTATAAGAAAAATAATCAATATCTAAGTAAAATTTTACCATTGCAAGGGCACATAAAAAAAACATGGTAAAATAATAATTTTAAGGGAAGCAGAAGAACTCATGTTTTCATTGGAGAGGAAACCACAATGATATATCAAAAGACTCTAGTTAAAGCACATTATAATAGATAGTAGACAGACCAAGAAGGCTCAACAATATTTCAATCAGTGTGTTTTGGATAGCTTGTATGAGTGCAACTGGAAATAAGAGATTGACATAATATATCATGATAGATGATGGCATATACTATTCAAAAAACGTGTAGCCGAACATATTGTGATGTA
The DNA here is from genome assembly GCA_031772625.1 of Pinus tabuliformis. Taxonomy (NCBI): domain Eukaryota; kingdom Viridiplantae; phylum Streptophyta; class Pinopsida; order Pinales; family Pinaceae; genus Pinus; species Pinus tabuliformis. Next base: position 1,264,475,307 of record CM062816.1, on the reverse strand, counting down.
AGGGCCAACATGAACACAAAATTATTAATGGATGTGATATTATTGTAGGAAATGAAAAATATAGACTGGCTAGAAATCTTGTTGACACAGAACCACAAATTTCATTGTGGAAATATGTTCACTTGGTATGAGAAGTAATCCATGTACATGACGTGACAAGAGAGACTGCCATTTTATTCCTAGAGGAGGAAAAATAGATACATACATGCGGTTCTCCAACAATGGAGATTGATTTTTAAAAGATTTGAAGTTCACGTTGCATGCAAGTGCATTTTCAATATCGCAAGGAATAATTAATCTTCATTGATGACCTAAGGTTTGGTTTGGACCCAAGAAAAAGAGGTCTTGAGGGCCACATTTCAATTTTTCAATCATAGAATTTACACACATTATATAGATCTGTAAATATATAATGATGACTTTGTAAAACTCAAAGGAACAAGTGCATGTAAAGGTATACTTGTGGTTATGATGCAAGGTAGCATTGCATAATATATGCACAGATAAAGAGAGTATGGTTATAACAAAAAGAGGATTTTTCTATGTAGAAAGAAGTCATATAAAAAAACTATAATGATGAGCTTCTTCTTTTGGTTTAGATGCTTTGTTTAAGCACAATATTAAAGATTGTCAAGGGCTTGTGTCTTGTCCATGGAATACCTATAATAATCGTATGATGAGAAATTTGTTTGTAGGAGATGGAACCTAATAGTGACAATTGTGTGGGGTATATATTAAATAGGAGGGACTCTCAAGTTATGATATTGTGAATAATAGTGACCCATAGCCACAATCATTGAGAAGAAAATAGCATGTATAAACAATAACTACCAAGCATATTTCAAAAGGAATAAATCTCCACAAAATAAGTTTGGAAAAAAGTCTATGCATGTTATATACTTTTATGTAGACACATAAATGAAGCCTAGAGGGATATGAAAAGTATAAAGAAATAAGTTGGAGAAAATTTTAACCGAATTGCAACCTTCACATATGTATCTTTTCTGATAGAGGTGAGATTAATTTTTGGAACTTAAAGCACATGGAAAGGTAGTTTTAGGGGAGAGGGTTTTACTTTGTGCAATTTCAAAGCAACCAAGCACTACGTTTTTCTCTTACATTCCATAATAATGAAGAAAGATGACCTATACCTTATTTTTTTGTGCCTTTATGCAAAAATGAGCGATTTGTGTCAGTTTCCAGAGCCTAAACTTATTGATGTTTCCTCTCCAAATCTTTTACAGGTGTTCTTCGACTCACAAAAGCCACAATTACTGTCAAATAGTCAAGAGTAACTAGAGTATTCAATGTTCAATGACCCATTACTTGGAGCAACACTATGTTCATTTTTTTCCAAAATTAATGTTATTAATCTAAAGTACCCTACTAACTACCATTGGCCACATCAGGATAGATTTTTTTAATATGAAGCATGCACCAGGGTAAAATTTGTTTTCCATGTTATGATTCGTGACTATAAATTGGTCCATTGAACATATAAACCTCAACATGTAAGCATGACTATATTTCCATGTAATCCTTGGCTATAGTTGTCTATAATGAGTTCAGTAATTGCTTGGCTACACATAGTAATCAAGATTATATTGTGATATCAATTTAATTAATGTGTATTAAAAACCATAACTCATACTTAATAGGGGTCGAGTTGACAAGTTCAATCAAATATATCATATACTATAGCCAAATATAACACTGCATGTGGATCCAAAAACAAATATTTAGTTCATACATGTATTTTTGTGTAGTGTTGAAGTCTAAATAAACTTTAGTGTTTATAATGTGTATAGATTTGAAAATATTCGGCAAAAATGCTTCATATCTTTGTATAGCCTTGAGTGGGACCGATATTGCAATCTGAGTATTAGCTTACTCCATCAAAATTTTATAGGGTAATCACTTTTGTATTTGTATATGAATACCTATGGGTATAGGTTTGAAGTGATAACCCCCCTTTTTTATATATCTCTAAAACAAACCTTTTAAAGGAGATGGTAAGTGACTTTGCTTTCCTTTATTTAAGAAAAATAAAAAACCATTTGAGTACAACCATCTATAATAAAAATATTGGTAATGTAAAGAATAATTTTCCTCTTGAATAATGCTCTTATAATCCATTGTGACATAGGAAGGCTTGATATTTTGATATTTATTTGCAACTTATATCACCCATTGAGGGAGGGGGGGGGTGGTGGTGGTGGGAAGCTATCACTTTTTTTTTATTTTATGTCATATAGTATAGTTCATATCATTTTCCTTTAGGATAGAATTAACTAGTCGTGCAATGGCTTGTGTAATTTTTAAGTTATGTGTGTCAACATTGGAAACTCCACTAGGTGGTCTGTAGGAGGTTGACCATAATTATGAATTTTTTCAATATAAAAATAACTTTCAATTGTGAGGAAGAAGGAAACAAATTTTCATTTGGGGTAGGAGGCATGGGAAGAAAGAGGTGGGACAAAGAATACTAATCTAAGGTGTATTGATGTAGGGAATGGTAAAGTTTAATAGGGCATTATTACAATTCCATCTCTACACATAAACCATAGATGTTCTTGTTTCTTAGTTAATGATTTTACTGATGACAAGTAAAAAATATTAGCTCAAAAAAAAATTCAAAGAAACATTGCTTCAAATAATTATATCAGAAGGATTAAGTTGTTTCTCTATTGATCTTGTTATACATATGTCATGCCAAGTCTAACATAGAAAATAAAAACTTTAAACAAAAAGTATGAAGTAACGACATAACACAAAAGAAATAAGCTAATAAAAAAAATTGAAAGGTAAAGTAGAAATCAAATAGGAAGGAACTAAAATTTAACAAAAAAAAAGTATCAAAACGGGAAAAAGCATGTGTATAAAAAAAGGGAATAATATTTTCTTGAGTTCAGTGAGGATGAAGCTTGGCATAAATTAATATGTCCTTCTATTTTCATGCAATTTCCAAGACTTCAAGAGTACTATAAGGATAAATCTTCAGACAAACAAATCCATATAAAGGATGAAGAAAACCAACCAAAATCCAAAATAAATGATCACCATCCGATAAAAGATGCCATTGAGTGTGGTTACTATGAAATCCAATGTTATCACTCTCATGCTTTATGAATTCATATTTAGAGTGATTGGGGTGCAAATGATTTAAACTAGAACAATTTTCCCTCTCTTTGATGACATCATGAGAAGGATTCTTGAAGTCATAAGGTATTTCTATAAGATTTATGGTGTGAGAAGTATAGAAGACTTTATCAATATCCTGTTAGGTAAATTCAGTATTAGAGAGAAGGGAAAGAAATCCAAAGTCATGATTGCGACCATTTGAAAATAAGAATTGAAACATGTATCTCTTTTTGCATTCTACGTCAATATTTCCTCTCTTAGATCTAAGGTGCATTCTTGTTTTCTCTCTTCTTGAATAAAAAATTCATGTTCTTCCCTAATTTCAAGTTCATATATCAAGTATTCATCATGATTCAAGAAAGCGTAAGAAATAGAGGATGAATCATACAAAACTTCTTTAAAGAAAAGAATTGGGGCCTAAGAATCACATTTTTTAATAGAACATATTCCCTTGACTCGGTCTTCTTCATGTTGATTAGGAAAAACTATATTTATGAGTTGGCATAGACTAGCAACAAGGGTTTCTATAATTCTCTCAAAACAATAATTACATGAAGTAACATTATTCCTTAAATCCTTTTTTTTCATTTTCTTCAGAATGGTCATCAAAAAGAAGAATATGGGGATCGGTGTGATGCGAAACAAAATGAATCTCCTTGCTAGATTTATCTTCAAGAAATGAAACATGATATTTTTTGATATGTCTCGAAAAGAGTATCATTAATAGGGAAGACATCAAACAAAGGTTCATGATTAGAGATAGTTTGGGAAGATTGATAAGCTAATGGTTCCCTACAAAACTTTGAAGATGAAGAATCATGAGCTATGTGAAGAATCATGAGGGCCATTGCAAAAGTCACAACGAATAGGAACAAGAAGATATTCAGGAAAAAACTCAAAATTATTAGGGAGAGAAGGAAATTCATTAATAAATTTTACAAAAATACTCCCTCATACCAATATTGGATTAGGTGTTATAAGCCTGTACCAATCTTCTTTTTTTCCATGAAGAGAATGGAGAAATAAATCATAAGTAAAAATGTCAAAAACCCCAATAAATTGATAAAATATAACAAAATCTTCAATGTGATCTGAAGAATCTTCCCATGAGTTACCTTCAAAGACAGGACAACCAAACACAGGCATTGTGGAAATCAAATTCAAACTGGATTCATACACACTAAAGTGGGATAGAAATTGCATTGTTGCTTAAAGATGAAAAATTTTAATCGGGACTCATTGGTCATAAGACAATTATTTGTGATTAGTGCATTTGCATTTGCGTTCATGAAGTTGTCTTTCTAAGAATTCTCTTTTCTCTTACAACTTGATATCACAGGAAATCATAGCCTAATTACATCGAAATTTTTCAATGGTATTAGAGTTATCAATAATGAATTTGAATAAATAATGAGTGGTGTCTCTTTGATTATCATTTCAATACTCAAGATTAGGATGCCTAGAAGATTGGATAGTCATTTGATAAGCAAAGATTCAGGAAACTAGTGATTTTAAATCGAACTGCCAAGTATGGTCGATAAATTATGTTGATGAGGGAATTTTTTTATGATTCTTTGTCAAATCCTTGAATCTCACTAGGCAAGTGAGATAATGCGACTAGGCCCGATTACTTTATGCCCAAATTTTGAGACTGATTTAGTGAATGTATAGGTTTATTTATAGAAAAAGGTAAATAAAATGATTATATACAAAACTATGATAAAAACTAACAAGGTTTTCAAAAAATATATGGAACTTTATTACAAAATATATAAAGTGTAAAAGTATAACAATGATCTGAAAATGAAGTAAAGAAAAAATAATCAACACATTAATAGTGTTATGATAACTACAAGGCCTCAAAAACATTGTAGATATCTTGCTAAATATTAAACAAAAATTTAAATAAGACTACAATAACAAATTACTGATCAAAAGAAGAGAAATAATTGGATAAGTATGCACATAAATATGACAAAAAAATGACTAATTTTACATTAATATTTATGATTACAAGTCTTTGTTTATCGAGTTTCTATGAAAACTCTTGGTTAAAGCTTAATTCAAAATGTTTACAATGTCAGAAAATCATATATAAACATACAGAGAAGTATAAATATGCGAAACGACTTTGAGAAATCCTCCTCGACATCCTGATATAATTAAGTTTTCTTGTTTTCTCCTCAAAATCAAAGTCTATTAGCACTAGCTTTACGGCCAAATCTTCTATCAATAAACTTTAATTGCAAAAAAACAAGATTATCTGAAAAAATGCTTAGAAGAATGAGATGGATATGCTTTTCAACCCTTATCTCCTCGTGGAATAAGTCTGCTACCACTAACAAATTGGATCCTTTAAGTAACAAAATGAAATTTATAAGAATAAATGAAAACTTAAAACTTGTGCATACCTCTCCCCTTTCCTTCATAGACTCCATCCCTTTTTGTATTCCTTTTATGTAATTAATAAGTTTAACTGCTTAACGGATTTGTTATTGTTTTATTTTTAATCATGTTTAATTATGTTATGGGAATAGAGTGTTTTAAAGGATGGGTTGAATTAAATTTAACTCTTTATAATGCTTGATAGGTGGGACCACTCTCAATTACTTATGGTTCAACTATAAAAAAATTCCTCTTAATGTGTCTTCAATATAAAAATAATTTGGAGCATAAATTATGGAAAATATCTTTATCATTTTTGTCCCATCTTAAACATCACCAACTAAATAAAATTAACCACATAATATCATAAGATTGAAATATAAAAGAATATGATCCTTGTACTTGTCCAATGTTTCAAAATGTATCGCTAAAATATCATAAACTGAAAAAGATTACCATGGCACAACCTGTGTGTCTCCCTTATCCATGTAAGTAAATTGACCATGTGTAAAAAAAATTTGAATAAGTCAACCATAATGTTGGTTTATGGGGGCTTGACCCAAGTTCGAAGTATACTATGCACCAACGATACCCTCAACTACTAGCCCTTTCGGCAATGACCTGCAAGTTGATCACAATCTCACCCAAATCAATTATGGGAGTTTACAAAATTAGGTGTTTGTGGCTAGAGGGATATCTGTGCTATGGCACCTATGTGTTCACTTATGTCTTATATCTATCTAAAATTTTGCATACATGAATAACTTCACGCTCATGATTAACTTCACAGATTGGTAATTAATGCATAAACATAACAGATAATAGTATAACATGTATTCTTCCACGTAATTCAATAAAAAACATGCATGACGATATTTATAACAATAGATAATGAACACAGAAATATGCACAATACTTCGTCAACACTTTTTCTTTATTAATTAGTATATTCAATACATACACTTCTCTAACATATGCACCTAGCTACAGGTGGTTTGTGCACTCAGTTGTAGACTCTTCCAAGCGCTCCATGCACTCAGATGCGGAGCCTTCCCAAAATTACAGAACCAAAACAGAAAATATGATCAATGAATTCTATCTATTCTTAGCTGTCTTCGACAAAGTATTACATATTATTTATATATATTTCCTTACTACAAGACCATGTTCCATATACCATGGATCTGACAAAACCCCAAATCCCCTAGACACTGCTCAGTGAATAGAACTTCGCAAGTTATGCATGCTCCGCTCCTCAAAATGCACAGTCTTTGACCAAAACTTGGACCAAGTTGGGCTGCACCCAACAGGCCGCCAACACTCACCTGTGACTTGTCTCGAGTCTCTCAAGTGTGTTCCCCTTGAATTTTGTTTCGATTCCATTATAGACTGCATTATACTGCTCGACTGTCTCTGCCATTTGTTTCTCCTGAGCATGCCTCCTCTAGCACTGCCTCTGTGGTTGGGCCAACAAAATTCTGTAGTATTTCTATCTAACTTTTCTTCAACTCTTTGAGCCTTTCATCCACTGCCTGAGAAATTTTGAGGGCGTCATCCTACCACGATTATTTCCTCTCTTGCAAAATTTACTCCTTCCTTTAAAGATTATCTATCTGATCTTGGATGTTCTTTCCTTCAGTAATACTAGAGAGCCTTTGCAACATTGATAGGGTCTTCATAGCTACCAGGATCTTGTCGTGTTGTTTCTACTTCACCCATAATTCCTCTTCGATCTTCTGGATGTTTGTATCCTCCGCTAGTGAGGTCCAAACATGCATCATGTCATCTAGTAAATTTCCGCAGTCCACCACTATGTCAGAGTTACCTTTCAATGTTTATTTTAGGTCCTTCTACCTCTACTCCTGGAATTCTAGTGGCGTGGTTGGCTAGAGCCTTATTTTCAGCTCTGATATATGCACTTCATACTCAAATTTCGTATTTTCCAGTGTATTCTTTGATTCCTTATTCGTGAGGGTGAGCTTCGCAACCTTCTCTGCTGGTGATTCGTCCGCATGGACCTTCACGTTTGAGACTGTGGTGTAAGTATCTTCAATGGATTTTTCCAACTATTTTCATCATTGCCATGCATCATCTCTTTTCTTAGCCACCTACTCCATCTCATTCTTCAGCGCATATTTCTCCCTTTCCACCTGCATTGTCAACACCAAGGTTCGTTATTCCCACTCATGCAGCTCAGTTGTTAAACTTTAATGGAATTCATGTAGCACCTGAATACGTAGCGTGAAAATATTCATTTTAATTTTCTTCCATGCTTTGGATCATCCTTAATCCTCCAGTGTGTCAAACTCTAGTGCCCCAGCTAGCACCTGCAAAATTTTAACATTGAATTGTGTCTCTATTCTTCACTCTACCTGTAGTGGCTGAGTTATTTATTATGGTTTTTTTTGTTTGCGGAAATACCTTCAGCTCCATGATGCCCTGTTGTACCTCAGCTAAGATCGCTCTATACTGATCATCAATTTTGTCCCAAGTCTCTGCTATGATCTCCTGGACCTTCTCTATGATCTCATTGATTTCCCGATTAGTGAGGACAAGCGGTACTACGCCCTTGGAATTATCTTCTTTATTTTTTTTCCTCTTGCTCCCCGTAGTTGTTGGTACTCTCCTTTTAACAATAAGAGGTGACTCCTTTGATACTCCTGCATCACTAAGGGGTTCCTCATGATCCTTCTCGGTTCCTTTGTTTCTATCTCTGCATTCTTTCCACTTGTACCTACATCCTGTGAGGTACCCTTCTCTATTCCAACTGCTCGAATAGGTGGAGTCACCCATTCTTCTAACCAACATTTTACTACTACGAGAAAATCATCTTTGGTTACTAAGTATGGTGATGGATTCCATGTCCTACTTGGGTCCTTCATTGCCTTCACATAGGCTCTATGGAAGTCCGCTTTGAAGTCTACAATGTGAAAATACTTCTTATATAAACTAGGTGACAGCCTTAGATGTTGATTCACCACCATGTGTAGATCCATTAACATCACCACAAAGAAAATCATATTCTCTATTGCGCACGTTGGCTCCTTGGTAAACCAGAGGGTGGCATACCTATCTACTTACAAATATCCACCTCGACAAATGGAAAATGTGAGTCTTCTAGTTCTTTCCACGCAACTAGCACGATGAGGATTATCATCTAAGTGTAGTGGAACGTCTTCCCCTCTTCCTTTGCTTCCTTGCAATCTATTGAAAATACCTTGCATAGATAGGCAACCCAGTTAAACTGGACCCTTGCGCTATACTATGCAACCAAATATATTACAACTGCAAGCACCTCATTGGCCCTGCACTTCCTCATTATCTTACCTACAAAGATCTGGGCAGTGAACCACACTCCTTGGTATTCGATTGAATTGATATCATATCCATGCAACTTCTTCACTTTTCTGAATTTGTCATTCATCATTTATGCCATCTCCTTGTCCTTATCTTTTCCTTGATGAGACAATGATGTGATACTTCTGATCAACATCTCATCGATGGGAACCTCGTCCCTAGCCAGAGGAATCTATCACGTACCAATGCGAGATTTGTCGCACTGAGGCTGTATTAGATGTGCTTCTACCAAAGTGTGGCACATCCTATAACCCACTGGTGTGGCTCCAGCCTTGTGACTCCACTTTCTAAGTATTGAACATGCTTTAGATATTTTCTTGGTTCAAATTTCAAGTTTTTGCCTCGATCGTTAAAGTCTCATTCCTCCATATTCAACTATGGGATCTTCCACAACACTTCGCCATCAAACATAAATTCCTCTGACAGCAATGGAGTAAACGTGACAAACTTTCCATTCTTTGGATCCTTAACCAGCTTGGCGTTTGGCTTTCATGGTGGTAGGTAAGGTGGGAGCACAACGAAATCTCTTCGTCCCCTATCTCCATCCGGTGAAATTGAGCCTCCTCTTCACTATCATTGATATGTTGAGGCACCTTATGCTCCATCGTCTTCTTTCCTTTCTACACAGGCTTCTTCCCCTTATCTTCTTTTTTCTTCATGAACACTTCATTCTATGTTTTCTTCCTCAAGGATGTTCTTAGTTCCGCCCTAGAGAGCTCAGCTGGTCTCTTCTCCTCCTTATGTGGTTGTGGTTCTGTGGGTACCTACTTTCTTGGTGACATCACCCACCTTCGGGACATGGGTACATTGTTGGTTTGTGCCTCCATAATACCCACTAATCCTCTTTCTACAAATATTCTTAACAAGTTCCTCAAAACTGCTCTCTGACTTATAGTAGCTCTTTCTCAATTATATGAAAATTCTGAATTCTCGAGGAAGAAAGTGTAAAATGTGGTGTGGGATACGATTTTTATAACAAAATTAAATTCCTAACCCCATGATTGGCTAATATTTTCTTATTTAATGCAGGTATAGGGCTAGATACAACTAGTGGTGCTTCATAAATGCCTTTCTCCTGCGCCTTTTAACGAAAATCTCCTTTTAATGGTATTTTTTTCCTTCCAATGGTAATATTTCTAGCAAAATTTGACGAGCCTTCCCTCCTAGCACATCCACATTTTTGTTGTAATAGTTCCTTTGGACTTCATCATACTCCTGAGTATCACGCAGTAATCATCCTTCGGAAAAGTCCCTTTCTGCAGAGTAGTTTATAGTCCCGCACCCACTTTCAACTGTAGGTGGCATGAAGACTTTCCTCCCTTCATTTTTTAGTGCACATCTCCAAGGACAGAGTCATCCCTATATATCTTCAATCTACTACCATTCACTCGTCCCAAAATCAATTGACCGTTCAACTTCTTGAGCTAAATAACACCACCATCAGAGATGTGCTTGATGATACATGGTCCTAACCAATGTGTTTTAATTTTTCCTGGGAATTTCACGTATTTGTTGTCATATAATAATACAAGATCTCCTTCCTGGAATATCTTCTTCTTGATATGTCTGTCACTCTAATATTTATCCCTTTCTTTCTACACTTGTTGATGGAACCCTGTTATGAACCTGTCTTCTTCTAGAGCTAGTATCTGTGACATTATTTCCTTCATAATGTTAGGGTCTACCATATCTATGACAACTGTAATTCTCAAACTTGGCACAATGTATTACATAGGCATATTTACCTCTTATCCATATACCAACCTAAACGGTGTTTTCCCCATCAATTTCTTGCATGTTGTTATGTATACCCATAACATTGTTGGAATCCTTAAATCCTAGTCCTCTATGTTCGTATTGCATACCTTGGTCAATGCATTCTACAAAATTTTATTGAAAGCTTCCACTATTCCATTTTCTCGAGGATGATAAGGAGTACTCTTCTGGTGGTAAACTTGAAATTCCTCAGTTAGTGCTTCAATGGTCTTATTCAATAAATGTGTGCCTTGGTCACTCATGAATATCTTCAGACAACCAAACCTAGACAATATATATTCAAAGATGAACTTCGTAGCAGTTTATCCACTGCAATCCTTCAATGGTTGTGCCTTGTCCCATCTTGTCAAATAATCAGTTGCAGTGATCATATACCTCGCACCAGTCTTCTTTCTTGGCAGACTGATAGGTCCAAAAAGTCAATAGCCCATTTGTCAAAATCCTGCAAGGTTCCCTATGGTACTAGCAACATTTCATCTCTTCTAGATGGCCTTCATGTTCTTTGACATACATGACATGCTTGAAAAAATTCTTTTGCATCCTTATGTATTTTGGGCCATCATAGCCCAGCTCTCAAGATTTTCTGCAAAGTGGCTTTTCCTGCATAGTGCCCACCTATGAATACTCCATGAGCTTCTATTAGAATACTCTTTCGTTCATGTTGAGGGACATATCTGCGCAGTACTTCATCCAATCCCATTTTGTACAAGTGTCCAGGGATCAATGAGAAATCAACTGCTCGAACCACCAACTCCTTCTTTCACTTCATAGTATACTCTATGGGTGCCATTTCTATGGCTAGAAACTGAATAATATCTGCGAAGTGGTCATTGGTGACTCTAATTGTGAATATTTATGCATAAAGTAGGTTATCTTCAATATTTGTGGGTTCTTCTCCTGTCTCTATTCTTGATATATGATTAGGCCCGACATTTAATTTCCCTGGCTTCACTATAACCTCGAAGTCATACTGTTAGAACAATAACAACCATCGATATATCATTCCTCCTAAAATAGAATTACTAACCAAATATTTTAGGAAGAGTGATCAATGAAAATTTTGAAATGTTCTCCCAACAAGTAGTGCCTGAACTTTTGTAATGCATATACCATAGATAATCCCTCTCTTTCTCTCGTGCTATTTCTTTCTGCCTTGGACAATTTTCTACTTGCAAATGCTATGGGATGATCAATTTCTTCTACTCCTGGCTATGCTAGCACTACACCCAATGCTATGTAAGATGCATCAACATGTACATATAATTCCCTCTTCTAGTCAGGGAAAGCTAGAATAAGCGTGGTTACAACTTTCTCCTTTGGTACATCAAGGCTCTTCTAGCACTCTTCGTCCCATTGAAAAGTCACATATTTCTTCAAGCATTTCTCCATCGGTGTATTTATCTATGCATAAACCTTTATAAACTTTCATTATTAGCTAGTGTGTCCTAGTGTCATGCACAATTGTCTTACTACTTTCGGTGTTGGAAAGTTCACAATAACTATGATCTTCATGGGATCCACCTTTAATCCTTGTTTACAAACTACATGCCCCAATAGTATACCAAATGGTCCACAAAATATGCACTTCTTCAAGTTCAATGAGATCTGGTACTTCCTACATGTATCCAGCATCAACCTTAAGCTTTCCACATGCTTCTTTAATAGCCCAAAGATTGTCCAATCATCTAAGTAAACTTCCAAAAATTTGTATATATATTCTTTAAAGTTCGCAACTACAACTCTAGAAAATATAGTAGGCACATTATTTAATTCAAAAGGCATCACTGTGTAATGGTAAGAGCCCCACTCTATAGAAAAATTCATTCTATTTCTATCTTCTATTGTAATTCTGATATGATGGTATCCTGAAAGGCCCTCTATGAAAGAATAAACCTCCTGTCCTCCTACATTGTCCAATACTTCATCTGTAAATGGTGTAGGGAAGGGGTCATGGAGGCATGCATCTTTCAATTACCCTAGGTCAACACAAATTATGATTTCCCCTTTTGCCTTCTTTTCCTGAACCACCATGGGCCTTACCCATTCAAACTCTTCGATAGGTTTGATTATCCCAGCTACCAACATTTTGTCTAATTCTTTTTTTTTTCCCTATAAAATTTGACGATGTAATCTAATCTTATTTTATTATTTCCACTATAATTTTAAAATTTCCTTAGGAGGCCTATTTTAGACCTCAAAACTCCCCTAATGAAATTAGATGGAATCTTAAGTTTTGGGTCTGCAATGGTTTTCTGGTACAACAAGAAGCAAGCATTTGTGGCACTCGGCTCCGTAGAAGTAGAATACATGGATGCAAGTCAAGAAGCATGTGAGGTGATATGGATGAGAAAGATACTTGTTGTCTTATTTGGTCAGATGATGGATCCGACTGTGATTTATTGTGATAATTAGAGTTGCATCAAACTCTCTGAAAATCTTGCTTTTCACAATCGATCTAAGCTTATTGATATATGGTGTCACAATCTCCAAGATTGTGTGTAAATGCAAATTATGTTATTGCGGTACATTCTGACAGAGGAACAAGATGATGATATTTTGAAAAAGGCCTTGCCAACAGGGAAGTTCGAGTCCCAAAGGTGAAAGATAGGGGTGGTTGATAATACCTTTCTTGCTGAGAGGGAGTGTTGAAAATGCAACAAGAAAATCTCAATTTTACTTTTCCTTTGTCAAACTAGAGAAAATTAGAATTTCTATTTCAGCAGAAATATTGGAGTTAGTTAACTAAGCTGACATGGCACTTGTCACTTAGTTAGCTCAGTTAATTTTATTTGGGTAAGCTTGAGTTCAATTCAGTGTGTTTGATTGCCAATTTGTAGCGATCTATTTTAGTTAATTTGAGTTATTGTCAGTTTAACTAGTTTTAACTGTTAGAAGAACTAGTGGAGGTCAAGTTGTGGAAGTGGAACTTCAGCCACACTCAGTGATCAACCAGTTAACTGATCAATCAACCCAAAATAATTGTTGCATGAAAATAATTCAAGTTACCCAGGTTAGATGGCGATTCCAAGGCAGTGTACAATCACTTGTAACATATTCCAATTTTTACAAGTGGTGCATGCAGTCAAAGGAAGGACCCAAGGGAATTGTGCAATTCAATAGTGGTAAATTCCTAAATAATAGGGGCCAATTTTCCATAGGAACAATGCAAGGAAATAAGAGCTTTGGGGAATGAAAATTGGCAAAGTGTTGGCCAAAGTAAATCAACCAGGCATAGCGATATATTATACACTTGCAGCGTGTGCTCAAGCTTGAGCAAGCATATGTATTTCATCTCTATTCTCTGATTATTGCAATATAGATAGTAAGGGGTTTTGAGAAATTCCTTCCCCTAGAAAAATATATGTGCATGTGTGATGTTTCCCTTTGCATATCTATGATTTGTGTTCTAGATGGTGAATTAACTTCCGCATATTAGTAGAGTAGCTCCGAGTCTTGTGATTTAGTAAATTTCATGAGCAATTGCGAATCTACACATTAATTTCTACAAAGGGTTTACTTAAGGATATCGGTTGATGTGTGGTTATGATCAAGGGGGTAGAATGTTTTATGTAGAAGTTAAGCACCCTGAGGCTTAGCCAAAAAGGCCCAAAAAAAGGTTATGTGTATAATCTTATGTGATAATCCCTCTAGGCTATAGTGGATCTATAGTCATGATTTTAGTGATAAGTGTCATTGGCCTTTGCGCTTTAATATCACATGAACAAGTTGGTAGCTTTAGCGCTATGTTCCATATTTGGTGCTAGTCCACTAAACTAGTAGAGCACTAAAGTTGGAATAGTGACATGAACTAATTGGAAGTGTATTAGGCACACTGTAACATATTTGGCAGTTTTGGCCAAATCTAGTAGTTCACTAGACTTGGAATAGCAGATAAAAACTCTTCTAAACCTTGTAAAATTCCAGAATGGTTAAATTAGAAAAATAACTCAGAGATTGAGATTAGGACAGTTGGACAGAGTTTGAAGACTAATCATACACATAAAGAGGACATTCCATAAGGAGAAAAAAAAGAAGATAATGATAAAAAAACCATTGTTAAGTGCAAACTTAAGAGTTGCACCTAACTAAAGTTTTAATCCTAAAAATATCAACTCAATTCTTTATAAGAATAATTGAACAACCAAGTTTGTTGTTGTTGGTGAAACAAGACAAATAATGTTGGTATGAATCATGGGCGAACCAGAGATCATATTTTCTATCTAAAAGTTGTTTTAGAATGCAAAGAATGCATTAGTGGTATTAATGATATTGGTGATATTGGTTTTAATGGTGTTTTTGGTGTATGAAACAAAGGTAAGAAACAAGTGAATAATATTTTTTGAAGTTGTCTTTATGGTTCCTGAGGTGTTGAGAGAGTTTATTTGAGGTGGTTGAGGCATGTATGCATCAAGGTGTTGTTTTTAAAGAACAAAAAAGAGTTTATCTATGCAAGGAAGGCATTGAGGTATAACAGTAAGGAAATTTTGTTTGAAGCAAGAAAGTCTAGTTGATATGAGTTTGAAAATTAATGAAATATGGATCAACATGGCTAGCAAGTGATATCTTGCATTCCAAGGTTTGTATCTCCTTCTAGTAGTAGCTAATAAATTGGGGATTAGAAGCTTCATTTTAGTGTTAGCTGATAAAACCAGGGGTAGTGGCTCCTTTCAGTGGTAGTTGATAAAACAAGGGGTAGTAGACCCTTTCAGTGGTAGTGGATAAAACCAGGGAAGTAAATCCTTTTAATGGTAGCTAGTAATACTAGGGGCATGTTGTAGTGTTTACAAAAACCTCCAGAATTTTGCCTTAGCTTCGTTTTGGAGCCTCCCTACCAACCTTCCTTAGCAACATGTCTTGCCTTTTCAACTACACAAGATTCAACGATTTTCTTGCAGATTTCCAGCCTGTGCATGATGGCTTGTTACACCCCCCTCACTAGTTGTTTCTCCGGACTTGGTCCAGCTGTAGGATGAAGAGCTCCCTCAAGAAATTGTGCAATTCTAGAGGGGAACCAACCTTACCTCCATAAATTGTGCAATCCTATATGGCAGCCTACTGGGCTCCATAATTGTGCAAATTTTCCTGTCACCCTTCATTGAAAAAATTGCCCAATTCCTCCCAGCAAGGCTGCTCAGACCAGAAATTGCACAATTTTGGGCAGCAGTCAATTGCTCAGCCCATAAATTGTGCAATCCTTATGCGCAGTCAGGCCATCTCCCTCCCAGAAATGCGCAAATTTTCCCTTCAACTGAGCAGGTTGTTGCATGTGCCATTGAGTTGATCAGTTCCACCCAGGACCGAGAAAACTTAACATGCATTCATGGGTTGCTTTTTCCCGGAATAGAAAAAGAAACATGCAAAAAGCATCCCTAGATTTTAGGGAGATATTTTTAGCAACTGGAGGTTACATACAAATATCATTTTAGAATCTTTCCTCCAAGTGTCACTTTTTCCTAGATTTGTGGTATGTGTGTCATGAGCCTCAAACTTATTTATTTGATGCTTCAGAGCTCACTTGCTCACATCGATCTTGGAGCTCTGTCATCCCACAATACATCTAGGAGTCTTCAACACATCCAGCTCAACTATTCACGGGTAAGTCCTATTAACTTGTCTTTTGCAGCTTTTTTGTCGCTTTTTTTGTTTTGGCTTGTGTGAGTACTGTATGCTTGATTTATGTGAACGCTTTCTATCATTTACATGCATACTAGCTTGTACTAGCATCGTTTCAGTTTTCGTTAGCATATCACTTCTTTCACATGTATGAAACTATTTTGCACGAACAGTTGCTGATTCAGCGACTCGCTTCACCCACATGCATGTTGTTCCATTTTCTGAAGCTTTCATTCATTTTTTTCTTGCATGATCATTCACTCCTGCTTACACTCAGTATCACCATGCATTCACATTCATATTTCCTTTTAGTTGCCCGTCGACGGGTTTGGGTAGCCTTGGCCCGGACTCTGCCTCACCAAGATAACATTATGCAATCCTGAGAGGGAAGGCTCTGTATTCCTCTCACAAAATGCGCATTTCTGCCTAGTGACTCTCCTCTAGTATTGCATTACGCAATTCTAAGGGACATTGATTGTTGGCCTAGAAAATTGTGCAATACAGTCATTGGGCATGCAACCATTACCAGTTGAAATTGCGCATTGCGTAGTTCCAGCAACTAGCAAGCCAACCTAGATTGCGCATTATGCAATTCCAATAGCCAATCACCCTCCCGAGACAACCCAGACTACATTTTACGCAGCTCTGATAACCAATCTCCCAGCCTCCTAGGAAAAATTATGCAATCCTTCCCAAGTCAATCCCCAGGTATGTTGAATGTTTTTCCTCAAGTTTGCTTTGATTTTAGCTGACAGCTTTCTTGCCATGCATGTCGCTTTGTCTCCAGATCTAGCAGGTGTTCGTCCACCTCTTATCAGTTCAGGATCAAAGGCCTCCAAGAGATCAGGATCAAAGGACACTGACGGAAGTGCAACTAGAGAAGAATTTGAGCGAGTGTCTACAAGTTTGTCGATCTATGATGACACCAAGTTGATTGTAGATAAGGAAATCAAGCTGAAATGGAAAGTGGTAAATGATGCATTTGTAGGCACATTTGGGGAATACCTAAAAGACCGGAAAGTCTATGTGAACATCCACAAGTCTGCCTTGTACACAATTGCATGCAGGTATCCCGTGCTTCCATGTGGGGACATGATACATTGGATCGTCTCACACACTGATCTTGAGACGATGACATTGAGCAGTGTCAGTGGGATGGAGATTTCTACCTTCAGGGAACATGATTATGATGAGATGTATTAGATGTCAAAGCCTGTGATCACCATGGAGACACCCTTCAGCATACCCAATAGGAATGTCAACTCCAAATATATCTTGAAGAACTGGGTGAAGGAGCCGGCTAAATTCAGGATGACGCCCAACTAATTCTACAAGATGAAGATACTGTGGAAGGCGTATCAATACTTGGTCATATTTTCATGTCATCTATATGGCCAACAAAGCACAGAAACCTTCCACAGAGTTGGGTGATCGCGTTGGACCAACTGGCCCGAGAAGGAAAAGCATGCAACTAGTCTGACATGTTGGCTCACCAGCTAAAGGAACAGGAAACAAGGGCTTACCAACCACCCAAAGGTATGCAAGCAGAAATCTACATGTCTGCTTACATATTGGATGAATTTGTGCCTGTGAGGAGTTCCCAGCCTTGAAGTGGGCATTGACACTGGCAGAGACCTCTGTGAACATTTATTCTAAGATGTTTTCTGGATGCAACTTCAAAGGAGTTATCACGCAGATGTTCGATCATTTTGTCACCCCTATTTACAAGATGATATTCGAACAAGATCCACCCTACATGTCAAAGGTAACAATGGAGGCACTGATCGACATAGCTGATTACTATGCCTCACCATCTAGCACCTTCATACGGATGTACAGCGTGGAGAATCCTTCGCATGTTCTACCGAAGTTTGCTTTGGACAAACTCATCATGCAGGAAGTATCATATCACATCTCAACAGGGTTATCAGTTAGGCTACATCGGAAGAAGAAATGTTGGGCAAGGGATCCCGAAGGGAAGTTTTGGGGCTAAAAGCCCAAATTTTGGTCAAAAGATGTAAATCCAATGTAACAACTCTGCATTTTATGGGAATGAAGCACAAAGTTTGTACATAAGTCATAGGGTTGTCCGCCCTTAATTTTGTAATGTAATGTTGGCTTTAGAGATCTACCCATGGTCCACGAACCATGGGATTATATCAATAGAGCAAGGCTCTATGTTGTAAAATCAGTAGAGTCAATAAGATCTAATGATAGAATAGAAGGATAGTAGAAGATCTAAGTGTAGAGTCGAGTCTTTGGGTCGTAGAGTAGGAGAAGGCTTTGTAGCTGAGTGCACAGAGGCCAAGTAGTCCACAGCTACATGTGCGGACCCCTGCAGCTGAGTGCACAGGGCAAGTCGAGTCTATAACCGTTGGAGAAGTAATAAAGAGAAGTTTCATATCATTTCTATGTATCTTTTTCCTGTTTTGTGCATTGAATGTATTGGGTATAAATTGCAATTTCACTGTTAATATGGTGCATGAACTTATATGATTGTGTTGATTAAGTGAATATAAGATAAAGTATCTGATTATGTGAAGTTAACTAATAGTTATAAGAAGATAAGTAAGATTTGTGGTGTAACTTGGGGAAATAGCACAGATCGCTGCCTTAGAAGTTTGAAAGCACCTTAGCCCTTGGTTAGAGCTGCGTGAAGGTGATTATAACAGATCACAAACGTATCGTAGGTCAGGATAGTGCGTGAAATGACCTGTGCAAAGGTATTCAAAGTTGGACTAAATCGACCCCTCAGACATCTCCAGGGTGCAAAAACTTGGTTCTAGCATCCCCCCATACTGCTTCGGGTGAGACTTCATTTCGCACACCATGGGTTGATGCCAAAAGGGCTAATACTATAGGGATTTGTTTGGCTAATTAACTCTGAACCTGGATCAGGCCCCCTCAAGCCAACAAGAAGGCACCTTGGCTCAGTCTTCCATTGTGGATCGGGTTGTATGTGATACATACTTTCAAGCATGCGGATGTTGAAGCAAAGGAGATGAAGGAATATCCATTTGATGCCCAAAGTTACAATTCATATGACCTACATTGTCTTGTGAAAGACCACTACACGAGAGTTCAGTTTAACTGGATCCACGGGGCATGTCATTGGGCAGAGGAAGACCCATGGAGATATTGGCACAGCTTCTCCAGACCCAATGAACTAGTCAGCCTCACTATGGAATGGTTAGCGAAGCAGCATCCCAGAGAGCACCAGAAGTAGTAGCAGCAGAGGCAAACGTACCAGTGTGCAACAAGGGAAAGAGGAAGATTGTTGACAACATGAAGGAAGAGAAAAGTTGCAAATTTCAAGCAGACCCACTTGTGCTGAAAGCATATTTGCCAATAGAGGTGAAGAGGCAAAAACGCAACAAGAGAAATGTTCCAAGTTAGAGAAAGAAACATAGAATGGAGGAAACAGAGAAGGAGTTGCCTGAGTTGAAGGAGCAACCCCGGGAGGAATAGGAGCTGTGCAAATAGGAGAAGGAAGCACAGCAGGAATAAGTATAATAGGGGGTGAAACTTGTACAAACATATGAAACTACACCCATACAAGTAGTAGACTCATCAAAACAGTTGGCATCAAGCAAACAGGGTGAACTATCGCATGACTAGGACTTTCCTCAGGAGATAGAGAAACCACTTGAACAAATGGATACAGATATAGAGAACTAGGAGTTAGAGTAAGATATCAACCTCATGCCTCACCATCAAGAGGTTTACCCACCAACTTCACTGCATCCAGAAGAGGAGAAAGTCCCAAGCGACCAAGGAGACACTGAGATCCTTGGAGATCAACCGAAAAGAGGGATGCACAACATCTCATTCAAAGAGTCCCAACATAGAGTTGTGAAATCTTGTAGATTGTCCACTCTTGAGGATCATACATCCAATGCGCAGTTTGAAGAACGAGTGATCATGTCTGACGTGCACAAACATCCAGCAGCATTGGTCGATGCTACGAGAGCATATGTTGAATCCACTAGCTCAAGTGTTCTCCTCCTGATAGTTGAGAATGAGCGAATGGCTAAGGAACTACAGACAACCAAGTAGGTAGGAGACTTCGCTACAACATCTGCCCGAGCAGAATTGAAGAAGGCGATATTGGATGAAGTATTGTCCCTTGACACAGTCATGCGGGCGTTGCATTCCAAGTTTGGTACTGTGCATAAGGCAGTTGTCCATCTCAATGGTTAGCAGTAGCAATGTGCTAGGAGAGCATGTATCTTGTCGAACGTGCATGTTGTTGTTGATTACATGTAAACATGGACGATGAGATACAAGGGAGCCCAATTACACTTGCCTAAGATGATGAAGCCCAGAGCTGTCAAGTTGAAGGCATGCATTTGGAGTCAGATCCGGAACTATGAAGATCTCCCACAAATCATCACTAGTCCAGGCTTCCCATGCATGTTTATTCAAGAGTATGGATGTTATTGTGCGTGCACATGCGATCCCGTCTATTGGGACACTCACCCAGGTGAAGTCAAAGGCACAGGTCTAACTAGAGCTTGACTCATACTTTGATGAGTTGATGTGCATAGCCACCAACCCAAACTTGTCAATCACTCAGACACCATGCACAAGTATGTTGCTAGCCTAGCCACACTCAAGACACTGATGCGCATGCTATTAGACGAGTTGGATAGAACAACCCGAGTAATGTACCCAGATGCTATGGAGGCAAGAGTTTGTTTCTAGAGAGATGTCACCTTAGAGTACACAGACACCATCATGGGCTACCGAGCTTGGCATCATTTTGCTATTGTCGACCACCATGAGGATGTCAAAGAGTTCGTCTTCCAACATGTTGTAGTGGCTACAACCACCCTCCAAAAATTTTCCTTAGCCTATTTTGGAGCCTCCCTACTAACCTTCACAGTAGCTTGCCTTACTTTGTCATGTCCTTAAGCTTCAGTGTCTTTCTTTCTCAAAGGCAGCCTGTCAATCACAGTTTGATCTTTTCCCTTCATAGGCTACTCACCCGAACTTGGTCTAGCTACAGGCTAGGTAGCTTCCCCTTGAAAATTTTGCATTTATAGAGGGAAACCATCCTTCCCTCTAGAAATTGTGCAATCCTCTCTGACAACCTGCTGGGCTCCAGGATTTCACAATCCTGCCAGCCAACCCTCCCAGCAGGATTCACGCAAATTTTCCTAGTAGCAGACTATTCAGCTCAGGATTTACGTAAATCTAAGCAGCATTCAGCTGCTCAACCCAAAAATTGTGCAAATCTCCTGGGAAACCACCCCATATCCCAACTAGAAATGCCCATTTTTCTCCAGCAGTCAAGCAATCTTTTACATGTGCAGATGAGTTGACAGATTCTCTCCTGGACTGAGCAAAAAAAAATTGCATGGATGGGTTGTTTCTCCAAAGGCAGCATGCAAATGCATCCCTTATTTCAGGGATCTATGTTTAGCAGTTGGAGGTTACATCCAAGGAACAATTCAGAAACCTCCCTCCAAGTGTCACTTCCCTATATTTGTGGCATGCGTGTCACAACCTTGATGTTATCAAAATTCATCAACCAGACATTGTGGAGCCCATTCCTCACATCAACCTTGTAGATCTGACATCCCAAATCACATCTAGGAGGAGTCGGCACATTCAACTCAGTTGTTTTGGGGTAAGCTCACTTCCCATGCCTTGTGCTGCATTTCTGTTGTTTTTTGGGTATTCACTTGTGTGAGTATTTTTTTCTTGATTTCTTTGAATTCCTACTGTCGTTTACATGTATTCTAGCTTGTCCTAGCTTTATTTCAATTTTTTTCTATCTCGCTGTTGTTGCATGCATGAAACTATTTTGCATGGACATTTTCCCCACCAGCCAATTGCCTCATGCACATGCATGCTGATCTGATTGTTGAATATTTCATTCATGTTTTGCATGCACTGCCAATCATTTATGTTATCACTTAATGTCATTGTGCATTTACTATCTTAGTTGCTTTCAGTTTCACGTCGGCGAGTCGACCCAACCTTGGCCTAGACTCTACCTTCACCAAGGCTGCATTGTGCAATATGGGGAAGGAAGGCTCACCTTCCTCTCCATATTTGTGCATTCCTGCACAACACTAGCCTCTGGGACCATTTTGTGCATTTCTGGAGGACAATGGCTACTTGGCTCAAGAAATTCACAAATCTGTCCTTGGGCCAGAAATCAATAGCCAGATTGGATTGTTCATTGTGTAGTTCTAGTAGTCAGTCAGTCTCTCAGCAGCTTTGACTGTGCCTTGTGCAGTCTTGGTAATCGGTTTCCCGACCTCTTGGCCAAAATTGTGCAAACTTCATGATCATTCACCCAGGTATGTTGCAATTCAATTCTCATGTTCATTCTAGTTTTCGACTGACAGATTGCTTGCTATGAGTGTTTCCATGTCTCTAGGTATCAAAAGTGTTCATCTACCTCCCAGCAGTATAGGTACAATGGCTTCCAGGGGAGCAGAGATGAAGACACCGTTTAGAGCACGCTTGGGGATGCAGTTGACCAAGTTTCTATGAGCTTTCCCACTCACAAAGACATCAAGTTGTTTGTGGAAAAGGACATCAAGCAGCAGCATCACAGCAAGTAGCATTGTGAACAATAGTTGAAGGCATCATACCGAATGCAGTGAACATAGCGAATGAAGCAAACATAGTGAATGCAAGAGGAAGGTTGTTGACAACATAGAGGCGGAGCAAAGTTTACATATCAAGCAGATACACTGATAACGAAAGCAACTTTGGAGACTTAGGCTATGAAGTGACGACGTGACATGAAGATCGCATGAAGGAAAAAGATGGAACAAGGAAGGATTTACATGTGCTGAAACAACAACTCAAGAAGAATATGAAGCTTCACAGATAGTCCAATGAGTTGTAGCAGGAACAGGAATAGTAGTGGGTCCCACATGCACTCATGGATGAAATTGCACTAGTACAAGTTAAGGATCCATCCCAGCAGCTGACACAGAGCAACCATGGTGAGAAGTGTTGTTGATCGCATGCAAAAGATCCAGTAGAATGCATGTCATTGAGTGCATGCATGCAATCCAACCCATTCAACACATTCACCAAGGCGAAGACAAGAAGCAAGTCCAACTGGGGTGGAACATGCACTTTGGAAAGTTGATGCGCATGACCACTAGCACACACTTGAATATCAACATGGACACTACGCATCAAAGTTTTGTTGATTCAATCGTACCCAAGAAGACCATGTGCATGTTAGCAGACGAGTTGGATGAAGGGGCCGAACCAATGCACCGGTTGCAATGGAGGCAAGAGTTCGCTTCAACAAGATGTCACCATGAGGTACATGCACACCATCATGGATGACCAAGCTTGGCATCATCTCACCAGCTTCACCATCACAAGCATGTCAAAGAGTTGGTCTCACCACAACGGACCAAGTGTCAGTGACGTCTTCCAAGGCTTTCTCAAGCCATGTTGTCTCACATGAGTACATGTGCATTGTAATGTTGAGTCATGTCGAGTGTAAGTCAAGTGTCAACAGTTGGATGTAACAATCATAAAGCAGGTGAAGAGTCATGAGAGTAGTTGAACTATCACAAAGGGGAATGTCAAGGGTCACCCCACCCTTGCTATAAATAATCCCTCATAACTCATTGTATAGGCTTTTAGTTAGCCAAGCTTCTACTAAGACTATCTTGAAGAAGGCTTGGACAGTATTGTAATGCACCTTGGATTCTCCACTGCATGGAGCTAGTACATCTCTTTGGAGGAGCAGGCAAATATAGCTGTAACATTCCACTAATGGGGCTAGTAGGTTTACATGGTGTATTGTATGATTGTGACTTACACTTCTTTATATAATAAAATCTAGCGCATTTTCATGCATACGTTGTTATTATAGTTGGACTACTCCGGTTTCCTTAATGATATATGTTTCTTAACTTACGTACTTGTATATGAACTGATTTGTGTGCAATTATATGAATATTGTTGTTAATGCGTTGCATATGTTGTTAATGATGTCATGTCTGTGTCAAATGCTCTGCTGGACATCAGAAAAACCTTTCTCTGATCCTTGTTATATCAACTATCACACTCATCTCGAACTGATCCGTGAGTGTTTTTCATGTTATATTACCTTGTATGTTGTGACTGTCGCATCTGTGTCAACTGCTCTGCCGGAAGTTGTGCATGTCATTTGTGTTGTTTGTTCCTAACTGAGTTGCGACTGATCCCTTCCAACCTATAACTCACCTTCACCTTCCTCTCCCTTTGAAGTATTGGAACCTCTCATACTCATTCCTTGACTCATTGCATCAGTCACACCCTTGTTGCTGACATAGTTATTCTACTTGCCTCTGTGCAACACCACGGTCAAGGCATTACCTTACAACCCACTGTTGGGACTCCTACACCAAATGGTCTGAGGTATAATTGGGACTTCTTACCAGGAAGATCCCCTTGACATGTTGGGAGGTCTAGCACTGTGAACACAACAATTTTCTGAGTCATATTGATGTCTTTCATGGCTTGATCAAGCCATTTTGTCTCACATGTGTTCATGTGCATTGTAATGTAATGTCTTATCAAGTGTAAGTTCAAGTGTCAATAGTTGGGTGTAACAATCATAGAGTATATGAAGATTCATGAGGGTAGATGAACTGTCACAAAGGGGATGTCAAGGGCCACCCCACCCTTTGCTATATATCGTCCCTCATAACTCATTATAGAGGCTTTTGGTTAGCCAAGATTCCAATAGGAGTATATTAGAGAAATCTTGGATAGTATTGTAATGAGCCTTGGCTTATCCACTGCTCATAGCTAGTATATCTCTTTGGAGTAGCAGGCAGTAGTGACTGTAACGTTCCATTGTCGGAACTAGTGGTTGGTCATGGATGTATTGTATGACTGGAAATTACACTTCTTAATATAATAGAGCCAACACGTTTCATGCATATGTCATATTACATTCCAGCTATCTTGTTTACTCTAAATGATATATGTATTTGTTTGCTTATGCATGGGTGATGGATTATTATGTATAAGTATGTATGAATCTTACTGAAATGTGTTGATTAGTTTAACCATCACTTTGGAATGTTAGCTAACTTACTTTTCAGTTTGTGATGCATCTTTGCTCGTGTGTTCCCTTCCAAGCCACATGTTATCACAAGTTTCCAAGGGGCACATTCACCCCACTTTCCATGTGTTAGAACTGTTCATGCACCTACCTTGACTCATCGCAATTGTCACACCCTTACTACCAATAGGGACATCTTACTTGCCTCTATGAGAAACCATGGTCAAGGCGAGACCGTATAACCCACTGCTGAGACTCCTACACCAAATGGTCTGAGGTCTAATTGGGACTTCTTGCTGGGGAGATCACCTCACATGTTGGTGGGTCCAGCACCGTCAACATTTCTGGCACTAGAAGGAGGAACAGATGACAAGTTGTGTCCTCTCATCTTGTTTTCAAAATTTTCATATCTATCATGGAGTCTTGCACTTTCAACCCTCCATGATGCTTTTTTCATGCCGAACCTATCCACATCACAAGGGAGTTTTTTTAACTCTTGTCTATATACATGTATGATGGTGAAGGTGAAGTGGCATGGCCTATGTTCTTACATGACTTCCTTGCCGTGCTTGACGAGGAACATGGATGTTCTGATGAATAGGCCAGTCTGTTGCTTGCATACACACTTCACGAATCCTCACATCGGTGGTTGTGTAGCCTACCGGCTAACATCGTGCACTCCCTTGAGAACTTCTATGATACCATTGAAGGTAATTTCTATAATTTTGATCCAGAACATCTTGACCACAAACTATTACAACAACAAAAGGCTCTGTATGAATCACCTATGTATAATTTGCAGTGCTTCAATGATTTGCAGTTTCAAGCTCCGAAGAGGCAAATGAAATTTCCTTATCTTTGTGATAGATTCAAGTACTATATTAACAAATCAGTCCATCCCAAGAATAAGTTTGAGCCCAAGCCTCACTCAACATACTTTAGTGATGGAGCTACGCAATCAAAAATGGATATGGTCACTATCACAAGTGATTGTTTGCTTTCCCCTCATTAAACAGCTCCACCATTGTAGAGTGATGCCGGAGAACAGGCACACACATCAGTTCAACTGTCACATCTTCCCAGCATCACTTTGCTTAATTTTCATGCAGATTTGGTTGTGAGTCCATCAAGTTTTCATATGCATTATGTACCACAACCTTCATCTTCGTACTTGGATTATTCTTCAGATGATACTATCTTGTGTTCTTCCATTCCAGACTCTACACTTGTTGTGAAAGGGGATCAAGCCATTGACAGATTTGGTGTTGCACAACCAACATGCGTTGTCATTCATAAAGAGTATCACCGGGATCTTGAGCATAAAAACTCGACAAAGGATGACTCTCTTTCATCCGAGCCTCCTTCATTCTTTCCTGACCTCTTTGGTGAACCTTCCATCCATGATTTTGCATGTGTATCTCCATTTATGGATGCACCCATTGTTGATCACTTGAAAGACACACCGGATGTTAGTTCATCATCCGACAATGGAGAGGATAAATTATTCATTGAAAATCCACTTGACTTTTCATATTCCTTTTCTGTAAACACAGAGGGTGAATTTATCTGCTTCTCATCTACCCCTTTGTTTGATTCATCAAATCATGAGGATGCCGATGAAATCATTGATTTTTCTAATTGTAGATGTCGTGATCTATTTACTCCCATATTTGATCACAATGATGATTCTATCACATTTGATTTTTCAAAGCCACCGGTTTATGATGATCTATCTGATGATGAAGTCAAAACCCCCTAGACTATCGAGGCACTTCAGCCCGAGCTGATGGCTATGTCAAGGCCTCCTTGTCCTGAGGTTGGTTTCACTTCCGATCAGGAAATTGTTCAATCACCCAAGGCTCCTCATCACTCATTTGTATGCATTGAAGATCAGTCTCACACATAGATCATGCTTCCTCCACTTGAAGTGCACGATCCCATCGCTCATGCATTGGAGGAATCTTACATTGCAAGCACATGTGCATGACGCAAGTTGTATTTATTTATTTCATTTGCTTGCATGTCACAGTCAAGAGTATGCATATGCTTCACAGCTACACGCAGTGTCATACAACACCATGACAAGTCCATGGACCACATGTCATGTATTCGCACTTACTTATGTCCCATGGACACCTTTAAACATGAAGTGCTTTTTTCTTCATTGTTATATCTTTCTTGTTTTCTGGTTCACACAACCGGGTTTCTCGCAGACCAAGCCTTCACCAACATGGGTCAACCAATGCACTGGTGGCTGCATTGGAAATATCACTTCACGTGCTCAGGCCCATGCACCATTAGTTTAGGAGTAGTAGTAGTGTTTTCTTTCAGTTTGTTTGCTTGCATGCTTCTTTGCTTACTTTCTTTGCTTGTTTGTTTGTTTTCTTGCTTGTTTACTTACTCACTTTTCTTTCACTTTTGCTTCTTCTTTCTCTTTGTTTTTGTTTGTTTTCTTGTTTTTGTTCATAGGTTAGTTTCGCATGAAACCATGCGCGACTCTTGAAAAAGCTGGGTAAAGTACAAGAGGCCTTGTGCAACTATCACTACTTGGTTATCTGTCATCCTACCCCTATATGAATAACTTGTTACCTTTGGTCCATGATACATCGATGGAAAATACATACTGTTCGAAGTGAATATTAGTGAAAAAACAATGCTTGCGTGCCAACTAGTGTCACCTACTCTAGTCAATTGTTTTTGGGTTAACCCTTGGCAACTCAGCCAAGTAGAGTAAGGTGAGGAGGAAACCTTAACAGGCACGTCAGATGTATATAATAAACTACTGCTCTAAAGGAACAACCTTTTCTTCTCTCAATAATTTGGGATCCCTCTTCCACCTCTGAAATGAATAAGTGCTATGCATAGTTATGAAAATCAAAAATGAAAAAAATGGAAAGTGAAAAATTTTGAAAAAAATGAAAAATGAATAAGGCGAAAGAAGAGAAAGGCTTCCTGCGCAGAGAGGTGATGAAAGTAACTCTGCCGAGGTACTAACCAGGCTCGCTCACAGTAGAGTGATGCTTGTGTTCCTCTGTGACTCTGTCGGGGTACTGTCTTGGCCTGCTGGCAACGGAGCAACACCAGAGACGAAACTAAGACTCTAACGATTATACTGCTTGTGCACCCATATACCCCTCAACCCAAATTGAAACAATTGTGTTTCCTTGGCTTGGAATGTGTGTCAACCGACTGAATTCTTGGCAGAGGCTACATCTGACAATCAAGCTAGTGTGAAAACCAAGATGAGTTGAGAACTGAACAATACTTCCAGAGGTGTTAGACTTGCTTTTCATGAACAAGGTCCATTCAAAGAGCTGGAGTTCTACTAGTGTGTCGCAAAGTGTTTTAGTAGCTACAACCACCCTCCAAAATTTTTCCTTAGCTTCATTTTGGAGCCTCCCTACCAACCTTCCTCAGCATCATGTCTTGCCTTGTTAGGTACACAAGCTTTAGTGATTTTCTTACAGATTTAGAGCTTGTGCATGATGGCTTGTTACAACCCCCTCAGAGGCTATTTCTCCAGACTTGGTCCAGCTGCAGGCTAAAAAACCTCCTCAAGAAATTGCATAATTCTAGAGGAGAACCAGCCTTCCCTCCAAAAATTGTGCAATCCTATCTAGCATCCTGTTGGGCTCCAGAATTGCGCAAATCTACCTGTCACCCTTCACTGAAAAGATTGTGCAATTCCTCCTAGTAGGGCTGCTCAGCCCAAAAGTTGCACAATCCTTCTAGGCAATGAGCCTAACTCCCTTGCAGAAATGAGTAAATTTTCCCTTTAGCTGAGCAGGTTGTTGCATGTGCCATTGAGTTGACCAGTTCCACCTAGGACAGAGAAAAATTGACTTGCATGCATGGGCTACTTTTTACCAGAAAAGCAAAAGCAACATGCGAAAAACATCCCTAGATTTTAGGGAGCTACTTTTAGCAGCTGGAGTTTACATGCAAAGATCGTTTTAGAATCTTTCCTCCAAGTGTCGCTTTTTCCTAGATTTGTGGCATGCACATCATGAGCCTCAAACTTATTTATTTGATGCTTCAGAGCTCACTTATTCACATTGATCTTGGAGCTCTGACATCCCACAACACATTTAGGAGTCTTCAACACATCCATCTCACTTATTCATGGGTAAGTCCTCTTAACTTGTCTTTTGTAGCATTTCGGTCACTTTTTGTGTTTTGGCTTGTGTGAGTGTTGTATGCTTAATTTCTGTGAACACTTCCCGTCATTTACATGCATACTAGCTTGTACTAGCATAGTTTTAGTTTTCATTAGCATCTCACTATTGTCACATGCATGAAACTGTTTTGCATGAACATTCGCCGATTCAGTGACTCGCTTCACCGACATGCATGTTGTTCCATTTTTTGAATCTTTCATTCACCACTTTCTTGCATGATCATTCACTCCTTCTTACACTCAGTATCACTATGCATTCACATTCACATTTCCTTTCAGTTGCCCGTCGGTGGATCTGGGTAGCCTTGGCCTAGACTCTACCTCACTAAGACAACATTGCGCAATCCTAAGAGGGAAGGATTTGTCTTCCTCTCAGGAAATGCATGTTTCTTCCCAGTGACTCTCCTCCAGTCTTTCATTGTGCAATTCTAAGGGATAGTGACTGTTGGCCAAGAAAATTGTGCAATGCAATTACTGGGCATGCAACCATTTCCAACTGAAATTGCACATGATGCAATTCCAGCAGCTAGCTCGCCAGCCTGGATCACACATTGTGCAATTCTAGCAACCAGTCAGCCTCCCCAAATAGCCTAGACTGCCTTTTTCCTAGTTCGGGCATCAATTATCCCAGCCTCCGAGGAAAAATTGTGCAATCCTTTCCAATTCAATCCCCAGGTGTGTTGCATGTCGTTCCTCAAGTTTCCTTTGGTTTTAGCTCACAAATTTCTTGCCATGCATGTCACTTTGTCTCCAGATCTAGCAGGTGTTCGTCCACCTCTTAGTAGTTCAGGATCAATGGCCTCCAAGAGAGCAAGATCAAAGGACACTGACAAAAGTGCAACTGGAGCATCAATTGAGAAAGTGTCTACAAGTCTATTGACCTATGAAGACACAAATATGATTGTAGACAAGGAAATCAAGCTAAAATGGCAAGAGGTCAATGATGCGTTTTCAAGCACATTTGGGGAAGACCTCGAAGACCGCCAAGTCTATGTGAACATCCACAAGTCCAGCTTGTACCAGATTGCATGCAGGTATCCCTTGCTTCCATGCGCAGACATGATACATTGGATTGTCTCGCACACTGATACTGAGATGATGACATTGAGAAGTGTTAGCGAGACAGAGATTGCTACCTTCAGCACACAAGATTATGTTGAGATGTATCAGATTTCGAAGCTTGTGATCACCATGGAGACACCCTTCAACATACCCAGCAACAATGTCAACTCCAGAGATATCTTGAAGAACTGGGTGAAGGAGCCAACTAAATTCAGGATGACACCCAACCAGGTCTATAAGATGAAGATACTGTGGAAGGCGTATCAGTACTTGGTCATCTTTACATGTCGTCTATATGGCCAAGAAAGCACAGAAACCTTCCCACATAGTTGGGTTATCATGTTGGACCAACTGGATAGAGAAGGCAAAGCATGCAACTAGTCCAACATGTTGGCTCACCAGCTGAAGGAACAGGTAACAAGGGCTTGACAGCCACCCAAAGGTATGCAAGCAGAAATATACATGTCTGCTTACATCTTGGATGCAATCTGTTCATGTCAGGAGTTCCTGGGCTTGAAGTGGGCATGGACACTAGTGGAGACATTTGTGAACACTTATTGTAAGACGTTGTCCAAATGCAACTTCAGAGGAGTTATCACACAGTTGTACGAATATTTTGTCACCCCGATTTACAATATGATATTCGAACAGGATCCACCCTGCATGTCGAAGGAAACAATGGAGGCAGTGATCGACATAGCTGATTGGTATGCCTCACTGTTTGGCACCTTCATACATATGTACAATACGGAGAAGCCTCCGCATGTTCTATTGAAATTTTCTTTGGAAAAACTCGTCATGCAGGAAGTAGCATATCACATCTCAGCAGGGTTATCATCTAGGTTGCACTGGAAGAAGAAGGCACCTTCGCCCACTCCTCCATTGTGGATCGGGTTGTACACAATACGAAATTTCAAGCATGTGGATGTCGAAGTAGAGGAGATGAATAAATATCCATTCGATGCCTGAAGTTACAATCTGTATGACCCATATTGTCTTGTGAAAGACCATTGCACAAGAGTACAGTTTAATTGGATCAACGAGGCATGCCATTGGGTGGAGGAAGACCCATGGAGATATTGTCATAGCTTCTCCAAACCCAATGAACCGGTCGGCCTCACAGTGGAATGGTTAGCGAAGTAATGTGAAGCAACATCCCAGAGAGCACCAGAAGCAGTAGCAGCAAAGGCAAACATACCAGTGTGTGATAAGGGAAAGAGGAAGATTGTCGACAACATGGAGGAAGAGAAAAGATGCAAGTTCTAAGTAGACCGACTTGTGTAGAAAGTAGCTTTGGCAATAGAGGCAAAGAGGAAACAAAGCAACAAGAGAAATGCGCAAAGGCAGAGAGAGAAAGAAGAATGGAGGAAATAGAGAAGGAGTTGCATGAGTTGAAGGAGCAACTCCGAAAGGAATAGGAGTTGCACAGACAGGAAAAGGAAGCGCAGTAGGAATAGGAACAGCAGGGGGCACAACTTGTACAGATAGATGAAACTGTGGCCGTACAAGTAGTAGACTCATCAGAATATCTGGCATCAAGCAGAGAGGGTGAACCATCACATGAGAAAGAATTCACTTAGGAGATAGAGCAAGAACTTAAATAGATGGATACAGATATTGAGCAATAGGAGTTAGAGCAAGATATCAAACTCATGCCTCACCATCAAGAGGTCGACCCACCAGCTTCACCACTCCAAAAGAGGATCAAGTCCCAAGAGACCAAGGAGACATTGATATCCTTGGAGATCAGTCAGAAGGAGGGATGCACAACATCTCATTCGATGACTCTCAACATATAGTTGTGAAATCTCGTAGAGTTTCAACTTCGGAGGATCATACATCCCTTGCATATTTTAAGGAACGAGTGATCATGTCTGATGTGTGCAAACATCCAGTAGCATTAGACGATGATACCATAGCATATGCCGAAGCCACTAGCTTGAGTGTTCACTTCCTGATAGCTGAGAATGAGTGAATGGCTAAGAAGCTACAGATGGCCAAGCAGGGAGGAGAATTGGTTAAAGCATCTTCCTAAGAAGAATTGAAGAAGGTGATACTAGATGAAGTATTGTCCCTTGACACATTCATGCAGGTGTTGTATTCCAAGTTTGGTACCATGAAAAAGGAAGTTTTCCATCTCAACGATTAGCAACAACGATGTATTAGGAGAGCACGTATCTTGTCAAATGTGCATGCTGCTATTGATTACATGAAAACGTGGATGATGAGATACAAGGGAGCCCCATGACACTTTCCTAAGATGATGAAGCCCAGAGCGGTCGAGCAAAAGGCATGCATCCGAAGTCAGATCCAAAACTATGAAAATCTCCTGCAGCTCATCCCTAGTCTACAAGCTTCCCATGCACGTGTATTCGAGAGTATGGATGTTATTGTGCTTGCACATGTGATCCCATCTATTGGAACACTCACCTAGGTAAAGACAAAGGCATAGGTCAAACTAGAGATTGACTTGTACTTTGACGAGTTGATGCACATAGCCACTAGCACAGACTTGTCAATCAGTGCAGACACCATGCACAAGTATTTTTCTGGTTCGGACGCACTCAAGACAATGATGTACATGCTATCAGAAGAGTTTGATAGAGGAGCCTAAGAAGTGTACTTGGATGCTATGGAGGCAAGGGTTTGTTTCCAAAAAGATGTCAGCTTAGAGTACATGGACTACTGAGCTTGGCATCAGTTCACTACTGTCAACCTCTGTGAGAATGTCAAAGAGCTAGTCTTCCAACAATTGTCTGAGTCATAGTGATGTCTTACATGGCTTGCTCAAGCCATTTTGTCTCACATGGGTACATGTTCATTGTAATGTAACTTCTTGTCAAGTGTAAGTTCAAGTGTCAATAGTTAGATGTAACAATCATAAAGTAGATGAAGATTCATGAGATTAGATGAACTGTCACAAAGGGGATTTCAAGGGCCACCCCACCCTTTGCTATATATAGTCCCTCATAATTCATTGTAGAGGCTTTTGGTCAGCCAAGCTTCCAATAGGAGTATCTTAGAGAAAGCTTGGACAATATTGTAATGAGCCTTGGCTTATCCACTCCACAGAGCTATTATATCTCTTTGGAGGAGCAGGCAGTAGTGACTGTAACGTTCCACTATCGGAACTAGTGGTTGGTCATGGATGTATTGTATGACTAGAGCTTAAACCTCTTCATATAATAGATATCACACGTTTCATGCATATGTCGTATTGCTTTCCATCTATCTTGTTTACTCTAAATGATATATGTATTTGTTTGCTTACGCATGCATGTATGGACTATTATGTATAAGTATGTATGAATCTCACTAAAATGTGTTGATTGGTTTAACCATCACTTTGGATTGTTAGCTAACTTGCTTTCTAGTTTGTGATGCATCTTCACTCGTGTGTTCCCTTCCAAGCCATGTGCTATCACAGGATTCTAAGGGATGCACTCACCCCACTTTCCGTGTGTTAGAACCGTTCATGCACCTTCCTTGTCTCGCCATAGCTGTCACACCCTTGCTACCAATAGGGACATCTTACTTTCCTCTGTAAGAAAATGCAGTCAAGGCGATATCATATGACCCACTGGTGGGACTCCTACACCAAACAGTCTGAGGTCTAATTGGGACTTCTTACCGGGGAGATCCCTTGACATGTTGGTTGGTCCAACACTGTCAAAAGGGCAGTAGCTCCTTTCAATGGTAGTGTTGTCTAGGAAATCCTCTCTGCAGCCAGAGACAATCCCTCTAGCCCAATGAGTGGGACTAGAAACTTATGTGACAATCTGTTGGACACTTTCCTAAGTTACAATTCGAAAGAGAGACAAAGAATATGGCCTACCTCGTTCTAATGCTATCACGTTCTCCTTTGTTGAATACCTTGAATCACTTGTGTCATGGGCTCAGTCTTGTTGTTCATAGCGTTTAAACAGCTACACAAGAGATCAAGACACAACAAGGCATGCAAATACAAATAGCATATTCAAAAGTAACCTGCTTAACATAATTAACAAATCAAGGAGCGTTAAGACAAATGATACATAAGCATACACATTTATGGAAAATGAACCAGCAATTGTATATTAATAGAATAAAGGAGGAAGCATACAACCAAGCCTTGATGTCAATAGGCTCTCCTGAATGAATTTCCAAGTCCAAGATATGCTCTCCAAGCACTCCTTCTCCAAGCCAAATGAGTAGCATATAAGCATAATATTAGCATAAGGGTGCAAATAGACAAACACCAACCATTTGGGAATGGGAGAGGATGAATATATAGGCAGAGAAAGAGAGTTAGGATCTCTCCAAAGATAGGATAAATACCTCATCTCAAGGAGGTAGCTCATAGAGATAAGACCAAAAGGCTAAGTTGGGAGACCTCGACCTCATCTACGCTGAACAACGTCCATCTCGTCGCTTAGGAAGCTTCTAGATCACGAAGCTTCTCATGCTCTTTGGGAAAATTTCTTTTACGGATCATCACAAGTATACAAGAAAATAGAGTGATGGAATCGCGGGGATAGTATAGTGTAACTAGCGACCATCCCAGTTTTCAGTATTAGAAGAGCGATGATTATGAAATTAGGGTTTTAGAGCCATTTCCTTCAGGGTAAGCTCAAGGAATTTGCCAATCAGTATTTTAGGGAGGATCCGCACTGCATATCTGAATGAGTACACTACATGATGGTCATGTTTCGGGCACTTTGGGTATGTCACAGGGAAGTGCGAGAGGTGTGACAAAATATTGTTAACAGATGCCCCCTAAAGCATGAAGGCAGAACAAGGAGTGATGACTTTAATGCTTTACAAGATTTTGCAAGGATGAGAACAAACACTATCAGGAGACCTACAAATCAAGGATGCATATACATATACATATTTGATATCAAAACATGAATCCACGGTATGGACACAGCCATCTAGATAATAAGGACTATGTTAAAGGATCCATGGTATGGGCGCAACCATCCAAATGAAAAGGATCATATGAAAATCTAATATCCAAGGTATGGACGCAGCCATCCAAGGTTGAAGGATCATAAATGTAAAGTCTCGCGGTATGGTAACAACCATCCGTATAGTAGAAACATGTGTACAATCATGAATAATACATAACTCCATGCAGCTTGAGTCATATCAGACAAGACTTGGGGTCTTGTGCTCTATCCCAACCCAATAAAAATACAAATTCTAACATGTGAATGAATGTGTCAAAGTCGAACATGTTATAAAACCACCTAATTACCGGCCAATGATGTGGACCATTAATAGGCATGAGAGAAACCACCAATAATGACAATGGTCCTCAAGGTACAATAGTACACTCTGTGAATGTGAAAATGAAGTTGAAGTCGAACACTCATGGAATCATATTATCGAAGGTCAATAATGAAAACATTCCATCAGATGCAAAGAACTTTACATTAAGGAATGCAAGCTCTAAGGTACTGAAAGGGAGTTCCTAAGTCATCCTCCTAGATAATGAGCTGAAGTCGATAGGAAGTGATCCGTTGAAGGAGGGCCATGATGATTCCCCCATCATCAACACAAAATGAGGAATAAATGGGAATGAAATAAGTAGAATCCAAGATTGTAGCAAACTGTTAAACAATGTATAGGTAATATACTACAGATAGGACTTCTCTTGAACATATAGGTGACACGACTCCGGAGTGTGGCAACATTTGACTCAACATAGGACCAAGGGTCATAATGACGAAGTGGAATAGTCAGATGAGAGGAAAAATGGATCACCCAAACCCAGAAGGAAAAGTGACTGAGTGAGGATATCCCAAACCCGACATGATAAACAAATGAGTGTCATGTTCAAGATTAACAAGTTGCCTATATAAGAGATGTTTCACTTTCACTTTTTCCCCACTATTTCTAGTGAGTGCCTCTTTATTTGTACACAAGCTTGAAGAGGATACCATATGCTTGTCATATAATTTCACCCTTTGGATGAATCCATCCTAGCAAGTTTTTCAAGTCCTAGGAAGGAGAAACTCAGTCTCATCATGTTGACGAGTCTTTCGTTGTAAAAAATTTAACGAGTCTTATGGAAGAATAACTTGGTATCTTTTTCACATTTAAAGAGTTTGAAAAAGAGACGAAAAAGAAAAATCCATCATGTCCCTTTTCATAATTTGTATCTCGAACCCGAAAAGGTAGAAAACAATATTCAAGAGAACCTCTTGACCATGTCGACTAAGGTGTTCCTTTTTCATAAATAGTCAATCTCATCCCGAAAAAATGGGTAAACGTATACTGAGAAGACATCATTTCATTTAATTTTACAATTTCGAAATGACAAGTACTTGGAAGTCTTTTCATTTTTCAAGAGTCAGAAAAGAAATCTCAAAGATGACTCCACCTGGAGGAACAAGTGATATAAAAGGATAGCAACTAGTTCCAGTGACTATGGAACTACTCAAAACATGTAAAGGTCAAGAGGCTGGCTAATAAGACCACTCATTTCAAATGTTCCTTAGGCAAGGGTAAACGACCAAGTGAAAGTGAATTACCGTCCAAAATGATGGTGACAATGGAATGCAACAACCAAGGCTCATCTAGAAAAAATCGACTAATAAAAACGACAATCATGAGAGGTAAAATAGGAATGGTTTCATTTATACACAAGCTTGAAAAATGAGAAACTATGCTTGAGTGTACTTGAAGATGGTTTCATTTTTTCATAGGCTTGAGACATGAGAGAAAACTATGCTTGGATTTGGTTTCATTTTTACACAAGCTTGAAATGGAAACAAAATATTCTTGGATTTGGTTTCATTTTTACACAAGCCTGAAATGGAAACAAACTATGCTTGGATTTGGTTTCATTTTTACACGAGCTTGAAAAAGAAACAAACTATGCTTGAGATAAGTTTACATGCCCCTAGCATAATGACTCAATTCGAGGTACAATTCCCCCAAGCTTCATTTCATTCACCTACGTAGACTACAAGTTACTAACAGGTGGATGGAATGAAGGTTCACTTACGAGATCAAGTGAAAGACTCGATTGGGATTTTATGAGATCTAATCAAAGACTCGAATTGGAAGGGGTTTGTTTCATTTTTTAACAAGCTTGACGCAGGACAAGAACCATGCTCATGACACCTTGTTTCATTTTTTAACGAGCTTGACACAAGTAAAGGAACTCTGCTCATGGAGACTTATTTAATTTTTTAATGATGTTGACATAGTAAAAGAACTATCCTCATGTTCCTTGTTTCATTTTTTAACGAGCTCAACACAAGAAAAGGAACTTTGCTCCAAGACCCTTTATCACAACCCAAAAGAGACCATGGCTTCCAAGAGGTTCTCATCATATGGGAGAACAACACTCTGGAAGGGATCCATGTCTAGGGATCCAAAGGAAAAATCGCGCTCCAAAACCCCGAGCACATGGCGTACTACATCACCTACTAGATCATCATTAGATGTGGGCATGGAACAAGTGGCCACGTAATTAACCTATGGGGGGGGTGATACCACTTGCACATAATAACCATTTAGGGATGATGGTTGATGGGGAGTTGATTCAAGACCAATGAATGTAAGCTGATCAATGATCATAATGCTTCCTTCATGCGGGAAACACATCACTCAGAAGAGAGAATAAACAAGAGTTCCCATGACGTAAACATAGTCACAACCAAGGAGTATATTAAAATCTAAAGGGCCTTGCACAACCATCGCATCTATATAGACAAACTTTCCTCCCAAAGTAATAGGAAACTTAGGAAGGATCCCTAACAGTTGACTGGTTCCTCTGTTAAAAGCTAACAGATTCTGAGTGATGGGGACAAGCTGATGAGAACCTAAATTTTTCCAAGAAGTTGAGGACAAAATTCTAACAGATGCACCCTCGTCTATGACTTTTCTAGGTACGGCCATATGGTAAGCCTGTACTGTAATCTGGAAAGGCACATAATATGGAAGGCGATATCTTGCCAGTCGACTCCAATCAAAAGAAGTGACATGTTGGGGCCTTCGTTTAATTTTGAAAAGGTTTTAATCAATTTTGGCTGACCGAAGGATGAGAAGGAAGTGGGTGGCAGCAACGGTTAGCTTGTGGAGGATTTAGCTGGACAGCAAGGTAGGAATAGGTAGTTGTGCAAGAGTTGCAGCAAGGTGGCAACGGAAGACAAAGGCATCTGAGTGGGCAGGAAGGTGCAAGAGAAGCTGAGCAGGAACTATCAGTCCAGGTGGAAAAAAGGAATATAAAAGGAGAGGATCAAAAAAGAAGAGAGGTTGGCTGGTTAATGGGATAGTTGGCAAGGCTGTTGGAGTTGGTGAGCAGACATCTAGTTGCGGCAAACGGATAGCAGAATGCAAGAGTCCAAGTGAACTGGGCCCTTGAGGCTAAGACCAAACCCATGGATCTGAACCGAGTATTCCATGTAGTTTCTTGCGGCTAATGTCGAAGTTATGTTGTACTATTTTATTGGTAAGTTAATAGAAAGAAGGCTAGACTGGTTGCGAATAATGATATGTATGGGTCCCTTGGTGTGATGAGTTTCTAAAAAATTTAAATGTCCCATCAAATGCATGTATTTAGTAGTTCTTGTGTAATCATTGTTATGTTGTTATCTATGTTTCGTGTGTAATGAATATATATTTGTTATTGGATGATGCCTCGGTTGGTGCTCCCTTGATCCCATGTTGAACCTTTCTTACTTCTAGTCACGGCACGCCTCGGGTGAGACTCCTTACCCCTTGGGTAAGGTGAAAATTTCGGCATTGTCCTATACTACAACAAGCCATTGTTGGCCCTCTGCACCCGAACCCAAGGTCTTTTCTCCCTAATGACTCTTGCGTGCCAACAAATGGTTCCGTTGTCGGGACCTAAAGTTACGAGAACTGGTTCAAAACATGGTGTTGAGGATATTCAAGAGAGAGATGAGGGATTGGTGGAATCATAAAGTAGATCAGTTTGTAGCAGAGCAAGCTACCTATAGAAATCAACCGATCTGCAAGGTGAGTGAGGGG
Source organism: Pinus tabuliformis (assembly GCA_031772625.1). NCBI lineage: Eukaryota > Viridiplantae > Streptophyta > Pinopsida > Pinales > Pinaceae > Pinus > Pinus tabuliformis. The sequence goes on along the minus strand of CM062816.1, from coordinate 1,264,435,768 downwards.
ATTTTATATGCCAATGATACCAATGATCAGTATGAGATTTTCTGGTGCCAAAAGACCTGTACAATTGGTTAAGAAGGCTGAATGGGGTAGAATCAGTCAAGGAGATCGATGATAGTTTTCCGCAGTTGGACTCCATTGGATATCACACTGCTCCAACAATTGGACAATGATCTGACTAGAGCAGACGATTTTTGGGTAAATACTATGGTGGAAGGATGTATAGTTGAGTTTGTTGCAGAGAGTTATCAGTCATTCTCAAAGGAATAAGTTATATTTGCCTCCGGGTTAAGAGGAAGGTTAACACGAGAAGTACAGATGTGGATTAAGATGTTTATGGTAGAAGAAGGATTACTGCCCTCGCCCACCGCAGGGATGGTAGCATAAAACCCCAATACTAGGGGAAGGTAGTAGAGGGGGGAATGTTACCAGTTGAGGAATAGAGATGTTGTTGAAGGGATGGATGTGGAAGAATTGAAGAAAGCTAGAGATGTTAAAGTGCAAAGGAGAGCACTGCTAGTAGATAAGTGGTAGATGAGAGTGATTCATACTCTGGGGAAGAGGAGGATAGCCCCCACCAAGTAGGAGCGGTGATGGGAAAAACCCAAGTCGAGGAGGGGGGAGAGGAAGACACTAGGTAGAGCAAGCTCAGTGATGGGAGATGTAGGAGCCAAAGGAATGAAGAGGGACCTTCCCTATAGGTTGCAGAAGGTGGATCGCAAGAGCAAAGGCCGAGTGGATATGGAAAGGAAAGAGAAGAGGACATGGGTGACGTGATGAGGAGATTACTTGATGAAGGAGAAGCATCCATTAAGAGTTAGTAGCAATACCCTCGAGACATCGGTGGCATTTCCTCCGATCTCCCCCTGGTACCTTATTACAATCTGGAGGGATTTTTAATTAGCTTAGCCAAGGCAGTACGGGTATATAGTGTGAGAAATATAAATCCAGTTTTAATATTGGGAGAAACAAAGGAGCCAGTAGTATTAGTAACTTAGGATTACAAGGATCCCAGTAGCCTGGGAACAAAGGGATTGTGCTATTAGCTTACACCCAAGTCAGTATGGCGTGGTATTTTACCAGATATCTAGAATTTGCGGAAAGGGGAAACGAGGATGTGGAGCAACACTGGTATCTTTGTGAAGCTATTTGGAGAGCACATCAAACTCCATACAATGTCAGGATAATGGAATTTCAGACCACGCTGGGGGAGAGGGCTCTGCACTGGTTTTAAAATGGGTGGAGCAGAACCAGAACCCCACAATAGATGATATCAAGAGAGGATTTATGTAGGGATTCAAAGTACCACAAACAAACTAGTAGGGGCTATCGGAGTTGTGGGAAATCAAGCAAAAGGAGGGTGAGATAGACTGGGAGCTCATGCAAAGATTTAAGGATGCCATCGCTAAGTTGAGTTACACCCTAGACTCGAATCACTAGCCATACTAGTTTATCAAGGCACTCTTGCCCCTAACCAGAACACCACTGACGCAATAGAAAATCGGAACCCTCCAAGATACATTGGAGAAAGCATCCTAAATAGAAGCCATGGCTAGGTATCCTCATGAATACAGGGGAGGGACAAGCTTGCAAGACCCATCGATGATGGGTCTCCAGAATCAGATTGCAAAGTTAACAGAGAATATGAAGGATCTTCAACTAGTATGACCAGCTAGACCCAATGTATGATGCACCCACTGCATGGTGGAAGGGCATGTTGCAAAAGAGTGCCCCAGGTTGTGAGGGATTAATCATCCAGGGGGAGTCGCGGGGTCGTCAAGGACCCCACCAACAGCAGGAGTTATGGCAATAGGAGCACAAGGAGCTTTCCCAGGAAGGAATAGGCAAGAATTTTGCGATATCTATAGAGTGTACGGACACCTGCCACGGATGTGCCCGATATTGTAGAAATAATCGAACATCCCTAATGACAACTATTGTGAGTTCTGCACATCTACAATGCATCACATTGGTCAGTGCAGAGCACTAGATGCTCTAGCAGAATGGCTAGACAGATTGACATTTAGAATTAATGAGTCAAATCAGGGAGGACAAGGAGGAAACAGGTGAGGAGGGAGAACTGGAGGGAGAGGGCCCGTGAGGTGTTACAACTGTGACTAGGAAGGGCATGTCACTAGGGAATGTCTACTCCCAAGGAGACCTTTGTGCTCACAATGCAGGATTAATAACCATTCCATGGAGGATTGTCCAAAACTCATTTCAAAGTGGGAAGAAAGGACTAGGCAGAGGGGGGCTAACCTGGTTAATGCCGAACCCCAGACCGATGACAGTCTTCCCGCAACCAATATTAATATAATCACCCAAGGAGGATAGAATACAGGAGAGGTTCGTAGCACAATGGACCCACCCTTTATTGTTAAAGAAACATCTTCACAGAAAGTATATCAGCCCAAACACCAAAAGAAGTATTATCATGAGGCAGCTAAGTTGATTGAGGGAATGATTGAGAAGAGAGACAACCAGAAACCACAGGATCACGTGCTTGAGCGTGGCCAGATGATTGAAGAATGGTTTAAACTATTCTAGAAGATTGTTGAGGATGAAGGCATGTTGAAAGAGTTACAGAAAAGTTTGAAAGATGCAGTATCCATAGAAGGAGGGGAAGTGGAGCGATCACTCATAAATTTGCCAAAGAAGAATCCCAAAAGAGTGAAACAGAACAAGAGGAGAAGCAGCAAGGCATTTTGAATCAATGTGCAGGTTGCAGGGTTCCAAATAAGGGACACGATGTTAGACTTGGGGTCAGATGTAAACATTCTACCTAGAAAAACATGGGAGGCAATGGGGAATACACAACTGAAATACTTGCCAATTCAACTAAGAATGAAAAATCAATGTTGTATATTGCCCATTGGGAAGTTGGAGAACGTGGAAGTCGACGTGGCGGGGGTGAAGACACACATTGAATTTGAGGTGATTGACATCATGGGGGATAAGGACCCATACCCAATTCTCCTTGGGATCGATTGGGCCTATGAAAACTATGTTAGCATAGACCTAAAGAAAGAACTGATGATTTTCAAAGCAGAATGATTAAGGGTGATCCAAACCTTGGACCCTTGTCAAGGACCTAGGTTCACAGAACCAGTAGATGACAAGGATGAACCAATAATGCTAGACCATCTTTACATGCTCACAGTGGGAAGAGGGAAGATTATATAAATCCCATAGTAGGAGGCTCCGTCATCTGGATAAGTATCTGTCATGCGGAAAGAGTCAATTTTGCGGACAAAACCAACCTCCCTAGAAGCTAAGGCTTTCTAGTGACAAACAAGACAATTAAACACTATCTTTCCCTAAATATGCATTTGGAATACAAGTAATCAGGTGTTTAAAACATACCTTTAGTCCCATGCTGTTTGTAGCAGTCCAGCCTCTCCGATCCGGATGAGCTCCTCCTTCTACATTCACTAACAAGCAAACGATTACATAGCACCTGAATAACTCATAAAATAAAACATATTCATCATAAAGACCAAGGAGTATATGAAACAAATTATGTATAACAACTTGTTGAGAAAAATGAGCTTAATTGTATTAAGTGGAAACAAAAGAAACCATTACAACCAGTGCCTTGGTGTTGTGCAGGTCCCTCCCAGGGTCCAGCAAGAGTTCTCCTTTACTTTGATCAGCTCACCCACTTCCAAATGAAGCTAAGAAAGGATGGGAATCTCTCCTCTCAAGCTCTATAAGGGAGTCCTAATTCCAGCAGCATCTACCCTTAGGAATGTTCAGCTTTCAACCTCTCCTCCCTCTGGCCCAATGCCTGTATTTATAGTGCTTTAGAGGAAGTTAATCATGTCCACCATCAATGGGATAAGCCCCTCTTTGGATGGGATAGCTCCCCTCTTGATGGGATAAGTTCCTCTTTCATAGGGATACATGAACCATCTGGAGGCGCTCAATACACGTCAAACCAACTTCTAGAATGCTCTAGAATCGACCACAAGTAACTTTTTTGAAGTAAAACTTGCGCCTTTTGACCTTTACAGGAGTACGCACCCACCCCTTTACAGACAGAGCATACAAGTACGCAGGTATTGTGAACTTGGGGTGCGTACACGCAGGTAAGGTTAAGAGAAACTGCGTAACCAGAGTTAATTGACGTTTTAAGGACTTTCTCTCTTTTTTGGAGTTTGACATGAGGAGCAGAGGTATAAGACTTGCCAAGGAGGATAGTATGACAGTTGATGGAGCCATACTAACTGCAAATAGTCATGGTGACAAATTTTAGTGTAACAGATTGCCCCCTAAAGTGCGAAGCCTGTAGTAGATTAGGGTTTCATATCATCTAGGAAGGGTGAAGTACTTTATCATTTCAAGGATTATCTTATGGAGAGCCCAGTCGAAACCTGTAAATATTCAACACAAAATACATATGTAAGATCATATCATCACTGAGGTAGGCATTCCCATACTCAGATTGAAAACTTTAACTAACAAACTAACTACTGCTCTGAGATAGGAATGATTTCGCAGTACATCATAATCATAGACTCTTGTAGACACAGTATGGACGCAGCCATCTGTTTATGATTAGTCTACTGTACAATGAATACAAAACTCCTCGCAGCTTGGATGGTGGAAACTAGATCCAGGGTCTTCATTTCTACTTCCCGAAAAGGTACGATTCTATCCATGCGAATAAATGAGTTGATGTCGAACATGGTAGAAACCACTTGATTACCAGTCGATGATGTAAACTGTTAACAAGTGTGAGAGAGACCACCAGTGATGTCAATGGTTCTCAAAGTACCCAGTACAATCCATGATATGTGAATGAATGAGTTGATGTCGAACATTTCACGGAATCCTTCGATCGAAAGTCAATGATGTAAACCGTCGTCAAAGGCAAGAAACCTGCCATTGATGCATGCAGATTTCAAGGTACTGACGATTTCTAGGTCATCTTTCTAGATAATGTGCTGATGTCGATAGAAAGCGACCTGTTGCAGGCAAGCCCACAACACGAAATCATAAATCAAGTTGAAGAAATGTAGCTGTAAGGACTGACTCAAGGATGGTCGAGATGGATGATAGGTATTTTGCAGATGAATGGTTTATTTGCAATGACCTCTTGAACACATAACGACACGACAGATGGTTTGGTGACAATTGACCCAAAGTTAATACCGGCAACCGGCTGAAAATTTTCAATGTGGTTTGATCAACTGTTAGGCAAAGGATTTCCCAACCCAGGTGAATGAAAAGTGTCGTGTTCAAGAGTGGTGATAAGGTTTCTTCTGAGACAAAGGATAACAAATAGGCTCATTTTCCTCTCTTTTCCCCCACCATTTCTGGCAAGTACCTCTTTATTTTTTACAAGCTTGAGGAGGATAACATATGCTTGATTATAAGCTCATCCTTCGGATGAGTCCAACTTAGTTTTAGATTCAAACCCTAAGAAGGAGTGGTCCATTCCTGTTTGTAATCGAACAGGTCCTTTACTGTGAAATTTTAACGAGTCCAGTATAGGAGAAACTCGGCGTTTTTCAATTTTAGAGAGTCTGAAAAAACTTAAGAAGACTCCAGGGTTGAACTTTTTCGTAAATTTGTGTCTCCCAAGCCCGAAAAAGTATAAAATAATACTTGAGAGAACCGCTTGATCTTTTACGACCAAGGAGTACTTTCATGATTAGTGTCTTTGACCTGAAAAGTAAAAAGCGATCAAGGACACGTCATTTTATTTCCAGTATTGAATTTGAAACAACAAAAATCTGGCAATCTTTTCCTGTTTTTACGGTCAGAAAAGGGCTATAAGGGGGCCGTCTTTTAATTCCGTTTTAACGAGTGTAAAAGAAACGCTCGACAATCTTTTCATGTTTTAGGAGTCAGAAAAGGGCTTAAAAGATGACTCTGATGTTTTTGTTTGTGAAAAATGACAATTTTCCCTGAAAATCCTTTTATCCTGCACAAAAAACCAACACATTACTCATACTTGTTTAAGATAGATAAAAATTCTTTGAAAAATACCTTTTCATGGTGAAAAATAAACAAATTTACCATTTATTTACCCAAAAAACCTATAAAAAGCTTTTACCATTTCATTTTTACCATTTTGAGGAGAGAAAAAGGGCTTTTGGCAAGAAACTTCCCGTGGACATTGCAGAGAATCCGACCGTCGAAATCGAACGTCGTCTCATCAGGTATTCTACAACATCCTCCTCTTCATTTCCATCCGTTTAGAATTTGTTTTTAGGCCCTAGTTTCATTTTTTGGAGGCTTTGGGGTTTCAAGGTCCGCTTTTCGAGGTACGCAGGTGCTCCACTGGTGACCTGCGTACCCCGACATTTTCTCAGTTGGGAAAATGCTAGGCGTACGCACCTTGCCTTAAGGGAACCTGCGTACACACACCCTGTTCCTAAAGGCGGGGTGCGTACCCCGCAAAACGAATTTTTAAACCCCAATTTCTTCAAATTGGACCAAAATTTTTGATTTCATTGACTCTAACAGATGTTTTTTGGTGTGTAGATTGCCCACCATGCTTGATTGGTGTGAGAGAGAGCACGAAGATGTCGATTTGGCCGCCATTAATCATCAACCGTCCATTGATGCTTTAAAGTCATGCGGCCTCTACAAATACTGGGCCATACCTGGCATGAGGGCCCAGGTGCGCTTTCTAGAGTGGCTGGTAGAGAGATGGAACGTCTAGGACCAATGCTTTTACATTGGAGGGCACCAACTCGAGATAGAGCCCTCAGATATTTACTTTCTCACTGGTTTGCCCAAGAGGGGCGAACACTTGACTCTGTCCGAGACTGGGCCGGGTGGCCAGTCCATTGCTAGTCTCCGACTAGAGTGGTGCAACACGCAAAACCAGGAGAAGGGGATAGAGATCAAAACTATATCCCGCCCTGAACTTATGGTCATTGCTTTTACAGTTACCAGACTTTGCGGGGCTATCGCTTTGCACATTTCCACTGGATCCCAGATGCGGATGGCGATTGATTGCTATCAAGGAACCATTTTCAACTGGTATGATGCTGTGTTGGCTAACGTAAAAAGCCAACTGACTAAAACCAAAAACGGATAGCTGAAGACCTTTGGTTATGGGGCTTTAGTTGTGAGTTTTGCTTTAGAGAGGATTCCGATGCTGATCCCACAGCATCTCACTGTTGAGGTTGGGCTTCCCCGAGAGCCCAAATTGACGCGATGGGTTGCGGTTATGGCCCGTCATCCTGACGAGGGCACGGAGGTTGTCCAATTTAGACCGGAGTATTTTCACTAGATGGAGGACCAGATCTTCTCTATACAAGATTTTCCTTATGCCGGAGTTGATTTTCGTGGAGATCCGGACATGGTTCTTCCACCGGGAGAACAATGGGATGACACAGGTACTTCATTTTTCACAAGTTTTTAAATTATCTATTTTTTTGTTTTTTATATCGTCTCAAAACTGACAGTAATAATTTTCAAAATGCAGATGTAGGCCCACGTCATCCAGCCAATCTCCGGCCTTTCGAGAGGAGACTACCAGTTGCAGCGGCACTGGTCCCACGGGACGAGGCCAAAGAGACCCTAGCTGAGTTGGAACAAGACCTAGAGCGTCTTACGGCAGACATACCAGAGACTACTATAGATGATATTCCTATCAGGCTTCAGCGCTATGTAGTCGCAATCCCAGGACCTTTTAGGAGGTTCTTGTGTAGGGTGGTGCGTGCAGTGGTGTCGTATAGAGAGCATCACCAGTGATTGGATGGTCATTTTTGTAGACACATGTGACATTTTGGTTTTTTGTACTTATCATTTTTGCCGATCATAAGGTGTTTTTCAACCTATGATCGAAGATGATGTATTTTTTGACACACTCCTATCTATATATGTCATTATTACCGGCTTATCTTGTTAAACATGTGTGATTAAATTTTTTTAATTTTACATGTATGATTATTGCAAATGTCTGTCTAACACTCGAGCTAATGTATTTAAAGACCTTGGAATATGTTGATATTCAATGTAATCAAATTCACGTTCCAAGAGACGCACTCTCAAAAATAACCTTAATAACACTGGATTTCTAATGGCATACACTCTATTAAGCTGTAATACAACGAGTTTAGAATCTAACCTCACTATCAAACTCCGAATCCCGAATGAAATAGATTCAAACAATAATTCAATCACTGCACTGTATTCTGCAATGTTGTTTGTTGTTTGACCGAGGCTCACCCCATGCATAGAAACTAACTCGTCAGAGGGCGAATAGATAACCCAAGCTGCGGAAGAGATATTCCGTGTACTACGACAAGCACCATCAGCAAATCCGATGTATGTTTGGAGAGGCATCGACATCTGCAAACATCAAGCGTAAAACCAAGATAAGCAGAATAACGACGAAAAACACACTTTCTAAGCTAAGCACACTGTTTAAACTAACAAACACACCAGCTAGAAAGAAAAAAAAAAAAAACCTAACCTAACTAAAATCTCCATACCCATCATTTAAGCATAATACCTCTTTAGGTAAAGTCCATTTCTGGGTTTACCCAAAGAGTCCCCGTCAAAATCTACCAGCTCATAGGCCCCTTTTGCTAGCTTTCGCTTGACAATGTAGGGCCCATGCCACATAGGCACGAATTTTCCAGCACCTAATTTATCGTTAGCTTGATCATATAATAGCACTAGGTCTCCTTCCGAAAAATTTCGAGGGGTCACATTCCGATCATACTGAGCTTTCATACGTTTTGCGTGAGTCTCGATTGCCAATGCATCATCACGTCGAGTCTCATCTAATTGAGCTAAGTATAATAAACGCTTCTCCTCTTCAGAAGTAGCTGGGAGTAATTCGACAGCCATTTGAAGTGACGGGATTTCGCATTCAATGGGCAGCACAGCTTCCAAACCATAAACTAGTTGGAAAGGAGTGAACCCTGTTGATGTTTTCACTGAGGTTCGGTACGCCCAAAGCGCGGAAAATAACATGTTGTGCCAATTCGACCGATGAATACCAATGATTCGTTGGATCATGATAACTAAAACTTTGTTGATGGACTCAACCAGACCATTCGCTTGTGGATAATAAGGAGTTTAGCTATCGTGACGCAAACCAAGCTGGCCTGTAAGTTCTGTCATCATAATGTTTCGAAAATGGCGCCCATGATCAATGATTATCACTTGTGGGACACCAAACCTAGCAATAATGTGATTGAATACGAAAATTGCAGTTGTCTTGCCGTCTGCCTCGAATGTAGGCATCGCCTCGGCCCACTTAGTAAAATAATCAACCGCAAGGATGATATACGCATGCCCCCCGGCGAGTGAGGGTTACATGTAATAAAATCAATACCCCATTTGGCAAAAGGACCAACGGCAATTATAGGGTGGAGAGGAGCAGGTGGTGCACGCATCTTGCGATCAAACACTTGACAGTTGTGGCATTTCCGGACCGCAATAATACAGTCTTTAAACAAGGACGGCCAGAAGTAGCCAGCGCGCAATATCTTTTGGGTTGTGGCATACCCAGACATATGACCGCCACACGCTCCAAAGTGACAGTCATTCAGAACCCTTTCAGCTTCCTCATGAGTTAAACAACGTCGAAAAACCAAGTCCGCCCCACGACGATAAAGAGTATCTCCAATAATTTTGTACTGTTGGGACTGGAATCGAATTTTCCGACGTTCCGACTTTGAAAATTCGGGCCGAAAGGATTGGGTCTGGAGATAGACGATTATATCCCCATACCACGGATCTAAAGTGCTGATGAGAAACAAAGATGTGTCCGCAATGGGTTCCTCTACCACAGTTTCTGTGTCAGCACACGGGAAGTCACACATTAACTCTGCAAAAACTAAGGATTTCTTAGACTTAGATTTCTCAAACTCCAAGTCGAACTCTTGCAGGATAACGATCCATTTAGAGTACTTGCCCCCTAGCAATTGTTTAGTCAAAATGTAGATCATAGGGTTGCAATCCGAAATGACTGTAGTTTTACGGAGTAGAATGTAGTGACGAAAACGTTGGACAGCTTGAACGGCTGCCAATTTCTCCACATGTGAATATTTGAGCTCAGTTGGGTTTAAAGTCCGACTAAGGTAATATATCACATGTTCCGTTCTGAATTCGTCTTCCTGAACTAAGACCATTCCAATGGTGGAATGAGCGGCAGCGAGGTACAAAAAGTAATCCTGGTTGTAGTTGGGAGGATGCAGCAACGGTGCATGGGTCAACGCGTGCTTGAGTGCATCAAAATATTTCTGAGCTATCTCATCCCAAGAGAATTGAGCGTTCTGTTTCATCAATCGGGTAAAACCCTTTGTAATCTCGGCGTAGTTAGGAATGAATCGGCGTAAAAAGTTTTCTTTCCCCTGCAAACTTTGGAGTTGGCGAAGACTCGAAGGAGGAGGCAATTTGATGATAGCTTCTACCTTCGAGGGATCGACGCGAATGCCGGCTTTTGAAACTACAAATCCCAGCAATCGTCCCACTTCTATACAGAAGACACATTTGTGTGGGTTCAACCGAATACGATAATGCCTACACCTCATGAAGATTGCTCGTAAATGGACAAGGTGATCAGCTCGATGTAATGAGTGAGCGGGCAAATCATAGAGATACGGTTGCACAATGTGTTTGATGTCATGAAACGCATAAGACATCGCCCTTTGAAAAGTGGCTCCGATGTTCTTAAGCCCAAAAGGTAATTTGCAATAAGCAAATGTCCCCCATGGACAAATGAAAGCCATTTTTGGTTGGTCGGCAGGTAGAATATTGATTTGATTGTAACCGGAAAAACCGTCCATAAAGGAAAATATTTCACTGCTGGCACAATCGTCAATTATTTGATCGATATAGGGTGTTGGGTAGTTGTCCTTGGGACAAGCTCGATTGATATCCCTATAATCGATACATATTCTTATTGTTCCTTGTTTTTTGTTAACCAGAACAATATTCGATACCCAATCCGTTAACGGGATCAGATAAATGAAACCTGCTTTCAACAGCTTCTCAACTTCTGCTTTAATCGCAGCCGCTTTTCGTGGGTGAATCTGACGCAAACGTTGCCGGACGGGTTTAGCGTCTGGGTAAGTCTTGATCTCATGGACAACAATCGCGGGATCAATTCCTGGAATTTCCTCATAGGACCAGGCAAACACGTCGCAGAATTCTTGAAATAGGGCCTTGTATGTCTGAATTTCGTCATCTGAACACGAGGCACCTATATGAATGTGCTCAACAATTCCGGGCTTGACTGAAATGCCAATGGGAATAGTGCGAGAAATGTTTCCCAAATTCAGCTTTGAATCAGGATGTTTCATTGGACTCTGAGCTTCTTTGACATATTCAGCTGTAAATATTGATGAGAAATCGTTTTCAAAACGATCATCCTCAGGTAAAAACGAAGATCTATGATGGAGATCTTCCCATGGTAAATCGTCTACACACAGGACTTCACAAAGTTGTTCGTCAGATGACACAACTTCGGGAAATGTTATTAACTCCGAGGTTGACGTGAAAAGTGATTCCTCACGGACCACATTCATTTGGTCGATTTTGGTTGAACTCGGGTCGGTAAAAGACTGCACGGCTTCATAGGAAATTTCATATGGACTCAAAGGCATAGCATCACCAAATGAGTCTATCTCAGATTCAGAAGGAACGATCCAAGGATCGTCATAAACAATGGTATCTGATGTAATCATATGAATAGATGCAAATGAAGACAAGGCGTTGATTGGAGGAAAAGGAAAAGTTCCCAGTAAACCGACCTCTTTAACTAATCCTACCCCAACATCCTTATAAGGGATAGTCGTTTTACCGACATGCTGGATACTCTCTGAAGAGGCTGGGTCGGATGAAAAGTAAGCCAGCTGGTCTATGGTTACGATCTTGCCATTATGTGGAAACTTTATTACTCTGAAGACCGATGAAACGCCTGCTGTCATAGCGTAAGACCAACTTCGACCCAAGAGAAGGTTGTAGTCTAGAGGGGCATCAACCACCTCCACATCCAGACTAACGGTTTTTCCTTCAACCCCTATAGGCAAATCCTGTAGAATGCCAAATGGATGGAACCCACGGCCATCAAAGGCCTTAAGAATTGTCGGGGATTGATTTAGTGAAGGAGAACCAAGAAATCTCCAGCACTGTATCGACATAATACACATGGAAGCTCCCTCATCAATTACAGTCCGATGAATAGGCCTGTTTTTTACTATCACTGGGATCTGGAAAGCCATCTGATGAGGTAGAAGCGGTGTACTATTTTCTAGATCAAAGATTATTAGGTTCGGGTCCTGAACATCAACAGCTCCTATAGCCGACAAAAGTAATTTGCGTTGTGCTGGGCATGATTGCAGCACTTCCAAAGCCGACATTGCTGAGGGTGAAACAGCTAAATCCTCAACAATGTTGTAATTCTGGGCCGCTCTCGCATGTGGATTGAAAGCAGACTGTCGAAGTACACCCTTGGCAGGCGGTTTGATTACTAAGTCTGGGTTAGGTTTCTCGATCTATAGTGGATCGGAACCGGGAGCTGAGGTTGATGGATTAGAATGAGAAGATTCTGCTTCTTTGCCATCAACAGGACTTTTACTACCATAATCTTGTGATCGAGTCGCAATTCTTACATGAGACATCATCAATATGGGTTCTTCACTGGCACTCGAGGAAGAACCTATCATCTTACTCTCCTGCTTTGGAAATGGATCTTTCAAAACAGCAGGAGTTGGGGAACCTTTGACGATTTTCACAACCTTGGCCCGATGAGGGCAATCACTTGTAAAATGATCCTCTTCACAAATAAGACAAGGATATCGAGGTTTGCGCTTTTCGTCATTGGTTTCCGACTTTTCAGTTTTCTCCTTTGGAGTTTTTTCTGCTTTATTCTTCTTCTTACCTTTCTTTTTCCCACCGGATTTTGATTTAGCCGTAGATGACTCTACAACGTGAATATCAGCGGAAACTTCAGCAGAAGATTCTCCTGTCGGGGAGTCTAGTAAGGTTATAATAGGAGAAGAATTCTTTGAGGATTTCTTCTTGCTTTTAGTATTCACTGTACCAATCATGCCATCAGCGGCATGAGACCCCGAAGGAGCAACAGCGATTTGATTCGACTTAGGAAGATCTGGGATCTTTTCGTGTAACGTACCTTACTGAGTGTAAACTAAGTCAAGGTACTGCGCTTGAGCAATCACTTGCTCCTCAGTAACTACTCTGGCCTTAGCTACGTCTTCAGTAATCTTCGGTAACAATGATTTAACAAACCATTCAGCTAAGATTTGGTCCGGGATAAACACTTTCACTAACCGCCTTCGACGTCTCCATTCATGAATATGATCGGAAATATAAGTGGACGTCGATTGTTTTAATGAAGTTAGTAACTCCGTGCCATTATCATATCTGACCGGCAACTGAAAATGAGTTAAGAACGAGGTAGCTAACTGGCTAAAATTATAAAAAGAGGCCCGTGGTAACTCAATGTACCACTTGGCCGCGAGACCAATGAGAGTACGCTGGAAAAGACGTAAGCGGATCGAATCATCCGAGATGGAATTAGAGGCACACCAGAGGTGGTAAGTCATCACATGATTCGACGGGTCCTCTCCAGACTTACCTTCGAACTTGGGTATGTCAATGGGCAACTTATTTGGCATTGGCGGCCAAAACGGAAGATAATTTATTGGATCGTTCGTTAGGCGCGACAAGTCTGGTAAATCCAAAGTTGCGATAAACGGTAATTGCCGATTAGGATCCCTAAAACTTTGGGTCACAAGACCAGTCCCAGGAGGAGGATATCCGGGATAACTTGGAATAGGAATCGCATTCGGGATATTGTATCCTCCCGGAAAACCAGGATTAACCGGACCGTACTGGGGTTGTTGAGGTTGTTGATAAGTGTACCCAGGATACGGTTGATACTGGTAAACTGGCTGCTGGACAGCAGGCCCGTATTGGTATTGTCCCTGGTACGGTTGATAAGTGAATTGTGGTTGACTAGTGACAACCGTACTTAAACCAGGTTGTCCTACAGGCATCTGAACCGTAGTTTGAATCATGGATCCAGACAATGGTAAAGATGTTTGAGGAGTAGTTACAGAGACAGTAGAAACTAGAGCTGTCGATACTCCAGAAGTAAGTGTGGTAGACTGAACAGATGTTGCGGTAGTTGCAGCAGTCGTTTGAGATGGAGTACTAGGGGCAATAGGCCCAGACTGAGAAACTACCGAAGGTACAGAAGTTTGAACATGAGACTGGACTGGTTGCTGGGGTGAACCAGAAACTAAGGGTTGTCCAGCTTGAGATGACAACTGTACACTTGGCTGCAATACCTGTTGAACTTGCGATGGATCCCACACTATGTTCATTCCGGGGTACTGACCCATGACAGGTTGAGGATATTGAGATCCATAACCGGATTGAGGGTAGGATTGATAATTGAAAGGTACATTTCCCGTACCTTGAACATAAGATTGACCTTGGGGTGGTTGATAACCTTGACTCGAGTACTAACCTTGGGGTAGATACCCTTGAGGTAAGTACTGATACTGGGGTTGACCTTGAGGTATAAATTGATACTGAGGTTGACCTTGGGGTACATATTGAGGCTGGGGTTGACCTTGAGGAATATATTGCACCACGGGTACATATTGTCCTTGAGGTTGCCCCCAGGCGTTAATTGAGGCTGCCCCCCAGGCGGTAACTGGCCACCTTGAGGTTGAGAACTGGGAATTGAACCTGACATCATGTAAATGTCTCCTACACCCAACGGTTTATTACCATCGTTTCCAGTTAATGACCCATGTTCAATGGGTTGAGGAGATGCTCCCGCAAAAGTACCAAAAAGTGACTGATACCCAGAGGGAACAGAAGGACCGCCGTACAAAAAAGATTCAGGAGATTGAGTAAACATGGACGACTGACCAGACATATTTACAGGAGTATAAATACCTCCAGGTGGATAAGGAGTACGAGGTGGAGAAAAACTTGACCCTGAGTTGTCCAAATAATTAGTTAACGAAAGATACCAAGTAGTACTTCTAGGTGGACTGTAAAAAATGGATTCACGCTCCCTTAGATCAATAGTAGGTTGATCTTCAGGGATAGGGACGCCTATTTCTTCTTCTGGAGCAAGTTCTTCAATAGCTATCAAACCAGAAGGAAGATTTTCGGTGATGACTCTTTCTACCCTAGGTGAATCAGGAGCACTAGAAGTTGGAGTAACAGGTTCAGATATCTCAGGTTCTTCGCCTATATCACTAGTAGATGAAAAACTACCAGCAAGCTCGGAAACTGCAATAGCTTCGGGATTATAACCTGTTTCTAGACTTTGGTAATCAGGATGAACTACCAACGAAGACTCTCCTTCTTCAGGTGAACCTACTTTACTGCCACTAGGAGTTACAAGGACTTTCAAACCTTCGTAATGACACGGGACGTCTTCAGGAGGTTGGCCCCGAAGTCTACGGGACTTCCTCAACAAATCGGCCACGGTTACAATCTCAGGTGACTGGCCCCGAATTCTACGGGACTGTCTCGGTAATTCAGCCACAGTTAAAAACTTTTAACTACTGCACACGCAAACAAAGTAAAATCTCAAAGCAAACCGCCTAAAGTCTCTAAAGAACCAAACAAATTCGAATCACACGCCTAAAGAATCTAGGGCGTCAAACCATACACAAACAGTATCCTTCCGGACCGAAAACACTAGTTGGTGATGAAGCCCAACATCGTCGAATTCAGTACAGAAGTGGCGGGTGGAACAGTTACCTGGCAACCTGCTTAATGAATAGACCGGCACAAGTTCCTCCACTTTAACCGTCTCGAGTGAAGTGAACCCCCCGGAAAATCCAAGTGAGTCTAGCCGACGTCTGCTCCAGGTACAGTGGGATCTTCCCTCCACCGTCACCTTGGGTGGAACCCTAAAGATAATGGTCACTAAGGTCACCAACAGCAACAAATACACCTGGGGGAACAGTCTACGATCCGATAGCACGCAAGGGCAGAGTATCAAGCTCAATCCCCTTGCCGGCTCCTTGACAATAATCCAAGGTTTACCGACAAGTGACCCCAGGCTCCTCGACAATAATCCGAGGTTTACCGTTTGTAGTACGTGCGTATCTGGCGTCGTTCCCAATGAAGGAGGATTGATCCCCTCACTGGTTCAGACACGATCTCGTGCTTCTCCTTTAAGAGGAGCTTTCCCAGAGCATAAATGTAACAGTTGGATTTATCCTACCACAAGATGAGCTACTTGTTTGGTTTTGCTGTCTTGGAGAGTTAATTACTCTCCTACTCCAAGACACTAGCCTGATCTATGTTGGTGTTTCAGAGCCCTAGTAAATAAAAAGTTACTAAGTTAATTTTACTTTAAGCGTTAATTTTTATGGCTTTCCTTTAGGACAAAAGGTAGTGGAGATGAAACTGATGGTGTGTAGACTCGACTCAAATCCACTAAAAAGATGCACCTAGGATGATTTATACTATTTTTCTTTTTTCAATGAATTCCCTAGCTAAGAGAGTTGGAGAATGCAAAATTGATATAAAGACGACTTTCTTGACAACGAAAATCAAAGAAACAATCTCTTTATCTTTTCCAAAGCATACAACACATGACCACTAATTATTTCACGAAAATTCCTTTCTCTTTTCAAAGACTTCAAATGCTACTAAAACAAACTTTTCTTCAAAAGAGATTTTTTGTATTTTTTCCTATATTAACAAAGCATGTAAGACTACTTTAACAAAAATCAAGTTTAAAAAAATCTATGACAAATCAACTCTTCCTAAAAGCAAATCTAAGAGAAATTCACCTAAAATCAAATCTAATGAGGCAAAAGCCTACCAAGTATAATTCCAGGATGTTTTACTCAGTTACAATTCAACCAAGGACTCGTTCATGCAGAATCATAAACCAGTCAAAAACAAAAATCAAAATCTTTTGTTCTTTTTCTTAAGAATGAAATTCACAACTTTAACCAACAAGCTTTCTCAAAATTCCGCAAAGAGACAACACAAAGGTAGGTTTCTCACACAGGTGGATTTTATGAAAGGTCCGACTTCTAAGAAGACTGAAAAGACCAGGGAGATCCAAGGTTTTACAGCTTCTAAAGCCAAAGTCACTACAGGACCAATGTAAAAATCAAACCCTAGGGCTAGAACTTCTATGAATTTCACTAAAACCCTTGATACTAATGAAACAAGCTTAGATGAAGACTTCTGACAGGTAACCAGTGGATCTGGGCAGCAAAAAACAAATTATAAACAAAATCTAAGAAGCAAAAAGGAAAAATTGAAATTTTCTCAACTTTTGACAGGGTACGCAGGCAGCCTGTTTGCACAGGTGCGTGTACGCTCTGTGTACAAAGCTGCAGTGCGTACAAGTACGCACTGTGCTTAACGCAAAGGCTATGTACTTCTAGCAAAACCAAGAAAAGTAAAATCTAACTTAACCCTAAGCTATTCCACCCAAATTCACAGTCAATCAGCTAAAAACCAGAAAGAAAACGACTTTTCTCAAATCAAAGTATCAATCAAAAGAGAAATCAAGCAAATCCATGGATTCCCCAGTGGAGTCGCCATTTTGTCATGCGGAAAGAGTCAATTTTGCGGACAAAATCGACCTCCCTAGAAGCTAAGGCTTTCTAGTGACAAACAAGACAATTAAACACTATCTTTCCCTAAATATGCATTTAGAATACAAGTAATCAGGTGTTTAAAACATACCTTTAGTCCCACGCTGTTTGTAGCAGTCCAGCCTCTCCGATCCAGATGAGCTCCTCCTTCTCTTCGAAACCTGCATTCACTAACAAGCAAACGATTACATAGCACCTGAATAACTCATAAAATAAAACATATTCATCATAAAGACCAAGGAGTATATGAAACAAATTATGTATAACAACTTGTTGAGAAAAATGAGCTTAATTGTATTAAGTGGAAACAAAGGAAACCATTACAACCAGTGCCTTGGTGTTGTGCAGGTCCCTCCCAGGGTCCAGCAAGAGTTCTCCTTTACTTTGATCAGCTCACCCACTTCCAAATGAAGCTAAGAAAGGATGGGAATCTCTCCTCTCAAGCTCTATAAGGGAGTCCTAATTCCAGCAGCATCTACCCTTAGGAATGTTCAGCTTTCAACCTCTCCTCCCTCTGGCCCAATGCCTGTATTTATAGTGCTTTAGAGGAAGTTAATCAGGTCCACCATCAATGGGATAAGCCCCTCTTTGGATGGGATAGCTCCCCTCTTGATGGGATAAGTTCCTCTTTCATAGGGATACATGAACCATCTGGAGGCGCTCAATACACGTCAAACCAACTTCTAGAATGCTCTAAAATCGACCACAAGTAACGTTTTTGAAGTAAAACTCACGCCTTTTGACCTTTACAGGAGTACGCACCCACCCCTTTACAGACAGAGCGTACAAGTACGCAGGTATTGTGAACTTGGGGTGCGTACACGCAGGTAAGGTTAAGAGAAACTGCGTAACCAGAGTTAATTGACTTTTTAAGGACTTTCTCTCTTTTTTGGAGTTTGACATGAGGAGCAGAGGTATAAGACTTGCCAAGGAGGATAGTATGACAGTTGATGGAGCCATACTAACTACAAATAGTCATGGTGACAAATTTTAGTGTAATAGTATCCGAAGCTCAAAGACTAGCTCTGAAGCTGCATGGGATGCATGGAAGCAAGGTGGGTATGAACTAAACACTAGACGATGTGCAATGGTAACCCAAGTAAATTGGATATGAATGGAGATAAGCGACTATCCCAAATATTATGGCCTTGAACCAGTGGACACCTTCTTGAATAGGGTATACCAGGAAATAACAAAGGATCAAATGATTCCCTTTCTTGATATCGCCCTCATGGAAACACCAGTAAGATGGTGGAAGATGCACCATAATGCACTAAGAGACTGGACGAGCATCAAGCAAGCCATGAAGGAAAGATTTTCCCAGGAGGAAGATCAGCCATAGGATAAAGCAAGGTGCAAGGGGGATTCAAGTCTCGAGAAGCACATCGAAGATTGCATAACCAATTGGAAGAGCTAGGGAATGTCGAAGGATCAATGGATATGCGCATTTATACATACCCTCAGAATTTTCCCCTGAGCTTGGTATGTACAAGAGGAGCTATGTCGGCAGATGACAGATTGGGATTCTTTGGAGGTACAGTTTGTTAGCAACTTTTCATGTAGAGGTAATGAGGCACACATGACAGAGGCACTCGAGGTGATAAAATGGGTTATGTTCACCCCAGAGCCATTGGTTGAAGGAGGGCCTGATGAAAATTTTCTACAATATCTGTACGACATGGAGTCACTAAGATATGTGACCTGTGACAAGGTGGATGCAGAGTGAGAGGAGGATGGGTTGGATCGATTGAGACACCTAACCTTCAGGGAAACGGAAGGAGAGAGGGAAATCCAGGAGAGCCCCTCAATAGGAGGTGCCCACCTTCTACCAATGAAACTAATAAAACAAAATGATTGGACGGAGGATAAGCCCAAAATATCATCTATGGAAGACTACTGGGACAAACAGACCACAAAATAATTTTTTTTACCTATTACAGGAATATCAGGACCTGTTCCCAACCTCAGTAGTAGAGTTGAAGGGGATAAAAGGAAATATAGGGGAAATGAAGATTGTTTTGAGACTGGATGCCCGACCGGTAAAGCACAAACCGTATAGATTGAACCCAAGGGTGAAGGAGAAAGTTAAGAAGGATATTGAAAAAATGTTGGAAGCAGGAATTATATTCCCGATAGATGAAGCTGAGTGGATAAGACCAATAGTCATACAGAACAAGAAGGACGCAACCAAGATTAGAGTATGTGTTGATTACAGAAGCCTTAACAACGCATGTGTGCATGACCCGTTCCCGGCACCTTTCAGTGATGAATTCCTAGACAATGTGGTGGGGAACGAAGCATATTCGTTCACAGATGGATTTTCGAGTTACCACCAAGTTCAAATAGCTGAGGAGGATAAAAGAAAAGCAACATTCACTACTAAGTGGGGGTCATATGCATACAATCTGATGCCATTCGGGCTAAAGAATGCACCAGCGGTCTTCTCAAGGATTATCATAGCTGCATTCTGAGACTATATTCACAAGTTTCTAGAGGTGTACATGGATGACTAGATAGTGCATAGTATATTAAAAAAACACACCATCTTATTAAGAGTAATGTTTGAAAGGTGCAGGAAACTACAAATTTCTTTAAACCTTAAGAAATTTATCTTCGTAGTCCCATTTGGAACACTACTAGGCCAGACTGTCTACAAGGATGGAGTATGTGTAGACCCAGCGAAGGTTGCGAAAATTGTCCACATGGAACCACTGCAAAACATAAAACAACTAAGATGAACTCTGGATCATACTGGGTACTACCGGTGATTCATCAGGAACTACACATCAATCACAACCCCAATGGAAGAATTGCTGAAGAGAACGGAAGAGTTCATTTGCACTGAGGATTGTTAGACAGCTCTGAATAAGTTAAAGGAAAGGCTGGTAAGTGAACCTATACTCGTATATACTGATTGGAACAAAATGTTCCACGTGCACATCAATGCATCAAGTATAGCATTGGAAGTGGTCTTAGCACAGCTAGGGGAGAATAATATGGACCACCTGGTGTATTATGCTAGCAGAAAGTTGTCATCTATGGAGAGAAACTATACAACAACCAAGAGAGAAGCCCTGGCAATGGTTTATTCTCTCCAAAAGTTCAGGCATTATTTATTGGCTGCACCATTCAAATTATTTATAGACCATTCCATGCTCAAATACTTGGTAAACAAGATAGTACTAGAAGGGAGAATATGCCGATGGTTGTTGATTTTCCAGGAATTTACTTTCGAGGTGGTCATAAAACCTAGCAGACGAAATGTGTGACCAGACCACCTCTCGCGACTAGAGACATGGGAGAATGAAGGAGTAGTGGATTATCGATTGCCTGACGTCGACTTATTCATAATAGAGGAAATCCCAGATCACCTAGAAGAGATCGCCACATTATTAACAACAACTCATTTCCCAAAAGGATATACGGTAGCACAAAGATGACACTTGGTAGTAAGGGCAATAGATTACCAACTAATCGCAGGACACCTCTACAAGATGGGCTTAGATAAAATACGAAGACACTGCGTCTCCAGCATGAAATAAATGATGTGCTATGGGAATGCCACACGGAGGTTGTAGGAGTCCATGTGGGAGGTAAAGCCACTACAAGAAAGATACTACATGCAGGACTCTGGTGGCCAACTATTCATAAAGATTCTAAAGAATTTGCTAAGAGCTATGACATCTGTCAAAGGGTCAAAAAGCCTTCGCGACGGCATGACCTACCTCTACATCCTATCCACACAGTGAAAATATCTGATAAATGGCAAATAGATTTCATTGGCCCCATTACACCACTGGCGAGGTACTCGCGAGCGAGATACATAATAATAGCAATAGAATACCTCACCCAGTGTGCATAAGCAACAATCGTCAAGGATTGTACAGCAGAAACAAATGCAAGGTTTATTTTTGAGAACATAGTCTCAAGGTTTGGATGCTCGAGGAGCCTCACAAGCGACTAGGGAATGCACTTTCTGAATGAAACCATTGAGACTCTGTTGAGGACCTTCATGATTCAACATAAGAAGAGTAGCCCTTATCACCCACAAGCTAATGACGCATTTGAAGCATTCAACAAAATCCTAGAGAAAGGGCTAACAAAGGTCATGTCAACCAACATGGACGACTAGGATGAAAGAATACCTACAACTCTATGGGCATACAGGACAACATTAAAGAGAATTCATAAGCAAACTCTGTTTCAGCTAGTATATGGAAGGGAAGTTGTGGTTCCAGCAAAATTTATATTACCAAGTATGTTCATATCTGAAGCCACAGTAATGACAGACAACATAGCTTTGCGGGACAGACTGGGTCAACTATTGAAACTTGACAAAACCCAGTTCCTAGCCGAGTTTCATCAGTCAGTGGAGCAGAGAAGGAAAAAATCTTGGTATGATAGGAATATCAGGAAGAAGACTTTTTAAATAGGGGAACAGGTACTCCTATATGATAGTAAGTTCCAGAAAATCCCAGTGAAACTACAAATGCACTGGTTAGGCCCATTTATAGTCACGGAAATTAGAGCTTCGGGAGAATTAAGGCTTGCACACCTGGATGGAGTCCTATTGCATGGATGGGTGAATTGCACACGCCTGAAGCCCTTCAACAACACATAACTCAAAAAAAAAAATGGAGGGGGGGTCTCGGAAATGAGCCCGCAAGTAGATAGGAAGTAATAAGAATTAGTCAGTTAAACTAATCCACTAGGTCAAAACTAGTCTTGTCATAAAAATAAGCAGAAGGATAATAAGGTTGCGGCAGCAACTTCAGCATGCCACAACCCATTTGTGGTCGGTTGGGGAAAGAAGAGGTAGAGTTAGTAGTCACACATGTAATCCCAGTCAGCAAGGTACGCGTGGGCAGGCACTTTTTCCAAACTTTATGATCATATGCTGTACCAATCCTTTCCACCGTACCGATAGTCATTTCCATATTAAGTAACTAATAATGCAACTGTCAAAGTAGGAGCCGAAAAAATGTTTCCCATTAAGCACAACATTAGTTAATAAATAACCCCATCACAGCAAAATAAATACGCCATGTAGCCCACTCTATACTTTCCCAGTACACATCATGGTTGTCACTCCCAGGTCGGCAGACGGTGGCAAGGTATAGCTAGAACACATGGGAAAGTTGTCGAAGTAATTAGTTGCTAAGGTCTATTCAGTCAGGAAACGTCATGTTAGGTTTGGCTACTTAAATCGCAGGATAATGAAGGGCATTCCAGAACTTCAATCTCAAATAGCAAAAGAATTACAGGGCCGCTCTGAAGAACAGTTACAGAGACAGAGAAGCAGGAAACCTCACGTGCATATTTTTTATCACAGGTGAAAGGAAATGGCAAAAGGAATTGTATCCATTCCGCAGGACACATTAGATGAAAGAATTGCAGTGGTTGATAATTTGTATGGAAAATATGACAATGCGAATTTGGTCAACAATGATTTTACAAAATGTTTCCAGATCCCAGCAATGAAAAGAGAAGTTTATGCAGAGGAATTCCAGAAGGAGGATGGCACCAAGACCTCTAGGATCAGGGAGGATTTTAAAGGGATACAGAGATCTACGTTACTCCATTTGAGGAATTTACGTGTGTTCGTCACTCAATTCGCCACTCTAGTGTACCAAACGTTTGGCGAGAAGGATGCACAGCAAATCACTATGGTTGGACAAGGAGTATCCCATCCATGTGGAGGATATTAGTTGTCTAACAGATCTATCCACGGGAGGGAACGCATTTAGCACAACATTCCAAACAGGGGCTAAGAGAGCCAAGAAGCAGACTGAGGATAATATCTATGCCAGATATGGGACTGAGTGGGGTGGGGGAGGAGTGAAGCTGGATATGATCAACAAGGTCGACAATAGGTTTTCCTACTACATCATAGCAAGAAAAACAACGCGAAACTTTACAAAAAATGAATGCACCTTGGATGCAATTTCAGTGGCGGAACATTGTTGCCAGGGAGAGGTACTTAACTAGTCTGCATTTGTTTTCAACAAGCTATTTGAAGCTTGTGAAGATGTGTACAAGTGGGGTACCAATTTCGTGTTTGGGTACATTTTGATGTCATTGGCAATGTGGAATTGGAGGCTGCCGAAGGAGAGGGAAATGGTGACCATCATCAAAGGCCAACCAATAGCACTCCGTTACAACCCATGGAGGGCATCAGGAGACCCCAACACAAAGGAGATAATTGAAATAGCTTTCAAGGATTAGTACGAGAAGATTCTAGCCACCATAAGGTAAATGGAGAGGATACCAAAGGCTCTACTCAATGAATTTGCAAAAGAGCTCTGGTTTGGAGCCTCACATGCGCACACCTACCTGAGACTGTGGTGTGTCCACCTAGAGACATTTAAGATGAGGCCACAGAGGTTTGTACTAACAACAAAAGTGCTGCACAAAGAGGTGGGATCATGGCTGAGAGTGACATGTGAAATCACATAAGGAAATACAAATATCTTTTTGGAGCCTTGAAGAAGTAGCCACAAGGGGGAGATGTGGCAGAGAGCAGTAGGAAGCAACCAGTCAATGATGAACTCCAACCAATGGTGCTTTAGATGGAGGAGAATATGTTCGAACTCAAACAAACAATTGCTAGTTTTGAATCAGGTGAGAGAAATTATCCTACTCAATTTCAAGGCTCTACCATGTTTTCTCCTATTATAACAGCCCTGTTGGCCATGAAACTCCCCACTAGAGTATCCCAGGTGCCCTCCTAGCCAACAGTCCCCAAGCCAAAGAAAGAACAAGTTGTCCATAGTCCAGCTACCAAAAAGATGAAAATTGTTCCACCAGCCCTGATTGTCGACCTTACAAATGAGACCGAGCATTCAGTCTCCACAACCCCCATAGTTGAAGAGATTCCCACCTTTTCCACTGCTTTACATCAGTCATGGGAGTCTTCCCTGCACACAACCTCCACCTCTGCAACCCTGTCAGAGACCCTCCCAGCAAGCTGACGAAAGACAACTATGGAAACAGAAGTTCAGTCAGTCGAGTGAGTAGAGGGCACCACTCTTGCCAATGGAATATAACCAAAATCACTTGTATCACTGACGCTTGGGTTGGACCCACCACAAGGGGGAAGCCTAGAGGCTATTCTATAGGAAGCAAGGATTGAACCGTACCTTCCACCTTTCCCTATAAATCTCACAGTAGTCCCGAACCCTAGCATCATTCCACCCACTCCAAAATTCACTCCACAGTCACAGCAAGCTCATTTTCCCGCCTCCCACTCCGAAAAATCCATCTCTAGTGGCCTACCCATCCAACAGCAGTTCCTTGAAACCAATACAATGTAGGCTGACACATTCTAGCACTGGTCGTCAGCCCAATTATTTACATTGATACATTAAGTAGTGCATAGGGTCGAAAGGATCCATGAGGATCTGGCTAAGGAACATGAATAGTAAGCAAGCTGGTTGCATGAAGTAATAGAAGAGTGCGATCACCTGCGACAATCAAATTCAGATTTTCAAGCCCATGTTGATCAAATCAAACAACGATTCCAGACATTATGGCCAGCAATCATTGAGGGAAACACAGAGGGGTCAATGGACATCACGACATGCATGCTTGTAAAATGTTGTGACCACATCTAGGCGGCATGCTTGAACCTGGTAGCTACCAATGCCGACATGAAGAAGAAGCTAGAGATGGTGAGGTTCGCACTGTTAGACCTAGTGGAGATCTACACGAGGACGGTTGAGGGAAAAATCGCCGAAGTAGAAGCAAAGGAACAAGCCTTAACAGACAACCCTCACCGATGGCTACGCTCTAATGAACAAAGTCCATGACTGGCCAGGAGGCCTGGTGATGAATAATCACTCAGTCTATCTAATAAGAGAGAAAATAAAAACCCTATTCACCACCACAAAGGACTATACAAACCCTGCCCAACTGCAGCTGATCACTGACCAGATTGATGCCATCCAAGCCCAAGTTGATAATATTGAGGAGGAGTCCACAAATACGAAGAAGGTAATCAGAGATCTACAGCCATCGGTTCAGATGCAGGTTTTGACTCTAAAGGAGGTTTGTGACTCTAGCGGATAGAAATGGAGTGACCTACAAAGCCAATAGCCAACAGAGCTAATGTCGAATTTGACCGAGGCATTCACTCAACGTGTTGATGCAATCCTTGCCCGATGGGACACTTCCATTCAAAGATACAGAGACTTCAAACAATAGACCACGACCATTATTCCAAAGTTGGAGCCTTTGTTTGGAATGGGGGAGCCTCAAAGGTAGGAAAGTGTAATAGAGACAGATGCCACTTCATGAGCAATGGCCAAGGCAAAAGAAGCACCAGACCAGCTATTAGTAAAACTAGCACAGTTGGCAGTACAAACACCACCCATAGATCCAATGGAAATACCAGCAGAAACGACCGAGGTTGAAATGAATTGACTCAGGGATGAGTCAAAGGATTGTGGTCGGGGCCTATTGGGGCCTTCGTTTAATTTTGAAAAGGTTTTGATCAATTTTGGTTGACCGAAGGATGAGAACGAAGCGGGTGGTAGCAATGGTTAGATTGCGGAGGAGTCAGCTGGAAAACAAGGCAAGAACAGGCAGTTGCACAAGAGTTTCGACAAGGTGGCAACATAAGACAAAGGAAGCCGAGTGGGTGGGAAGGTGCAAGAGCAACTAAGTAGGAACTGTCAGTCTAGGCGGCAGAAAGGAATATAAAAGGAGAGGGCCAGAAAAGAAGATAGGTTGGTTGGTTAATGGGATAGTTGGAAAGGTTGTTGGAGTTGGTGAGCAGACATCTGGTTATGGAAGACGGATAACAGAATGCAGGAGTCTAAGTGAACTAGGCCCTTGAGGCTGAGACCGAACCTGTGGATTTGAACTGGGTATTCCTTATAGTTTCTTGCAGCGAATGCCAAAGTTGTATTGTATTGTTTTATTGTTAAGTTAATAGAAAGAAGGCTAGACTGGTTGCGAATCATGATATGTATGGGTCCCCTGGTGTGATTAGTTTCTAAGAAATTTCAATGTCCCATCAAATGCATGTATTTAGTAGTTCTTTTGTAATCGTTGTTATGTTGTTATCTCTGTTTCGTGTGTAATGAATATATATTTGTTATTGGATGATGCCTCGGTTGGTGCTCCCTTTATCCTATGCTGAACCTTTCTTACTTCTGGTCGCAGCACACCTCGATGAGACTCCTTACCCCTTGGGTAAGGTGAAAATTTCGGTGTTGTCCTAGACTACAACGGACCATTGTTGGCCCTCTACGCTCGAACCCAGGGTCTTTTCTCCCTGATGACTGTTTCGTGCCAACATGACCAAACTACTTGGAGGGGGTGTTGTAGGAACGTGAGAGTTGCCCTCTTGCTTGATGGGAATAGGAGAAATTCTCTCATGCACCTCGAGAATAGAAGGATTTATCTCTAGTTCATTCGAAAATGAAAAAACCAGAAGAACTTGAGTAGTATGAGGTTCACTCTCTACTGGAAAGGTACAGTTAACTAAAGGTGGAGCCAAGTCTATTGTTTTCTCAACCAATGGTTGGTAGAGAACGGACTCACGAGACTCACTTTCAGAGAGAGAGAGATTGACCAAAGATGACTTTTGATCAATCATAGGATCAACTAGCAAAGGATTAGGGGAAATATTTCGATACCCTGTCGAGAGACGAGGTTGGGAAGCTATAAGGTTTTCCAACTCTTTGGAAGCTTCATCCATAAGAGGATAAAGGTGAATGGGATGATTACCTTCACACAACTTACAGGGAAATTTCAATTTTCCCTTTTTCCCATGGGATTTACTGTTACTAGTTGATGGTTTGTCATCAGCATGATCACCATAGGCTAATGAAAAAGTTTGATGTGAACCTATGGACCACACTTCTAAGACCTTGGGAATACCAGGAAAATTTTGAAGAAGGTGGTCACCCTTACATAACATGCAAGGGAAGTTTACTTTTCGGGGCTGGTTGGGATATTTTTCTACATTAGTTACATCTGTAGAATGGCTGCTTGGTTTCCCCCTTGCTTATTTTGCTTCTTCTTCCTCATCCTCTTCTTCTTCTTCTTAGCTTCCTGATTACTAGAATCCAAACTTTCACTAGGCAAATAGGAAGAACGAGGTGAAGAAACAGGCAAAGAAGGTGAGGGGTCAACTTTAGGATCAACATGAATTTGATGTTGTTCAGGTTGAGGAGAACTCGATTGAAAAATATTTTGAACACTCGGAACCACTGTGGTCAAAAATAACCAAACTGGAAAACCAATGGTCAATCCAGGAAGGGACAACGTTGCCATATAAGGAGCAGTGGTATTTCTGAAAGAAGGAAAAGGACTAGGATTCCCATCAAAGGGGTTTCCTTGACTGGTAGACTTAGGAAATGTTGCCATTGGTATCAACCTAATATCTACTAAGTAGTATTTTCACAGGAAGGATGTTTTTCCGTGGTCAATTAATTGATTTTAGAACTTAAAAAAAAAAAAAATTGAAAAGGGGTAATCTAGGCAAAAGGGTTTACCAAGTATCCATGAACCACAATATACACCTCAATCGAAACCAAGGACTTAACGTATGGTGGCCAATCTCCCCAAATGTTGTGTTCAATGTATCACTTTTACAAGGTGGCTGACTCGGTTACCTGTGGATAAATGATAGCAAACTAATGGGGTCTCCCAATATATACGTGATGGTACGTGGAGCACAAGTCCATGTTAGCATTGTCTAATGCAAAACCATTCAATGAGAGCATCCCTATATACTTTTCATACTGAAGTGCCTCTGATATACCCGTAAGTACTGGAGAACCTTCTATATACTTCCATACTGGGACCGGATTTCACCCCATGGATACACTGCAGGCAGTTAACGACAACTGCTATGTTTTACGATGCTGAAACATGTCTATAGCCTAGACCTCTAGATATTTGTGTTAAGTGAAAAATGCTCCTTAGGTTAATTGAGGTGAATTTACGTTAATATTGAATTAAGTTTACGTTTTGATGGCTCAACAATGTCACCTATTCCTAGAATGCAACTAAATGATGAAAATGAAACTTTTTCATTCGATGAAGGCTAATGTAACAAAGGAAGAGAAACAACCAAGAAATGCATAAAACAATCCAAAATTCATCAACACAACTCTTTCCAATGCAATATGTAAAAATGAAATCTAATCTTTCATTCTACTAACAAATGCAATGCCATAGAAATGAAAATATTTTTCCTTTCACTAAAGATGCAATAATGATCTTCCTTTCACTTTAATTCAATCAATGCAAAAGAATGCAAAAGTAAAGGGAAATGAAAACAATTCACTAAACATGAAAATATCCTCCACTTTATGATTTTGAATGCAAAAAATGTTTTGAAAATACTTAAATGATAAACATTTTCACTTTCTGAAACATAAGAATGATAACAAGCACATTTTTTTCAGCTCAACCAAGCAAACAATTCGTGACCTATGCTTGACATTGGAAGTAAAACGATCTTCAAAGCATCAATAGTATTTGACACTAATGAAAACAATTTCACACTAAAGAACCAAAAGCAATGTAAAAGATGTCCTGATACAGAATATTCTTGAACAAGATTAATCAATCTCTGAGATGCAGATCAATCAATGAGTTGAGGGTGAGCTAGAAACCCTATAAACCCTAAGAAGAAAACAAGCTTCAAACACACAAAAACCAAATCAAGGGATAATTTGAGTCAATCAAGCATAAAAACCAAGACAAACACACCATAGGCACACTGGAAAATAAATTATAGAGAACAAAAACACTGAGAACAAGAAGGAAAACCCTAATTTCTCTTATGCTCTGGGATCATCACGCCTGTTATAGCCAGAACAATGATGAAAGAGTAATAATCACGACTATAATTAAAGAATCCACGATGACATCGCTACTGTGATGGGTAAACCCATGATGGGCGACAAAAATGAAGGAAAAACAAAAAATCTTCAAGACCAGACAAAACTCAATGTCCTCGAGCAATGAACAACAACTGAAAATAGTTACAAAAAAAAAAACAAGCTAGAAAACTGACGATTGGTCAAACTCATCAAAAATTCAAGGTGAAGGATTGGTTGAAAAGGGTTATAGCTTCCCCATTGGAGTCACCATTTTTTTGTCTGGGCAGTCCTCTCTGCAGATAGAGATGATCCCTCTAGCCTAATGAGTGGGACTAGCAACCTACGTGACAATCTACTAGACACTTTCCTAAGTTACAATTGAAAAGAGAGACGAAGAAGATGGCCTACCTCGTTTCGATGCTAACACGTTCTCCTTTATTGAAGACCTTGAATCACTTGCGTCATGGGCTTGGTCTTGCTACTCACAGTGTTTAAACACCTGTACAAGAGATCAAGACACAATGAGGCATGCAAATACAAATAGCACATTCAAAAGTAACCTACTTAATAGATCAAGGAGTGTTAAGATAAATGATACATAAGCATACACATTTATGGAAAATGAACCAACAATTGTATATTAATAGAGTAAAGGATGAATCATACAACCAAGACTTGATTTCAATAGGATCTCCTTGAACGAATTTCCTAGTGCAACATAGGCTCTCCAAGCAATCCTTCTCCAAGCCAAATCAGTAGCATATAAGCACAATCTTAGCATAAATGTGAAAATAGACAAAGACCAACCATTTGCGAATGGGAGAGGATGAATATATAGGTAGGGAAAGAGATTTAGGATCTCTTGATCTAGGTGGATGTTTGTGGCCACCAACCTATCCCACTTGGACTCCCACAACTATCTCTTTCAGTTTTTCAGTTTCCGTAATTGTAGCACAATTTACTATTTTTAGCAATTTTTTGGGTCCTAAACTTCCGGAGCCGTTTTGAGGCCCTAAACGATGTTTTTTGGGAAATATGGGAGCAACATGGGTACATGAACTGATGTTGCTCTTCCCAAAGTTTTAGTGCTCAAACAGATCTTTCTAATGAGCTATTGCACGCGTCAAACGAAGACCATATGCCAAAGTAACGACCCCGAGAAATTTATGTACCAATTTACCCAAACGGGGCCCACAATTTGGCGTTTCATCTTCTAGGGTTAGGTTTTTGGATGTTTAGGGTTTTCCATTGTTGCTCAACAATAAATAGGCCTTCGAGCCTCATTGTAACACAGTTCAGAGGCATGTAGCCGCCACATCTCTTCTCAGAGATAAGCTACGATCGCCCTAGCTAGTTTATTTCCATTTCTGTTTGTAAGCATATTTCAGTATTTTACATTAATGAAATGAAGTATCATTTTTGTTGCATCTTTGTGTTTATGGTTATCTCTATAATTTGTTGTATTCTTGTTTAAATCTGGATCATCTCTCCAAACATAGGAGAAGGCCCTCATCTCAAGGAGGTATCTCATAGGGATATGACCAAAAGGCTAAGTTGGTAGAACTCGACCTCATCTACACCGAACAACCTCCAGCTTGTCGCTCTGGAAGCTTCTAGATCATGAAGCTTCTCATCCACTTTGGGAAAATTTCCTTTTAGGGATCATCGTAGGTATACAAGAAAAAAGTGCGATGGCATCGTGGGGCTAGTATAGTGCAACTAGCAACCATTGTGGTTTTTGGTATCAAAAGAGCGATGATTCTAAAATTAGGGTTTTAGAGAAATTTCGAAGCTCAAGCAATTTTCCAATCAATGCTTAGGGAGGATATCATCTTCATATTTGAATGAGTACACAACATGATGGCCATGTTTCAGTCACTTCAAAGTATGTCAAAGGGAAGTACGGGAGGTGTGATAAAATATTGTGTAACAGGTAGTTGATAAAACTGGGGAGTGGTAGCTTCCTTCTGGTGGAAACCTAAGAAACCTGCAAGTAGAAGCTTGCAGAATAGTGATATAAAAGCTAGTTGTAGCTTGCCTTGGATGAAGGAATCAAGAAGAACATATATGTTTTTACATGTTTCATATATGTGTGATAATGATTATGTTGTTATGTGTTTTACATGATTGATTCATGATGTTTCTTACATGATTGGATATCAAGTAGATTGAAAAGTTTAATTTGGAAATAGTTGTATAATTTGGTTACACTATTGATTCACCCCCCTTCTTAGTAGTTTCCTAGTCTCTAACAAGCCTGATATAATTAAGTTTGCTTGTTTTATCTACAAAATCAAAGGCTATTAGCACTAGATTTTAAAACCAAACCTTCTATCAACAAACTTTAATTGTATAAAATCAAGATACCTAAAGAAAAAATGCTTAAAAGAATGAGATGGATATGTTTTTCAACCCTTATCTCCCATTGGAATAAGTCTGCTACCAACAAAAAATTATCTCCTTTAACTTGTAGAATCAAAATAAGAGGTATGTATGATATTTATTAAAACTTATGCATACCTCTCCTCACAGTGTAATCTCCTTTTTCCTTCATAGACTCCATCCCTTTTTGTATGCCTTTGATGTAGTTAAGAAGTTAAACAACTTGAGGAATTTTTTATTGTTTTATTTTTAATCATGTTTAATTATGTAATGGGAATGTAGTGTTCTAAATGAAGAATTAATGATATGATATATCATGCTTCAAATATGAAATTCTACACAATTACAATTTTATTAAATTTCTAGATCTGTAGATTTTACTGTAAATAGTGCATGCATGTGAATGGAAATTATGCAGAAAATAGAGAATGGAAAAATAAAATATCACGCACACATAAGACAAAATATTTTCTCTAGGAAACCCTTTCGGTAGAAAAACCCAGTTGGAAGATGAGGTTGCTTAGCTCTCTTTCTCTGTCTGGAAATATGGCTACAAGTATGAAGAAGTATGGCATGTGTCCCATGGGCTACTACAATGCACAAATCCTC
The DNA here is from genome assembly GCA_031772625.1 of Pinus tabuliformis. Taxonomy (NCBI): domain Eukaryota; kingdom Viridiplantae; phylum Streptophyta; class Pinopsida; order Pinales; family Pinaceae; genus Pinus; species Pinus tabuliformis. The sequence continues at coordinate 1,264,403,346 of CM062816.1, read as the reverse complement.
TCTGTGTGCTCTACCTCCTATCCCTCTTAGATATTTTTGATCATCCATCGAACAAATGCACTTGAAAGAATGGAATCCCTTTTCCTCCTAGTGGCCCAGTTATAACACATCATGATAGCTCACTAGTGGTTAGTTTTGACTACCTCAACTCTTACCCAGAGTTACAATATAGAATATTCTAGAGTATTTTACATCATAATCACTTGGCTATCCATTTTTCCATGAATAATGGGGGTTGATGTGACATCCTCTTAAATTATGGGTGTGAAAACAGTGAAGTCAACTTCTAAGTGGCATAAATTTCGCATACAAAATCCAAGTGTTGCGCTTCTTGCGTTGTTGGAAATATATTTTTGTATAGAATAGCATGAAAAGGTGCCCTGAAAAACTTCATTTGATGCCTAAAAATTCTCATAAAATGTTTCAGACCTTGTTTTTCCAAACTGGGTCTCGCCGGTAAAAACAAGTTAATATGAATTATAGATTAGTATGATCCAATCCGAATAAGTTAAATTAAGTTTAACTCTTTATAATGTTTGGTAGGTGGGACCCCTCTCATTTACATATGGTTAAACTATAAATATTCTACCTCTTGATGTGTCTTCAATATCAAAATAATATGAAGTATAAATTCTAGAAAATATATTTATCATTTTTCCCCATCGTACACATCATCAACTAAATAAAATGAACCACATAATATCATAAGGCTGAAATATAAAAGAATATTCTCCTTGTACTTCTCCAACTTTGCCACATGTACCACCAAAATATCATCAAATAAAAAACACTACCATGGCACAACCCTTTTGTCTCCCTTCTCCATGTATGCAAATTGACAATGAAAAATTTAAAAAAAAAAATAGAATAACCCAAACATAAGCATGCTATATATCATGAAAGTATAAAATAACAATATTGTCCACGATGTAGCCATACTGTAAAAAGGTGTTTCCGAGTATATCAAACTTTCAAAAAATGTAATGTTGTAAACATAACATTCTAAAATAAAAAATGAACTGAGAATTGTTTGTAAAATAAACATAATTAAAAACCAACATTTGTCATCCATCAAAATAACAATCAAAAGCCATATTTGTTGTGAGAAGTTATCTTCCCCTTTACCATGGGTCCCTCCCTTTGTTATTTCTTTCAAAATTATGTCCACATCTACTAAGAAATATCATATTATGCAATAAAAATGTGATGTCAACTTTATAAGAAAATTAATTAATATCTAAGTAAAATTTTACCATTGCAAGGGCACGTAAAAAAACATGGTAAAATAATAATTTTAAGGGAAGCCAGAGAACTCATGTTTGCATTGGAAAGGAAACCACCATGATATATCAAAAGACTCTGGTTAAAGCAAATTATAAGAGATAGTAGACAGACCAAGAAGGCTCAACAATCTTGCAATCAGTGTATTCTAGATAGCTTGTATGAGTGCAACTAGAAATGAGGAGATTGACATCATATATCATGATAGATGATGGCATATATAATTCAAAAAATGTGTATCCAAATGTATTGTGATTTAAGGGCCAACGTGAGCATAAAATTATTAATGAAGGATGTGAAATTATTGCAGGAAATGAAAAATACAGACTGGATAGAAATCTTGTCAACACAAAACCACAATTTTCATTGTGAAAATATGTTCACTTGGTATGAGAAGTAATCCATGTACATGTCGTGACAAGATATACTACCATTTTATTCATAGAGGAGGAAAAATAGATACATACATGCGGTTCTCCAACAATGGAGATTGATTTTTAAAAGATTTGAAGTTCACGATGCATGCAAGTGCATTTTCAATATTGCAAGGAATAATTAATCTTCATTAATGACCTGAGGTTTGGTTTGGACCCAAGACAAAGAGGTCTTGAGGGCCACATTTCAATTTTTCAATCATAGAACTTACACACATTATATAGATCTGCAAAGAGATAATGATGACTTTGTAAAACTCAAAGAATCAAGTGCATGTAAAGGTATACTTCCAGTAATGATGCAAGGTAGTGTTGCATAATATATGCACAGATAAAGAGAGTATGATTATAATAAAAAGAGGATTTTTCTATGTAGAAAGAAGGCGTATAAAAAACTATAATGATGAGCTTCTTCTTTTGGTTTAGATACCTCGTTTAGGCCCAAGACTAAAGATTCTCAAAGGCTCGAGTCTTGTCCATGGAATACATATAATAAGTGTATGATGATAAATTTGTCCACAGGAGATGGAACGTGATAATGAAAATTGCATGGGGTATGTATTAAATAGGAGGGACACTCAAATGATGATATTGTGAATAATAGTGACCCATAGCCACAATCATGGAGAGGAAAATAGAATGTATAAACAATAACTACCAATCTTATATCAAAATGGATAACTATCCACAAAATAACTTTCGAAAAAAGTCTATGCATGTTATATACTTTTATGTAGACACATAAATGAAGCCTAGAGGGATATGAAAAGTATAAAGAAATAAGTTGGAGAAAATTTTAATCGAATTACAACCTTGACATATAAATCTTTTCTGATAGAGGTGAGATTGATTTTTGGAACTTAAAGCACATGGAAAGGGAGTTTTTAGGGGACAGTGGTTTACACTGTGCAATTTCAAAGCAACTAGGCACTAAATTGTTTTCTTACATTCCATAATAATGAATAAAGATAGCCCATACCTCATTTTTTGGCGCCTTTATGAAAAAAATGAGCTATTTGTGTTAGTTTCCAAAGCCTAAACTTATTGATGTTTCCTCTCCAAAGCTCTTAAAAGTGTTTCTCGACTCACAAAAACTGCAATTACTGTCAAATAGCCAAGAGTAACTAGAGTATTCAGTGTGCAATGGCCCATAACTCGGAGAAGCACTATTTGCATTTGTTTCCAAAATTAACGTCATTAATCTAAAGTACCCCACTAACTACCATTGGCCACATCATGATAGAATGTTTTTAATATGAAGCATGCACCAGGGTAAAGAAAAAAATCCACGTCAAGATTCATGACTGTAAACTGGTCCATTGAACACACAGACCTCAACTTGTCAGCATGACTATATTTCCATGTAATACTTGGCTATAGTTGTCTATGATGAGAAGTAATTGCTTGGATACACATAGTCATCAAGGTTATATTGTGACATCAATTTAGTTAATGTGTATTAAAAACCCTAAATCATACTTAATAGGGGTCGAGTTGACAAGTTCAATCAAATATATCATATACTATAGCCAAATATAATACCGCATGTGGATCCAAAAATAAATATTTAGTTCATACATGTATTTTTGTGCAGTCTTGAAGTATCAATAAACTTTGGTGTTTAACATCATGTATAGCTTTGAAAATATCCAGCAACAATGCTTGGTACATTTGTATAACCGTGAGTGGGACCGATATTGCAATCTGGGTATTAGCTTACTCCATCAAAATTTTATAGGATAATCACTTTTGTATTTGTATAAGAATACCTATGGGTATAGGTTTGAAGTGATAACCCCCCTTTTTATTATATCTCTAAAACAAACCTTTTAAAGGAGATGGTAAATGACTTTGCTTTCCTTTATTTAATAAAAAAAAAACATTTGAGTACAACCATCTATAATAAAAAAATTGGTAATGTAAAGAATAATTTTCCACTTTAATAATGCTCTTATAATCCATTGTGACATAGGAAGGCTTGATATTTTGATATTTCTTTGCAACTTATATCAACCATTGAGGGGGGGCACCTATCATTTGTTTTGATTTTATATTATATAGTAAAGTTCATATTTTTTCCTTTAGCATAGAATTAAATAGTCATGCAATGGCTTGTGGAATTTTTAAGTTGTGTGCCGTGCAATGGCTTGTGGAATTTTTAAGTTATGTGTGTCAACATTGGAAACTCCACTAGGTGGTCTGCAGGATGTCGACCGTAATTATGAATTTTTTGGTTATAAAAATAACTTTTAGTTGTGAGAAAGAAGGAAACAAATTTTCATTTGGGGTAGGAGGCATTGGAAGAAATAGGTGGGACAAAGAATACTAATCTAAGGTGTATTAATGTATGGAATGGTAAGGTTTAATAGGGCATTAATACAGTTCCATCTCAGCACATAAACCATAGATGTTCTTGTTTCTTGGTTAATGATTTTACTGATGACAAGTAAAAAATATCAGCTCAAAAAAAAAATTAGAGAAACATTGCTTCAAATAATTATATCAGAAGGATTAATTTGTTTCTTTATTGATCTTGTTATACATATCTCCTGCCAAGTCTAACAGAAAAATAAAAACTTTAAACAAAAAGTATGAAGCAACAACATAAAAGAAAAGCAATAAACTAATAACGAAAATTGAAAGGTAAAGTAGCAATCAAACATGAAGGAACTAAAATTTAACCAAAAAAAAAAGAGTATCAAAAAGGGAAAAAACATATGTACAAATGAAAAGGGGATAAGATGTTCTTGAGTTCAGTGAGGATGAAGCTTGGCATAAATGAATATGTCCTTATGTTGTCATGTAATTTCCAAGACTTCAAGAGTACTATACGGATAAAGCTTCAGGCAAACAAATCCATATTAAGGATGAAGGAAACCAACCAAAATACGAAATAAATGATCACCATCTGATAAAAGATGCCATTGAGTGTGGTTAGTATAAAATCCAATGTTATCACTCTCATGCTTTATAAATTCATATTTAGAGTGATTGGGGTGAAAATGATTTAAACGAGAACAATTTTCCCTCTCTTTGACGACATCATGAGAAGGATTATTGCAGTCATAAGGAATTTCTATAAGATTTATGTTGTGAGAAGTATAAGAGACTTTATCAATATCCTCATAAGTATATTCAGTATTAGAGAGAAGGGGAAAGAAATCCAAAGTCATGACAGCGACCATTTGCAAATAAGAATTAAAACATGTATCTCTTTTTGCATTCTATGTCAAGATTTCCTCTCTTAGATCTAAGGTGCATTCTTGTTTTCTCTCTTCTTGAATAAAAAAATTCGTGCTCTTCCCTAATTTCAATTTCATAGATCAAGTAGTCACCATGATTCAAGAAAGCGTAAGAACTAGAGGATGAATCACCCAAAAATTCTTTAAAGAAAAGAATTGGGGCCTAAGAATTACATTTTTTAACAGAACATGCTCTCTTGACTTAGTCTTCTTCATGTTGATTAGGAAAAACTATATTTATGAGTTGGCATAAACTATAAAAAAGGGTTTCTATCATGTTCTCAAAACAATAATTACATGAAGTAACATTATTCCTTAAATCCTCTTTTTCACTTTCTTCAGAATGGTCAGCGGAAGGAATAATATGGGGAACAATGTGATGTGAACCAAAATGAACTCCTTGCTAGATTTAAACTCAAGAAATGAAACATGATATTTTTTGGTATGTGCCTCAAAAAGAGTATCATTAAGAGGGAAGACGCCAAACAAATATTCATGATTAGAGATAGTTTGGGTAGATTGATAAGCTAAGGGTTCCTTATAAAACTTTGAAGATGAAGAACCATGAGCTATGTCATTATCCTTTTGGTTGGTCAAAAAGAGATAGGGATTTGTCTGATATTCAAGCTTAGCTTCTAAGAATATTTTACAAGTATTTTTCTCATGAGGGCCATCGTAAAAGTCACAATGAATAGGAACATGAAGACATTGAGGAAAAAACTCAAAGTGATTGGGCAGAGAAGGGAATTCATTAACAAATTTTATAAAAATACACCCTCCTACAAATATTGGATTAAGTGTTATAGACATGTACCAATATTCTTCTTTTCCATGAAGAGAATAGAGAAATAAATCAGAAGAAGTAAAAATGTCAAAAACCCCAATAAATTGATAAAATAGAACAAAATCTTCAATGTGATCTAAAGAACCTTCCCATGAGTTACCTTCAAAGACAAGACAACTAAACACAGACATAGTGGCAATCAAATTCAAACTGGATTCATACACAATCAAGTGGGATAGAAATTGCATTTCTGCTTAAAGATGAAAAAGTTTAATCAGGATTCACTGGTCATAAGCCAATTATTTGTGATTAATGCATTTGCATTCACGTTCATGAAGTTGTCTTTATAAGAATTCTCTTTTCTCTTGTAACTTTATATCACAGGAAATCATAGCCCAATTACATCAAAATTATTCAATGGTATTAGAGTTATAAATAATGAATTTGAATAAAGAAAGAGTGATGTCTCTTTGATTATCAATTCAATCCTCAAGATTAGGATGCCTAGCAGATTGGATAGTCATTTGATAAGCACAGATTCAGGAAATAGTGATTTTAAATCAAACTCCATGGTGTGGTCATCAAAATATGTTGATGAGGGAAGTTTTTTACGCTTCTTTGTCAAATCCTTGAATCTCACTGAGCAAGTTAGATAATGCGACTAGGCCCAATTTCTTTATGCCCAAATTTTGTGTCTGATTTAGTCAATGTATAGGTTTATTTATATCAAAAGGTAAATAAAATGAATATATACAAAACTAAGATAAAAACTAACAAGGTTTTCACAAAATTTATGGTAATTTATTACAAAATATACAAAGTGTAAAAGTATAACAACAATCTGAAAATGAAGTAAAGAAAAAATAATCAACACATTAATAGTGTTCTAATAACTACAAGGCCTCAAAAACATTGTATATATCTTGCTAAATATTAAACATAAACTTTAAATAACACTACAATGATAAATTACTGATCAAAAGAAGAGAAATAATTAGATAAGTATGCACATAAATATGACAAAAAAATGACTAGTTTTACATTAATATTTATGATTACAACTCATTGTTTAGCAAGTTTCTATGAAAACACAATGAAAACTTAATTCAAAATGTTTACAATGTCAGAAAATCATATATAAACATATAGAGAAGTATAAAGATGTGAAACGACTTTGTTAAATCCTCCTGGACATCTTGATATAATTAAGTTTGCTTGTTTTCTCTGCAAAATCAAAGTCTATTAGCACTATCTTTAATGCCAAATCTTCTACCAATAAACTTTAATTGCAAAAAAACAAGACTACCTGAAAAAATTCTTAGAAGAATGAGATGGATATGCTTTTCAACTCTTATCTCCCCTTGGAATAAGTTTGCTACCACCAACAAATTGGATCCTTTAAGTCACAAAATGAAATTCAGAAGAATAAATGACAACTTAAAACTTGTGCATAACTCTCCTCTTTCCTTCATAGACTCCATCCCTTTTTGTATTCCTTTGATGCAATTAAGAAGTTTAACTACTTGAGGGATTTGTTATTGCTTTATTTTTAATCATGTTTAATTATGTTATCGGAATAGAGTGTTTTAAAGGATGGGTTGAATTAAATTTAACTCTTTATAATGGTTGGTAGGTAGGACCACTCTCATTTACTTATGGTTCAACTATACAAAAAATTCCTCTTGATGTGTCTTCAATATAAAAATAATTTGGAGCATAAATTCTAGAAAATATCTTTATAATTTTTGTCTAATCTTACACATCACCAACTAAATAAAATGAACCACATAATATCATAAGACTGAAATATAAAATAAGATGCTCCTTATACTTCTCCAACATTTCCACATGTATCGCTAAAATATCATAAAATGTAAAAGACTACCATGGCACAACCCATGTGTCTCCCTTCTCCACGTATGTAAATTTACCATGTTAAAAAAATGAATAAGTCAACCATAATGTTTTTTAAGGGGGCTTGACCCAAGTTCAAAGTATACTACGCACCAACAAAACCCTCAACTATTGGCCCTTTTGGCAACAACCTGCAAGCAGATTAGAGTCTCACCCAAAGCAATTATGGGAGGTTGCAGAACTAGGTTTCTATAGCCATAGGGATATCCGCGTTGTGGTGTCCATGTGCTCATTTATGTCTTATATCTATCTACAACTTCACATACATGAATAACTGTGTGTTGATTATTAACTTCACATATTGGTACTTAACACATAAACATAACAGAGAACAATATAACATGTATTATTCTATGTAATTCAATAAGTGGCATCATGACTATATTTATAACAACAGATAATGAACACAAAAACATGCACAATACTTCATAAAATCTTATTCTTTATTAATGAGTATCTTCAATACATACACTTCTCTGACCTGTGCACCTAGCTACAGGTGGTCTGCGAACTCAACTACAGACTCTTCCAAGGCCTCTACGCACTCAACTACGGAGCCTTCCTAAAAATACAGACCCAAGGCAAAAAATATGATCAATGAATTCTATCTATTCTTATCTATCTTCGACAAAGTATTACATCTTCTTTATATAACTTTACTTACTACAATACCATGGTCTATATACTATGGATTTTACAAAACAATGGACTAATACCTGATACCCGTTACAAAATAAGGGACTTTGACCCACCCCAAAGCCACTAGACATTGTGCGATGAATAGAACTTCGCTAGTTCCATGCTCTCCGCTCCTCAAAATGTGGATTATTTGACCAAAACTTGGACCAAGTTGGTTTGCTCCCAACAGGCCCCCAACACTCACCCGTGACTTGTCCCAGGTCACTCAGCTATGGTCCCCTTGATTTTTGTTGTGATTCCATTGTAGATTGCATTATACTGTTGGACTATCTCTATCATTTGTTTCTCCTCAGTGCGCCTCCTCCAACAATGCCTCTATAGTTGGTCCAGAAACCTTCTATAGTATTTTTGTCTCCCTTTTATTCAATTGTTTGAGCCTTTCATCCATTACCTGAGAATGTTTGAGGGTGTCATCCTGCCATGACTGAGTCCTCTCTTGCAAAATTTTCTCCTTCCTTCAAATATCATCTATCTGCTTTTGGAGGCTCTTTCCTTCAGTAATATTGGCGAACCTCTGCAAGAATGATAGGGCATTCATAACTTCCAAGATCCCATCACGTTGCTTTTGCTTCACCTGTAATTCCTCCTCAATCTTTTGGATGTTTGGATCCTCCTCCAGTGAGGTCCAAATATGCATCGTGTCATCTAGTAATTTCCCCAATCCGCCACTATGTCAGAGATGCCTTTAAATGTTGCATTTAAGTCCTTCTGCCTCTGCTCTCACACTGGTGGCATGGCTGGTTGCAACCTTATTTGCAGCTCTAATATTTGCACTTCATACTCGAATTTCATCTTTTCCAATATATTCTTTGATTCCTTGATCATGAGGACGAGATTCACGACCTTCTCTGCAGGTGATTCCTCCTCAGAGACCTTCACGTCCAGAACTGTGCTACAAGTATCTTCGATGAGTTTTTTCAATTGTTTTCATTGCTTCCATGCATCATCTCTTTACTTAGCCACCTGCTCCATCTCCTTCTTTAGCACATATTTCTCCTTTCCCACCTGCATCGTCAACACCGAGGTTTTTTTTTTCCTCTCCTACAGCTCGGTTGATAAAATTTGATGGAATTCATGCAACACCTAAATGAGTAGCACAACAATATTCATGTTGACAACCTTCCATGCTTAGGCTCATCCTTTATCCTCCAGTGTGTCTTACTGTAGTGCCCCAACTGGCACTTGAAAAATTCTAACGTCGAATTGTATCTCTATTCTTTTCTATACCTGTAGTGGCTAAGTTATTTCTTCTATTTTTTTTTTGTTTGTAGTGATGCCTTCAGCGCCACAATGCCCTGTTGTAACTCATCCAAGATCGTTCTATAGCGATCATCAATTTTGTCCCATGTCTCCGTTGTGATATCTTGGACTGTCTCTTCAATCTCGTCAATGTCCCCATCAGTGAGGTCAAGCGATATTATGCCCTTGGACTTATCTTCTTTCTATTTTTTCCTCTTTCTCGTCGTAGTTGTTGGTACTCTCATTTTAACAATAACAGGTGACTCCTCTAATACTCCTAATCACTAAGGGGTTCCTCATGCTCTTGCTCTATTTCCTCTATTTATATCTCTGCATTCTTTCCACTTCTACATGCATCCTATGAGGTACCCTTCTCTGTTACAAATGCTCCACTAGGTGGATTCATCCATTCTTCCGACCATAATTTTACTACTGCAATAAAATCATCTTCGGTTACTAAGTATGGAAATGGGTGCCATGTCCTAGTCGGGTCCTTCATTTTTTTCACATAGAATGCATGTTTGCTTTGAAGTCTGCAATGTGGCAATACTACTTATATAAACTAGGTGACAACCTTGGTTGTTGATTCACCACCTTATGTAGATCCATTAGCAACACCAAAAATAAAATCCTATTTTCTGTTGCGTGTGTTGGCTCCTTAGTAAACTAGAGGGAGGCATAACTCGTTGCTTCACAAATATCCACCTCGATAGATGGAAACTACGAGTCTTATATTTCTTTCCACATGACTAGCGCGATGAGGATTATCATCCAAATGTAGTGGAAAATCTTCCCCTCTTCCTGTGCTTCCCTACAATCTATTGAAAATTCCTTGCAAAGATAGGCAGCCCGGTTAAATTGGACCCTTGCGCTACACTATGCAGCCAAAGATACTACCGCTGCAAGCACCTCATTAACCCTGCACTTCCTCATTATCTTACTTGCCAAGATGTGTGTAGTGAAACACACTCCTTGGTCATCGATGGAATTGATATCATATCCCCATGACTTCTTCACTAGTCTAAATTTTTCCTTCATCATTTGTGCCATCTCCTTGTCCTTATTTTCTCCCACAAATTCTTCTGCGTGGTATTTTCCTTGATGAGGGAATGTTGTGATTCTTCTAATCAACATCTCGTCAAACGGGATCCTCGTCCCTAGTCAGAGGCATCTATCATGTACTAGAGTGAGGATTTGTCGCACACAAGATGTACTAGAGGTTCTTCTACCGAAGTGTGGCACATTCAACATGTTCAAGAGGCCCGCTCTCTGTAATCCTACAGCCCACTAGTGTAGTTCCAGCCTCGTGACTCCACTTTTTGGGTACTGAACATGCTTAAGATATTTACTTGGTTCAAATTGCGAGTATTTTCTTAGATCGTTAAATTCCTAGTCTTCCATCTTCAACATTGGGATCTTCCCCAACACTTCGCCATCAAACGACACTTCCTCCAGAAGAAATGGAGTGAACGTGCCAAACTTTCCATCCTTTGGATCCTTAACCGACTTGGCATTTGGTTTTCGTAGTGGCATGTAAGGTGCGAGCACAACAGGAATCTCTTCATCCCCTATCTCCATCCGATGAAATTTAGCCTCCTCTTCCCTATCATTGATCTATTGAGGCACCTTCTACTCCATTGGCTTCTTTCCTTTCTACATAGGCTTTTTCCCCTTATCTTCTTTGTTCTTTGTTCGCACTTCCTTCCATGTTTTCTTCCTCAAGGATGTTCTCTGTTATGCCCCAGAGACCTCATCTGGTCTCTTCTCCTGCTTCTTATGTGGTTGTGGTTCTGTGGGTACCTGCTTTCTGGATGACCTCACGTGCCAGGGACATGGGTACAATCATTGTTTTTTCCTCCATAATACCTGCTAATCCTCTTTGTACAAGTATTCTTAACAAGTTCCTCAAAACTCCTCTTAGACATACAGTAGCTCTTTCTCACTTAGATGCAAACCCTGAATTCTCCATGCACAAAGTGTAAAATGTGGCTCGGGATGCGATTTTTATAACAAATTTAAATTCCTAGCCCCATGATTGGCTAATTTTTTCTCATTTAATGCAGGTATGGGACTAGATACAGCTAGGCGTGCTTCATAAATGCCTTTCTACGGTTCCTTTTAATAGAAATCTCCTTTTAACAGTAGATTTTTCCTTCCAACGATCATATTTCCGGCCAACTTCGACGAACCTTCCCTCATAGCATAGTCACCTTTTCTTTGTCATAGTTCCTTCGGACTTCATCGTACTCCTGAGTGTCACATAGTAATCTTCCTTTGGTGAAGTCCCTTTCTGTAGAGTAATTTATACTCCCACACCACTTTCAGCTGAAGGTGGCACTAAGACTTTCCTCCCTTCGTTTTTCAGTGCGAAGCTCCAGGGACAGAGTCGTCCCTTTATATCTTCAATCTGCTACCATTCACTCGTCCCGGAATCATTTGATCGTTTAACTTTGTGAGCTGAAATGCACCACCATTAGAGATGTGCTTGATGATATATGGTCCTAACTAGTGTGTTTTAAATTTTCCTATCATGCCAAGCTTTCTTCCTTACTTTCTACACTTGTTGACGGAACCCTGCTATGAACCTATCTTCTTCTAGAGCTAGTATCTACAACATTCTTTCCATCATAATGTCAGGGTCTACCATATCTGTGACAGCCACAATTCTCAAACTTGGCACAATGTATTCCATATGCATAATTGTATCTTATCCATTTATCGACCTAAACAATGTTTTCCCCATCAATTTCTTGCATGTTGTTCTGTATGCCCATAACATTGTTGGAATCATTAAATCCCAGTCATCTTTGTTCGCATTGCATACCTTGGTCAATGTGTTCTCTAGAATTTTATTGAAAGCTTCCACTATTCCATTTCCCTGAGGATGATAAGGAGTGCTTTTCTGGTGGTAAACCTAAAATTCCTCAGTTAGTGCTTCAATGGTCTTATTCAATAAATGTGTGTCTTGATCACTCATCAAGATCTTCGGACAACCAAACCTAGACAATATATATTCAAATATGAACTTCAGAGCAATTTATGCACTGAAACCCTTCACTGGTTATGCCTCGGCCCATCTTGTCAAATAATAAGTTGAAGTGATTATATACCTTGCACCAGTCTTCTTTCCTGGCAGACTGATAGGTCTAACAAATTCAATAACCCATTTGTCAAAAGCCTGCAAAGTTACCTGTGGTACTCGCAGCATTTCATCTCTTCTAGATGACCTTCCTATTCTTTGACATACATCGCATGCTTGATAGAATTATTTTGCATCCTTATGTATTGTGGGAAATCATAGCCTAGCTCTGAATATTTTCTACACAGTGGCTTTTCCTACATAGTGACCATCTGCGACTCCTCCATGAGCTTTTGTCACATTACTTTGTCGTTCATGTTTAGGGACGTATCTTCACAGTACTTCATCTAGTCCTATTTTGTACAAGTGTCTAGAAATCAACGAGAAATCAGTTGCTCGAACCACCAACTCCTTATTCTGCTTCACAGTATACTCTGCCAGCGCAATTTATGTGGCCAAAAACTAAATAATATCTGCAAAGTGGTCATCTGCAACTCTAATTGTGAATAGTTGTGCATTAGGTAGGTTATCCTCAATATTTGTGGGTTCTTCTCCTGTCTCTATTCTTGATAGATGATCAGGCCCGACATTCAAATTCCCTGGCTTCACTATAACCTCGAATTGATACTCCTAGAATAATAACAAACATCGACATGTATTTCCTCCTAAAACAGGCATATTCACTAAATATTTCAGGGTAGAGTGATCAGTGAACATTTTGAAATGCGCTCCCAACAAGTAGTTCCTGAACTTATGTAATTCATATACCATAGTTAATCCCTCTCTTTCTATCATGTTATAGTTCTTTAAGCCTTGGACAGTGTTGACGGTGTTAGATCCGACAAATTTCAAGGGATCTCCCCAGTATAAAGTCCCAATTAGAACTCACACCATTTGGTGTAGTATTCCCAACTGGTATGATGGCTTGGTTTCCATTATCTTAAAGGTTTTCCTTAACTCTTGCTTGTCAGCACATGAGAGTGGTCTACTTTGTCTTCAAACAACGAGGTTTGCGTGCTGGTGAGTGCTTAGTGTTACTTTGGTCAAGGTTCTTTCACCACAGAGGGACAGGATGGAAGTGAGTCTCAAGTCGAAAGGGAATAGTCCGAAGTCTGTTAGAGACACACAACACAACAGGATATGTGCAGCTTCAAGTAGAGTAGTCCACATGGATGCGGCAATCACAAACACACAGTGAATGGATAAACTTACAAAACCCAGTGGAGTATTCCACACGAGTGCGACAGTCGTTATAACAAGTTTTTGGGAAAGGTTTTTTCGAGTATTCGATGTGATAGCCCACTCGAGTGAGACAATGTTAACAAATTATACAACATATTTTTGTAAGCATGTGTATTATAGCAACCGAAATAGTTCAATTGTTTTAACACAAGTTAAAGAAACATGCATTACAAGTGTCCAAAGAATAGTCTTACAAACAAATACAATACATGTGTGAAAACATGTTGGCCTGTTATCACGATTTTGAATAAAGCAAAAGTTCCAAGACACATTGGTACACCATACATCACTAACCCTAATAGCGAGGCATTGGATCCATTACTCTCTCCTAAAAGAAAATACTACGTACTCTCAAGGCTATGTGGGAGGAGCCAAGGTGAAAAGTCTTTTGCATGTACAAATGAGGGGTATTTATAACCAAGGGTGAAACTGACCCTTGTGACTGTTCGACTTCCCTCATGACTGTTTGACTTATTTGACACTTCAACTTTACATGACTCTTCAGATTACATGTGGCTCTCTTGGACTTCCATGTTACATTACATTGATTACAATAGTGTGGCTCAGAGTAGTGATGTGGCTGAGATGACTCATGACATGACTCGACATGACAATGTTGATATGTTCATGCTACTGGTGATGTCCATGTCAAGCTGCAGTGTTGCTAAGTGATGGATGTTCTCTTGGTGTATCATAGCTTCACCTCCACACTAAAGGTGTGCGGAGTCTTCGATGGTCTTGGTGTTCACCCTATGTTTCATGTGCACGTCACTCCTTAGTTTGTACTTCGGCATGCTTCACATGTTCGTCTGTTAGCGAAAAAATATCCTCACATCCATTCTTCATTCATCCATCCACGAACAAATATCCTTGCATGCATTCTTCGTTCGTTCATTTGTGAACAAATCTCCTTGCATGTGCTCTCCTTTTTCATCTTGTTCGTCGTCGTTTCATGTCTCATCCATTTACCTGTATCTGCAATCACTCATGATTAGACTACATCAAATCCAGAAATCTTCTAGTCTACCATGATGCATTATCTTTCACCTTCAGATGCAGGTGACCGGGAGAGAGGACAAGGCTCTTGAGACTGTGCAAGGCATATTTCAATCTGGGATCTGGGCTCCGGGCACTATCGATGAAAATTGCGTAGACGTCACTAGGAGACTCAGATGGACAATCTGGATCAGTAGTGACTACCTGCGAGATCTGGCTCGGCTGGAGGGTAGATCTACACAATTTTTTGAAGGAAGAATTTCAGGCAACAGAGGGGGTTGGCAACGAAAACTATGCATTTCCTCAAGGGAGATGGTAGTGGGCTACAGGAGGCTTGCTTGGGAAAAATGCGCAATTTTTTCAAGGAGATGGCAGCAGGTTGTAGGTCTGGTGCTGCTAGCAAAAATTGTGCAATTGTTGGGAGGTTGGCCTCCTAAATATCCCTGCGCAATTTTTGAGTTGATCTGGATGTTGGGCATCTTGGTGACTGCTAATGAAAATTGCACATTTTTCCAGGAAAGCAGCAGGTCGGCTGACTGGGTGACTGGCTGGAAAAACTATGTAATTTTTTGAGGGAGACAGTGACAAACATAGCGTGTCTATCTGACATGTATGCGTAGTTTCTTCATTCAACGGAGCGGGCATAATTTGCATCTTTTGCGCAATTTTTTGGAGGAGTGAGGCTCGAGGTCACTGGCCGGTTAAACTCTCTTGTTGACCAGATGGAGGCTCGGTTAATGTTCTTGCGGGTAGTGCAAATTGAAATGGCTTGTTGGGAAACGTTTGCATTGCTTTGGGTGATAGTCGGTCGAGTCGATTCCAGGGTTACGTAGTTCAGACTACCTAGGAGGGAGACTCAAGATCTACGCCATTCTGGATAGTAGTACATAATCACTAAGAGTTGAAACTGTGCAATGCAGCTTAGCGGATGGTCAACTATTGGAGGATGGTTTGGTCCACAGAGTTTCAACAAAATGACCAAGTGTGTCAATAATTGACTTCATACATGCATGACCTCGTTAACACACACTCAACATAACTTGACGATAAGACACCTTGAACCATCAAGACAACATATACTCAGTGTGACTCACCGAAGGTGTGAGCGACAAGCGTGACACTCGTGATATATCATTTAATGACCGCAACGATGCTTGCACAACAATGCATATAACTTTTTGTGTGAGTGTGATAGATGTTTACATAGAGAACACAACTTGTACACATGAAGGAGGACCATGTTGATGGCCAGAACATGACTGCAAGCATGACGTTATGACAAACATGCAAAAAGATGTATGATGAACGGTCAAGCAATTAGGGTGAAAATACTCAACATGGGCTTATGGGATAAGACCAAGTTCTTGTAAACATCAAGGAAAAATGCAAGGAAGGCTCCAAAATTGAATGCAGGCCAAAATTTTAGAGGGTGTTGCAGCCGCTACAACACTTGGCAACACATTGGTTGAACTCCAAATTCTCTATCTTCGTCCATTGACAGCACAGGGCCTTAGTCTTTCAGGGAGTATTGAACTGTTAAGAGGGTTACTTCAGCTTCCCCACTTACCCCATGGACAGACATGGTTCACATTTCGCCAACTTTGTCAAACACAACAACAATTTTCAGCTTGATCATAATGTTTCGAAACAGGGAAGGGTAGTTTGGCTCACAAGTTAAAAAAAATCATAGTAAAAGTTTTCATCTCTGGTGTTTCTCCACTGCCAACAGGCCTAGACAGTTCACCAGCAGAGTCACCCATGAATGCACACATTTCTCCACTCCCAGTGAGCCTGGTCAGTACCTCGGTGGAGTTGCATGCTTGATCTAAAAATGGGGCACTAAAGGCTTCTTGTCAAGCTTACAAGAACCTCTCTCACTTCCAAAGCTTAAATATTCCCAAGATATTATGATTAACCGATTACGGAATTAATAATGCTTGAAAATAGGTGTATGTTGGTGTTTATTTTTAACTGTTCAATGCTTTAAATTCGGTTGTTTATGTTGATATGTAAATACATGTGACAATAAATAATGCAACAATAAAACAAACACACAGAACAACAATATAATGTGGAGTTCACCCAAAACTCTTGGGCTACGTCTCCATGAACTCTAGTCAACTCAACTAGGCTCTCTGGGATTATGGATGAAATATTTTACAAGCTCCATTCTCAACTCCATAGATTTACAAACATGACTCTATGGGTTTAGAATGCCATCTTATCCCACTGGTTGTCCTCACTCTGCAGACAGATCTAGTCTTCTCTCGACTTCACTCCTTCAATCAGTGCTTTGATCAATCTTGCTCTAGCTTGCACCAACTCCCTCAAAATTCTCTTAACTGTCTCTGGAATGCCTTCTTCTGTCTTTATCCCACTCTGGACACCAACAACAGCTTGATCATTTCGACCCTTTGTTGTTATGCACCCTCACTACGGCATCATGACTCTTAGAAGTCTGCTTTGAGCTCTATGGCTCTTAGGCTCTGCCTCCAACCTCTGGTGGCTATGCCTCTGTCAAGCACTCTAGCTCTGCGGCTCTGGTGCTCTCTCTCTCGGCTCTAGCTCTGGCTCTTGGATCTAGCTCTGGCTCTCATGAGCTTCTCTCAACCTCTGCATGCATCAATGGGTTGCTCGACCTCTAAGCACCCCTTAGCAACCTTCCAACGTCCTTCAGCAACAACTCGTTGCTGTCAATTGAGCTCTCGGTCAAGTGCCCTCTATTATTCATGATCTATATGTTTTTGTGATGGATCCTCCGACTCTGCAGCTCCCCTAGCCATTCCTCTATCTCTCATCATGATGAATCATTCTCTTGCAGCCCTTCAGCTCTTCGACTGGCCCTCTGACTCACCGGCTCTGTGGCTCTGCATTTGGCCCTCTATCACTCTGGCTCTATGGCTCTGTGTCTAGCCATCTGGCTCTATGGCTCTATGACTCTCTATGTGTAACACATTCCTTCATCATTGTTACAAATGCCCACTTACAGCATGGCAAGGAGAACGGGACAGTTACAAAGGAAATACACAGGCGGCCTCTTTTGAGGACAAAATCCGCAAAAAAACCATATTTCCAATACACAGAGAATATACATGGAAATACACTATCGAGCGTAAAATCTAGACTTCAAATTCTATGAAATCACCCCTATAAACCCTATCGGGTCTGCCTTTCATCGGCATATCACAATCGCATAGGCAGGAGGTCTAAAAACCTTAATACATGGGAATACACAGAAATCCCGAATTCCCAGATTTCAAAATGTATGAAATCGGGTCTATAAACCCATCGGGTCCGACCCTTATCGAAATATTGCTATCGCAATCGCATTGGTCCTAGCATCAGGGATCGCCAATCGCCGATCGCCAATTAAATCTAGATCGTTGATCTGCTCCTTGATCGGATGGTCGATATCGCATATCGCTATCAGCATATTGTTGTCGCAACGACCCTTTGTATCGAGGATCACCGATCTGCCAACTGCCGATTAAATCCTAACCGTTGATCCTTTTTCCCGATCTGAGGGCTAAGATCGCATGTCTCTATTGGCATATCACATTCGCTACAGCCTAGGGGTTCTTCCCTTATACCATGGCATATATCGACGTTGATCTGCTAATCTGATATTACAATCACTCCATCGCATATAGCATATCGCCTAGTCACATGTCGTTATTCCTGGGGTCCAAATATCAGGCGAAGGCCTACCTCCAATGCGATAATTCGAAGGTCACAGTCGAGGGTTCCTTCCACCCTTACCTTAAGTCCTCCGCTTAACCTTTCCGATGTGATTTTCCTTTATAAGGCCTTTTATGCCATTTTTAGAAGAAATGCCTCCTTTTCAAAGGAACAAAGGAAAACTTCTATTTGTGATAACTTATCATCCAAAGTTCATTTTAGCCCATTCAAGTTGTAGTAGATTCAGAATGAAAAGATCTCTACAATGGGAATATTTCCAAGAGCAGCCCTTGACTTTCATTTTCCTCTGTGAGGAACAATTTAGACTTAGAATTCTATCCAAGATCCATTTTGGATCATGCCTTCCCACTAAAGAACTTTTGGTCTCCAAAAGACTGATATACTGATCTGAACAGTAAATGAGAGTAATAACACCCTCTTCTTTCAGCCTCCATACACTTTCCTTTTCCTTGATCATTGATCCAAGGTGGCTCAAACCAATGTGAAGTTACATCTACTTCACAAAATTTTCATTTGTACCTATTTGACAAGCTATCAACAACAACAACAACAACATAAATACAGATAACAATCGGATGGCCTAAACTCCTGCTTCAACAAAAGAAACATATTTTCACATCTTGTGAATACCTCCATGTCTTACATTTACATACAAATGATGGACTAGATACCAAGCCCACAAAACATGCCTTTAAAACAAATGACCCTTCAAGTCAAGCATGTAGAAAAAGACCTCTAGGACTCTTTTTCAAAAGATGAAACACTTCATCATTATCTCCATCTTGGAGACCAAATCAACTTTTCTCAAGTCAATATTGCATTACATGCATGCCAAAGCAATCAACCCTTCAAGTTAATTACACATACATGTTTAAATACAAGGAAATCATCAACATCCATGTGTTCATGCACATCAAGCTTATGCATGCATTTCATCTTTCAACTTTTGCTTAAGCACACTGTAATTTCAAAGCTGAAATGAACATAATGTTGCAGCAATAAAGTGAGTCTCCTACTCAACTTTTCCATTCACCTTCTTGGTAAAATCCTACAACTTGCATTCCATTAACAAAGAAATGCAAATAGATGCATCAAATCAAAAGACATGCAATCTTTAATTGGATAAGAACTCTAACCATTTCTTACCAATCCATTTCAAAGGTGCTACCTTTGTTTGCACATTAGCATCAACATGTGAATCATCCTAAAACACATCAATCATGGAATCTTTCTTTCCATTTCTGCCATTTTCTCTTTCCACCTTCTTCAAGTTTCGTGGAAGAATTGTTGGATTCAGAGTCCAACACTTTGTAGCAAGATGTCCTTGCTTATGGCAGTAAGTACAACACATGTGCATCTTCTTGACAGCATGATTTTCCTTGTCCAATGGACATTTGGCTTCTTGCTTCCTTTCCTTCAAAATTTTCTTGTATGTGGCCATTCTCTTCCAACATCTAGAAACATTATGGTTATCCAAACCAAAAAAGGAACATGCAATTCTTTTCCCATACTTACATGGAAATTTATGATGCTGAACGTAATCAAAAGGAAAATGTTTAGAACCAGATTTATACCTTTCTCTTTCACCTTTATTGCCTTCATGAGGAGGTGAATCAAGTGAAGAAGTGGCTCCCTTTGGAACACCATCAATCTCTTCAAGGTTGTTAGAGTTTCCACAACTCTCTGGTTCAAGTGTGTGCTTTTGAACACCTGCATCCTGCAAATGATGTTTCAAGCTATTGCATTCCCCATGAATACAATCTTCACACTTTTGAGGTAGAAGCCCTCTTGTGCTTCAAGGATTGCCTTGAGGTCCTTTGGGATAAGAAGAATGACTTCAGCCCTTCTTCCTTTTTGTCCTCTCCTGGACTGAGCTATCAATAGCTTTCCCTTCACCTCTACAAACTCAAACAATAGTTAGTCTACAACCAAGCATACAATCAACTAGACAATCAACCCTTGACTGCCCAAACACCTTTCAGACAAGAAATCTTTGCTCTGTCAATCAAGCATTCTGCTTCATGATACCACTTGGTCTAGTATAACCAGCTTTGATATCACCTTCTTGAAGGTGGGGTTAAATAATCTTAGGCTCTGATACCACCTGATCTGAAAATGCGGCACTAAAGGCTTCTTTTCAAGCTTACAAGAACCTCTCCCACTTCCAAAACTTAAATATTCCCAAGATATTATGATTAACCAATTGCAGAATTAATAATGCTTGAAAATAGGTGTATGTTGGTGTTTATTTTTAACTGTTTAGCACTTTAAATTTGGTTGTTTATGCTGATATGTAAATACATGTGACAGTAAATAATGCAGCAATAAAGCAAACACACCGAACAACAATATAATATGGAGTTCACCCAAAACTCCTGGGCTACGTCTCCATGAGCTCTAGTCAACTCAACTAGGCTCTCTAGGATTATGGATAAAATATTATACAAGCTCCACGCTCAACTCCATAGATTTACAAACATGACTATATGGGTTTAGAATGCCATCTTATCCTGCTGGTTGTCCTCACTCTGCAAGCAGATCTAGGCTTCTCTAGACTTGACTCCTTCAATCAGCGCTCTGAGCGATCTTGCTCTAGCTTGAACCAACTCCCTCAGAATTCTCGTAACTGTCTACGGAATGCCTTCTTCTATCTTCAGCTTGATCATTTCGACCCTTTGTTGTTCTGCAGTTTCACTATGGTGGCTATGCCTCTCTCAAGCACTCTGGCTCTGCAGCTCTAGTGCTCTCGCTCTCAGCTCTGGCTCTAGCTCTTGGATCTGTCTCTAGCTCTCATGAGCTTCTCTCAGCCTCTACATGCATCAATGGATCGCTTGACCTCCAAGCGCCCCTTAGCAACCTTCAAGCGACCTTCAGCAACAACTCGTTGCTGTCAATTGAGCTCTCTGTTAAGCGCCCTCGATTAATCATGCTCTTTGTGTTTTCGTGAGGGATCCTCTGACTCTGTGGCTCCCCCAACTATTCCTTTGTCTGTTATCGTGACGAATCATTCCCTTGCAGCCCTTCAGCTCTTCGACTAGCCCTCTGGCTCATCGGCTTGGTGGCTCTGCATCTGGCCCTCTTGCGCTCTGGCTTTGTGGCTCTGCGTCTAGCCATCTGGCTCTATGGCTCTATGGCTCTCTGTGTGTAACGCATTCCTACATCATTGTTACAAACATGTGCTTACAGTGTGGAAAGGAGAATGGGACAATTATAAAGGAAATAAACAGGCAGCTTCTTTTAAGGACAAAATCCGTGAAAAAACCATATTTCCAATACACAAAGAATATACACAGAAATATACTATCGAGCACAAAATCCAGACTTCAAATTCTATGAAATTTCCCCTATAAACCCTATCGGGTCTGCCTTTCATCAGCATATCACAATCGCATAGGTAGGAGGTCTAAAAACCTCAATACACAGGAATACACAGAAATCCTAAATTCCCGGATTTCAAAATTTATGAAATCGGGTCTATAAACCCATCGGGTTCTACCCTTATCGGCATATCTCTATTGCAATCACGTTGGCCGTGGCATCGGGGATCACCAATCACTGATCGCTGATTAAATCTAGATCGTTGATCTACTCCTTGATCGGACGGTTGATATCGCATATCGCTATCGGCATATTACTGTCACAACGACCCTTTGTATCGAGGATCATCGATCTCCCAACCGCCGATTAAATCCTGACCGTTGATCCCTTTTCCTGATCCAACAGCTGAGATCGCACGTCGCTATCGAAATATCACATTAGCTATGGCCCAGGGGTTCTTCCCTTATACCATGGTAGACACTGACGTTGATCCGCCGATCTGATATTGCAATCACTCCATCGCATATCACATATTTCCCAGTCGCATGTTGCTATGCCTAAGGTCCCGATATCGAGCGAAGGCCTACCTCTGATGCGACAAGTCAGAGGTCACAGTCGAGGGTTCCTTCCACCCTTGCCTTAAGTCCTCTGCTTAACCCTTCCGATGCGATTTTACTTTATAAGGCCTTTTATGCCATTTTTAGAAGAAATGCCTCCTTTTCAAAGGAACAAAGGCAAACTTATTTTTGCGATAACTTCATCATCTGAAGTCTGTTTTAGCCCATTCAAGTTGCAGTAGATTCAAAATGAAAAGATCTCTGCAATGGGACTATTTCCAAGAGCATCCCTTGACTTTCATTTTCCTCTGTGAGGAACACTTTAGACTTAGAAGTCTATCCAAGATCCATTTTGGATCAATGCTTCACCTCTTTGCACAAGAAGCCTTTATCTTCTTTTGCCTTTGTAATTCTTTTATTTATTTTTTAATAGGACTGTGCATAGGAACTTATTTATTTTTAGAGCAGAAGAGGGATCCAACTTATTGAGAGAATAAGAGGTTGTTCCTTCAAAGAAGCATGTAAGACCTCTGACATAGGTTTACTCATTTAGATTTTCCCCTTCTCTGTTTCTACTAGTTGGATGACCTTGAACACACAAAGCAGAAAGTTGAGTACAGGCATGGGGTTTCTCAGTGTGGATACAAGTTCATGGTTGGACCCAAGCTTCCCTTGCAGATGACTCATATTTTCCGTCAAGACTTCATTGGCTGAAGGTTACAACCAATCATAGAGTAGATGGATGTAGGACAGACCAAGTGTTGCGGTGTCACAAGACTCTTTAGATCTCAGCCACATACTCATTCAAAATCCATAACTCAGTAAAGGGAAGCACTTATTTAAAAAACCAAAAATAGCATGATACTAAACAAAAAAATAAAGTGAAACATAAATAGTAAGAAAAGCGAAAAAGAAAAATAATAAGAAGTAAATTGACTATGTACATAGCGTGGGGCGCAGCCCCAGCTTACTAAAAATAATGCTTGAGATCTTGACCGTTGACAGGAAGGTTGTCAATCCTCCCATCAAGTGATTGCAGATGGTATGTGTGTGGGCCAAGCTTCTCATGTACAATGTACAAACCAATCCATAGGGACTAGAAATTCGTATGCTTGCCTTTGTCTTCATGGGATTTATCACATTTCAAGGCTAAGTCACCAACATCGAAGTTAGCATTCCCTCCACACTTCTTGTCGAACCATCTCTTGATACAGTTCTGGTGGAGTGTAAACTTTTCTTTTTCTTTCATCCTTTCTTCCTATAGTTTGTGAAGTGTATCCATCCTAGGATGAACTAACATCCAAGGCTTGCCTTGGGATTCTTGAGACAACTGAAGCACATGCAAGTAGATGTTTGGCGGTAGGATGGCTTCTTTACCATAGACCAAGAAGTATGGTGAGGTATTCAGAGAGGGTTTGGGTGTTACGCGGTTAGCCCATAGGGAATTTGTCAAGGTAGAGTGTCAGTTACGCTACTCAAAGTAAATTGTCTTTTGGATTATGCGGATAAGGTTTTTGTTCGTGGATTCTGCGAGACATTTACTAGCAGGTAGTAATTAGATGAGTGTTTCAGCACAATACCATATTTCAATGCAAAATCATAAAGCTTCAAAGATGAAAAGTAAGTTTCATTGTCAAACACAAGTGATGCCAAGACACCAAAGCATGAGATGATGTTTTGTTGGAGGAAGTTGATGACTTCCTCGTCATTCACTTGCTTGAGTAGAACTTCTTTTATCCATTGCATGAAGCAACTAGTTGCTATCAAAATGTAGCGGTGTTGTCTTTACAAATGTGGCAAAATTTCCCCGATGATGTCTAGGCCCCATTGTTGGAATGGTTCATTCACTACAACGGGGTACAATGGAGTTGCTAACCTTCGTGTTCTGTCAGCACATCACTGATAGACCGGGCACTTGTGGGCATAGGCATGTGCATCCTTGAACAATGTGGGCTAGTAGAAACCATCTTGCATAACTTTGTGCGCAGTGGTATTTCCTGCAAAGTGGCCCCCAGTTGGTCTGTCATTCAAATCATGTAAAACCTTCTCTGGTTCATGTTCTTCCAGGCACCTAAGAAAGATTTTGTTACTCTTCTTTCTGTAAACCACTTTGTGCACCAACTGATAGGCTAAAGCTTTAAGGCATAGTGCCCTCTTCTATCTCATGGAGAAGTGAGAGGGTATGGTGCCATGCTCAAGGTACTAGTGTAGATATTCATACCAAGAGTTTCCATATGCAGTGGGTGGTGCTCACTCTAAATCATACATCCCGATTTCTTGCTCCCAACCAGCGAGCTCTTCTTCTTCCTCTTGTGCATGTACTTCCTTAGCTACGAGTCTATAGAGACTATGACCCTTGACAGTGTGAGCTAGCTTGATTTCAATATCATACTCTTGCAAGCTTATCATCCAATTTGCATGTCGTTCACCTAGCCCTTGTTGTACGAGCAATGAGCGGACTACTAGGTGAGGTACGTAGACGATGCAATGGTTCTTCAGAAAGTAGGGTTTAAAGTGTTTCACTGCCTTATATACTGCATATGCTTGTTTTTCAATGGTGGGGTAGTTGAGTTCAATTCCCTACATGCTTTCGCTCATGAAGGAGATCGGACATTCGTCATTCATCTTATCCTTTTGAGTGAGTACTGCAGCAAGCGAATTGTCGGAGACGAAGGTGTATAGAAAGAAATATTTGTTGAAATCTGGGTTGTAGAGTGCAAGCACTTCTTCTATAGCCTGCTTGATACAGGTGAATGCATTCTTCTCCCTCTTGCCCCAGCTGTAGACTGCATCCTTCTTGATCATGTCTTGCATTGGTTTTACTATCTATGCATAGTTCGAGATGAACTTCCGAAGGAAGTTTATCTTTCCCAAGAAGGATTGTATTTCTTTCTTGTTAGCTGGGTGAGGGATATGTGTAATGGTCTAGACCCGGTCCAGATCAACCTTGATCCCACTTCTGGAAATTATGTGTCCAAGGAGGTTCCCCTCAAACATTACAATTACACTCCTTATGGGATTCAAGGAAATCTCGTATTTCCGACATTTCTCAAATATTTTCTTCAGATGGCATATGTGGTATGACCATTTTCAAGAAAACACAGTCATGTCATCGAGGTATACCACTATGCTTTATCCGATGAGTCCGCAAAAGGTGATGTCCATGGCACGTTGAAAGGTTGCACATGCATTCACAAGCCCAAATGGCATATGTTTGTATGCGAACATACCCCACTTGGTACGGAATGTAGTTTTCAGTAGATCAAGTTCTGCTACTAGGACCTGATTATATCTTGAAAACCCATCAAGTAAGGAAAAATAAATTTCCTGAGATACTGTCTGTAAAATATGCTCCATAGAAGGCATGGGGTAATTTCCTTTTTTTGAGGCACGGTTCAAGTTTTAGAAATCAACACATAAGTGGATCTCCCCAGACTTCTTTCGTACAGGAACAAGGTTGGAAACCCATGTGGAATGACAGACTCTATATATGATCCATGCATCCAATAGCTTGGTTAGCTCTTTCTGTATAAGGGTTTCAAATAACAGATGGACTTTCCTTAGCTTTTGCTAAAATGGCTTGACCCCTTCCTTGATTGGAATGACATGTTGGATGATTCATGTGTCGTAATTTTTCATATCATCATATGTCCATGCGAACACATCCCGGTATTGTCTGAAATAGTGGACAAAGACTTGTCCCTCCTGTTGCGTGCAACACGTACCGAGATTGACGAACTTCAGATCTTGTTCTATTCCCAGGTTTATCTGTTTGTGCATCATGGTGGAGTTGTGGGTTTTGTTGTTCCTTGGACCGTGAAAGCGCTTTTGCAAGTCATAGAACTTTTCTAGAGATACCACACCCTTGGGGATGAGATTTCCTTTCTTATCATCGGCCCTAGCTTGCAAAGACTACTCGTGCTTGTCTTCGTCAACTGTTGCATCTTTGAAGACATCAACGTTGGCCATGAAAAGAAGAATGTGTTGATCATCGTTGAAAACACGTAAATTAGTTATGTAGAAGTCTTATACAAAATTTCAATAGTAAATCTATCCCTAAGTGATGACATCCTAGAAGCTGTGTTTGCTAAGGCATTGGTAGTTGCATTTCACATTCTTGGCCCAACAATGATATTAAATGCTTGGAAGTTAGAGATCAGTCACCATATCTATTGCTGGTAACTTTTTAGATGAGGTGATAAACAATGTATGGTGTTACATACCTGTCGCACCACTATTTCCAAATCACCTACCACTTTGAGCGCAACCACGTTGAGGCTAACGGCATTTCACAAGCCCAACACGAGGGCTTCATATTCAACAATGTTGTTCATGCACTCGAACTCCAAGTGGCTTGAGATTAGATGTTTCTTGTTTTTTGGATCGATCAAGACACACCTAGCTCTAGAGCCATCCTGTGTCTTTGATCCATCAAAGTACATGGTCCACAACTCATCTTTACACAGACCATTTGACACACTTGTACTACTATTATTGTTGCTACTGCTATTGCTACTAGTGTTAAAATGCATTATACAAGTTTCATTTCCACCAGTTGGGAAAGGAAGGAGACCCAACTACATGTCTGGTGGGGTTGGAGTTGGTTGTGTGAGATAACAGCCCAACGTTGTTTCCAAGAGGCAGTTGCCGAACATGAGCTCTACGAAGGCTAATGCTCCTTTCTTGTCATTAATGGGAGTGATGTTATACCTCATGTATCTCCCGGATAACACCTAGATTTGATTTCTTTTGCCCTTCTGCGGAAGCCACAAGTGTGACCAGTCTATAGAAAAGTATATGTTTCACTTGATAGACCAGTCTCTATTGAGTAGTAAGCCATACACTTACGGTATGTCCACAACAACAATGTTTATGCACTGGTGAACTCGATCTTCATGAGATAGTTGGATGATCACATCCCCAAGTTCACCAATGCCTAGTACGCATGTCTAATGGAGTTGGATGACCTACGCAGATGTCTTGCTCCATTGCATATTGATATTTTTGGCAATGGAGAGGGGCATGATGTTGGCTGCCACGACAGAATCAACCAAACAGTTGTGCACATTACAGTTAAAGATTTCAAATGAAATCAGGAATGGAGGGAAAATAGAGTTTTCTTCTTCCATCCAGAGTGTGTTTAGCACAGTTGAGAGTGATATAGGAGATGTGCTTGCTCCCTTATTGGTAGAGGTTGCACTATCGATAGATGTCTACCCCATTGTGTGCAACAAAAGATCAGGCTAACTCTTAATCTTAGCTAACTCGAACAAACTGATGCTTACACAAGTTTTCTTCATGTCTTCCACGATATTATAATCCAGAGTGGGTAGACTCAACAAGATGTCCAAGGTGATACTGGTGTTCATGATGTCCGTCAAAGTGTTTTGCAATTTGTTTCTCATGGACATATTCTTGTCCGTCATTGTCTTCCCTAGCTTGCTTTGTGTTTTATGCTTTTGGATGGCTGGTGGATCAACCTTACTCAGCAGTTCAAGCCTTTCTTTCATTTCCCCAATTGTAGGGGGAGCCTCTTGAATTTTGAGGTTGTATCGACCATTTTTATTTTGAGGATGCTTCTCGGTGTTTGTCTTCTACAATGCTCGTGAGCACTAATAATCGTTGACCACCTACTCAATGCTTCATGTCTCATCAGGCACAGCATCTTCGTCATCGTTTGTGTCTCCCGACTAGCCCTTTGAACTGATCACTATATTTGGCATATGGTCGCATACTGAGCCTGCAACTTGTTTACAGTCCAAACAATACCCTTCTAGGTGCTTATCTTCATGAAATGAGAAAAAATCATTGTTCGCACACTATTCGACCTGAAACATTGAGCTAGAGCTTTGTGCATTTTTAGTCAAAAATTGATTGCTACCTAATGACGTGCTTCCTTATCTTTTTTTGGGTGGTCGACTGCTCGTAGATGTGTCAATTGTTCATTGTTTGAGGTCAGACACTTTCGTTGTCAAGTTCTTGACAAGATGAGTAAGGGTTTCAATATCACTTGCTTCCTTGTCTTTACCCTTGCTCGCCGTAGCTTGGGGCTTCCTGCTCACGTCTCTAGAGTCCTTCATTGGTTTGTCACCCTTGACGACTCCAATCGCTCATAGGTCTTTCTCAACTGCAATTTCCTCTTCGCAGTTTTCTAGTAATGTTGATTTCACAGCTCGCTTGACGAACTGTGTAATGCTGGTTGGCAGTGCAGGCATGTAGTAATCGACATTGATGGAGTCATGAGGTTTCGTGTCCTTTGAAAACTTGTTCAATATGCGCAGAAACCTCTAATTGAAATCCTTTACATTTTCTTTCGTCTCCATCTTTAGGTTGCCCAATTCTTTGAGTAACATGGCTGGGGTCTTGTAATCAGAAATTTCTCTAGGAACATGCGTTTGAACATACCCTAGTTATAGATGGAGTTGATAGGAAGGTTTTTATACCATACTATTTCGCAGACATCCAAGGTACATGGGAACAATCTGCATGCAAATTCGTCGTACCTTACCTCGAGTGTTTGCAACAGTAGGTAGAAGTTGTATAAGTGATCTTCTGCCTTCACCGCCATGTCAGGGTCATACTATGTGAGCATTCTCTCCGAACACTTTGGCATTTTGTGAAAAGCACTCGGGAGATCCAATGGTCCTTGAGTCATCCATTCCAAGTTTTGGTCAGCCATGTCATCTTCCTCTTTGTCCTCCTCCTCTTCTTTAGAATCTGATGGTTCCAGCTCTGAGTCTGTTGGTTCGTCTCCACCTCTGCCTCCTCCGATGCCTTCCCCTCCACCTCTTATACTAGAAGTTGAGCCCAAGATCACGAGGTTGTCTCATTATCCCTGTTGGAAGATTAGAGGTTCCTCTCTACTCTCAACAGCTTCTTCCAGACCTCCGAGTGTGGCAAGAACTGCTTCTTCCACCGATGATACAACAACCCCTATGGGAGTAGTTTTTGGCTTTCTTGATTCGTATGGAAGATTTTGTATTCCTAGGATCAATTTGACTTCTTTCGAGAATTGAGGGGTAATGGGATGGATGGAGTGGAGGTTCTAATACTAAATTTCGTGCTCACGTCTGGGAGGTGAGGAGTAACCAACTTCAAAGTCGCGCGTAGGTGAGAGGGAGTGCGATTTACTACCTTGACCATAAGATTGATGAGTGGGGGTGAGAGGAAATTCAGCCATAAACAACTGATGGAAATCCTTCTAGAACCATAAATGTTGACGGTGTTGGATCTGCCAACATTTAGGGGATCTCCCTGGTATGAAGTCCCAACTAGACCTCACACCATTTTGTGTAGGAGTCCCATCCGATATAATGGCTTGATTTCCATTATCTTAAAGGTTTTCCTTAGCTCTTTCTTGTCAGCACATGGGGGTGGTATGCTTTGTCTTCAAATAGTGAGGTTCACGTGCCTAGTGAGTGCTTAGTGTTACTTGTTTCAAGGTTCTTTCACCACATAGGGAGAGGGTGGAAGTGAGCCTCAAGTCAAGAGGGAATAGTCCCAAGTCTGACAGAGACACACAACACAACAGTACATGCATAGCTTTTGGCGAAGTAGTCCACACGAATGCAGAAGTCACAAACACACAGTGAATGGATAATACTTACAACGCCCAGCAGAGTAGTCCACACGAGTGCGATGGTCGTTATAAGAAGTTTTTGGGAATGTTTTTGTCGAGTGCCCAGCAGGATAGCCCACACAGGTGAGACAACATTAACAACTTATACAACACATTTTCATAAGCATATGTACTAGAACAACCAAAATAGTTCAGTTGTTTTAACACGGGTTAAAGCAACATGCATTACAAGTGTCCAAAGAATAGTCTTACAAACAAATACAATACATGTGTGAAAATGTGTTGGCCTGTTATCAGGCTTCTGAATTAAGTAAAAGTTCCAAGACACATCGGTACACCATACATAACTAACCTCGATAGCAAGGAATTGGAGCCACTTCTCGCTCCTCAAAGAAAAGACTGCAGACTCTCAAGGCTATGTGGGAGGAGCCAAGGTGAAGATTCTTTTGCATGTACAAATGAGGGGTATTTATAGCCAAGGGTAAAAATGGCCCTTGTGACTATTCAACTTCCCTCATGACTGTTTGACTTATTTGACGCTTCAAATTTACATGACTCTTCAGATTACATGTGGGTCTCTTGAACTTCCATGTTACATTACACTGATTACAATAGTGTGGCTCACAGTAGTGATGTAGCTGAGATGACTCATGACACAACTCGACACGATAGTGTTGATATGTTCATGCTACTATTGGTGTCCATGTCAAGCTGCAATGTTGCTGAGTGATGGATGTACTCTTAGTGTATCATATCTTGACCTTCGCATGGCAAGGTGTAAAGATTCCTCGATGGTCTTGGTGTTCGCTTGATGTTTCATGTGCACGTCACTCCTTCGCTTTTACTTTCACATGTTTCACATGTTTGTCCATTCGCGAAAAAAATCTCCTCGCATGCATTATTCATTCATCCATTCACGAACAAATCTCCTCGCACGTATTCTTCGTTAGTTCTTTCATAAATAAATATCCTTGCATGTTCTCTCCTTGCTCATCTCATTTGTCGTTGCATCATATCTCATCCATGTACATGTATCTGCAGTCAGTCATGAAGAGATGACATCAAATATAGAAATCTCCTATTCTACCATGATGCATTATCTTTTGCCTTCATATGTAGGTGATTGGGAGAGAGGACAAGGCTCTTCAAACTGTGAAATGCAAATTTCAGGCCGGGATGCGAGCTCTGGGCACTACCGATGAAAACTGCACAGAAGTCACTGGGACACTGAGATGGAAAATTCAGATCAGCAGTGACTGCCCGCAAGATCTGGCTCAGCTGGAGGGAATATTTGCATCATTTTTTTAGGGAAGCAGTGTAGGCAGCAGAGGGGGTTGGCAACAAAAACTGTGCAATTCCTTCGGCAAGCTGGTAGCAGCTGCAGGAGGCTTGCTTGAAAAAAATGTCATTTTTTTAAGAGAGCTAGAAGTGGGCTACAGGAGTGATGCTAGAAAAAAATCTTCAATTATTGGGAGGTTGGCCTCCTGAACATCCCTTCATAGTTTTTGAGCTCAGCAGGATGCTGGGCAACTTGGTGATTGTTCATGAAAACTATACAGTTTTCTGGGCAAGCAGCAAGTCAGCTGACTAGGTGACTGGCTGGAAAAACTTTGCAATTTTTTGAGGGAGATAGTAACAGGCACAGGGTATCTGTCTGGAATGTCTGTGTAGTTTCTTCAATCAATGGAGCAAGCATTCTTTGCATCTTTTGCGCAAATTTTGGAGGAGTGAGGCCTGGGGTCACTGCCTGGTAAAACCCTCTGGTTGAATAGTTGAAGGCTCGATTGATGTGCTTGCGTGAAACTTAGATTGAAATGGCTTGCTGGGAAACTTCTACCTTGTTCTAGGTGATATTCAGTAGGGTCAATTCCAATGTTATGCAGAGCAGAATTCCTGGGAGGTAGCCTCAAGCTCTGTGCAATTTTGGGCATCACTACATAATCACTAAGAGTTGAAACAATGCAATGCAGCTCATCGAATGTCTAGCTATTGAAGGATGGTTTGTTCAATAGAGTTTCAACAAAATGACCAAGTGTTTGAACGAGTGATTTCATACATGCATGACCTCGCAAACACACACTCAACATAACTTGATGACAAGACACCTCGAACCATCAGCACAACATACACTCAGTGTGAGTGACCGACGGTGTGAGCGACAAGCGTGACACTTGTGATAGATCGTTGAATGACCGCGACAAATCTTGTGCGACTATGCATAAAACTTCATGTGTGAGTGCGAAAGATGTTTACATAGCAAACACAACTTGTACACATGAAGGCGGACCTTGTGCATGGCCAGAACATGACTGCAAGCATGACATTATGAACAACATGAAAAAATATTTCCGATGAACAATCAAGCTAGGAGGGTGCAAAGACTTAACATGGGCTCACAAGATGAGCCCAAGTGCTTGCAAACATCAAGGAAAAACCCAAGGAAGGCTCCAAAATTGAATGCGGGCCAAAATTTTGGAGGGTGTTGCAACCGCTACAACAGACAGTTTTCTGCTTACAAATGCTATGGTATGATCAATTTCTCCTACTCCTGGCTACGCTAGCACTACACCCAATGCTATGCAAGATGCATCAAAATGTACATGGAATTCCTTCTTCCAGTATCAGAAAGCTAGAATAGGCATGATTACCATTTTCTCCTTTAGTACATCAAGGTTCTTTTGGGACTCTTCGTCTCATTGAAAAGTCACATATTTCTTCAAGAATTTCTCCATCAGCACAGTGATCTGTGCATAACCCTTTATAAATTTTCTTTAGTAGCCAGTGTATCCCAGCGTTGTGCGCATTTGTATTACTACTTTTGGTGTTGACAAGATCACAATAATTGCGATCTTCATGGGATCCACCATTAATCCCTATTTACAAACTACATGTCCCAACAGTATACTAAATGGTGCACAAAAGATGCACTTCTTCAAGTTCAATGAGATCTGGTACTGCCTACATGTATCCAACATCAACCTTAAGCTTGCCACATGCTTCTTTAATATCCCAAAGACTGTCCAATCGTCAAAGTAAACTTCCAAAAAATTGTGTATATATTCTTTAAAGGCCACAACTACAACTCTAGAAAAGATAGAAGGTACATTCTTTAATCCAAAAGGCATCACCGTGTATTGGTAAGAGCCCCACTCTGTAGGAAAAGTTATTTTATTTCTATCTTTTATCGCAATTCTGATCTGATGGTATCCTGAAAATCCATCTATGAAAGAATAGGCCTCCTATCCTCCTACATTGTCTAATACTTCATCTGTAAATGGTCTAGGGAAGGGGTCATGCAAGCATGCATCATTCAATTTCCTTAAGTCAACACAAATTTTGATTTCCCCTTTTTCCTTCTTTTCCTGAACCACCATGGGACTTGCCCATTTAGACTCTTTGACAGGTTTTATTATCCCAGTTGCTCACATTTTGTCTAATTCTTCTTTCACCTCCTCCTTGTATTTTGGATTTAGTCTATAAGGTCTCTTCTTGACAGGCTTCGCATTAGGCTTTAGAGGAATCCTCATAACTCCCAAATCCCCTACTATGCCCTTCATATCTGAAAACTTAGTGGGGAACAACTCTTGATATTCATACAAGAGATCTATTATCTTGTTGAATGTGTCTTCATCCCAGTAATCTCTTATTGTTGTGTACCTCGATTTAGCCTCTAACCCTATATTTTCCTTCTTCATATTCAATGGCTTCGTTATATCAGGAATCTTTATCTTAGGTCCACTTACTTCACGATGACCTTCTGATTCTTTGATGTCAATATTGAGAGGATATTCATCTTCTTCCTTAGTGAGATTATAGTATTCCATTACATTACGTATCTATGTAGCCTAATCAAGTTTCCAAATAACTAGAACTTCGTTCTCAAAGATCTTCTTCTTAACTATATTCATATTTGAATCTATATGTGGACAGTCATCTTCAAATTTGAATTTCATTATAAATCCAACAACCATTTATGCCTAGCTAGGAGTACCATGTCGAAGCTTTGTTTCCAAATACCAATTATGAGGAATTGTCTCTAGGGTATGGATGAAGCCATGCACCCATTATTCTCACGGAATTTCTCCCCAAGCTGGCATACAGAGTTGTATGTGGTCTCTAAGATCAATTTGGCCATCATACTTATCTACGAGCTCTGTTTCTACTTGACCAAACCTTAC
Source organism: Pinus tabuliformis (assembly GCA_031772625.1). Lineage (NCBI taxonomy): Eukaryota > Viridiplantae > Streptophyta > Pinopsida > Pinales > Pinaceae > Pinus > Pinus tabuliformis. Next base: position 1,264,369,105 of record CM062816.1, on the reverse strand, counting down.
CCACATCAATATTCTACATTGTTTCCAGTCTCCTATATTCTTCTTATGAGTACCCCACCATCTAGCAGGAGTAGCCCTCAGTGCTTGATCCAGAGCTAACAATCTCTGACATTCAGGTACTTGTCTTTCATAATCTTTAAAGAAAGTATTTATATTACCCAAACCATCATACAAAGGAAAATCACATACCTCAGTTGTCATACAGTGCACTGCTTTAGTGATCCTTGCACATCGCCTTGTAGACACTTCATGCAACATGTTTTTCCAACTCTTTAATTTCTCTTTTGAATCTGAAGTGCATGAAATATATTGCTCCCAAGTCAATTTTCCATCTACAGTAGGGTTAATCCATTCTTCTTATTTTGTTGTTATTTGATAAATGTTGTCAATGTCATCCGCGTTGTACTCTTCTTTGATAGGTTTAGTATACCTTGCTCCCTCTGATGGATCTAAGGGAACAATAACTCTCATATTATTTCTTTCAAATATAATTTTCCTTTTCTTTAAGTTAATTATAGTCATGTTAGAAGATGCTCCAATCCAAGCAATGTGGGGTAGGGATTATTGTCATCCATAATCTCAATCACTTCAAAGTCAGTGGTAGTGCGCACTCTGTCAATGTCTACTGTGATACCTGACAATCTTCCTAAAGGAACAATCTTCTTTTGATTCGCCATTCTTAGCTGAATAGTTGACCATTGCAATTTCGTCTTACCCATCAATTCCCAAATCTGCTTCAACAAGACATTGGCATCACATCCTAGAACTAAGATAACCTAATCCATGTCGTATTCTCCAATTTGCATTGTAAGCCTCATTTCCTTTCCAGAGCACTTCTTGTATCTATGTATATTATTTACTACACGCATTTCACTATGCGGTACCTCTTTAGAAACACAAGATTCTATCAATTATTATAAACCCTCTAAGGGCTTCTGATTTCTCAACAACTTCATGCAAGTCTGCAAAAAATACTTCAAGATATCTAGATCCACATCTTCTGTTGTAACCAGTACTATCTCGCAGTTATCCTTCTAAGTCGGCTGCGCTGTAGAGGTTGAGGCCCCATCATCCATAAAGCTTCACCTCGCCTCCATGAACACTTGCTTTTCCTTCTGAATATCAAAGGCAGGAGCCTTTTTAGTATTTTTCCTTATCCATGTAGCTTTAGCTTTCTTTTTCCCTTCTGCTTTATCATCTCCAGTCACAGCTCCACTTCTTGTTACAATATTGAGGCGTAGTTCATCCTCCCTCAGCTTAGTAGTCATCATTTGAATATTTGTTGCAGGCTACTGGTTTCTCTTCTCCTTCATCTTTGTGATAAGGATGGGGCATTCTTCTATCACATGTTCAAAAGATTTACAATAGTTGCAGGTTGTCGTAGGGTTCTGATAGTCTCTTGCAAAGTGTCCTTCCTATCCACAGTTATAACAGACAATCTGGCCACATCCTCAACCAAATCCTCCTCCTCACCCCAGTCATTTTCCTTGAAATTCTCCTCAACCAGTGTGTTGGAATGGCTCCTTATGTATATGTCCTTCATCTTGCAATCTATAAGCATCAGCAGTGCACTCCATCATCAAGTCATAACTTCGATAATTTTTCTCATCATGACCTACTGACCTACAAAAGTTGCAATGAGATGCTTCGGAGTCTGCATGTACTTCTGTAATAGGTAGAAATCTTCAGAGTGACGTTGGTCTGTCATTCTACAAATATCACACCACAAACCCAGTTTTACAGGATTAGGTGCTCCACTTTTCAAATAATCTTTGAACATAAGGCATTGATCCTTATAATGACCCTCTGCTTTGCATTTTGTACACCATAATTATGATCAAGTTTCTTTACCTTTCTTGAGATCTTGAAATTCCCAGGTCAAGTTAGCTAGGTGATTCTAAATCTGTTGTACTCCTACATGAGTATCTCCAATCAACAAAGCTTCCAACTTCATCGCAATCTCCAATGCTTTAGCTTGAGTTGTGATCTTTTGTTGTGTCAATGGTAACCTAATATGTGGCAGTAGTGTGGCTATGAACCATTCCTTATGCTATTCTAGAGGTAGGATATAGCTTACTTGTCCCATTAACACCTTGAATCGTTGATCCAACTCCCACACAGACTCAGTTGCTACCTACTTGATTTCTTTTAGCTCTGTGATACACTGTGATTCTGATTTCGGCTTCTTGAATTTTGATACCAATTCTTTCTTAATTTCATCAAACGAAGTCATCGGATTACTCGCAGATTATTTCATATACCATTTTAGCACTCCTTCTCGCAACAATGTGACAAGTTGAGCCTTCTTTACATCATCACTCGTGATCTGTCTTACTGTCCATACTACATCAACTACAAACTAGAACTAGTCAAGATCCTCTGATCCAAGTCCTTTAAAGATAGGTAACTTAATGTCATCGGAAAATTTCCTTTTCGAGGGGCTAGGTGGACGGGGAGAGGGTGGGGGTATAGGAGAATTATGGGGAGGGGGATGGGGTGTAAGGGAGGTGGATGGATGGGGAATCCCAAAGACGCCCTAATTTTTCTCAACTCCTAACTTCGATGCGCCTTTAGGATGGGAGGGGGAATGTCGCAGGGTTGTAGGGTTACTTCTTTCTTCTTCACTCTTAGATCCTCCTAATAAGGGGCTATAGTCAATCTCAATAAAATTATTTGGATCTGTTCTATATCGTTTTCCACTTCGCGTAGACCCTAGTTTAGTCTTATTTCCTCTTTGTCCAAACATTAATCTGACTGCATTCGCAGAATCCCCTTTTCACACAATAACATCTTAATCCAGAGATTAAAAGAGTTTAAGAGCTTACCTCACAGTCCTTTGAAAAATATTCGTTCAACTTTGCTATAGGATACAATTGCATCTATCGCGAACTCAGTGATAAATCCTCCCAAAATGCTATCGATTCAGAAATCAACAACTCTTGAGATACTATTATTGATGTTCTTGAGTCATTATATCAATTCAGGATTCCACTCCTTAGGTTTGTCTCATTTAAAACAAGTCTTATGCTCAATCAACTTAGATACCCACTCGTACAGTTCAATGTGGAACAAACCAAAGAAGATTTTGTATTTCTCTTTGAACATATACTTATGCAACCATTCTGCATTTGATAATCGAGGGTTTACATTCTCTTTTTCTACAAATTCTCTTTCTTTTTGTTCAACCCATTCCTGGATTTCTTTCTTTGATGGATGCCAAAACATATCCCTTAAGTAGATCCCACTCCCAGCAATGAACCATTTGTTGGTTTAAGGGGGCTTGACCTAGGTTCCGAGTGTACTGCGCACCAAAAAAACCCTCAACTACTGGCCCTTTCAAAAACGACCTACAAGTAGATTGAAGTCTCACCCAAAAAAGTTATGGGAGGTTGCAGAACCAAGTTTCTACAGCCATAGGGATATCCGTGCGGTGGTGCCCGTGTGTTCACTTATGTCTTATATCTATCTACAACTTCCCATACATGAATAACTTTCAGCTGATGATTAACTTTATAGATTGGTACTTAACGCATAAACATAACAAAGAATAGTATAACATGTATTCTTCCATGTAATTCAATAAAAATCATGCATGGTGATATTTATAAAAATAGATAATGAACACATGAATATGCACAAAACTTCATCAAAACTTCTTATTTATTAATGAGGATCTTCAATACATACACTTCTCTGACCTATGCACCCAACTGCATCTGGTCTGCACACTTAGATGCAGACTCTTCCAAGGCCTCTGTGCACTCAGCTGTGGAGCCTTCCAAAAATATAGACCCAAGACAGAAAATATGATCAATGAATTCTATCTATTCTTAGTTATCTTCAACAAAGTATTACATCTTCTTTATATAGATTTCCTTACTACAAGACCATGGTCCACATACGATGGATCCGATAAAATAATGGAATGATAGCCGATACTAGTTACAAAATAAGGTACTTTGACCAACCCCAAATCAAATAGACATTGCGCGATGAATAGAACCTCGCAAGTTCTACGCACTCCGCTCATCAAAATGCAAACTCTTTGACCAAAACTTGGACCACTTTGGGTTGTGCCCAACACATAAACATGCTATATATCATAAAAGTATGAAAATACAATATTCTCCATGTTGTATTCATTGTAAAAAGGTGTTATCCAGTATATGAAAAATTGAAAAAATCATAATGTTGTACACATAACATGTTGAAATTAAAACTGAGATGAGAACTGTCTATAATATAAACATAATTAAAAACCAACATTCATCATTCATCCAAACAACAATTAAAATCGATTTATGTTGTGAGAAGTTGTCTTCCCCTTTGCCATGTGTCCCCTCCTCTATTATTTATTTCAGAGTCATGCCCACCTCTACAAAAAAATATCATATTGTGCAATAAAAATATGATGTCAACTTTGTAAGCAAAATAATTGATATCTAAGTAAACTTTTACCATTGCAAGGGCACGTAAAAAGATCATGGGAAAATAACAATTGTAAAGAAAGGGGAATAAATCATGTGTGCATTGGAAAGAACATCACAATGATATATATATATATATATATATATATATATATATATATATATATATATATATATATATATATATATATATGTGTGTGTATATATGTATGTATATATGTATATATGTATATATATATTTGGACTAGTGTAACTAGTAAAGATGAGATCAACATCATATATCAAAATAGATGAGTACATATTTAATTCAAACAATGCGCAGTCAGATGGGCCAAAATTTGAGGGCCAACATGTGCACAAAATTATTAATGAAGGACATGAAATTATTGCAAGAAATGACAAATATACACTGGCTAGAAAGCTTGTCAACATTGAACCACAAATTTCGTTGTGAAAATATGTTGACCTGGTATGAGAAGTAATCCACGTACGTGATGTGACAGGAAAAACCACAATTTTATACCTAGAAGATGAAAAATAGATACATACAAGTGCTTGTCCAACAATGGAGATTGATTTTTAAAAGATTTGAAGTTCACATTGCATGCAAGTGCATTTTCGATATTGCAAGGAATAATTATTCTTCATTGATGACTTGAGGTTTGGTTTGGGACTAAAACAAGGAGGTATCGAGGGCCACGATTCAATTTTTCGGTCACATACAACACACACATTATATATATCCGCAAAGAGTCAATGATGATTGAATGGAGGCTTCTTCGAGTAGAATTATTTAGACATCTATCTTCTAGACCTCACATAACTATATTAATTGGCAATGTGTTTGAAACCAACCAATGTGATTCATCATAAAAACTATTAAATGAAGAGAATCTAATCCAATATAGATATAAAATTGCAGAGTATTAGAACTAAAAAATTAGATCAAAGGCCAATAAAATTATTCGTTAGGAAAACTAATAAATTTAATAAAAATTAATATAAGCTAATAATTCAATAACAATAAATATAAATAATTATAATAAGGTAATTAGTATGATAATAATAATCATAGTAAGGATAATTAAGGTTCAAATCAAGCTAAAAGTAAATATATAATATTTTAAAATTGTATTAATAAATAAATTGGTATTAAATAATATAAACTAAGTCAAAGGAAATCTAAATTTATTAATAATAATCATCGTCCTTAATACTATTAATATAAGTATAAATAATAAATAAAAACAAGAATGTTAATAAAGGTGAAATAAAACTAGGACTAAATATATAATACTTTAAAATGATATTAATAAATAAATTGTTATTAAATAAATATAAACTAAGTTAAAGGAAATCTAAATTTGAGGTAAAATAAAATTAATAATAATAGTCCTTAAAAATATTAGTATAAGTAAAAATAAATGAAAATATTAAAAATAAATGAAATTAAGCCAAAGAAAATATAAATTTGAAGTTAATAATTAAATATTAATAATAATATTGTTAAAAGTAAAATATTATTAATAAATAATAAAACTAATAGAAATAATAGCCAAGTGTAAAATAAATTAACCCAAAGTTAAATAAATAAAATAAATAAATAAAAATGGAAGATAATTAAAAATTAGTACTAATTAAAAATAAATAAATAATAAAATAGCAATAATCTTTAAAAATTAGAATGATTAAATTAAACCTAAATTAAAAGGGGAAAGAAGGGGTGAAGGGGCAAAACCTAGGAAACAAACCAAAAACTAAAGGAGGAAAACTATAGAACCCAGGGAAGAGCAGGAAAAGGGAGGAAATTAGGAAGAAGAATATCTAGAGGAAAGAGCACGAACCCAATATCTACTCATTCTCTAGCCATCATCCATGTTTAGATTATTGGCAGCTCGTTCTCTATCTCAATGGATTCCTTGAACTTTTTGTGATGATAATGAGAAATCTTAGCAATGACACAAACGTCCTCAATACAAATGTGATGCTTAATATTTGCATAATGCTCAGTAAGAGCCAAAGAACGAGAGTGATTATTCCTGATGTTCATAGCGTGCTCGTGAACTCTACGCTTGATTGAACGACTTGTCTCACCTATATAAGGCTTTCCACAGGAAAATGGGATCATGTAAACCCATTTAGTGTTAGAGGGGTTAATCCATTCTTTGACATACCTAGGGGAATATCGCCTAGTGTTCATTTTCTTAAAAGTCACAAAAATATGAGTCAACTTGTCAGTTGTTCCTTGAATAAAAGGAAGATGAGAAATGACAATAAGATTGTAGGGATCAGTCCTAGCTTTAGGTCCTTTTGTTACCTTTTGTAATGCTTTCGGGCCTTGATGCTTTCTATAACCATTGTTCACGAAAACCTATAAAATATGAGTTTCTTCATCATTAATATGAAGATCATCTAAAATCCTAAGGGCTCTGGTAGCAAGGGTGTTCAAAACACCAAATTTTTGGGCCAGGTGATGATGGGAATTGGCATGGAGATATTATTCGTTGTTAGTTTAGGCCCCTATACTACTAGTGTAACCCCTTATTGTTATTAGTACAACCCCCTTATTATATTGTTGTGCCCATGTAGTCCCCATATTGTTATTATTGTACCCCATAAAAGCCCACTATTGTTATTATTGTGCCCTTACATTATTATTGTTATGTCAGCTCTGATTATATTATGACCCCTTAGACTCCTATATATAGAAAGGAGGCTTGTCATTTGTATCATCCACGAATTGTTCATTTGTGTAATGTAAAGGAGGTTTCCCCCTCGAAGAGGCTTATTTCTAAGGCATTCATCTATCTTTTCTATCTTTTTGTGAGCTGGTTTCGTAACATTTCATATAAGAGCTTTGGATTCTAGGGTTTTGCTGCTCCAAACAGGTCATCGTGCCATTTTCGCTATAGCTTTTTTGCTGCGACATTTCAGAAGCTAAAGAAAAAGCCCATTTGAGAATAAATCGTCCTGAATCTCAAGTCCCAATTTTAGATCTTGTCTCACTATATTTGTGGATATATGGTCTGAGCAAGTTAGGGTTTTTGCAGACTCCCGAATTACATCCTAAACAGGTGACCTTGGGAAAATCATCATAACTTTCTCTCTGAGAAACAAATTGAAATTTCATAAGTTACAGAAAGAGGATGGACTTCAGTTTTCTTTGCATAGTTTTTAGATCTGAAGGTCGAAACAGTGACACATGGCACGTCGTACATGTTCACTCTACTGAAACATTATATAATCACGTCATCTTAGGAGATTGGGCATAACTCTTTATTGGATAATCAAATTCTGATTAGACTTGCGGGGTTAGAAATAGGACTCAAAGGGCTATTACAGGAGACAATTTCAGAACTTTGAGATCTCAAAGCATAGAGTTACAGTCATTTCAATATCGAGCTCATTAAATCAAGAGAAGGTGATATGAGGAAGTTTGATGGAAAGGATCCAGTAAATTGGATACTATAGATGGAGAAATATTTTGATCTACATGGTGTACCACTATTACAAAAGGTATGTATTGCATCTTCATATTTAGAACTGGATCAATTTTTATGGTATAAAGGGCTTTGTTCTCATAAACAACTTGTTACATGGTCAATTTTCACGGAGGAAATGATAGCACATTATGAGAATACAAAGAGCAACACCTTCTTTAGAGCAACACCACAACAATTGAAGAAAAAGGAGAAAAAGGGCTTTGTTACAAAGTGGAAAGCAAAATTATGGCAACAAGGAAGTCTACCCCTCACAACTATAAAGATGGAAGTGTTGTTTCTCCTAGCCTTCCACAACCTACAAGGTTTACAACACAACAATGGGAAGAAAAAAGAGAAAAAGGGCTTTGTTACAAAGTGGAAAGAAAAATTATGCCAACAAGGAAGTCTACCCCTCACAACTATAAAGATGGAAGTGTTGTTTCTCCTAGCCTTCCACAACCTACAAGGGTTACACCACAACAATTGGAAGAAAAAAGAGAAAAAGGGCTTTGTTACAATTGTGATAACAAATACATTAAAGTCATAAGTGTGCTGAGAAGAAATTATTTTACATTGATTGTGGATAGGAGGAAGAAAAGGGTCAAGAAACGTCAAAATAAGACTATATACACCAGGAACCAACCCTAGAGAAAGAAGAAATGAATCCAACCATATCTTATAAAGCATTGGAAAGAATTACCACTCCTAAAATTCTCAAGATAGAAGGACGTATTAAGAAGAAAAAGGTTCAAGAAGTGAAAGATCACATCGAGAAAGAAGAAATGAATCCAACCATATCTTGTAATGCATTGGAAGGAATTACCACTCCTCAAACTATCAACATAGAAGGAGATATCAAGAAGAAAAATGTTCAAGAATTGAAAGATCACATTGAGTCTCAAGAAATCAATACGACCATATCTTGTAATGCATTGGAAGAAATTACCACTCCTCAAACTATTAAGATAAAAGGAAATATCAAGAAGAAAAAGGTAAGAGCGTTGATTGATTCGGGCAGTACCCATAATTTTATTGATTGTAAGATAGCCAAGGAATTAAATTGCTTCCTATATCTCGCACCGGAGTGTCAAGTGATGGTTGCAAGTGGAGGAACCATAAATTGCTCTAGAAAGTGCCATAATATCAAGCTATCCATGGGAGAATATGTATTGAATATACCAATGCTTTCCATTCCAGTGGGTGGTTCTAATGTTTTACTGGGAGTCCAATGGCTACAATCTTTGGGTACGATACCTTTTAATTTTCAAGAACTTTTCTTGAAATTTTTTTGGGAAGGAAAGGAAGTTGAATTGAGGGGTATCAAAGGAAAAACGGGAAAGATAATCAACTCTAATAGCATGTAAATGCTTCTAAATAAAAAACAATGGGGTGTAATTGCACAATTATGTTCACTAGAGGACCCCACATTGAAATCATATATTTCTCCAGATCTCCAAAATGTTTTTTATTCAGACTTAAACAGGAACGCAACAAATTACAGAGAACCATAAACACAGATATGCAGCGGAAATAATACTTCAAGGCATGTAGCCACCACATCTCTTCTTAGAGATAAGCTACCATCGCCATAGCTGGTTTATTTCCATTACTGTTTGTAAGCATATTTTAGTATTTTACATTAATGAAATGAAGTATTATTTCCACTGCATATCTGTGTTTATGGTTATCTCTGTAATTTGTTGCGTTCCTGTTTATGTCCGAATCAGTTTTGGACAATCATTCCAAGGTATTTGAGACTCCCAAAGGCCTCCCACATTTTCATGATCATGATCATGATATTCATTTGATTTCACGAAGTGTTCCTCCAAACATCGGGCCTTACATATATCCATATGCCCAAAGGAGTGGGAACTCATTCAAAATTTGCAGAAGATCTCAATTCAAACAATATTGTGAGAACTTGACAAGGAAGGAAAAATCATATTGGAACCTAAAGCAGTCACAGAACCGAGAAATCAAAAGCTACGAAATATATCAATTTCAGAGTATCTCGTCAAGTGGAAGAACTTACCCGCTAAAGATTCCACATGGGAGGACAAGAATTTATACAGAAGCATCAAGAAATACTCAAGCGTTGAGGACAACATTTTTTGAAGGAGAGGGGCATGTTAGGTCCCTATACTACTAGTGTAACCCCTTATTGCTATTAGTACAACCCCCTTATTATATTGTTGTGCCCATGTAGTCCCCATTTGTTATTATTGTGCCCCATAAAAACACACTATTGTTATTATTGTGCCCTTACATTATTATTGTTATGTCAGCTCTGATTATATTATGACCCCTTAGACTCCTATACATAGAAAGGAGGCCTTGTCATTTGTATCATCCAAGAATTATTCATTTGTGTAATGTAAAGTAGGTTTCCCCCTCGAAGAGGCTTATTTCTAAGGTGTTCATCTATCTTTTATATCTTTTTGTGAGTTGATTTCATACCAGAATATCTAGAGGAAAGAGCATGGACCCAATATATACTGATTCTCTAGCCATCATCCATGTTTAGATTATTGGCAGCTCGTTCTCTATCTCAATGGATTCCTTGAACTTTTTGTGATGATAATGAGAAATCTTAGCAATGACACAAACATCCTCAATACAAATGTGATGCTTAATATTTGCATAATGCTCAGTAAGAGCCAAAGAATGAGAGTGATTATTCCTGATGTTCATGGCGTGTTATAGACATTTTTGTGCCTTACAGCTCCAAGCATGAAATTTCCATAAACCAAGGGCTCCTAAGTCCCTAAAAGTGTTGTTCCAACCCCTAAAGGAACAAGGTCAACAAATTACAGCTTCTCCCAGAAGTTCTCCACCAGAAACTGCTCAGAATAAGTCAAAACATGATCATTTCAGCTGCTCCACTGGCTAGTTGCGTTGCATAGCACCTAAACACACTAGCTAGGTGCGTTGCAACGCACCTAAATGCACTATGAGGGTGCGTTGAGCGGGAAATGACAAATGGCAGTGCCATTCCGTGAGGTGGAAAGACAATGGAAGCTTCCAGAATCTTCTCCTATGACACTTGCCTCACTGAATTCGACCAAGGATGAGTAAGAGGCTTTCAGTCTCCAAGTGGAAGCAAGAACTGACAGAGAGAAGACACTAATCAAATCACAAGCTGACTCATCCTCCTTGCATACATCTATATATGGATCCCTCATCCCAGAGATCCAGGAGGCTGGAATTTTGCACATTGTAAGGAATTGATGTTGGTTTTGAGATAGATATCAGATTATTGGGTGATTTATGCTTTGTTGGAGGTGAAGAGGGGCTTCTTTGTTGGGAGGTTGATGCTGGGTCAGGAATCATCGTTTGTAACTCCTCCTGGATCTTCTTGTATATCAATAAAAACTATTTGAGTTTTCCTCCATGCTTTTGTATCATTGATGCTTGTTACATTTGTATGGTTAGCTTAAATCTAATACTAAGCTGTTTATGAATATAGATCCATGTCTTTGTATAGTTTTCTTCTTCTGTGATCTTACAGGTACTTGGTGAAGCTGGGCAAGTAAGGGAGCAAGTAGCTGGAAGCTGTCAAAGAAGAGAGGGATTGGATCAAAGGACTAGCGCAAGACACAGGTCGGTTCTTTCTATCCCCCTCTATCTTTAATTCATAAAGGAAATACAAAAGTAGTTTTTCTCTGTTTGTTTCTAAGGCAGCTGTCACACCTTAGTGGGATAGAGCAGTTCTAAATAGACACTTTTCCCAGTAACAAAATGGCGACTCCGCTGGGGACGATTGTCTAATTGGTTTGTTTGTGCATCTCTTTGTTGTTTATTTCATAAACTTATAAGTAGCATTCGAACTGCATTTGCCATAACAAATGCAAAGTAGACATCTGCTGCTTCAATCCATTCACTGGATCTGTTTATGATTTGAACAGCTGATCCACAAATGATCTGATTTCCCTTGTGATAGCTCTTAGACCCTCCTTAGATCTACCCCTGATTGTGCATTACTGATTGCTTTTACTCGGCCAAAAAGCAAAGACTAAACTGCAAACCGTGACCCAGAACCCGGACATATTCTCGTTTCTGGCCCAGTGCAGGTACTGTTAAGAGTTCCTGCATTTCATCGCACTTCCCGAAAGGGCAACCTGCGCTACAATCCAGTTTCTCTGTGCTACAGGTGCACTGATCAGACTAGCCCTATGCAGCTGAGTTTCTTGTGCATCATTCTTTCATGTTTTGTCTCTGAATTTTGCAGCCTGTGATTAGTATATGTCTGTTTAAAAACCCCTTTTCCTTGCTGTTATTCCGCCTCCTTTGTACAAAAGAACTATAGATGTTTTTGTGTGTTTTTTGAGTCGTTTACAGTTTTCCATTGCAAAAGTAGAATAGTCGTACTATCGTCCTTTGATTTAGATCTGTCGCAAGTGTCGATTTCGATCATAGGAGAAAGTTTGATTACTGTTGATAGTCGATTATACTTTTACTATTGCCTTTGGTCTGAATTTGTGTTTTTCTAGTGTCAAAAACGAGTGTTCATTTCAAAATCGTAAAGTGTCGTAATCGTCTTTATCTTTTGATTTCGAAAAGAAGCTTGTTTGTGTTTGTCGCTTGAAAGCAAATTCAGATTTGTACATCAACTTTCTTTTTAGCATCAATACTAAGAAAGTCGAAAACAAATACATGCATGTGCATTTGCATATTGACAGTCTGTTTGGTTTGATTTAGGAAAGTGCATTTACAGTGTGCTCTTTGCTCTTTGTGAAAAGATTGTGTCTTTCTTTTCCCCTAGTAGCTAGGATTTTCATTGCAGAAAAGAGATAAAAGTTTGTTTATCATCTTTAGATTGCATTTTAGGAATTACATCTACATCTCGTGGTGAACCCAAAAGGTAAACTTCATAAGAAATATCAACTTAAAATAAATTCAATGAATCTAACAACGCTTTGGAACTTAACGCACAACATTTAGAGGTCTAGGCTAGAGACGTATTCCGGCATCGTAAAGCCTGGTAACTGTTGTCCTCACTGATGGTTGGGTGATTCCTCCACTTTGAGACGATAAGTGCCAGTACGGACTTGTGCTCCCACGTACCGTTGAGTATATTTTGGGAGACCCCTATAGGCTTAAATCCTTTATCCATAGGAAGCCGTGTCTGCCACCCTATCGATCGCAATGCACTGAACACAGCATTCGGGAAGATTGACTGCCGTACCGTAAAAAGTATTCTGCAGTTTTGTGATTGGTTTGGTACTCCCTCTACCTAGATCTCCAAAGCAGTCCCTTTCGTTCCTTTTCAGACTCCTTAACGGAAAAGGTCCATCTGAGCACTTGTCACTTCAGGCTCATTAAAAATCGAAGGAGACTAGAGTCATCTTTTGTTTTTTCTCGACTCTTAAAAACTGAAAAAACAAGTTGTGTCAAAGCGTGTTAAAATTTATTTTAAACGGAATATTCATTACCCCTTTCCTACGTTGATCTTGGGTTGAGAAAATGGAGTCCACCAACCAAGGAATTCCCCTTGGAGGAAATCCTAGTCCCTTCTCCTCTTGGGGAGATGTTGGTGCACCCCATATGGCCACATTGTCACTTCCAGGACTGACAATTGGTTTGCCTGTATGGCTCTTCTCAACCTCTGTCGTTTAGAACACCACTATTCCTGAACAATCGAATCAGCAATTAGACGAGTCCAAAGTTTCCCACCAGCCCTCTACTTCCTCTAATTCTTCCTCTCCTCCTTCTTCGCTTGATGGGGCTGGTAAAGCCAAAAGTCAAGTTCCTAAGGAGAAGAAAGAAAAGAAGAAGAAGGAGCCAAAGGCAAATGGGGGAAAACGAGTGTCGTCTAACGAAAATCCACACACTGCACCGACCAGGCCTAAATCGCCATGTGTCATTTGCAAAGGAGACCACTTTCACAGAGATTGTCCTTACATCCCTCGGATATTAAGGGACTGGTCTCCTAGATTGCACAACCCGGTGTCGTCAACCTCTGATGATCATGTTGAAAGCACACCGTCGACTAGTGAAAGTGAAGTCCCAGGACAAAAAGGAAAATATAGATTTCCTTGTAAACTGTGTGAAGGCGATCATGCCATTCACCGTTGTCCCTTCTTAGACAAAGCTAAAAGAGTTTTGGATGATCGTCCGGTTTCACCATTACGACTTCCTCCTGGATATAAAAAACTCTTGCCGAGTCCATCACTAGTTGAAAATCTGGCTGGCCCACTCAGGTGGTTGGCTAAAGCACCCATCATTGAAGATAAACCATCTGGATCCATACCAGACGAAAGTCAAAAGGTCAAGGCGGCAGTTGACCCGGTCTTGCCTTCAGAGGTTTCATCTTCAGATGATACACTCACTGAGGAGAAAAAGGATGACATCGTCCAAATTCTCTTCATAAGCACAGACTCCAACGAACATGGGGGCAATTTACCCATTCCTTTACCGCAGGAAGGAAGTTCGTCAGAGTCGTACCCGACCGTCTATTCGGTCCCACCTCCAAGCAACCTAGTTATCTCCTTCGACTGGAATCAACTAGGCAAACCCCGTTTACCAGCTAGCATACCATTCCGAATTATCGTTCAAATATATAGAATGGTTATGGCTGGTACCATCATAGAAGAGGGGGCTTCTGTGAGTATCCTTTCCTCAACTGCTTGGAAAGAACTTGGTTCGCCATCGCTTTTGCCTGAGATGAGAAATCTGACAGGCTTTGATAAAGGAACCAGTCGATCTTTAGGGATCCTTACCGATGTGCCCATAACATTGAGAGGGAAAACCGTTCACCTGAACGTAATGGTAGTTCAAGGACCCCTAGATTACAATCTACTCCTTGGACGAGACTATATTTATTGCATGGGAGCCATTGTCTCCTCACTCTTTAGAGTAATGTGTTTTCCGCACGAAGGAGGAGTGGTCAAGCTCGTGGACCAGCTTTCATTCCCTGGATCATACAGAGCAAATAGTCATATACCATCCCTGAATGGTCTTTTCACGCAAGAAATGTCTCAATCTCCAGTCCGTCCTCCCGATGAGCGCGAGTAATTCAGAGGGATATGAGTGAAACCCAGGGGGCATGCATCCTGGTCTGCTTCGGCAGGAAAACTTCGGGTATAGAGTAGGTTTCCGCGGGAGAATATGCCTAGTCTATACCCCCATCCGTGAGTGGAAGAGGGGGTTATTCTAGTACAGGATTCTCTTGTCAAAGTTATGTGAGTTGGCGAGCACCGCCACTCACCTTTCTTTATCTCGGTAGACATCGCCGAAGAAGTGTTTTGTTTGAGCCGCGAATAGAAAAATCTTTGGGTATCCTGTAAGAGGTAGGCATCTCTCGGTAAAACAAATGTTTTGGCAGATAGAAGTAGAGGTAACCTTGAAACTCTGTTTTATACCTGGGGGCATGCAAGCCTTTTGGCATGCAAGCGAAGAACGACTATTTATTTTTTAAATTTTTAGGACCTCTAACCCTTTAAACCCATGGGATTAGTCGTTTCCTAACTTGCATAAAGAAAGGATGTGGGGCAAAACTCTAAAAATTGTCGTTTTATATGAGACATTCTTATCATACGACTGGATTAATCGAGCAGTGTTACCGCAAGGTTCAAGCTCGTTCAAAAATAAACCCGCACCGAGCAAATGTTTCCACCCGCATTTAAGCTCGTTAAAAAATGAACTATTCCCTGGTAAATAACCACCGTGAATGTAGTACTTCAGCCATTAAAGCCTTGGTTGTGTTTTCACCGTCACCTCCACTTTTTCATTGGCCGATCATTCACCTCCATTTGATTGTTTACCCATTTTGAGGAACAGCTGCGAAGAGTGATTTCACTAGCCATCCTTGTGACACTGCCGTGATTGGAAAATTCCAAACCTTACCTGGAATCAGCTGCTACCCATTTTATCACTCGTTCCTCAAAAGACGAGTCTCCTTTAAGCTCTTTTCAACTGACTCGTAAAATATGAAAAGATTGCTGAGCCATTGGCCTCTCCAACTCGTTAAAGGGACAGGAAGTGCTATCCCTCATCTAGATTTTAATCTTTTTGGACCTGAGGTATTATTGCACAAAAAGATCGAGCGCTTGTTTTGTTCAGCTCGTTAAAACTATCGAAAATTCATCCCTTCTGTATTGTTTTATACTTTTTCGGACTTAAGGGATTAGATGACGAAAAAGGAATTTTGGAGTTACCTTTTCAGACTTTCTAAAAATGAAAAGGACCGAGTTATCTTTGTCGTTAAACTCGTTAAAAAGATTAATAGCGACAAACTTGTCTTTAGACGAGAACGAGTTTCACTATCGCTAGGCTCGTTAAAACATAGCGATGGGTTTGCCCGAAGGGCAAATTATAGAACAAGCATATGTTATCCTCCTCAAGCTTGACAAAAATAAAGAGGTACTGGTCAGCAATGACTGGGGAAAAATTGGGAAGAAAACTCAAAGAATCTGTATTGGTAGCAAGTCGCTCTTGAACATGACACTTCCACTCCGTGTCCGAGTCGGGTTGGGTTGTTTCATTCACTGGTCACATCGCCATGGTCACGCCATACCATCCACATTTGGGGTTAATGCTACCAATCCATCACATAAGTGTCGCCGACATGTTCAAGAGAAGTCATCCAGAGAAGTCACCTGTGTCCCACCCACTACCATACATTATACTCCATTTTTCATGACCGCCACCCTGAACCGTATATCATCAGATCGTTTTCACCTCCATCAAAATCATTTGCTCCGTTCCGTGTCATTGATGTGGGATTCATTAAGGCCCTCCTGTGACGAATCACTTCTTGTCGACATCAGCTCATTATCCAAGAAGTTGGTCTAGGAACACCCCATTCAGTACTTTGAAGCTTGCATGCCTCAATGGCAAGTTTCTCACTTCCGACGACAGGTTTACATCAATGACCTTCGACCGAAAGATTTTGCGTGGTGTTCGACGCCAAGTCCTTTATTCACACCACGTGAATTGTACTGCAGTACCTTGAGGGTCATTATCATTATCAGTGATTCCTCTCGCGCTTGTTAACAGTTTACATCATTGACTGGTAATCAAGCGATGTCTTTCCATGTTCGACTTCAGGACATTTCTCACATGGATCGACTTGTACTTCGAGTGAAGATCGGACGAGATTGAAGACCCCGGATCTAGTTTCATCAATCCGGGTTGCGATATATATTCAGGGAAATAAAGACATTAAATGTACAGCATTGCAGCACAGATAATCATCCTACCAAAAGGATGATGGCTCTATCAGAATCATCAGTCTACAATCAGACGATTGTCTGTCCTATGTACATGAAAATGAATTTATAAAGCTGAGCATGGGAATGCCCGCCTCAGCTAGATCATGAAAAACAGTATGAAGATAATGTATTGTATTGTATCTCATTATAGGTCTCCTCCCAACATTGAAAGAACTTCGGATCCTCATAATAAAGCATTTCACCCAATTAACGACCTCATACTTTAGGGGGAAACTGTTATAGACATTTTTGTGCCTTACAGCTCCAAGCATGAAATGTCCATAAACCAAGGGCTCCTAAGTCCCTAAAAGTGTTGTTCCAACCCCTAAAGGAACAAGGTCAACAAATTACAGCTTCTCCCAGAAGTTCTCCACCAGAAACTGCTCAGAATAAGTCAAAACAGGATCATTTCAGCTGCTCCACTGGCTAGTTGTGTTGCATAGCACCTAAACACACTAGCTAGGTGCGTTGCAACGCACCTAAATGCACTATGAGGGTGCGTTGAGCGGGAAATGACAAATGGCAGTGCCATTCCGCGAGGTGGAAAGACAATGGAAGTTTCCAGAATCTTCTCCTATGACACTTGCCTCACTGAATTCGACCAAGGATGAGTAAGAGGCTTTCAGTCTCCAAGTGGAAGCAAGAATTGACAGAGAGAAGACACTAATCAAATCACAAGCTGACTCATCCTCCTTGCATACATCTATATATGGATCCCTCATCCTAGAGATCCAGGAGGCTGGAATTTTGCACATTGTAAGGAATTGTTGTTGGTTTTGAGATAGATATCAGAGTATTGGGTGATTTATGCTTTGTTGGAGGTGAAGAGGGGCTTCTTTGCTGGGAGGTTGATGCTGGGTCAGGAATCATCGGTTGTAAATCCTCCTGGATCTTCTTGTATATCAATAAAAACTATTTGAGTTTTCCTCCATGCTTTTGTATCATTGATGCTTGTTACATTTGTATGGTTAGCTTAAATCTAATCCTAAGCTGTTTATGAATATAGATCCATGTCTTTGTATAGTTTTCTTCTTCTGTGATCTTACAGGTACTTGGTGAAGCTAGGAAAGTAAGGGAGCAAGTAGCTGGAAGTTGTCAAAGAAGAGAGGGATTGGATCAAAGGACTAGCGCAAGACACAGGTCGGTTCTTTCTATCCCCCTCTATCTTTAATTCATAAAGGAAATACAAAAGTAGTTTTTCTCTGTTTGTTTCTAAGGCAGCTGTCACACCTTAGTGGGATAGAGCAGTTCTAAATAGACACTTTTCCCAGTAACATGGCGTTCTCGTGAACTCTACGCTTTATTGAACGACTGTCCTCACCTATATAAGGCTTTCCATAGGAACATGGGATCATGTAAACCCATTTAGTGTTAGAGGGGTTAATCCATTCTTTGACATACCTGGGGGAATATCGTCTAGTGTTCATTTTCTTAAAAGTCACAAAAATATGAGTCAACTTGTTTGTTGTTCCTTGAATAAAAGGAGGATGAGAAATGACAATAGGATTATAGGGATCAATCCTACCTTTAGGTCCTTTTGTTACCTTTTGTAATGCTTTCGGGCCTTGATTCTTTCTATAACCATTGTTCATGAAAACCTATAAAATATGAGTTTCTTCATCATTAATATGAATTTCATCTAAAAAACTAAGGGCTCTGGTAGCAAGGGTGTTCAAAACACCAAATTTTTGGGCTAGGTGATGATGGGAATTGGCATGGAGATATTATTCATTGTTAGTCGTCTTACAGAAACTTGATGGGAGATAGAGAAATACTCCTCCTTGGTGATGAGGACATCAAGAAAGGGAATGTTTTCATTAACTTCAATCTCCATAGTGAATTTAATAAATTCTATTGATTATTAAGATGTTGCTTAAATATTTCAAGTTTTTCCCAACCATGGGGCAAAATGATAAAAGTATCGGAAACATACCTTTTCCAAATCTTAGGGTTGAAAGGAGTAGAAGCAAGGGATTTAGTCTCCAAAATCCTCCATGGAAATATTTTCCACAACAGGGGAGAGAGGGAAGCCCATAGAAACTCCACATATCTACTCATAAATTTCATCTTGAAATCTGAAGAAAGTAGAAGTTAAGCAAATACTGACTAATTTTTCCATATAAGGGTACGTAATGTTATTAATGATGTCAATAGCCTTGTTAATGGGTTTCTTAGTAAAAAGAGATACAACATCAAAACTAACGAAAATATCATTGTGCTCAAGCTTAAAACCTTTAATTTCATTAATGAAATAGGAAGAGTTCTTGATGAAAGAGTTAGTATTACCAACAAGAGGCTTAGGCTTCAAGGATAAAGCTTAGCAAGGATATAAGTAGGCCCACCAATTGTATGCATAATTCATCTCAACAAAGAACCTTGTTTATGGAATTTTGGAAGTCCATAAATTTGTGGAGTGAGCATATTTCTCTCAAAAACCTTTTATTTATAGTGCAACAAAAATTATCAAACATGATAGCATTAGATACCTTCTCAGAAATTTTTGAAAGCGAATTTTTGCTAAGGAGCATCTTAATAATCAATCTGAATTTATTAAATTCACTATGGATAATGAAGTTAATGGCATCATTCCCTTTCTTTATGTCCTCATCACCAAGAAGGAGGATGGCTCCATCTCCCATCAAGTTTTTTGTAACAAGACTCACACTGAGCAATATCTCCTTGTTAATTTCCACAATCACCTAGCCTATAAATTTGGTGTTTTGAACACCCTTGATAACAGAGCCCTTAGGATTTCATATTATCCTCATATCAATGATGAGAAATATCATATTTTAGAGGTTTTCATGAACAATGGTTATAGAAATCCTCAAGGCCTGAAATCCTTCCAAAAAGTGCTAAAAGGACCTAGAGCTAAGACAGATCCCAACAATCATATTGTTACTTCAATCTTTATTTTATTCAAAGAACCACTAACAAGTGGGCTCATATTATTAAGAAGATAAATATCTCTATGTCCTTTAAACTGCTTAACACTATATGGTGTTCCCTCATGTCTATAAAAGACTAGATTAACCCATCTAACATTAAATGGGTTTACATGATCCCTTGTTCCTGTGGGAAGCCTTATATAGGTGAGATGGGTCATTCAATCAAGCAAATAATTTATGAGCATGTTACAGACATCAAGCATAATCATTCTCGCTCTTCGGCTCTTGCTGAGCATTATGAAAAAACTAAGAATCACATTTGTATTGAGGATGCTTTTGTCCTTGCTAAGATTTCTCATTATCATCATAGAAAGTTCAAGGAGGCCATTGAGATAGATAAATAAGCTTCTAACAATCTAAATAGTGATGACAGATGGAGAATTAGTAGAAATTGGATCCTTTCTCTCTCCTTGAGATATTATTCTTCTTAATTTCCTCCCTTTTCCTCCTCTTCCCTTCCTCCTTGAATCTCTAGTTTTCATCCTTTAGTTTTGAGTTGGTTTCCTAGATTTTTCCCATTCACCCCTTCTTTCCCCTTTTTATTTAGATATAATTTAATCATTCTAGTTTTTAACGATTATTAATAACTTTTTTATTTTTATTTTTAATTAGTACTAATTTTTATATTTTTATTTTTAATTAGTACTAATTTTTAATTACTTTATTTTTATTTATTTACTTATTTTAATGTTGGGTTAATTTGTTTTACCCTTGCCTATTATTTATTAATAATAGTTTATTTGCAATAACATATTTTTTAAACAATATTAATATTAATATTAAATTATTAACCTTAAATTTATATTTCCTACAGCGTAATTTTATCTATTTATAATATTTTTATTTATAATAATATTATTATTATTATAAAAAAATATATGTTATCTTAAATTTAGATATCCTTTCACTTAGTTTATGTTTATTTAACAACAATTTATTTTTTAATGTCATTTTAAAGTATTATATATTTAGTCATAGTTTTATTTTACCCTTATTACCCTTATTATTTTTATTTGTTCATTTATTATATAAACTATTATTTATTATAAATAATATTTATATAATTATATAAATTATTATGTATTATATCAATAAATAAATAACTAAATATCTATATAATTATAATATTTATATAATTTATTATCTATTTTATAAATATTGACATATTTAGAATATTTATAATTTATTTAGTCCTAATTTTATTTAATCTTTAATTATCATGAATATTTTTGTTCTTATCCCACTAATTCCCTTATTATAATTATTTATATTTAATATTATAAAATTATGAGTTTTTATTATTTTTATTAAAACTATTTTTTCCTAGTGGTTAATTTTTTTGACCTTTGACCTAATCCCTTAGTTCTCAGACTCCTTCCCCTTTTTATACCTGTGTCAGATCATATTCGCTTCATCTAATCATTTTTATGATGAACCACATTACTTGATTCAAAACACATCAGTAATTAATACATTTATGTGATGGATCCAGAAGACCGATGTGAAGATAATGATGACTTTGTAAAACTCAAAGAAACAAGTGCCTGTAAAGGTAGACTTATAGTTATGATGCAAGGTAGCGTTGTAGAATATATGCGTAGATAAAGATAGTATGGTTGTAATAAAAAAGGAGTTTTTGGTGCATATAGACTAACTATAATGATGAGCTTCTTCTTTTGGGTTACATATGTAGGGACTACACTAATAACGTTATTTACCAACAATATATATATATATATATATATATATATATATATATATATATATATATATATATATATATATATATATATATATATATATATATATATATATTTATATATATATATTTATATATATATATATATATATATATATATATATATATATATATATATATATATATTTATATTTATATATATATTTATATATATATATATTTATATCTATATATATATATATATATATATATATATATATATATATATATATATATATATATAAACGAAATAGAGAGAGACAACCCTAAGATATTGTATTACCAAGAATGTGACAAATTAATAATTTCGTTAACATTAATTTATCCATGAATAATAACTATAAGTGAATCACATAAATAAACCATGCATCAATAAGCAATACACATTGTATAGCCCCATCACCCATGTGAGTTGTTCGACCAAAAAACTAACTTGTGGTTGCAGCCATTATCATGTCATTATAATTCACAACCGAATTTTAAATTGACTTTAAAAAAAATATTGAGGAAATAGTATGTAATTCGAACCAAACTAGAGGTTTATGACTCATCACATGCAAGTGCATCTAGGTGGTTTCCTACCACACTCAATAATCATCAGTAATATTTTCTTCATAATATTAGTCACCAATATAATTGTGTATGCTAAATCATCACCATGACATAATCAACAACGTATTTGTAACTATGAGCAAGAACTAATGTAAACAAACACATAGTGAATCCATCATATGACTAGAAATTGTCATGAAACACATCCATCACAATTATTATAATCATAACATCAAACTGGAAAAATAATTATTATCACATCCATTGATAGTAAGATTCAAATATTTGGATCCTCAACTTGAGGTCCTCAAAAAATAATGTATCAAGGATAATGTCATATCAAGGTCCATCAACTAGAGTGGGGAACAACATGCACCCCCACTTAACAATGGACTTCGTCCTGAAGTCCTCAAAAAAAGGAAAGGCAATGAAGACAATGATGCATATCCTTGGCATCCTCTTTTAAACTTTTTCTATCCTTGTTGTACTAGGTATCCTCAATTTGTAAATCAATAAAATTCTCCTTCGGTTTTGTCTTTAATGGAATTACCAAAAATATTTGAGCATCAAACTTAAAGCATTTGTTATCTAATTTATGGTTCCCATTGTGTAAGTAATACCAACATCATATTCACTTGTTAAATTTTACCACCTCCCTTATCTGGAATTTAAATGGTCTTGGGTGGATATGTGTTGCATACTTTGACAAGAAAACCCACCATTATTTTTTTATTATTTTTCATTCTTGATGTCAATACTTTTACGGAACACAGTTTTGTTCAACAATGTACAAAAATATATATGGATATGAAAAATACTTTACATCAATCTTCATTTGCAACAAATGTGGACTACTTGGGCACACATTAGTTTATTATGAACAACATCCTCAAATAAGTTAACAAAATCTCTACAACTATATAAGTATATTTCTCATATATTAACCCAATTGATTTCATATGAAATTAAAAACATCATAGTTATATATGTTTAACATCTATCAAAGCAAAAGATCTCATAAGAGAATGTACAAATAATGAGTGATCATTAACTCAAAAACACATGTATAGTGGAGGTGCATCAATGTCTCTTGGGAATTAATCTCATCTACATCACTTACATCACTCAAGTTTAATCCAAATGGATCCTAGTCTAGGACTTCTCATAGAGTAGATATCTTTTAACAAGGAGATCACTTATACAATTAAATGTTTATGCCCCAAAAACCATACAATTATATGATAGGCTCGAGAAACCTAGTACTCTATCTCAGCCTACCCAGAATAGTAATAACTCTCTTGAGTTTCTTAGCTGTCACATATTTGAACCTAAGAGTGTTGAAATTATAAGTTTCAATATGTCTAACCATCATTGTCTCAACAATCACATAAGCCAAACTCCTTCATGTATCACATTCAATGCACATATCTACTATGCATATGTTGAAGATAAAGAAATCGCATGTTGTTTCATATACTCCAGTAAAGGAACCATCATGAAACATAAATCAATATGTTGATTCCTTGAGGTACATGTATCATGTCCAATTTATGACGAACATTTTTTTTTATAATAAGAAAACACCTTCTCCTCAGTTATGACTCTGGGCTTGTCTTTGGCTTCTGCTTTGGGTTTGATTTTGAGAAACCTTAGCTTTTTATTTCTGTCATGTAGATTAAAAAAAATACCACTTCTATGGCTAAGTTGGAGATGTCGCAGAAAATATGCAAAGACCACTAGTTTACCCTTTCACTTCTTAGCCAAACAAGTTGTAGCTGACATTGATTTTTACATTTCTTCTATCATATTCCTTATGTTATCAAATTTAGATTTCACTCACTTTTATTCTCGATGAGATACAAATTCAAATTCAAATGCATCCATACCCATCACTTCTTTCTCTTCTCTCCCTTTCTTTTCTTTTTTCTTCCTTTACCTTAATGAAAGTGCAAAATGAAAAACAAGAAAGAATGGATAATTATCATCTAGTGAATGGATGGGCAGGGTGGAGCAGCAGTACCATATAGATAAATACAATAAAAATAACCTATCTAATAGAAATAAGAAAATTGTCTCTAACTTAGTCTTCGCAGGAAGAAAACCCATCAAAATAACAACAAACCCACCATCTCCATATGCCTATCGAATCTTCCTACAATGAAGAAAAGTCATTTTTCCACAGGTGCAACAAAAGTATGGTGAACTAGTTTCTTAAAACACATATGCAAGTTATATTATATTAATTCAATGCAAATAAACGAGTCATGAGCTCCATAGACTTATCCAAGATAGATAATTCAACAAATAGGTTTTGATGTTTCCAGTCTATAAAGGCACTCAGTACAGTTCATGAATGTTTCAATAGCAACACAAAAGACAAAACTTTAATGGATGGAATCTTTCAAAATGTTGTGTTATGTCAACTCCAATAAAGTACCGCAGAATCAGATCCCAGCATCGAATGTTTTAAATTAAATATTCTCGTCATAAGAAATTAAAAATGTGAAATGGTTACGTAACGTTGAAATTTATATAGTCATCTAGATTATATAGGTGTAATAGTTAAAACTGTGTGTGTGTGTGTGTGTGTGTGTTTTAATGTTTTAAAATCTTAATAGACATGAAGACAAATGTTTACAAATCTGTACATACAAAAAGCTATTGTACAAAAAAGTTGTGGAGGTTAGGTTTTTAAATATTCTTTTCAAAGGAACATTTACATCACAATATTAAAAGCTAAAATAATATTTAATAAAAAAATTATAGTTAGATTAAATTTTGTTAATTAAATTAATAAATGATATGACTGTTTTGGG
Organism: Pinus tabuliformis; assembly: GCA_031772625.1. Taxonomy (NCBI): domain Eukaryota; kingdom Viridiplantae; phylum Streptophyta; class Pinopsida; order Pinales; family Pinaceae; genus Pinus; species Pinus tabuliformis. Next base: position 1,264,343,930 of record CM062816.1, on the reverse strand, counting down.
TTATAAATTTTACAATATAATTGTGCAAGATTATGATTTTTTTTTTTCATTTAAACATTTTTAAATGTAAAAATGGATTTAGCACCTAAATGTATAAATGAATTCAGAACCTTGAAATGAGTCATTGTATATTTACAAAATAAATGAGTCACTTGACCTTTACAAATTAAGAACTTTGCAAATTAAAGAACTTAAAGAGACTAAACTTAAAATGTGTCACTTGATCGTTGTAAATCAAATAATTTATTTACGGAATTTAAAATAAAATAAAATAATATATATATATATATATATATATTGAAAATTAGGAAAATTAAGCTTTTAATTTTTAAAAATATATACCTGATTTTGAAAAGAATTGCAAATTAAAGAAGCTAAGACTTATAAATATTGGATTTTGAAAAATAATTGAACCATTTTAGACTAAGTGGGGAATTTTAAAATAATTGAATGTTGGAAATATTGAGAGGGGAGCGAATCAGTGTTTCTTATCAATTAACACTTTATTAATCTTTTTCAGAGCATTAGTTATTCTTCAACATTATTATTATTATTATTATTATTCTTTATGAGATATAAAATGTAGTAGACCACACAATACAACAATGCAGAAAGGTAAAATAGTAGACAAAGGTTTTAGGTGGAAATCACCCTCCAGGTCAAAAACCATCAAACGCTTCTTAGTAATTGTCTTCTTCTTCTCATTTAAAATAAAAAATAATTACAACAAGTTCTCAGCCACAATTGAAGGAGGCCACAACCCCCTTATTTATAGGCTACAACTTGTAGGACGCCACTACACATTAATATGCCACTACAACCAAAAGGATTCCCCTACACCCTATGAGTCAGGCCACCACCCGACGAGTGCCCCAACACTTTGTTTACAAGTTGTTGTCAGAAGGATGCCTCCTCGCCCTATAATTTATCATACCTAATTGAAAGCATGCCACAATACCTTATGGAGGAAATGACCTGCCCTAGCACCACCCTGCCACCTTGAAGTGTTCTCAGGCTCCTACCTGAAGGTAACTCCAATCACCTACCTTGCACCACCCTACCACCCTTAACAAGTCGACAAACCACGTTTTATAATTTTCAGACTAGATCACCCTATGCTCCAATTAAATATAAGAAGATAGTAGATAAGAGAATGTTTATTTGCTAGAGATGAATATTCTATCAGGTCTTGTTGTTGTACTATTGATCAATGCATAATATTGATACAACCTTGCTCAAACTACACAACTATACTCAATATGACCACTACACTGTCCAACCACTAATCATTGCACAACATTGTTCAACTGATCACTACCCAAGTTGCACCAAACCAATCAACCTACAATAGTCATTGTACTGCACTGCTCATGTAAGGATAAGCATCATATGCATGATGAAGTCAACACACCACATTGTCGCACTATACCAAATTCTCATAATGATGCAAGCATCTGGCACTGATATCAAATAATAGCACAAACCTGGGTACCTCATGTCATCCCTATGACCTTCCTTCAAATATCTCAAGTTAGACCCAAGGAGGGCTACTAGCATATGTGTAAACATTATTTCTCAGATGGTCAATGCCTTGGAGCCATCATCACCCACTATAGTCACGTATGTCACTTTCCAATAAGGTTTTCATAAACCAACTGCAATAGCATTACATAATGGTTTTAATATTTATACATCACATCAACTAGGCATGCTACAACATTCTTGACCAGACCCAATACTACTATTTTATTAAGTCAAGGTCAAGACTAATTGTCAACTCAATGTGTTAAGTCAAATTCAAAACAATTGTCAACTCTAAGTGTAAACTCATTGTTCTAATATATGTGTCGAGTCAATAGGTCATGCCAAAGTCATGTAATTGTCTCAGTAATATGTCAAGTCAGATTCAAGATACTATATCAATATCAATATGTCACTTGTTGTCCCATCACATGTGACTAACACCAAAAGAAATAGTCACATCAATTTTTAACAGTGTATCTTATGTCACTGTCAACTCATTGGGTATATAATGATTTTCATAGGCATAGTTATACAACTTAAATGTTCAAAAAATGTTTACAACAATGATTGAAATATTGTAGCTAAGGTGAGGTCATGATTTATGTGTGCATCTACACTCATGGAACTACTTTACTTCATTGTTGCACTTGTCTTACAAGGTCACTATGTCAAGTCAATTATTGTCACAACTTCTGATACATCAATTCATTGTGTCAAGTCAATTTCAATATGTCAACTTCTCATACATACAGCTAATGTACATGTTACCACAGTCAATTCAATCAAGTTACTGTATTATTGTTACAATCCTTAATTCATCATAGTGAATGGCATAGTTCCACTACTAAATCATATGAACAATAGCATTGTTGCCATCACATCAAGTCAAGTCAAAGAATTATGTCAAGTCATGTCATTTTTTCGTTGTTACATTAGGAATATCACAAAGATGTCGATATGTCAACATATTCTAGTCATCCAAAGTCATTATCATCATTACAGTCTGATTGTTTTTTATTGTTGGAGGGTCACATGAGGTAAGTGTTATGGAATAATGATTATTTTTTGCTATACTTTGTTCAAAATTGCAATGAGAGGTTTATCAACAAGATGCTAAATCAATCATTGGCATAGGTAATTTGATTCCCGAGGTTACTCACTAATATACAAAGTGATTATTGTCTTTGTTAAGATAGTCTTCGGCAAAATCACATAATCAATCTTTTGATTATGTGATTTTGCCGAAGACTATCTTAACAATGTTATGGATCACAGAAATCTAAATTCCTTAGTGATTATTGTCACTGGTTTAAGGTGAAATTCAATGTCATATATTTACAAGTGTAGTATGATAAGAGGATACAATGTTTCACTGTTTTGCAACTACACAAAATTCAAGTCAAAGGTGTCATCAAGTTAAGAGTCATATGATAATGTTACTGTCATAAATCAAGGGACTATTGTAATTAGGATATAAGGATTAAAGTCGTGAATAAGTGATGTAAGTATCACTTTAATGGATAAATTAAAATGTCTTGAAACAATACCTCAATTCAAGTCATAACAGACCTAACATAATTCATTGTCCTAGTCATACAACCCACCCAAGAAATGTATTGTCATGACAAAAATCTACTCTTAAAATTTGCTTCCCTCATAGGAACCTAGCACACATGACAACCTACCTCAATTCAAGTCATAAAAAACCTAATATAATTCATTGTCCTAGAATTGAAGTTTATAATAGTGCTTCAAGCCTGAAACCAGTGAAAGAAAGCAACAAGGACAAATGAGTCTACACCCAAATGAAATAAAAAACCAAGAAGTAAATATAATAGAAATGTCCTTCTACATAGGTCCAAATTCCTTTAGGTTTTCCTGTAAATGTATTGATCCTTGAAATCCAAGAAAAAGGAAACCCTAATTTAGAGAAGGTATGAAGCTTACCTCATATCTGAAGTGTATAGGTCATGCATTCATACAAACTTTCGTTCTTCATCAAGGAGAGTGATCAGCACTTAAAAGGAACCTCCAACCCAAAAAACCATAATTACCAAAAAACCAACTACTTCATTGTTTCGTTCCTCCTTTTGAACTTTTTCACTATTTTCCTCGGGAATGCAAATACCAGAGCTCATTTTCTAATGTTCGTTCATGAAAAAATGAAGGTCTTAAGGAGGATATGTGAGGTTTATTTTATAGAGTGTGTAGGGGATTCATAAAGGATTCATTGAAGTAGATTTAGGAACTTAGTGAACCCGACCTATTTTTAATACTTTTTGTTTATATTAATAATGTTTTCTATGGCATTTATAATTAATAATATTTTCTTCTTTTTAACACTTTTTGTTTATCTTAATAATGTTTCCTTTCTAGACTATGACTTTTATATTTAATAATATTTTTAAATTTTAACTTTAATTTTAATTTCTATTAAAATTATTTATTTAATTATCCTTTGAACTTTGACCATGGCTTATTATCAAGATGTTGGGGTTGTAGCTAAGAAATTGGGGTCCCCAACTTCAAATGTGAATATCTCTCAAACTAGGAAGCCTCTCAGGACGTACCACCTACCACCAGAAAGATCCCAATGAGGAGATTCCAATGACTTGGATTTCCAAGTAAAAATTAATTATTTTCCACTTAAAAAACCCTTAAAAAATTCAGGTTACATCTTTACTTCGAGGAACCCAGACCCTAGTACTTGGGTTTTCAACCATCCAACAGTGTATCCGTCAACTTGATTTAATCCAAACAATTCTAAGAAGTGGTCATTACAATTTGACATTAATGATGAGTGTTTCAATCAAACCCCAGGGTTGAAATTAATGAAAAAACCATCCAACATTGAACCATTTTATACTGCGTAATAAATTAATTACATTTAGACTGAGCATTAAATCAATAACATTTAGATCACAGTATTAAATTTCAAAATGACATTTAAATTAGAAATGTCATAGTTACATTCAAATTTGTAGTCTTAAATGTTAAACAAATATGCAGGTACAAGGTACGAAAGATTAAGGTCAATTTTGTTGTAGTATTGAATGTTTTGGAGATATGAGGGGTATAGGGTACAAAATATTAAGGAAAAGAGTTGTTGCACTTTTGTCAATTTCGTGTTAGTGTTTTATGGGCTCATATTTATATAATTTTATGAATAATAACGTGAATTTATTTATTTATATATTTTAAATTGATGCTTTCTATTATCACAAAAATGGAATTACATTATTGTAATAGTTTACCACAAAAATTATCCATTAGAGGACTTTAATGAATCCACTATGGATTTGACAGACCCAAAAGAAGAGACTACCATGAATTTGACACACTTGAAAGAAAATACTACCATGGATTTGACAAAGACTATGAGAGACTACCATGGATTTGACACACCTATTTTTCTCAGGAAACCCAACAGGGAAAAGTTTCTTCCTTGATGTAGTATTTTATTGATTGTCCTAGAGCAATTGAATCTATTACAAAGCAATCTTCTCTCTCAGAAATCATTATGTTTCTCTCACAAATCTCAGTTGATATAGTGGATCTTGGATAGCATCATCCCAAAATATTCACCCTAATTCAAAACATCATAGGACTTTAACAGACCATGGATTTGATAGGCCCACCATGGATTTGGTTAACCAGAAAGTATTTCCGCACTTTAAAACATCCTGAACTTCAAAACCAAAATATTGACCATTTACAAGAAATCCACATCATCATTTTATTATTGGGTATATCAATTTACCAAGTTTTATATATACAATAGCATAACTAAATCTTATTATTATTTTATGATATTATGATAATCTCCAAATTCATTAACTCAATAAATCCAAATCAATGTCAAAATGATCCCAAATAAAAAAAACAAAATATTTAATGATTACAATAGTCTCCAATCTCATAAATTTAATAAATCTAAGTGAATGTCAAAATGATCTCAAATAAAAAAAACACAAAATATCTCATGATTAAAAAGTACAATAGCCTCCAATCTCAAAAATTCATCATTACAATAGTCTCTAATCTCATAAATTCAATAAATCTAAGTGAATTCTAGAATAATCCAAAAACAGCCACATACACTCACTCACATACTTGTATGAGATGGAGTTGTATTTCTACTTGAAGAACAAAGAGTGGCAATATATGAACCAAAAACATTTTCCTGTTGTAAATTTCCATTTAATTTTAGTTTCTATTCATATTCATATATATGAAATCATAAATTTTCAGAATGACATATTTTTCCATTCACACAATCTTTGTGAAACATACGATTTGCTTTGAATTGTATGGTCATGCTACTTCATTTTCATTACCAACTAATCTCTTATATACGTTATGCCCACAATATATACACTCCACTCTACTAACATGGGCATAGCATGTGCATAGAGTGAGCAAGTGAGAGAATCATTATTTCAATTCCATACATTATGATTGATCATTATGATGTTACTTATTCTTTTCAGCTTCATGCATTGCCTAAAAATAAAAATGGGAACATAAATATGAATCAAAGGATAATTACATGCAGCCAATAAATACCATCATTAGTAGATGAAGGAAACATTGGAAACATAGATATGAATCATGGGAAAAATTGGAAACATAGATATGAATCATAGAATGATATGATGATAGTGAGCAAATGAAGGAAATTTTGGAAACATAGATATGAATGATAGGATCAAGGATAATTTTAGGGGCGAATGTTCGCCCTTTGGCGAAATTAAGGGGTTTTAAATTTTTAGTGGGCAAATATTTTGTATCATAGTACATTTTTACAAATCACCTCAAATAGCCCACCTTATTTTAAGGGAGAGGGTAAAAAAGGTAAATTTAGCCCTTGAAATTAGGACTTACAACCTTCCATTCGCCCATGTTCAAGAATAGGTTTTATTTAAGTGAATCCATTCGCCCATTTTCAAGAATAGGTTTTATTTAAGTGAATCCTATGGGCCAAATACCATATTTATAAAAGAGATATGGTAAATTAATAAAAATATAAATAAATGAGAGGTATGGTAAATAAATAAAACATTTTTTATATTCACTCCATAAGTCACCTTATATACATGTAAGGGTGTAAACAAATAAAAATATAAGTAAAGTGGGGGTATGGTAAATAAATAAAACGTCTTTTTATAATTACTCAAAAGGTATGGTAAATAAATAAAAATATAAATAAACTAGACGTATCGTAAATAAAGAAAACCTCTTTTTATATTTAGTCCATAACCCTCATTCTATTTATGAAGGCTCAAGAAAGAGGTTTTATTTAAGTGAATCCTATGGGCCAAATACCATATTTGTAAAAGAGGTATGGTAAATTAATAAAAATATAAATAAACGAGGGGTATGGTAAAAAAATAAAACAATTTTTTATATTTACTCCATAAGTCACCTTATATTTACGAACACTCAAAAAATGGGTTATATTTAGGTGAAACCTATGGCCAAAATACTATGGGACAAATACCATGGACTAGATTGTTATTAATACCATGCAAAAAACCATTATTAACCCTAATATTAGAATTAATAAAAATAAAAATGACACATGGTATTGACCATGGTATTCACAAAAATGGCACATGGTATTGACCCATGGTATTCACCTGGAATGTAACCTATTTAAATGGGGGAATTAAACCAGCATGTAGCCTATGCTAAGATTCACTAGGACTTTACAAAGTTTTATTATTTAGTGAAAGGCTCGCCAAGATCTTACAAGATTTTATAATTGAGTAAAATATAAGTTTTATTATTTAGTGAAAGGCTCGCCAAGATCTTACAAGATTTTATAATTGAGTAAAATATTCGCCATGCCTGGTGAGAGATTCGCCAAAAAATTATATATACATGTTATATTATTGATAAAATCGCCTTCCATTTTTCCTATATACCATGGAGATTCGCCCATTTATTATATTTATAAATTTAGGGGGGTTCTTAAAATTTTCCATGGATAGGATGATAGTTACATACAACAAATAAAATACCATCATGAGTAGATGAAGTAAAAATTGGAAATACCATCGTGAGTGAATGAAGTAAAAATTGGAAACATACATATGAATCACAGGATGATGGTAAAATGAAACCAATAAAATATTATCATGAGCAGATGATAGTTATTGGAAAAATAAATATGAATCACATGGTGATAGCTATAGGAAATATAAATATGAATCATAGGATGATAGTTCCATGTAGTCAATAAAACACCATCATGAGCAGATGAAGGAAAAATTGGAAACGTAGCTAAGTGAGATTGAATTATTGAAAAACAAAAAACCTAGTAATACAGGTTCCAAGAAAAGTTAATTGTTTCAATATAACGACACATCCTTGACTATTAGGAGGTGAATTAAGGGCTGCCACCAAAGGCTTATCAAACTAAGTACATATGTTCACAAAGAAAAATAATAATTTAATTTTATGAAACAAAAATTGAGTAATGAAACTGGAAGCATGATCCGTTCAGTAGAGAATAGCCTGGTGTAATAAATAAATAAAAACACTCAAAAGATTGTCTCTATATCAAAACTTTATCAAGAAGAGCCCAAGGTTTATTCATAAGCATCCATGTAAAGAGAAAACAGTGTAAACCTATCATCTAAAAGTGTACCAGACACCAAAAGAAAGAGGAGATAAGATCCAAATTCATCATTTTGGACATGAAATTCAGCAATAATACAACACAATTTCTTGGACCATTCAACCAGCAAAGTTCCATGGTTTGAAATCATGATTCAAAATGAATACACTTTAGGACAATGTAAATTCCAATGCAACCATTTTGAAAATCAATGTTAAAATCAGGATTGACCACCCTGACTTGTACCCTTCTTGATTAAAAATAACATCTCCACATAATACTATTCACAACAACTAGCTTTTATGTAATTGTAATGTGGGGTAGATATGTGCTTCCAAGTTCCACCATATATGTTGGCACATAAGACCGAGTTTGAACTAGATACAAGTTGCATAAGAAAGAGTGGAAGAGACCTGGATTAGAAATCAAAGTCATGATCCCTCCAAAGCACCCCTATTTTTTAATAATTATTTTCATATTGTTATAAAATTATACATGCATACATACATCACATTCATTGTCCACTAGTTGGATACTTAAATGACATGAGTGAACCAAAGTGAGCAAGAAAATATTAACTATAATCTAGGTCAAGTAGAACATGCCCAAGTCAAACAAAAGTACATTAACTATATTACAAAAGAAAAATTGGATTCTACAATATCTTGAAGAAGTTGGCCTAGAAAAGAGATAGGCATTTTATACGTAATTTGTAATTGATCTGTATAAGGAATGGAACATTCTAGCTATTACATTTTTTATTTGTTACTTGAATGGAAGTAAAAAAAATAAATACACACTAGAACATAAAACTGATTAAAATTTAAAAATTATCTACAACAACGATGAGCGCAAACTTCTAGTGTGCTTAATAGTCTTGAATAATGAGATAGACTTCCCAAGTTATCGACTTCAGAATGACATGAAGAGAACACATAAAGGAATTAGAGATATGTAGGTCAAAGTTGCTATTATAAAACTTGGCAAAAATGTGGCCATATTTTCATTCATAAGTACTCAGCATCTCAGAAAAACTCAGCTCCAAGACTCAGCTAATAGAAAAAAAAAGGAGGAAATTTCATGCAGAGAAAATAACACTGGCATTTCCAGTCCCATAAAATATATATACTAAATAGCAGTTCTTCTATCAAGTCATCTCATGAAATGTGAATGTGATAATCAAAAAGTTAAACTTGTAGTTAGTCACAAATGTCTAAAGGATAAAGCCCGAAGGTTGACATGTAAATCATGACATATAACTTCACATGGGTCAGTTACACCCACATGTAACTTTAGTTAAGTAACACTGAGATTATTTGGTGCATTGTCGACAATGTCCCACGACATTCCACACTATCATTGGGTAGTAATTGATTATTCTCAGATAATAGGAAAATTTCATATTTAATAACTCAACATCTAGCCAGGTGGAACCACCTTGATTTTCTTCTTTGTGCACTTTATTCCCTTTGAATCTAGCAGTGTAGGCTTTTAGGGGAGAAAAAATACTCAATAGCATTTATAGTTGTGTTGTTCACCCCGGGTTTATCGAGTGATTCAGCAACACTATCTTTTCTAGATCTCTTGTTCATCTCGCTTTAGCATTTACAATTGTCCAGTTTAGCTATTCTTTCTTTGTATAGTTCAGGGGAACTTCCTTTTCTATATGTATCATTCATCCTCATTTTTTCAAGAGTTTCAGTGGCACCTCCCCCAGCTTGAGGAGGAATTTACAATATACATTAATAGATACACCATATTTCTTAGCTAAGAAAATTCCTAATTCAACCCAGAGCCATTGAAACCCCTTTTCTCATTCCCAGTTGGGGGAAAGCACTAAAGGGAGGGTATTACCTAAATTACAATTTAACTCATGTTGTTATTCTTTTTGTGCATGAAACGATCTATCTTTTAGTGCAATAAAATATCAATCTCTCTCCCTGTATAAGACATTACAGGGGGAAATCATGCCAATGAAGTAAGATTTAGATTAGGTTTTACTAAAATGGTCATTGATTTTTACCAATGGAAGGTACCTCTCAGATTCCCTTAGCTCTAGAAGATCCAACTAGTCATAGATTGAAGTTGAGGCTCATCTTTACAGCACACCTAATTAGTTGCAGATTGAAGTTGAGGCTCATTGTCACAGAACGTTTAGGAACATTGGTAGGATGTTACATCGACATTTCCTCCCCTTGAAATATTGGTAAATCAAATAAGTGTAACAAGCGTTATTCTAATGATTTAAAGAGGATCATTTATGTACCTACAAGTCCTCGAGGAGCTGAGACATTTCCTCTAGCAATTATGAGGGTCGAGACTAATTTGTATCTTAGGAGACTCTGCGGTGATCCAGGCCAAAACCTTTCTATATGGAAGGTGAAAAAATATTTGGTGGTATTTGTAGTTGGAATTCAATAAAAGGACACTATGGATGAATGTGGTTCCCTATTTTTAGAAAAAAAACATGATTATTATCTTCCATTATGATAGGAAGAGCATTGATTGGGACCATGAATTCGAGTGGTCAAGGTAATCCATTCATGTGAGTGTGATGAAATAGACCAAGTGGTGGTTTTCCAAGTATTTTTTGCATTCAGACATGGAGGTTTCATATGAATATGCTTTTATCTGGGATGACAACCTAGGTGTCAAGCATTTCAATGCAGAAGAATATATCAAAGTCATGACTTGATGAGAAAGAGGATACTCCCCATTTTATGATGGAAAATAGGTGAGATCCAATGAATGAGAGGCAATGTCAAACTTCACTAAACTAAAATAAAAGGAGAGTTAAAAGAAAACATTCAAATTCAATGGTCCATAGGTCCTAAAGGTTGAATCTTATCTCTGATACTAAGTGTAGGGACTGCACCAATAAATTTATTTACCCACAATATTTGTTTTTTAATGAAATAGGGAGAGACAATCCTAAGATATCGTATTACCAAGAAGGAGAAAAATTAAGAATTTCCATTGGCATTCATGATCCATGAACAATAAGTGAATCACATAAATAAACCATGCATCAATATTAAATATACATAACAATTTAAGGTCAATTCATCAATAATTCAATTATACATTTTAATTCAATACAATAAACATATAGTAGAAATTTATGTAACCTGAAGTATTGTTCACCAAATGGATGGAGACTCAACTCAACTTTGTTGATTATTGCACTCCCTTGTGGTTGTCCACCTATGGGTTTCAAGGATATAGTGTCCCTTGGCGAATGTTGCCAACTCACTGGTTTACCTCCCATCCTACTCCTTGGTTATGCTTCTTCCCCACGTAACCTCGAGCTACAATGGAGTTGTAAGATAGTGGAGAAATGCTAGATACTGGAGGAGAACACTCTTTTCTCAAGATTCCCCCTCTCAAAATAAAACCTCCACTATACTGAACTCACTATAGTCATATTCACTGTCAAACTAGCATTATCTAGTTCATCCAACAATAGGGAAAAAAATTCCCTCTCCCATAGCTTGCCCCTTATTTTATAGAAGGCTTCATAGGTGACACTTGGCACTTCATGCATGATTAATTATTTTTACTATTCCCAGATTTTTATTATTCATACACCCATGTGTCACCCTATCACAAAGGATCTCCAAGATTATTTACTTAAATTTTAAGTGAAGAATAATATTTTCCTCACCCCAACATGACCCTTTATTTCTTCTCCTAGTTGTCTCTTTATTCCCCCTTTATGTTCCTTGATTTGAGTCCATCATTGAAGTCAACTGGTAGGTCTCAAATTCTTTCCCCCAACTACACCCTAGTTTAACTCAATTTGACTTCTAGATGGAAATCCTTGTGTTGGCTCTTGCCACATAGAGGTTCTCTCATGAAATTAAATTCTCTAATTTAATTTATTATTCCTCATTTTCATTCACCACCATTTTTTCTTGATGAGGTTAAACTATTTTAGGATTTATATTTCTAATTAAATCTATGTCCCTTTCCCCCCCTTTTCTTATTATATCACTTATGCACATTATGTACCTAAGGTTTTCCAAACATGGGAACGGTAAAGTTTTTAATTGGTCCAATATTTTATTTCTTCCTATTCTCCTTTACCCAAATTTTTATTCTTGATTAGATAGCTTTGTTCTAAAACCTCATTTACCACATTATGTGAATTAGTGCTATTATCATATCTTAATTATATTTCAATAGTTTCTTCATGATGCCTAGGATGCCAAGTTGGTCATGCCCTTCAAGAACTTCCCTTCGAAGTTCCAAGGGTACCAATTTGATCATTCCCTTTAAGGACTTCCCTTGAAGTTCCAAGGGTATCACATTGATTTCCCTTCAAGCATCTAGTGAGTACGAGGGGAAAATACAGGTGCAATGATAGATACCTCTATCCTATCATATGTCACCCTCTATAGTGAGACTAATGGTGCCAAGGATCGAGGAATGTCTCAATGCGCGTCCCCAGTAAAATCATTGTGAGATACCCAATCTGAGGCCTACCCCCATGGCATCATGATATTCAAGGCGAAGGTATCCCACACCTTCCATCCCAATTAATAGTAGGAGTGCTGGCGAGTGAAATCAAGGGCATTATCCCACCCCTCCCATGAAGTTCCATCTATTTATACAACCCTATCAACCATGTGTGAGTCGTTCGGCCAAGCAACTAACTTGTGCATGTAGCCACTATCATGTCATTAGAATTCACAACAAAATTTTAACTTTAAAAATTTCTTGAGACAATAGTATGTAAATAAATAAAAAACTTGAGGTTGTCAACTCATCATATGCAAGTGCATCTAGGTGGTGTCCTACCACACTCAATGATCATCAGTAATATTTGCTTATGTTATGAAACCAGCTCACAAAAAGATAGAAAAGATAGATCAACACCTTAGAATTCAGCCTCTTCGAGGGGGCAACCTCCTTTACATTACACAAATGAATGATTCTTGGATGATTCAAATGACAAAACCTCCTTTCTATATATAAGAGTCTAATGAGTCACAATATAACCCAGCTGTCCTAACAATAATAATATAAAGGCACAAAAATAACAGTAGAGGGATTCTATGGGGCACAGTAATAACAATATGGGGACAATAGGGGCACAAAAATATTAATAAGGGATACAACTACAATAGTAATGGGGTAATCACTAGTATTATAGGGACCTAACATGCCCCTCTCCTTCAAAAAGGTGTTGTCCTCAACGCTTGAGTAGTTCTGGATGCTTCTATATAAAATTCTCATCCTCCCATGTGGAATCTTCAATGGATAAGTTCTTCCACTTGATGAGATACTCCGAAATTGATCGATTTCGTAGCTATCGAGTTCTTGTTTCTGTGACTGCTTCTGGTTCCAATATAATTTTTCCTTCCTCGTCAAGTTCTGGCAATATTGTTTGAACTGGGAGCTTGTCACTTATAACCTTCTTTAAACATGAAACATGGAAAACTGGGTGCACTCGAGAAGCTTCAGGAAGCTCCAATTTGTATGCCATAGTACCAATATTTTGCAACACCTTGTACGAACCATAATACTTTGGTGATAATTTATTATCCTTGTTAGCTTGCTTGAGGGACATTTGTTTATATGGTTGTAGCCGTAGGAATACCCAATTACCTACATCGAAACTTCTTTCGTTGCGATGTTGATATGCCTGTTGTTTCATTCTATTCTGCGCCAACACGAGGTTATCCTTTAAGAGTTGGAGGACTTGTTGTTGATGCTCGATGTGATGTTCTCCACTACTTGAACCTTAGAATTTTCTCTTAAATATGATGTGATGGATGGTGGCTGATATCCATAAAGTGCCATAAATGGGATCATTTTTGTTGCTGTATGGAAGGAAGTGTTATACCACCATTCAGCCAGAGGCAACCATTTGACCCATTATGCCTGTTTATCAAATACAAAGCAATGAAGATATACTTCCAAACATTTTTTTACTATCTCAGTTTGCCCATCAGATTGAGGATGATAAGATGAGCTATGAGCTAATTGAGTATCGAGACAAGAAAATAATTATGTCCAAAAATTTCTAGTGAAAATGGGATCTCTGTCACTTACAATAATCTTTGGGTTTCCATGTAGCTTTTGAATTGTTTCCATAAATGCAGTAGAAACTGTACTAGCTTTAAATGGATGTGATAATGCACAAAAGTGTGCATACTTGGTAAGTCTGTCAACTACCACCATGATGACACTCTTTCCCTCAGACTTGGGTAAACCTGTGATGAAATCCACTGAAGCCTCCTCCCAACGTTGGCTTGGAATGGATAAAGGTTGTAATAGACCCGGGGTCTTAATTGGTTCAACTTTATTTTGTTGGCAAACCAAACATTCCACCACAAACTTTTGGATATCCGATTTAAGGACCTCCAAAAAAAATTCCTTCTTAACCCTGTGGTAAGTTTTTAAAAATCTTGAGTGCCCTCCTAAGGGAGAAGTGTGAAATTCCATAAGAATCTTTTGTTTGAGTTGGGAATTCTTATAGAGTTATAAGTGATCTTTGTACCATAACGAATCATTTTTCCAGCTAAATGTATTAGATGTACTGGAATCTTGTTGTAACTTTCGAATAAGTGCCCACACTTCTTCATCATTCTTACATTCATCCCTTGCTTCATTTATCTAATATGGTTGGATAATAGAAATGTGACACAACAATGCTTCCACATCCTCATCCTTTCTTGAGAGTGCATTTGCCACCACATTTTTCTTCCCTTTTTTGTAGATGATTCAAAGTCATAACCCAACATCTTTGTGACCCATTTTTGTTGCTCTTCAGAGGATAATATTTGTTCTAAAAAGTATTTAAGGCTATCATGATCCGTTTTTACCTTGAAGTGTCTTCCCATTAGGTAGGGTCGCCATTTCTTAAGTGCATGTAGTATTTCCAACATTTCCTTCTCATAAATAGCTTTGTGTAAAAACTTTCCCTTGATTGGACGACTTTCAAAGGCAATGGGTCTTTCATCTTGCATTAAAACAACACCAATTCCATTTACTGAAGCATCACATTCCATAATAAAGGTTTTTGTGAAGTCCGGTGTAGCTAAGACCGATGCTTGGCACATGGCCTCTTTAAGATGTTCGAAGGCCTTTGTTGCTTCTGGAGTCCATGAAAATGCATCTTTCTTCAATAATGTTGTTAGAGGTGTTGCTATTTTCCCATATTTCTTAACAAACTTGCGATAATACCCTGTCAACCCAAGAAATCCTCGCAGATGCTTTATGGATGTGGGGATTTTCCATTCCTTAATGGCTTTAATTTTGCTAGGGTCTACCTTAACTCCTTCATGAGATACAATATGACCCAGATATTCCAACTCTTGTACTCCAGAGAAACATTTGGATCTTTTTGCATATAATTGTTTCTCCTCCAATAGTTGTAGCACCCTGTCAACATGTTCAACATGATCCTTCCAAGACTTGTTATAGATTAGTATATCATCAAAAAATACTAACACAAATTTTCTGAGGGTGGGTTTGAAAATGGAATTCATCAAACCTTGAAATGTAGAAGGTGCATTGGTAAGGCAAAAAGGCATGACCAAAAATTCATAATGACCCTCATGAGTTCTAAATGTTGTTTTCAGAATGTCTTCAGTCTTCATTCTGATTTGATGATATCCTGAACGAAGATCCAACTTGGTGAAGTAAATTGATCCATGCAATTCATCGAGTAATTCATCAATGACAGGAATGGGAAACTTATTTTTAATAATGAGCTTGTTGAGCTCCCTATAATCCAGACACATACGCCATGATCCATCCTTCTTATGCACCAATACTACTGGAGCAGAGAAAGAACTTTGACTAGGTTGAATTATACCAGCCTCTAGCATTTCTGCAATCGTACGTTCAATTTCACTCTTTTGGGCATAGGGATATCTACACGACCTGATGTTTGGAGGAACACTTCCTGGAATCAGATGAATAGCATGATCATGATCATGAATAGGTGGGAGACCTTTGGGAGTCTCAAATACCTTGGAATGATTGTCCAAGACTTTTTGGAGATCTAGAGAAATAGATGATTTCAATGTGGAAACATCTAGTGAACATAATTGTGCAATTACGCCTCTTTGTTCCTTTTTTAGAAGCTTTTTCATATTGTTAGAGTTGATTATCTTTCCCAGTTTCCTTGCAATACCCCTTAATTCAACTTCCTTTCCTTCCACAAAAAATTTCATGAAAAGTTCTTGAAAATTAAAAGCTATTGTACCTAAGGATTGTAGCCATTGGACCCCTAGTACAACATCAGCACCTCCCATTGGAATGGAAAGCATTGGGCTAGTCAATACATATTCTCCCATGGATAGCTTGATATTATGGCACTTTCTAGAGCAATTTATCATTCCTCCATTTGCAACCATCACTTGACACTCTGGTGCTGGATATAGGAAGCAATTCAATTCTTTTGCTATCTTACAATGAATAAAACTGTGGGTACTTCCTGAATCAATCAACACTATTACCAAATGTTGTGAAACCAGCTCACAAAAAGATAAAATATAGATCAACGCCTTAGAATTCACCCTCTTCGAGGGGGCAACCTCCTTTACATTACACAAATGAGTGATTCTTGGATGATTCAAATGACAAAACCTCCTTTTTATATATAGGAGTCTAAGAAGTCACAATATAACCCAGCCGACCTAACAATAATAATATAAAGGCACAAAAATAACAGTAGAGGGATTTTATGGGCCACAGTGATAACAATATGGGGACAATAGGGGCACAACAATATTAATAGGGATACAACTACAATAGTAATGGGGTAATCACTAGTATTATAGGGACCGAACAGCTTCATAATATTAGTCACCAATATAATTTTGTATGTTAAATCATCACCATGACATAATCATCAACATCTTTGTAATTGTTAGCAAGAATTAATGTAAACAGACACATAATGAATCCAGCATATGATTAGATCTAGTCGTGAAACACATCTATCATAATTATTATCATAACATCAAACTGGAAAAATAATTATTATCAAATCCATTCATAGTGAGAGACAAATATTCAGATCCTCAACCTTAAGTCCTTAAATAATAATGTATCAAGGCTAATGTCAAGGTCCCTCAACCAGAGCAAGGAACTACATAATTTTATTTACCGAAAATATATATTTTTTAAATGAAGTAGAGAGATACAATCCTAAGATATTGTATTACCAGGAATGAGACAAATCAAGAATTTCCGTTGACATTCATTTGTCCATGAACAATAACTATAAGTGAATCACATAAATAAACCATGCATCAATATGAAATACACATAACACTTTAAAGTAAATCCATCCATAATTCAAGTATACATTTTAATGCAATACAATAAACATGTAGTGTAAATTTATGTAACCCAAAGTATTGTTCACAGAAGGAATGGAGACTCAACTCAAATTTGTTGATTCTTTCACTCCCTTGTGGTTTTCCATGCACAGATGTGAAGGATGTAACATCCCTGGTCAAAAGTTGCCAACTCACCAGTTTACCTTGCATCCTATTTGTTGGGTACTCTTCTTCCCCATAAACCCTCGAGATGCCATGGGACTATAAGATAGCAGAAAGGTGCTAGTCAGTGGAGCAAAGCACTCTTTTCTTAAGATTCCCCCTCTCAAAAGAAAACTTCCACTAAACCAAACTCATTATATTCATATCCACTATCAGACTACCATTATCTAGTTCATCCAACAATAGGACAAAAAGTCCATTTTCCCATAGTTTTCAACGTCATTTATAGGAGGCGTCATAGGTGACACATGTCACTTTATACATAATTAATTATTATTATTAATCCAAAATTTTGATTATTCACCCACCCATGTGTCACCCACTCACCAAGGCTCTCCAAAATTTTTTACTTAAATTTTAATTCAAAAATAATATTTTTCCCACCCCAACATGCCCTCCTATTCCTTCTCCTAGTTGTCTCTTGATTCCCCCTTTATGTTCCTTTATTTGATTTCATCACTGAACTCAACTGATAGGTCTCAAATTTGGTCCCCTAACTACACCTTAGTTTCACTCAATTTGACTCTTAGATGGAGATCCTCATGTTAAATCTTGCCACATAGAGGATCTCTCAAGAAATTAGTTTCTCTAATTTAATTTATTATTCCTTATTTTCATTCACCACCCACTTTTCATAATGAGGTTAAACTATTTTGGGATGTATATTTCTAATTAACTCTATGTCCCTTTTCACACCTTTGCTTATTAAAACACTTATGCACATTAGCTACCTAATATTTTTCAAATCAGTCCTGATGATGAGTCTTGGTCTAGACTCGAAACATTGACAAATTAAAAATGAAAACTATGGAATATGTGAATTCATTGTCTCAAAAACCACACCACAGAAATATGTAAACCATAAAGGATAGAGTTTTTAATTGGTCCAATATTTTATTTTTTCCTATTCTCCCTTTACCCCAAGTTTTATTCTTGATTAGATGGCTTGGTTTTAAAATATCATTTACCACATTATATGAATTAGTATGATTATCATATCTTAATTATATTTCAATAGTTTCTTCATGATGCCCAAGGTGCTAGGTTAGTGCTTCCCCTCAATAATTTCCCTTCGAATTTCCAAGGTGTTGTGGGGAAAAATGCCTATGCAGGACGATCCTATCCACCTAAGGTGTGACAGTGCCTTAGCAACAAACAGAGACAGCTATTCTAGTGTTCTTCCTTTATGAATTAAGAATGAAGAGAGAGATGGATGGACTAACCGGTGTCTTCCGTTTGTCCCTCGATCCGGCTTCTCTTCTCTTGGAGAGTTCCCAGCTACTTGCCTTCTCGCTCGTCCAGCTTCAAGAGGTTTCTGCAAGATCACAAGAAGAGAACACTACACAAGACATGGATTGATATTCATAACTAGTTCAGGATTAGAAATAAACTAAACATACTAATGCAATCATACATCAAAAATACATCAGTATATAGGAGAAACCAAGATAGCTTTATTGATGAATAACAAGGTTCAAGAAGAGATACAACCCAGAGGGCTCCAATCCAGCATCTCCTTCCTAGCAAATGGAATTCCTATCTTCACCCCCTTCAAAGCATTAAGCACCCAATGATTCCAATCTCAAACCAACAGCAATTCTTTGCAATAACAAAATTCCAGCCTCTAGATCTCATGGAGGAGAGATCCATATATAGATGTTTGGAGAGAGGATGAGTCAGCTTGAGATCTGACTAGTGTCCTCTCCCTCTGTCAGTTCTTGATTCCACTTGGAGGTTCTTGCTTCCACTTGGAGATTTGGAACCTCTTACTCATCACCAGTCGAATTCCCTGAGGCAAGTGTCATTTTGGAAGCTTCCTGGGTTTTGACACCTTGAGAAATGAACTTGCCACATGTCCACTCTCGCTCAGCGCAGGTAGCTAGTGTTGCCTTTGACATTCAGCGCAGGTAGCCAGTGTTGGCTTTGACATTCAGCGCAGACAGCTAGTGGAGCCACTGAAATGATCCTGAATTGACTTGTTTTTTAGCAGTTTCTGGTGGAGAACTTTTGTGAATTGCTGTGGTTTGTTAGCCTTGTTCCTCTGGGGGTAGGAACAACATGTTTAGGGACTTTGGATCCCTTAGATTATGAACATTTTATGCTCAATGCTGTAAGGCACAAAAATGTCTATAACAGTTGCCCCCTAAAGTATGAGGCCGTTTATCGGGTGAAATGCTTTATCAGGGGGATCCGAAGTTCATCCAATGCTGGGAGGAGACCTGTAATAAGATACAATACAATACATTATTTTTCATACTGCTTTCATGATCTAGCTGAGGCGGGCATTCCCATGCTCAGCTTTATAAATTCATTTTCCTGTACATAGAACAGACAATCGTCTGATGGTAGACTGAGAATTTTGATGAAATTATCATCCTTTGAGTAGGATGATTATCTGCTGCAATGATGTACATGCCAATGTCTTTATCTTTCCTGAATATATATCACAGCCCGGATGGATTAAACTAGATTCGGGGTCTTCAAACTCGTTCGATATTCACTCTAAGTACAAGTCGATCCATGTGAGAAATGTTATGAAGTCGAACATGGAAAGACATCGCTTGATTACCGGTCAATGATGTAAACTGTTAACAAGCGCGAGAGGAATCACCGATAATTATAATGACCCTCAAGGTACTGCAGTACAATTCACATGGTGTCAATAAAGGACTTGGCGTCGAACACCACGCAAAATCTTTCAGTCGAAGGCCATTGACGTATACCTATCGCCGGAAGTGAGAAACTTGCCATTGAGGCATGCAAGCTTCAAAGTACTGAAGGGGTTGTTCCTAGATCAACTTCTTGGATAATGAGCTGATGTCGACAAGAAGCGATCCATCAAAGGAGGGCCTTAATGAATCCCACATCAGTGACACAGAACGAAGCTAATGATTTTGATGGAGGTGAAAAATATCTGTGACATATGATTCAGGGTGGCGGTCATGAAAGGATGAAGGATAATGTACGGCAGTGGATGGGACACGGTTGACTTTTCTGAACGACTTCTCTTGAACATATGGAAACACTGATGCGATGGATCGGTAGCATTACCCCAAATATGGATGGTATGGCGAGACCATGGTGATGTGACCAGTGAATGAAACAACCCAACCCGATTGTGGTACGGAGGAAAAGTGTCATGTTCAAGAGCGACTTGCTACCATCAAAGTTTTCTTGAGTTTCTCCCAATTTTTCCCCAGTCATTGCTGACCAGTACCTCTTTATTTTTGTCAAGCTTGAGGAGGATAACATATGCTTGTTCTATAACCTACCCTTCGGGCAAGCCCATCGCTATGTTTTAACAAGCCTAGCGATAGTGAAACTCGTTCTCGTCTAAAGACAAGTTTGTCACTATTTAATGATTTTAACGAGTCTAACAACAAGGATAACTCGGTCCTTTTCATTTTTAGAGAGTCTGAAAAGGTACGTAAAGTCAACTTCGAGAGTCCTTTTTCGTCATCTAATCCCTTAAGTCCGAAAAAGTATAAAACAATACAGAAGGGATGAGTTTTCGATAGTTTTAACGAGCCGAATAAAACAAGCGCTCGATCTTTTTGTGCAATAATCCCTCAGGTCCAAAAAGATTAAAATCTAGAGGAGGGATAGCTCTTCCGGTCGCTTTAACGAGCTGGAAGGCCAAAACTCGGCAATCTTTTCATATTTTACGAGTCAGATGAAAAGAGCTTAAAGAAGACTCGTCTTTTGAGGAACGAGTGATAAAAGGGGTTAGCAGTTGATTCCAGGTACAGGTTGGAATTTTCCAACCACGGCAGTGTCACAAGGATGGCTAGTGAAATCACTCTTCGCAAATGTTCCTCAAAATGGGTAAACAAACATATGGAGGTGAACGATCGGCCAATGGAAAAGTGGAGGTGACGGTGCAAACACGACCAAGGCTTTAACGGCTGAGGATATTACATTCACTGTGGTTATTTACCGAGTAGTTCATTTTTTAACGAGCTTAAACGCGGATTGAAACACTTGCTCGATCTTATGTTTATTTTTTAACGAGCATGAACTATGCGCTAAAACTGCTCGGATCTTGCATTTATTTTTTAATGAGCATGAAATGTGTGCTAAAACTACTCGATTAATGTTTGCATGCCCCCAGCATAACAACGCAAATCGAGGTGCATGCCCCCCAAGCTTCATTGCATTCAACTTGGTGGTTGGAATGAAGGTTTACCTTTGAGATTTGGAAAGGGGATTGTTTCATTTTTTAATGAGGTTGACACAGTAAAAGAACTATCCTCATGACTCCTTGTTTTTATAGTATTTCTATTAGGGCGATGATCCACGCTGACAAAATGTTTAGGAATCTTCCGAATCCATTAGATATAGAAGATTTCATATTGTAGGTTTCCACTGTGGCCACTTCCGCCAGATTACTTGCAGGCGGTAGGGCAAAAGTACCCATTAAGGCAGGGTCTTTTAGGAGACCTACTCCAATATTTTGAAGCGAATGATTGCTTCCATGGATCGTTGGAATGCTTCCCGTAACTTGTGAACTGTCGGGGAGGAAAGTTTGTTGGTCGACGACTGTAATTCCCCCTTGAAATGGAAATGCAATCTTCCTGAAGTAGGTCGACACAACTGCGGCCATGGCATATATCCAGGGCCTTCCCAGTAGTATGTTGTAATCGAGGTTTCCATCAGTTACTTCAACATTAATTCCTACTGTTTTGCCCCCTAGTTCAACTTGCAAGTTACTTAAAATCCCGTATGGAGTGTATGATCATCCATCAAATGCTTTTAACGTTGTTGACGATCTCGACAAGGGTGGTGAGCCTAAATTTTTCTAGCAACTCATCGACATAATACACGTAGATGCCCCCTCATCAATAATTGTTTGATGAACAGTTTTGTTGAGGGCTATCACTTGAATAAGGAAAGCTAGTTGAGCTGGTAACTGAGGGTCATATCCTTTATGATCAAAGGCCACAAGATTGGAATCCCTTGGGCCAATCCCACCTATTGCTGATAATAAAGCATGCTCTTGGGAGGGGCAATTTTGTGGTACCTCAAGTGTCGACATAGCGGACGACGATTGGGCCAGGTCCTCTATTATATTATAATTTTGTGCTACTTTTGCACTAGGATTAAATGTTGATTTTTGTACTACTCCCTTTGGCGACTTTATCATTGGTTTAGGAATGATGGGTGGCACAACTTCGGTCAAAGTTGTTGTCGAACTACTAGGTTGTTCATTAGCCTTGTTATTTGACAGCTGTGGATTCCCGTAATCTTTATTCCTTGTCAAAGCATCATTTTGCTGCTTTGAGATAGACAACATAAGCACTTGGGATCGGGAAGCATTTTGATTAGCAACCAGTTTGGTTCCCGGGTTTGGAAACGGATCAGTCAATACTGCTGAGGTTTTTGAACTCTTAAAGAATCTTTTAAGCTCAGCTTTGTATGGACATTCATTCGTCCAATGGTCCTCATCGCATATTTGACACCCGAAAAGGGGTTTCCTTTGCCCAGAAGGGTTTGCAGAAGCTTTTTCAGGAGATGACTCATCCTGCTTCTTTTTCCTCCCTTTCTTTTTCTTCTTGCCCCCTGGTTGCTTCAGTTTTTTGCCCTTGTCGGTCGACATGGAATTTACTTCCGAGGCAAGAAGTTCGTCTTTTGCATTTTGATCTGAAATCTTACGGGCTTTCTTGGACGTAGCCTTTGTCGATTTCTCGTTTGTCGTGCCAATCACGCCATCGCCGGCGTGCGAGTCATTGTTTGATTTAGGAGGAGGAGGAATTGAGAATTCCAGTCTAGGGGCATCAGGTATTTTGTCGTAGAGCATGCCGGACTGAGTATAGACCAAGTCTATATATTGCGCACGAGCGATAACTTGCTCTCCGTTATGACTCCCCCCTTTGCCACATCTTCCGTTATGGCAGGAAGTAACGACTTGATAAACCATTCAGCTAATAGCTGATCGGGAACATACGTTTTTACCATCCTACGACGACGTCGCCACTCATGTATATGATCATATATGTGAGTGGCCGTTGTCTGTTTGAAATTGGTTAGGAGTTCCGTTCCCGTTTCATACCTTATCGGTAATTGAAAATGGGTTAAGAAAGTCGTGGCTAAGGTACTGAAATTGTCGAACGAAGCTCTAGGCAATTCAATATACCATTTTGCCGCTGGACCCGTTAACGTCCTCTGAAAAAGGCGAAGTCTTATCGAATCATCATTTAGGGTGTTTGATGAACACCACAGATGAAATGTCATCACATGATTCGACGGATCTTCACCCGGATTTCCATTAAATTTAGGAATATCTGACGGAAGTTTATGCGGAATCGCTGGCCACCAAGGGGCATAAGCAATTGGATCATTCATCAGCCGGTTTAGATCTAGTAATTCTAGAGTTGCTACAAAGGGCAACTGTTGATTCAGGTTAGGCGAAGCATCCCCAGGATAAGATGGAATCGCCTGAGCAGTGGGTCTTTGCATACCAGCATAATGTATTTGATGCTGGCAACTTTGACAAGGTTGATGGGCATGACCATTATAGTATGGTTGTTGATAACCGCTTTGGAAATGCAGTTGCCCATTACTTACAAAGACTTGTTGCTCAGGTCCTTGATATGATTGCTGGAATTGCGGTTGTTGAGATTGAACCAGCCCTAGTTGTTGGACCATTTTCTGTTGTCCAATACTGGATGATTGACCAAGATGAGGAGTCATAGTACTTGTTTGAGCCTGAGTCGCTCCAGATAAGGAGGCACTAACCTGAGGTTGTGATTGAGTTGTCGAGACAAGAGGTTGTTGTATTACAAACTGAGAAACTTGGGGTTGACATACAACAGGTAGCGCTTGTACTTGCGACGCAATCACCATACCAGGTATAGTGGGAATATTCGACACAGAGTGGACTGGTTTCATCGAATATGCAACCCTTGGTTGCTGAGGCAGTATTGGTACCCAACCACTGGATGTAATTCCAGTTTGACCTGAACTTTGTTGTAAACTCCCATATGGTTGTTCTCCGGGAGGGAACAATGAAAAGGCATACTGCCCTCCATATGGTGGCAATCCAGTACTTAAAGGGCAGATTGGCCTTTGAAGACACATTGGATCAATTTGTTGAGTTTCAACATAAGAAATACCAGATGATAATCCGAATGAAGAAATAGGAACTAACCATGTCGTCGAAGCAGTCCCTGATGGGACTCCGGCTTGTTGTTGATAACTTTCCGAGATAGATGGTATACCATCAAACATCGTTGGGGTAGCAGCAGGAGGCTCTGCCGCTGCTGTGTCGGATGACACAATCCTGGATGTCGACGGTTGTTCAGACATATCTAGTCTATCCAAAAGATTTTCTAGCGATTCTGCAAGAACTTACGCTGAAAAGAGACTAACTTCGAAGATCAACGAGGGAATGGTGATGATTATTCCGTTTAAAATAAATTTTAACGACACTTAGACACAACTTGCTTTTTCACTTTTAAAGAGTCGAGAAAAAGCTAAAGATGACTCTAGTCTCCTTCGATGTTTTAACGAGCCCGAAGTGACAAATTCTCGGATGGACTTTTTCCGTTATAGAGTCTGAAAAAGGCCAAAAGGAACTGCTCTGGAGTTCTAGGCAGAGGGTGTGCCAAACTTTTCGCAAAACCGCAGAATACTTTTTAGGGTACGGGCGGTCGATCTTCCTGAATGTTGTGTTCAGTGCATTGTGAT
This sequence comes from Pinus tabuliformis, assembly GCA_031772625.1. Lineage (NCBI taxonomy): Eukaryota > Viridiplantae > Streptophyta > Pinopsida > Pinales > Pinaceae > Pinus > Pinus tabuliformis. The sequence goes on along the minus strand of CM062816.1, from coordinate 1,264,318,577 downwards.
CAGTAGGGCGGCCGACACGGCTTCCTAAGGATAAAGGTTTTATGCCTATAGGAGTCTCCCAATATATACGCGACAGTACGTGGGAGCACAATCCGTACTGGCGCTATCGTCCCTCAGGAGGAATCACCCACCATCCACGAGATCGACAGTCACCAGGCTTTACGACGTCGGAACACGTCTCTAGCCTAGACCTCTATGTTGTGCGTTATGTTGCAAAGCGTTGTTAAGTTCATTCAATTTATTTTAGGTTGATCTTTTTAGAAGTTTGCCTTTCAAGGTTCACCACGAGATGTATGAAACAATTCCTAAATGCAGTCTAAAGATGATAAGCAAGCTTTATATCTTTTCAACTTTGAAAATCCTAGCTATTAAGGGAAAAGAAAGACACCATCTTTTCTCAAAGAGCAATCAGCACACTCTAATGCACTTTTCCTAAATCAAACATGCAAACTATAAAAATGCAAATGCACAATGCAGGTGTTTGTTTTCCACTTTCTTAGTATTGATGCCTACAAAGAAAGCTTTTTGTACAACTTTGAATTTGCTTTTAAATGACAAATACAAACAAGTTTATTTTTTCGAAATCAGAGAGGGTAGAAGAGATTACAACACTTAACGATTTTCGAAATGAATACTTGTTTCGACACTTAAAAGAGACAAACTCAACCCAATAAGCAAAAGCAAATGTATAATCAACTGTAAACAGCCAATGAACTCTCTTCTAAGATCACAATCAACAGATCTGAATCAAGGGCTACAGGATGACTATTTCACTCATGCAAAGGAAAACTATAAATGATGCCACAAACACATAAAAACACTCATAGTCTTTTTGTACAAAAGGAGGCGGAATTTAAGCAAAGAAAAGGAGTTATCAGACTGGTACCTATTCTGGTTACAGGCTGCAAAAATCAGAGATCAAAACAAGGCAAAACAGAGCAGAGAACCCCAGCTGCACAAGGCCAAACTGGTTCAGCGCAACCTCAACACAGGGGTTTTGACATTTAGCGCAGGTAGCCTTCACAGGACTTGCGTTGAAATGCAGAATCCCTTCACTGGATCTGTGCTGAAGGAGAAACTCTCGTTTCTCACTGGGTTCTGGGTCACAGATTGCTATTTAATCTACTGTTTCAGGCCAAATAAAAGCAACAAGCAAGGTGTAATCAAAGGGATGCTTTGAGGGAGTACTAAGATCTATCACAAAGGATCATCAAATCATTTGTGAGTCCATTGTTCAGATCATAGACAAATCCAGTGATTGGATCAAGGCAGCAGCTGTCTACTTTGCATCTGAGAATAGCAGATGCAGTTCGATTGTTGCTGTTGAGTCTATGAAACAAACAATGATAGAGACACAAATAAAATCACTAAACAAATGTCCCCAGCGGAGTTGCCAATTTGTTGTGGGGAAAAATGCCTATGTAGGACGATCCTATCCACCTAAGGTGTGACAGTGCCTTAGCAACAAACAGAGACAGCTATTCTAGTGTTCTTCCTTTATGAATTAAGAATGAAGAGAGAGATGGATGGACTAACCGGTGTCTTCCGTTTGTCCCTCGATCTGGCTTCTCTTCTCTTGGAGAGTTCCCAGCTACTTGCCTTCTCGCTCGCCCAGCTTCAAGAGGTTTCTGCAAGATCACAAGAAGAGAACACTACACAAGACATGGATTCATATTCATAACTAGTTCAGGATTAGAAATAAACTAAACATACTAATGCAATCATACATCAAAAATACATCAGTATATAGGAGAAACCAAGATAGCTTTATTGATGAATAACAAGGTTCAGGAAGAGATACAACCCAGAGGGCTCCAATCCAGCATCTCCTTCCCAGCAAATGGAATTCCTATCTTCACCCCCTTCAAAGCATTAAGCACCCAATGGTTCCAATCTCAAACCAACAGCAATTCTTTGCAATAACAAAATTCCAGCCTCTAGATCTCATGGAGGAGAGATCCATATATAGATGTTTGGAGAGAGGATGAGTCAGCTTGAGATCTGACTAGTGTCCTCTCCCTCTGTCAGTTCTTGATTCCACTTGGAGGTTCTTGCTTCCACTTGGAGATTTGGAACCTCTTACTCATCACCAGTCGAATTCCCTGAGGCAAGTGTCATTTTGGAAGCTTCCTGGGTTTTGACACCTTGAGAAATGAACTTGCCACATGTCCACTCTCGCTCATCGCAGGTAGCCAGTGTTGCCTTTGACATTCAGCGCAGGTAGCCAGTGTTGGCTTTGACATTCAGCGCAGACAGCTAGTGGAGCCACTGAAATGATCCTGAATTGACTTGTTTTTGAGCAGTTTCTGGTGGAGAACTTTTGTGAATTGTTGTGGTTTGTTAGCCTTGTTCCTCTAGGGGTAGGAACAACATGTTTAGGGACTTTGGATCCCTTAGATTATGGACATTTTATGCTCAATGCTGTAAGGCACAAAAATGTCTATAACACAAGGGTTCCATGTCAATCAGTTTCTTATTGACACCAAGGGTGCCAAGTCGATCGTGCCCTTCAAGAAATTCTCTTGAAGTTCCAAGGGTGCTACATATCTTACCCTTCAAGCATCTAGTGACTACTAGGGGGAGATCTATGTGCAACAATGGAGACCTTTATCCTCTCATATGTCACCCTCTATAGTGATACTAATGGTGTTGGGGATAAAGGAATCCACCTCAATGCATTCCCCCTAGTAAAATCCTCATCAACGACCCAATCTAGGCCCTTCCCCCTTGGCATTGTGATCTTCAAGGCAAAGGTATCCCATACTTTCCAGCTCAAGTCACAACGGGAATGCTAGCAGGTGAAATCAAGGACATTGTCCCACCCCTCCCATGAATTTCCAATTATCTGTATAGCCCCATCACCCATGTGTGAGTAGTTTCCCAAGCAACTAACCTATGCCTATAGCCACTATCATGTCATTAGAATTCACAACAGAATTTTAAATTTAACTTTAAAAAACCTCTTGAGACAATAGTATGTAATTCAAATCAAACTAAAAGGTTTATGAATCATCACATGCAAGTGTGTCTAGGTCATGTCTTGCCACACGCAATGATCATCAGCAATATTTTCTTCCTAATATTAGTCACCAATATAATTTTGTATGCTAAATCATCATAATGACATAATCATAAACATCTTTGTAACTGTGAGTAAGAAACAATGTAAACAGACACAATGAATTCATCATATGATTAGATGTAGACATGAAACACTTCCATCACAATTATCATCATCATAACATCAAACTGGAAAAATAATTATTATCACATCCATTCATAGTGAGAGTCAAATATTCAGATCCTCAACCTAAGGTCCTCAAATAATAATGTATCAAATCTAATGTCATATCAGGGTCCATCATCCAGGACTGGCACTATAAGATACCTCGTTCAGGCCTAAGACTGAAGAATCTCAAGGGCCCAAGTCTTGCCCATGGAATACATGCAGTAACTTTGTGATGATAAATTTTCCCATAGGATATAGAGCCCGTTATAGATAATCTCATGGAGTATACATTAAACAAAAGGGGTTCTTGAATGATGATATCATGAAGAATAGTGACCTGTAGCCACAAGCATTGAGAGGAAAATAGCACATAAATAAGAACTTCCAAGCTTATTTCAAAAGGGATAAACCTCCACAAAATAACTTTAGAGTGAAATTTGTGCACATTATATACTTTTATGCAGACACAACAATGTAACCTGGAGGGATATGAAACTTGTATAAAGAAAGAATTTTGTGGAAATTTTAACCAAGTTACAACCTTGGCATATAAATCTTGTCTAATAGAAGCAAGCTTGATTTTGGGACATAAAGCACACAGAGTTCAAAAATAGCACATAGAAAGGGAGTTTGCAGGGGATAGAGGTTTACCTTGTGAAATTCCAAAGTAATCAAACACTACTTTTTTTTCTTACATTCCATAATCATGAAGAAATACAATTCATACCTTATTTTTTTGAGCCCTTATGTAGTAATGAATCGGTTGTGTCAATTTCTATAGCTTAAAATTCTTGGTGTTTCCTCTCCATAGCTTTTACGGATGATTCTCAACTCATAAAAAACCACAACTACTATCAAATTCCCAAGAGTATCCAAAGTATGCATTGTGTAGTGTCCCATGTATAAATTAATGCTTAGATTCAATATTGCTTATGAAATTTACTAAATCACAAGACTTGAAGCAACTTTGCTGATCTATGGAAGTTAATTCACCATCTATAACAAGAATCATAGAGATGAAAAAGGAAACATCACACATTCAAAGATATTTATCTATGGGAAAGAAACTTCTCAAAACCTCTTACTATCTATATTGCATTAATCAAAGAATAGAGATGAAATACATATGCTTGCTCAAGCATGATCACACCCTGCAAGTGTATAATTTATCCCTCTGCCTGACTGACTAACTGAATCTGGCCAACACAGCCAATTTTCAAGCCCTTCAAGATCCTATTTCCTTGTTATGTTCCCTTAAGAAATTGGCCCCTATTTTTTTAGGAATTTCCCACCATGAAATTGTGCAATTGCCTAAGTTCTCTCCTCTGAATGGATGCACCATCTGTACACATTGGAATATGTTATAATCGATAGTACATTTCCTTGGAATATCCATCTCAATAGGGTAACTCAAATTCTCTACATGCAAAAATTATTTTTGATTGATTGATCAGTTAACTGGTTGATAATTGAGTGCGGTTGAAGTTCCACTTCCACAACTTGACCTCCACTAGTTCTTCTAACAGTTAGAACTAGTTAAAATGTCAATAAATCAAATTAACTAAAATAGATTGCTACAAATTAGAAATAAAACATGCTGAATTGAAGTAAATCTTCCCCAACTTGAATTAACTGAGTTAACTAAGTGACAAGTGCCATGTCACCTCAGTTAATTACCTCCAAGATTTCTGCTAAAATAGAAATTTGAATTTTCTCTGGTTTGACAAAGGTAGAGTCAAACTGAGATTTTCTTGTTGAATTTTCAACGCTCCCTCTCAGTAAGAAAGGGATTATAAACCACCTTTATCTTGCACCTATGGAACTCAACTTCCCTCTTAACAAGGCCTTTGTTAAAATATCAGCATCTTGTTCCTCTGTCAGAATGTACTGCAACAACATAATCTGCCTCTGCACACAATCTTGTAGATGGTGATATCAAATATCAATATGCTTGGATTGATCATGAAAAACATGATTCTTAGAGATTTTGATGCAATAATGATTATCATAGTAAATCACAGTAGGATCCATCATCTGACCAAACAATCCAACAAGTATCTTTCTCATCTAGATCACCTCACATGTTGCTTGACTTGTAGACATGTATTCTTCTTTTGTTGAGTTGAGTGCCACAGAACTTTTCTTCCTGTTGTACCAAGAAATCATTAAGGACCCAACACTATAAATTCCACTTGATGTACTCTTCCAGTCTGATGGACTCCCCACCCAATATGCATCTATGAATCCACACTTCTTCACTCCCTTTTTCCATTTGTACCATAGTCCAAACTGGGTAGTGCCTCTAAGGTACCATAGAACATGCTTAGTTTCCCTCCAAAATAGTTTGGTTGGCCTAACCATAGCTTGACTTAACTGGTTGGTTGCAAAGCACATGTTTGGTCATGTGTTCACAAGATACATGAGTAAACCCACCAATTACCAGTAAATAGTGGCATCCACTTCCTCACCTGAAGTGGAATCCTCTTTCCTTCAGTTGGTCACTAGAGGAGTCTCCATGGGTTTACACCTTTCCATGCGGAACCTCTGAAGTATATCATTCGCATACTTGCCCTAAGATAAAAATAGTTCCCCATCGCCTTTCCATACTTCCAATCCAAGGAAGTAGTGAATGAGACCCATGTCATTCGTCTCAAACTCTCTTGCAAGATCTGATCAGCTGCTCATCACCAATCAAGATCAAGTCATCAACATATATAACAATAGCTAACAGTTTTCCTTCTACCAAAATATGATAGAGGTTTTCATCTGCTTCACTTTCAGTGAAGCACAACCTAGTGAGATAGTTATCAATCCTAGTGTACCAAGAATGGGGTGCTTGCTTGAGATCACACAATGCTCACTTGAGTCTGCACACATGAGACTCTCGATCAAAAGTCTCGAATCCTTATGGTTGTGTTACACAGTATTTTGTCACACTTCCCGCACTTCCCTATGACATACCCCGAAGTGCCTGAAACATGACCATGATGCAGTGTACTCATCCAAATATGTAGCTCATATCCTCCCTAAAACACTTATTGGAAAATGCCTTGAGCTTCCCTTGAAAGAAATGACTCTAAAACCCTAATTTTAGTATCATCGGTCCCTTGATACTGAAGATCGTGATGGTCGCTAATTGCACTATACTAGCCCCATGATGCCATCATGCTTTTGGCTTGGATACTAGTGATGATCCCTAAAAGGAAATTTTCCTAAAGAGGACAAGAATATTTGTGATCTAGAGGCTTCCAGAATGATGAGTTGGAGGTTGTTCGGTGTGGATGAGGTTGAGTTCTCTCAACTTGGAATTTTGGTCTTATCCCTATGAGCTACCTCCTTGAGATGAGGGCCTTCTCCTATATTTGGAGAGATCCTAACTCCCTTCCCTATCTATATATTCATCCTCTCCCATTTCCAAATGGTTGGTTTTTGGCTATTTGCACCCTTATGTTGAGATTATGCCTACATGCTACTCATTTGGCTTGGAGAAGGAGTGGTTAGGGAGCTTGAGCTTGGACTTGTACATTCACTCAAGGAGAGCTTATTGACATCAAGGTTTGGTTGTATGCTTCCTCCTTTATTCTATTAATATATACAACTACTGGTTCATTTTCCATAAATGTGTATGTTGATGTATCATTTATCTTAACGCTCCTTGATCTGTTAAGTAGGTTACTTTTGATTATGCTATTTGTACTTGTATGCTTTTTTGTGTATTGATATCTTTTGCAGGCATCTAAACGATGTGAGTAATAGGACCGAGCCTATGGCACAAGTGATTCAAGGTCTTCAACAAAGAATGACATTATAGCATTAGAACGAGGTAGGCCATCTTCCTTGTCTCTTATTTCAATTGTAACTTAGGAAAGTTTCCAATATGTTGTCACGTAGGTTGCTAGTCCCACCCATTGGGCTAGAGGGATCATCTCTGTCCACAGAGAGGACTTCCTAGACGACAAGTTGCTCGATATACACCTACACCTCAATAACTCCATTGAGGAATGTGGTTTTCACATCCATCTCGTGGATCTTTCACCCCATCTGTGCAACCAAATAAAGGATTGGTCTTATGGATGAGTACCTTGCTACAAGAGAAAAGGTCTTCTCATAGTCAATCCCCTCCACCTGACAGTACCCCTTGGCCACAAATTTGGCCTTGTACTTTTCTATGCTTTTGTCTGTTGTCTACTTCACCTTGAAGATCCATCTCAAACCCATAACTAATTTGTCTACTAGTATTGGGACCACTTCCCAAGCATTGTTTTTCGCAATGGATTCGTACTCCTCCACCATTACATCAAACCATACAAGTTTATCTACTGCTTCCTCGAAAGAGGATGGCTCAGTATCTAATAGCTCAGTCAATATAGCCATCTAGCCAATGTACCGATTTGGTGACCTTATCTGACTGCGCTAATTTGAATGAGCACCCACATTCTCTCTCTCATCCTACACAAGTCTCTTAGCTTCTCTAGTTCTCTTCTTGCATTCTATGGATGGTTCTACTTAAGTGATTATCTCCACCCTCTTCTCCTCAACGTTTCATTGCTCCAAAACATCCCGGTGTTCCTATTTTGGACCTAAAAGAATTTCCTCTTGTGGGATTTGAAGCTCCCTCTCAAGAAAGAATTGCATGGCTTTGTCTTCATCAAATTTGACATCCCATTGCACAACTATCATTCTAAGGGATGGAAAATACACATGGTAGTTGCATGGAGTTTCTGTGTAACACACAAATACTCCCAACCCTATTTTCAGTTTTATCTTCATCCTCGATTATTTTTAAACATGGAGATAAATAGAGGCTCCAAAGATCTTGAAGTGCAACACATCTGACTTCCTCCCCGAGAAATACTCCTCTACTGTGATGATGCCAAGAACTTGATGAGGACTCCTATTCTGTAAATAGACCGTTGCATTTTATGCTTTAGTCCACAAATGCAGAGGTAGGCTTTGGTCATGGAACATTGCTCGTGTTACTCCCATAATGCTTCGGTTCTTCCTCTCAGCCACCCCATTCTGATGTGGGTTGTGGGGTGTTGTCAAGTCTCATCAAATGCCTTCTTTTGCATAAAAAAATTTAAACTCATTCAACACATACTCACCTCCATTATCACTCCTGAAATCCTTCACCTTATTTCATGTTTCTTTCTCCACCAGTGCCTTGAAATCTAAGAACTTGGAGAAAGTCTCATCCTTCTTCTGCATGAAGAAGATCCTACACTTTCACAAGTATTCATCAATAAAGATGAAAAAATACTTTTTCCTAGCAGTGGAGGATATCGAGAAAGGTCCATAAACATCAGAGTCGATCCTTTCAAGGACTGCATGTGCTCTGTTATCTTGATCATGGACAGTGGATTTTGTATACTTCCCCAAGGTACACCCTTTGCATGTGTCATTCTGCTCTAATGCTAATTTTGGAAGGCTTGTGGTAATATTCAAAGCACCATGATGAAAATGACCAAGTTTTCTATGCCAAAGTTCACTTACATCATGGCTCTACACCTTCTTTGCCTTTGTGCTCAATGCAACATAATCCTCCACATATAGCTTGTAGAGGTTCTTCACACAGACCCTAATCTACTTCACCTTTCTTGTGGCTATGTGTCTTAGGAATTCATTTCCTTTTTTTAAGATCACATCATAACCACGGTCTTCCAAAACCGCAACAGAGACAATATTATTATTTAGACTTGGAACAAACATCACATTCTTAAGCCTAAGAGGGGATCCTGACTCCCTCTGAAAGGTAATTGTACCAATCTTGATTGCATTTTACCTCCCATCGTCTCCCATCTCGATGTGCATCTAGAGATCCTTCTTCTTTAGGGACATTAACACCAATCCATCAAATTTCATCACGACACTGTGTAAACCTACTCAGATACTACGAAATTTTGTCATTCTTCTGCATCTTGAAACTTTGAAGCTTTTCCTTGAGTACCAACTTCTTGTGGTCACTATTATTCTCAAACAATTATGTCAATGCTTTCCACGTCGTGAATGGAGTCTCTTTTCCATCGAGATTCGAAACAATATGATGCATTACTCCCTCCAATATGATTCTCCTTGCTTTGGCCACATCTTTCTTCCACACAAATATTTTGGACATCATATGTTTGGGTTTTTCTACATCTGTCTTGATGTATTCTAGCAGCCCATTTTCATCCAATAGTGCCTCCATGCAGTCCTTCCATGCAACAAAGTTTTAGGTGCCTTCCAAGCCATACTCAAGCCTGAGTCCATTGAAATACATCCTCTCAGTCCTAAAGAAAAGATGCAACACTGATCTTCAAATTCGAACCTCCTGCAATGTCAACTTCGAAATATTTGTTCTATAGTGATTCCATCTCTGATACCATGCAGAAATTAATGTGTAGATTCACTACTACTCATGAAATTTACTAAATCACAAGACTTAAAGCTACTCTATTGATATGTAGAAGTTAATTCACCATCTAGAAAAAGAATCATAGGCATGCAAAAGGAAACATCACACATGCACAAACATTTATCTAGCGGAAAGAAACTACTCAAAACCCCTTACTATCTATATTGCATTAATCAGATAATAGAGATGAAATACACATGCTTGCTTAAGCCTGAGCACACCCTACAAGTGTATAGTTTATCCATCTACCTTACTGATTGACTCTATCCAACACTTAGCCAATTTTAAAGCCCTCCAAGCTCCTATTTCCTTGTGTTATTCCCTTGAGAAATTGGCCCCTATTTTTTTAGGAATTCCCCACCATGTAATTGTGCAATTGCCTTAGGTCCTTCCTCTCACTGCATGAACCACCTATGCACAATAGAATATGCTACAATTGATAGTACACTACCTTGGATTCTCCATCTCATCTGGGTAACTCAAATTCTATGCATGAAACAATTATTTTGGGTTGATGATCAGTTAACTGGTTGATCACTGAGTTTGGTTGAAGTTCCACCTCCACAACTGACCTCCACTAGTTCTTATGACAGTTAGAACTAACTAAATTGACAATAACTCAAATTAATTGAAATAGATTACTAGAAATTCACAATCAAACATACTGAACTAATCTCAAGCTCCCCCAACTCGAATTAACTAAGTTAACTGAGTGACAAGTGCCATCTCACCTCAATTAAATACCTACAAGATTTCTGTTGAAATATAAATTCGAATTTTCTCTAGTTTGACCAAAACAAAGTCAAACTAATATTTTCTTGTTGCATTTTCAACAACCTATAACTCAGAACGACACTATGTGCATTTATTTCCTAAAATGACAAGTCATTAATCCAAAGTACCCTACTAACTACCACAGGACATGTAAGGATATAATGTCTTTCATATGAAACATGCACTAGGGTAAACTGTGTTTACCATGTAATGACTCGTGACTATCAATTGGTCCAATGAATACATAAACCTCAACATGTAAGTAGGACCATATTTCCATGTAATCCTCAGTTATAGTTTTCTAGGATGAGTTCATTAAGTGCTTAGCTACACACCATCGATGGGGTGATACTATGATCTCAATTGAATTGATGTGTATTAAAAACCCTAGCTCATACTTAATAGGTTTCAAGATGGTAGGTCAATCAAATATATCATATACTATAGCCAAATATAATAACACGTGTGGATCTCAAAACAAATATGTATTTCTTACTTGTATTTTTGTGCATTCCTAAAGTACTAATAAATTATGGTTTTTAGTATCGTTTAGGGCTTTGAAATACTTGGAAACAATGCTTAGTACCCTTGGATAATCAAGAGTGGGACCATTATTGCAATGTGGACAATAGCTCACTCCATCAAACTTTTATATGATAATAACTTTTGTGCATGTGTACGAAGACCTATGGGTATAGATTTCAAGTGATAACCCCTCTTTTTATTACATTTCTAAAGTAAACCTTTTAAAGGAGATTGTAATTTACTTTGTTGTCCTTTATTTTAACACAAATCCCATTTCAGTACAACCATCTATAATCAAAACTTTGTTAATGTAAAGAATAATTTTCCATTTGAATAATGCTCTTACAATCCATTGTCACACAGGAAGGCTTGAGATTTTGATATTTCTTTGTAACTTATATCACTCATTAGGGCTAGGGGCTAAGCTTACCATTTGTTTTGATTTTATATTATATTTTAGTTCAAATTTTGTTCTTCTAGGAGAGAATTAACTAGTCACACAATGGTTTGCGAAATGTGGAAGTAATGTGTGTCAAGAATACCCCAGTTTATCCTCAACTATTCGTCATTTCAAACCCTACAACAGCTTAGTTTCTTCATTTTTTCCACCACAGCCATAACCAAATCCCTCTTCATTAGCATAATTTTTTCCTTCATGGAATATCAAGTCTCCTTAGTACATTGGAATGGAATTTTAGCAAGCATGAGGGACCTTTGTGACTACTACATGAGAGTACATAATCATGTAGTATCCTACAGAAATCCTACAACCTCAAGGAATCTAAAATAGAAAAATAACTCTTAAAGAAGACCACATCCTCTAGTAAATGTCAGAAACTCTAGATCAACAACATCAACAAGTCACTCACTCCATCTTTAAAAAAATGCCTAAGTAGCTACAGGATTGTTTGTTCACCAACAAAACCTTGAGAACACTTGCAAATGAACAAATCATACCCTCAAGTGCCATGAAAGGTAAGCATCAGGTATGAAATTCTTTGACACTCACCCTGTGATTCATTCAAAGCATATAAAATCATTGTTTATGCAAAAATGGAATGGTTTAATAGCCAACCAAACTAGTAGAAGTCTCAAACAATTTAGCCGACAACTCCAATTTGTCTAAAGTTGTTCCCATGCATGGGAGGGAAAATGAGACAAATTGTATATATTTTGAAATGTGGATGTTGTTTCCTATTGATGATGGGATGAGGTGGATATATGATTTGCATGAAGTTCAATGAGGATAGGTGGGCCATCTTAGTGTGCCTTCCTCCTCCACCACTTGAGATCATCTCCAATTAAACAAAATTTGGCTAGATCTTACCACCTATTTCCATTTAACATTGTACATGAAAAAAGTATTGAGAAGCACATGATGAATTTTCCATTGCTACATGAAGTTATGGGCTATCAGACTCAAAATTACAAAGCTACATGAGACCAACCACAGGTAGATATAGGAGAGATAAAGGGTTTGCTACAGGAGCGAAAAATACCATTTATATCACTCAAAAATACCCATGATTAGGATAAAAGAGATTTTTTTTCTCAAAAAAATTGCATCTAAATTATTGCCATCACCCTGCTCATATTTGGCATCAGGCCTGTTGCTTAATTGTGGGAAATTATTAGTCCATTCATAAAATTTCTTGTGCCAAAAATGTAAATTAAGGGAAGACGAACATTCCATGATTTTTTTATCAGTCTTCATACATATCGAATGGTCTAATTATGGAGAGATAAGGATAAGTTATGTTGTTTTTTCAATCTTAGTTAAAGACTATTCATTTTTAGAAATTGCAAAAAACCAAAGTCCTATAGAAACACAGGAACAATATTCTTCCCTATATAAAAAATTACCCAAATTTTTGAAATCTAATCCTAGACCTTTGAAAACTTTTTCATACACCATGGGTGTGGATTTAACATAAGAGAACCAATTGATACAACTAGAATTCATCAGAATATTGAGGTTGTTGTTATCCTAGAAAATTATCAATGGTTAGGCTTATTTTAATTGCTCACAAGATTCAATGATGAAGTTCCTTTAGAATTTCCATTGAACTTGCAAAACCATGAAGGCCAAGAATTTATCACTACAGTAAAGGGACTAGTAATATATGTTAATGAATATTCCATCAGTAGGGTCACCAATCTCCCTAAGGGGGTACATTGGATCAAATAAGAGAGACAAGAGGCTATCAATGCCAAGAGAGGATTCTTCCTCCCCAATGAATTTCCAGATGAGGATAAGAATGGAATTAGAAGAGAGATCATGCCTTAAACTTGGGATGAGATAGAATATCATATTCTCAAATACATTTCCTATGAGGGTAGGCTAAGCATAGTGTAATCTTACCAATTTAGAATCCTTATTAGCCAATATTTCTAGCTAACCTTCCAAATCATTAAATTTTGAGTATGCCATACTTCCTCCTTTAATCTATTAAGGATATGAGCACCAGATTCAAGCAAGGTAAGCAGAATTACTTGACCTATCACTACCCAATTAAATTTCTTGTCATAGATGCATTACAAAATCTTTAACATCCCATTCCTAGATGGATTTTGTAGATATGGAAAAATATGCCTTCTTAGAGGCCCAGAAAGAATTTGAAAAACTTCAGAAGACTTCAAACAAGAAGAGGAAATGGAAGGAAGTCGCTAGCATTGTACAATAGAAAAAGGAGGAAACCCTCGAGGAAGAGGAGAAGAAAATTGCAGCCACACTAGTAGGCCTTAGCACTTGACCCACCAAGCCAAAAACAAGTAGGTCTTCTCAACAAATTTTTTACACCAAAAAGGAAAAGCACCAGATAAGGTCAAGTAGCAAGTCAAAACCCCCTTCTACTCCTATTATTATTGAGGAAACTCCCAATCTAGAAAAGGAAATGCTACTGAATGTAAAAGAGCAAGAGCCACAAGAACTAGAGGTGCAACTAGAAGAAATGAAAGCACCCCTTGAAGGAAAAAAGTAGTAGGTATAGTAACAGCGGAAAGCTTCCCATCTACAGGAACATGCTTCCCTACTACATGAGTAATTTACATAATTATAGGACACTGAAAAGGAAGCCAAGAAACTAGCCCCAAGGAGGCATGCTTCCTTTTTCTCTTGGCTTGTTATAGGAACATTAGGAAGAGAACTTCCTAAGAACCTAGTGCCCCACTTACTACTCAAGGTGAATAAATAAAAAGTAGAGACTCATTAGTGGAAGATAATATCCCAATCTAAACAAGTAGCTAATATTGTTGAAATGGAGGATGATATGAACAGAATGAGGGAAGGAATGGCTTTCTTAAGGCTAGATGAAGCAAATAGGAGGGAATATCTTGAGAAAAAGAACAAACAACTAAGAATCTAACTACAATAAGCACAATGGTTGCTACAAGAAAATGAAACTTAGATTGCATCCTTGGAAACAATTTTAGAGACTATGGGACACGTCTCCTTGGAGGCAATTAACTACAGACATCCTTCAAGCGCTTACTCATTATTTTTTAAAGGACAATGATGTTGATTTTAGATAAACAATATATCAATAAAAAGGGGGCATCCCTCTTCAAGAAACAAGAGAATTCATTGATTTTTTCCTAAAATGCAGTATGGAGGACAAAGCCAAGGTTGTTGAATTCTACCTTCACAACCTTGTGGTAACATATTTGATTATATGGGATCCAAACCCATATCAAGGGGATGCATAATTATTGGCCCTAGCATATTAATTAAGGAATGAGGAGATTAGAGTTGAAGACATAAAGAAGATCGTGGATGAGGAGCTAAAAGATCCATGTGGATCAGGCCTGAGCACCCAATTCCATCCATCCTCATCTCAACTCATGTTATTCATGCAGAAGACTCTAAGGTAGTGGAAATTTACAAGTAGAGACAAGTGGATACCATCCTCCAATTTGAAGAAACCTTTAGATCGCTAGGAGAGGAAATCTCACAAGCTTTCCAAAGGAGATGGAAAGCATTTTCCCATAGTATGAAAATCAGAGAATACCATTCTCATGACCAGTTACAGGCTGCACTTACCAAGACTCCATTGTACTAAAGGATTATTCAGAGGCTGGAAGTCTATTTGGTTGGATTTAGATTCAATCCACATCTACTGTGGGTGCTAGAAGAACATCACGATCAGGAAGAGGAGTCCAACGAATAGAATTCCATTAAAGAAAATGTAGGTTTTCACCAAATAAACATAACCACCTCCAGCTCAACATGGGATGTTAAGAATTTTGATAGGGAGATGAATAAAAAAGTGAAAAGGGTGGAAGAAGAGTATTTTCTCAAAGGGTGAGCAAAAATTCCAGTAGGGGAGTATGACATGCCTCCCAAATAGGTCAAACATAAGGCCCACCTAACCATTCCTAGGCACATTAAGGCTATATTAAACCTACCTTTTTGCACTTAATGAAACTTTCCTATCTTAATGAGTTCTTAAGAGAGTCAAAGAGATTTTTTATACCTTAGATGCGTAACATGAATATTATGCAAGGTTTTGAAAGGATTTTGCATAGATTTTGAGGAGATCTAGCCAGAGAAATCTATGTGCCCTACTCCCTACTATAGAAGGATCTCAACTAAGCTATCTAAGGGCAATAAATAATCCTTCTTGTTGTTGTGTACTAACCCAAGAAACAAGATCCACTTTTCTAGTGATTTTTGGAGGGAAAGTAGTCCTCCCCTCAAGGAGGCTACCCCCTACTCATTTTTTAAATAAGAGGCTCAAGTAGCCTAGTAGGTAGTATAAGAGAAGAATAGAAGAGAATGTGAAGAATAGGACAAGTATAGATTAGTGATTCCAAGAAAGTTTTGTAACTTTGTCATGTACAAGAAAATTTTTAGTTAATGGAAGTGATATTTGATTTCAACTCTTAGTCTTTTTTTATTCTAAGGGTTTTGATATTCCTTGTTTTAGGTCCTATCCTAGCTGGTTGAGATACCACTTGTATCATTTATTTTCATGCAAATTTTTATTTCTACAAAGTAGTTCTGAAAATTAATTTCATGCATGGTTAATTAGATGGTTTTATGAGCAGTATTTTCTTACATTTTATCTTAGAATTTTGTGATGATAGTTGAAGTGGTTATATTATTAAATAACATTTTCACTTTGCATTTATTTCATTTGATTTACTGCTATTTATTTGTTGTTAATTGCACACTATTCATTGTTTCTTACACTGTACTTTTTTTGTAGCTACATGAAACCCTACAACCTTGCATTTTGCTAGGTTAACCTTATCACAAGTTGTTGTGATGACTAGGACAAGTGTATTTTTTCATTTTCCAACTTCTCCTTGTATTCCTTGATCTCCAATCTCACACATAGCACATTCACCTACTCGTTGGATTGTCTCTTCTAGCAACATAGGGACTCTTATAGAAATTTTCAACCCACCTTCTAAACTTCTTATATTTGCACTAACCTCGTGATTTTAATTCCTTAATGTATTACAACACTCCTAGAACCCTAATATTAGAACTTGGAGGTAGAGAGACCTTGTATACGCCTTCATTTGGTTTGTTGTATAAATCAGTCTGCTTTCTAGAAAATTAGGGTTTATTGTTTGCAAGCTTTCATTTTACCAGTGCGTTTTCTTTCCTTGCAAGATAGAATAGTGTGTTTTCATTTCACTAAAGATAGTGTAGTTTTCCTTTCTTTATTAAAAATAGTCTAGGTGTTGCATTCTATCTTTCTTTCAGTGATTTATTTCCCACAATATCAGTTTTCTTGTACCATAGATTAGTCAAATTGGTCTTTATACATTTGGATTTAAGTTTATTATTCCTGCCTACATAAAAGTCAGTAAAGGGAAGAGATAGTTCCTACTATATGATAGTGTCGGCCCCTCTTAATTATGTTTGAACTCCGAGTTGACAATTAAAGTTGAGATCCTTAGGTGTTGCAACGTTGTTGTTGCAATATTGAGGGCCATAAAAAATAATCACCATAACTAGTAGTGACACATAAAAAATTAAATGGAAACAATAAGGAATAGGTCGTTCTCCTAGTTTAGGCACTAAATTTGAATTTCCTATCTCTCTTTGGGTAAAACCCTTCATCTATAATAAACCACTACATATAATTTGGTCAATCATTACAGTATATTACTTTCTAATTTTTTCTAGAAAGTATATAATTAAATTAATGTATTGAAATAAGATATTCAGTTGCTTTCTTTGGATCAGCATTGAAAAAACTCTAGTGAAACTTGTCCTTTAAATTGTCTCTTACCGTCATGAAACCTTTCAACAATATTGAGTTGCACAAATTTTTTGTTGAATATACTCCATCCAGTTTTCGAGTGAAATTATTGTTGTTTTTAATTGGAAACCATTCTTCAAATAAAAAACTCTCCATCTCTTTCATCTATAGGAAACCCCATCACATCATATTTCTCGTTGAATAAAACATTATACATTTTTTTTTAAATGGGAGTGGGTTTTATTCATAGGGATCCTATAGATCCCTGTAGGATCTACCAAATACTGTAAGTGGTTGATATTTTTGAAAGGAACCATTGGATAGACTATTTAAATAAGATGATGGGATTTGATGATGAGGTGACCAAATAATTTTCTATGAACTTCCAAAATATTGGAGAAAATTAGTATGTCATTATTATAAGAGGCGTAGAAATATTTCTAAATGAAGAGATTATTAGTAGTGTCTAAAATCCCAATAAGTCTACCTTCAGGAAAATATGAAGGGAAATAGACCACTATTACTAAGAAGAATTTCTTCCTTGAACATGAGGAGTGCTCAGAAGAGTAAAATAGAGTAAAAAGAGACAACTTACCTTCTCCTTGGAATTAAGTGGTTACTATATTCAAAATATATTTCATGTGAAGATAGATTGACTGTGGTATATTCATATCAATTTATGATTCTCTACCAACTACGACATAAACACCAAATATAGATCTAGTTTGGATAATTATATTGTTTTTCATCCATATTGATCCTTTCAGAATGGAAAAAGTGGAGAAATCGACTCACAGGACCATTTTTACACACAAGACCCAGTTTGGAAAATCGTGGTCTCAAACCTTTTGTGAGCATTTTTAGGAATCAAATGGAATTTTTTTGGGGTAAAACTTTTACGCTTTAGGATAGCACATTTTTTCCATATTCTACACACAGATACGTTTCCAATGGTACAATAATTGTGTTAATTGGAATCTGTATGAAAATAGTATTCCACTCAGAAGTTGACCTTCCTATTTTCACCACCATAATTCGAGAGGATGCCAGGTCAACCCCATTGTTTATGGAAAATGGGATAGCCACATGATTATTATGAATAATACTCTATAATATTCCATATTGTAGCTCTGGTTAAGAGTTTCGATAGTCAAACCTAACCATGAGTAGGCTATCGAGTTGTGTTATAACCAGGCCACTAGGCAGAAAAAGGGGTTCCATTATTTTGAGTGCATTTATTCCATAAATGAGAAAAAATAGTCCAGAGGGATAGGAGATAGAGAAAACAAAGAGGGTTTGTGCATTGTAGTAGCCCATGAGCCATAGGCCATACTTCTTCATACTCCCGACCATTTTCTATTCAAAGAAAAAGAGCAGAGTGGCATCACCTTCCAATTGGATTTTCTCGTGAAAGGGTTTCCCGAGTCATGTCTTGTGCCAATCGTGGTTTGTGAATTTTTATTAATTATTCTCTATTTCCTACATAATTTTAATTTTCATGCACACACAATTAACAGTAATCTATAGATCCAAAAATATAAAGAGAAATAAACCCTCATAATGTAGATTTAATATTTTTAAATATAGTTTTACCAAATATGTTGTGACGAATTGTCCAATGGAATATCCACGTAAGATTATAGATCATTTAGTATGCACAAACTCTTAGTGTACCATATTTCTTACTATAAACATTGAATGAGATGAGTACCAAAGTAAAGGGAGGAAAATAAGAAGCATTATCCCATCACAGTCTCATCTAGCTAATAGTCTACCACACAATGTGAAAATATAGAACATAAAGTCCCATGGTTTGATTTTAGGTACATGGACAAGTAGGACTTATTGGAAACCTAGGAGGTCACAACAGGATAATAAACCATAGTAGAAGAAAGGAAAAACTTAACAGCCTAAGTCCTAAAAAAAATCTAAGAAAAAAGGTTAAAATAGAGCCTTCAGAAAAGGAGGTAGCTACCACCTTGGTTAAAGTAAGAACAATCCAAAGCAAAAGAGAAGCACACTAATTCTGTAGTTGGGCACCCAAATATGTAAGATAAAGAGGACTAAATACCAATGAGCCTCTAAGAAAATAAATTCACCCTCCATTACAATGATACATATTAAGGATCCACCCAGATCTATAAAATCACCTACAACAAAATAGGAAGTACCTAAACAAGACAAGGCACCATAGGTAGGAAAATATCCAATGGTAGTAGCAAGAATTTCAGGAACAGGGAGAATTACACTAATGTTTCTCCTACCCCGCACCATATTTGGAACTTAAGAGGCACATAATTGGAGAAGAGCAACAAAAAACAAAGGGATAGGAGATTATATGAAGCTACATGAATAGTTAAAACAACTAAAAGAAGATATGATGGTTTTGAAATTGGAAGAAGAAAGCAAATAAGGACAACCAATCACTCAAGTAGGAATTCTAGGAGGTTAAAATGAAGTAACTATCATAGATAATAGAATTAGAGAATTGGAAGCTTTCCTAGGGACAATGGCTCTTTTAGTTATGGAAATGGTAAAATATAGGTCACCTTTCAAGCCATGTGCCTTGTCCCTTAAAGAGAAGTGGTGAAAGAACCAAATTTCCAACCTACCACAACAAGGATACTTTAACTTTTAAACACCACAAACATTAATACAGACATATTAGAATAGTAGTGTGGAGGAAAATGAAAGATTGTGAATTCTACTGTCACAATTTTATCCTTTCTCATCCATTCACTTGGGACCCTAATCCCATGAATAATTAAAGGCCGAGGAAATGAAATTTTTTAGGGAATAGTAACTATCCAACTCACTTTAGATAAGAGTTGAGCCCCATAAACTATAGATAATCATGGCAATTCATGAGATATTGTCTTTTTATTAAGTACTAGCTTCCATTTGGAGAAGTAAATAAGAAGAGTTTATTTCACATTTGGAGGGTACACTTAGGCTATTAGGAAATGAGGTCACCCTATCTTTCCAAATAAGTTAGTAATATATTCCTTATAGCCTTCAAATAAGAGAACCTCACACCCTTACTAATACAAAAGTTGTTATAGCAAGGAAAACACTATAAAACAAATCAATATGGACTATGGGTAAAAGTAGGGTTGGACTAAAGTTCAACCCACCTCTCTTGCTTAGGCCAAAGTCATACTTTTATGAAAAATCAGGAATTGAAGAATCAGTAGGTTTATACCGTTAGGGAGACTTCATTAGGTACATGGATTGGGAAATCAGGAAAGAATGCAAAGAGTAGCATGACTAGGAACAACAGTAAAGGGGACAATAGGACTAGAAGGTATAGTTTCCAAAGGGTGTGCAAAACTCTAAGTGAGGGGGTATGATGTTCCCTTTCAACGATTACTTTGTGGGCCCATCTACAATTCCATTTTCATATATATATATATATATATATATATATATATATATATATATATATATATATATATATATATATATAAACGTTTTTTAATGTGCATTTTGATGTTAAATTATGAAGTCAAGTAAGTTTCTCAATTAGTATGGCCATGCTCATGATTTTGTTTCTTTGGGTAAAAGTAGGGCATTGAATATGGAAAGATACTATGTGTTGGGTAATTTAATTGTTGGTTAAGTTACTTGCATTATATTATTAATCCAGGGTTCATTTTCTTGTAAAGTAGACTTGCACTATATATGCTAGGCTATTTAATTTCAATTGAGAATAAGACTAACTAAATTATGGAAATGATTGCGAGATTAAAATAAAACATATTTATGAAGATATCCAAATGAGAACACACATTTTCTTTCTTGAAGACTATATCTAACGGAGCATCAAATTCATATCTTGAAAAGTAAAGGAATTCAAAACAAATCTACTTTAAGTCTATACTATGAAAGCTTTGAAATTCTAGTCTATTGAAAAATAAACGAAACTTACCCTATTGATATTTGAAAATAAATTTGAGTTATTAAACTTTTGAAACAAATATAATCTATTAAACTTGGAAAGAAATTTAATCTATTGAACTTGAAAGAAAATCTGACCTATTATACTTTGGAAGTAAATCTAGTCTATGGAAATCAATCCAACTCTATTCTAGGAATGAAATATAACCTTATTCTAAAGTGAGAAGCAAGTAATCGAAATTAAATTGCATAAATCCTATTAAGGTTACTAATGTGTGAATATCAATTAGAGTGAATCATAACTAAACTATTTATAAATATGGGACTAAGCGAATTAAAGAGAAATGCAATAAATGTTTTTGATTTTTTTTATTTTTCTCAAGCGCTTGACCTATGGTGAATAAATGAAAACAAATGTGTAAAGATAAGATAAAATCTAGATTATGAAAACAAAGTATCAATCTAAATGTGTACAAGGTACAGCATTAATCTAAATGCATGAAAAATAGAGCATAAATAAATCAAATGAAAAGAAACTATACTATTGATCTCATGCTTTTCCAAGGGGGCCTTCTAAGATGTACGAGGTGATGGAAACTTTAGATCATGAAAGTAAAATCACCAAAAAGGATTACAACAATTCCATAACAAAGGTTTGTATTAATTTCAGTGCATAAACAGAGTTTTCCACAACAATAAATCTCCAAAAATAATATTAACTTCTAAATTATCTCTCACTTCCAGTTGAAGCATTTATATAAGGTTTCAAAATAAACAACTTTGAGAATGTGTTGCCTAATAACTAGAACTTGAATTGACATCTCAGTTTCACAACTAGAATAGGAATATTTCTTCTCCTTATTTGTTGTTGAAGGAGCGAATCATGAGAAGACACATCATCAACTTCAATTTGGTCTTAGAATCCTACTTGCTTAATGATAACCCTCGCTCTCTTGATTATGGAATTGATTCACTTAATACTCTGTGTGTTACCAGTGCACCATAACTACTTTGACCATTGGTTTGACTTAAGCAATACACTAAACCTGTGAACTTCCACATGTGACTAATAGTTGGATCTCCACCTTGGCGACATTTAGCAGCTTCCCATATGCTTCAACTGATTTTTCACACATGCGAACATATAGAACCTTTAATTTAGTGGCATAATGTAAAAATAGTTGCAGAATATGCACAATTCGATAGATATTGTCTAGTCAAACCAATTTCACAAAGCAAAACATATAGAATTGAGTTGAAAATGGAAATTTACCTTATTGATGTATTTTCATGGCCCAAATGACTCTTAACCCATGGAGAAGATGTAATGAGATGGAAATAGATGAAAAAATAGGTGAAAAGGGAAAGATAAGACTGTAAAAAAGAAGACAAGTTCGGAGGCTCAACCCTATGAAGGACCTTTCACTATAAGCCTCACAAGTAAATAGGGGTTTTGTTACCAAGGTAGCTAGCACTAAAATTGAAGCTACTTCAACTTACCCAAGGACACCTCACCATTTAAACTCTAGTGCAATCAACTCTAGAAGATAGAGCCCCATATTCTCAAGATTTTGGAGGGAAATAACCCCACATATCAAGTTGGATTATTTCCTATTGCATATATAAATAGAGGACTTGAAACTTAGAGCTAGTTAGTTCATTTTGTTGTATATTTGATTTTAGTTTCAATGCATTTTTAACCCCTTGGAGCATGCACTAAGTTCCATCATCTTAACGGAAAAAATTTATATTCAATTGGTTGTTGGTGATTCTCTTTAGTTTCTTGAGTACTTTGGGGATGTCCCACTGTTATAGACATTTTTGTGCCTTACAGCATAGAGCATGAAATGTCAATAATCTAAGGGATCCAAAGTCCCTAAACATGTTGTTATTACCCTTAGAGGGACAAGGTCAGCAAACCACAGCACTGCAAATCAGTTCTCCACTGAAAAACACTCAAAAACAGGTCAGTTTTGGATCAAAGCAGCTGCTCCACTAAGCATCTGCGCTGAATGTCAAAAGCTCTATGGTGTACCTACACTGCATAGCAAGTGCAACAAAGGCTACCTGCGCTGGGCATACTTTGACATGTGGAGGAATCTTTTTCTCAATGTGCCAGTGCCCAGGAAGCTTCCAAAAAGACACTTGATCAAAAGATTCGCCTAATGATGAGTTAAGAGCTTCTAAAACTCCAAGTGGAAGGTAGAAACTCCGAGTGAAGAGCTGAAGAACAACTGGAGTTGAAGAGGACAACAAGTCACACATCAAGCTGACTTATCTTCACTCCAAAACTCTATATAAGGATCTCATCCCATGGGATCTGGAGGCCGGAATTTTGTGCAAAGAATTGCTGTTGGTTTACAGCTGTGAGTATTGGGTGATTGCTTGAGGGAGGTGAAGAAGAGATTTCTCTCCGTCGGGAAGGTGATGCTGGATTGGACCTCTCATGGTTGTATCACCGCCTGAACCTTACTTCCATATATTAAGAAAGCATTTGAGGTTCTTCTATTCGCATGTGTTTCAATGGTGTATTGTCTTACTTGCGTCTTTGATTTATGCTAATCCTTGAATCGATTATGAATGCATGCCTCTTGTAGTTTCCTTTTCTTGTCTTATTTGCAGGTTCTCGTGTAGCTGGGCCCGTGAAAAGACTTGGATCTGGGAGCAAGCGGCAAACAAAGGAGATTGGATCGACCATTTGCGCAAGACATCGGTAAGTGGATCTCTTCCTTCTATCTCTTGCATGTCATAAAGAAGAAACTTTAGATAGCTTTGCTTTCAGCTGTTGCTAAGGAACTGTCACCCTTAGAGTGGGTTAGGGTCATTCCGAGTTGGATACTTTCCCCCACAATAGACTGGCGACTCCACTGGGGATCGTGTCTTGTTGGTAGCTTGTGTTTCTTGCTATTTATTTCTTAAACAAAGGGAGTACCGAATCGAACTGCATTCGAGTCCTTCGAATGCAAAGTAGAGGGCAGCTACTCTAGCCCAGTGTTGGGCATGTTTATGATCTGAAGAGTTGATCCACAAGGACTCTTTGTAGCTCTTTGTGATAGTGTTCATCTTCCTTTAATCACCCTCTAGTGTATACTTGACTGATAGCCTCTGGTTTGGCCAAAAACCATTGATTTTTGAGCAAACTGTGACCCAGAATCTGAGAGAGACGAGAGTTGTCTCATCAGTGCAGCTGCAACAAAGGCTACCTGCACTGCAACGCAGGTCCCGAAGGGGCTACCTGCGCTGCATCTCAGATTGACAGTGCAGCACCTGCGCTGATCCAGTTTTGCCTTGTGCAACTGGGGTTCCCCACTGTCTGTTGCCCAGTTTTCAGTATTGTTTTGCAGCCTGTTGTCAACCTGTATACCCAGCTGAAACCACTTCTCTTTGCCTTCATTCCGCCTCAGTTGTATGAAGAAACCGTGATTGTTCTTATTGTATTTCTTGTTGTCATTCACAGTTTCCCATAGCGAAAGTGAACTAGTCTTGCTATGACCTCTTGGATCTAGACCTATGAGAAAGTGTCGTTGTGATTCTAAGAGTTAGTTTATTGCTGTTCATAGCTGCTTGAGCATTTGCTTTCGTTATATGGTTCGAATTTCAGTATTTCTTGTGTTGAAATGAGTGAATCTCAAGGTGTTCTTTTGATTATTTGACAAACACTTGTTGCTTTCGCTTGAAATTGAATTCGAAATTATACAACAACTTTCTTTTTGTAATACATCAACATTAAGGAAGAAGAAAAGAAATACTTGCATTGTGCATGTGCATTTTGACAGTTTGCATGTCGATTTAGGAAAAAGTGCATCAGTGTGTGCTCTATGATCTGTTTGAAAAGATGATGTCTTTCTTTTCCTTCAGTAGTTAAGGTTTTCATAAGTTGAAAGAAATGAAAAAGCTTGCTTATCATTCTTAGACTGCATTTAGGAGTTGTATCATACATCACGTGGTGATCCATAAAGGCAAACTGCTAAGCAAGATCAACCTAAAAAAAACTGAATTTATCTAACAACGCTTTGAAACATAACGAAACACAGTAGAGGTCTAGGTAGAGACGTGAACCGGCGTCGTTAAACATAGTGACTGTCGATCTCTACGAAGGTGGGTGATTCCTCCTGAGGGACGATAGCACTAATACGGACTTGTGCCCCCGCGTACCGTCGCGTATATTGGGGGACCCCTATAGGAACAAAGCCTTTATCCATAGGAAGCTGTGTCGGCCGCCCTACTGATCGCGATGCAGTGAACACAGCATTCACGAAGATCGACCACTCGTACCGTAAAACGTATTCTGTGGTTTCGCGAAAGGTTTGGCACACCCTCTGCCTAGAACTCCAGAGTAGTTTCTTTTGGCCTTTTTCAAACTCTATAACTAAAAAAGTCCATCCGAGCATTTGTCACTTCGGGCTCGTTAATACATCGAAGGAGACTAGAGTCATCTTTAGCTTTTTCTCGACTCTTAAAAAGTGAAAAAGCAAGTTGTGTCTAAAAGCGTCGTCATATAAAATTCATTCTAAGCGGAACATAATCACCCCTCATTCCTACGTTGATCTTTAGGTTGAGAACATGGAACGCACCAACCAAGGGATTCCACATGATGGGACCCCTAGCCCTTTCTCCTCTTGGGGAGAAGTTGGTGCGCCCCACATGGCCACATTGTCGCTTCCAGGACTGACAATTGGCCTGCCAGTTTGGCTATTCTCAACCGCTGTAGTTCAGACCACCACGGTTCCTGAACAGTCGAGTCAGCAGTTAGACCAGTCAAGAGCTACCCTCCAGCCTTCCACTTCTTATAAACCTTCCTCCGATCCTTCTTCTTCGAAAGGTCAAGCCGCCGAAAGCGGAGCTCCCATGGAAAAGAAGAAGGAAAAGAAGAAGAAAGAAAAGAATCAGAAGGAGCCAAAGGCGCCTGGGGGCAAGCGAAAGGTATCTAACGAAAACCCACACACAGCACGGACCGGGCCCAAATCGCCATGTGTCATATGTAGAGGAGACCACCTCCACCGGGATTGTCCCAGTATTCCCCAGATACTAAGGGACTGGTCCCCTCGTTTGCACAGTTCGGAAGCGTCTACCTCTGACAACCAGGTTGAATGCTTACCGTCGACCAGCGAAAGTGAAGGTTCTAGACGACGAAGGGGAAAGAGATTCCCCTGCGAACTGTGTGAAGGCAATCACACTCTTCGCCATTGTCCCTTTTTAGACGAAGCAAAGAGAGTTTTGGAAGATCAACCGATTGCATCGTTGCTACTTCCTCCTGGATACCAAAAACTCGTGCCAAGTCCTTCGTTGGTCGAAAATACAGTTGCCCCGCTCACAGGGCCAGCTGAAGTGTCAGTCGCTGAAAGTGAACCTACTGAATCCGGACCGGACGAAGAAACGGCAGTTGACCCGGTTCTCCCTTCAGAAGTTTCATCTTCAAATACCATAGTCACTGAGGATTCATCTTCAGTTGACACCCTCACCGAAGAGAGTAAGGATGACACCGTCCAGATTCTCTTCATCAACACCGATTCTGATGAACATCAGGGAAATGTGCCCACTCCTTTATCGCAGGAAGGAGCATCGTCAGGGTCATATCCGGCCGTATATTCGGTCCCACCACCAAGCAACCTAGTTGTGTCCTTTGATTGGAACCAACTAGGCAGACCCCGGTTACCAGCCAGTATACCATTTAGAATTATAGTCCAAATATACAAAATGGTGATGGCCGGAACTATCATTGATGAAGGGGCATCTGTGAGTATCCTGTCCTCTATTGCTTGGAAAGCACTGGGTTGCCCGGTGCTTTTGCCTGAGACAAGAAATCTCTCGGGTTTTGACAAAGGAACCAGTCGACCATTAGGGATTCCACCTAATGTGCCTATTACCTTGAAAGAGAAGGCCGTCAAGATGAAATTGATGGTCGTCCAAGGACCCTTGGATTATAACCTACTCCTTGGACGAGACTACATATATTGCATGGAAGCAATAGTCTCCTCACTCTTTCGAATAATGTGTTTTCCATACGAAGGAAGAATGGTCAAGCTCGTAGACCAACTTTCACTTCCGGGATCACGCATCGCAAGTAGTCACATACCTATCCTCGATGGTCTATTTGATCAAGAAAGGTCTCTACCTCCGGTTCTTCTTCCTGATGAGTGCGAGTAATTCGGGAGAGGAAGGCCGGAACCCAGGGGGCATGCATCCTGGTCTGCTCTGGAGGCAGAAAAAACCTTGGGTGTAAAGTAGAATTTCCGTGGGAGAATATGACTAGTCCGTACCCTGTCCCCTCCTTCTTCTTCGTAAAACAGAAGAGCCGGCAAGAGCTCTCATGCGGAAGAAGGGGCAGTTAGGAATGGGGTTGTTCTGGAAAAAGATTCTTTTGTTAAAGTTAAGTGTGTGGCGGAGCATCGTCATTCACCTTTGTCTAGAAAAGTGGGCTCTGCCAAAGAAGGGGATCCGTTTGCGGCAGCAAGTAGTAACCATCTTTGGATAAAAGGCAAGCCTCACCCATTAAAACAAATGTTTTAGAGGATAAGTAGGGGCAGCCTCCAAAGAAAGGGATTCAATTGCTGCAACAAATTGTAACCATCTTTGTGTAACCTAATGATAGACATCGCCGAAGAAAGTTTCTGTTTGAAAGGATTAGCAGAACGATCTTTGGGTAACCTGAAAGAGGTAAGCCTCACCTGTTGAAAACAAAGGTTTTTAACGGAAAAGTAGGGGCAACCTTGAAATTAGACTTACACCTGGGGGCATGCAAACCTCTTGGAATGCAAGCTCGGGCGGCTTTTTAGTTTTAGGTAGGACTAACCCCGCTAACCCGTAGATAAGCCGATACCCAGCTTGCACAAAGAGAGGATATAGAGCAATACGTAGGGAGATGAAGCTCCTTAAAAAATAGCGATCTTCCATGAGACCTTACTACTTTATGACTGGTAAAAACGAGCAGTTTTGGCAAAGTTCATGCTCGTTAAAAAATAAACGCAAGATCCGAGCAGTTTTAATGCAGAAATTCATGCTCGTTAAAAAATAAACATAAGCTTGTGAGCAGGCTTTCCCCAGAGTTCAAGCTCATTCAAAAAAAATGAACCGGTAAATAACCATTTGAGACCGTAAATTCATCAGCCATAAAAGCCTTGGTCGTGTTTGTGTACCGTCACCTCCACTTTTCATTTGGCCAATCATTCACATCCACTTGATTGTTTACCTATTTTTAGGAACAGCTGCGAAGAGTGATCCCACCTAGCCATCCTTGTAATACTGCCGTGATTGGAAAATTCCAACCTGTACCTGGAATCTGCTGCTATCCCTGTTTATCACTCGTTCCTCAAAAGACGAGTCTTCTTTGAGCTCTTTTCACTGACTCGTAAAATATGAAAAGTTTGCCGAGTTTTGGCCTTCCAGCTCGTTAAAAGGACCGGAAGAGCTATCCCTCCTCTAGATTTTAATCTTTTTGGACCTGAGGGATTATTGCACAAAAAGATCGAGCGCTTGTCTAGTTCGGCTCGATAAAGATATCGAACATTCATCCCTTCTGTATTGTTTTATACTTTTTCGGACTTAAGGGATTAAATGACGAAAAAAGGACCCCTGGAGTCCACTTTATGTACCCTTTTCAGACTCCCTAAAAATGAAAAGGACCGAGTTGTCTTTGTCGCTGGGCTCGTTAAAAATATTAGATAGCGACAAACTTGTCTTTAGACGAGAACGAGTTTCCCTATCGCTAGGCTCGTTAAAACATAGCGATGGGCTTGCCCAAAGGGCAGGTTATAGAACAAGCATATGTTATCCTCCTCAAGCTTGACAAAAATAAAGAGGTACTGGTCAGAAATGACTGGGGAAAAATTGGGAAGAACCTCAAAGCTTAATGGTAGCAAGTCACTCTTGAACATGACACTTTTTGCCTCCGTAAATATCGGGTTGGGTTATTATCATTCACCGGTCCCTTCACCATGGTCTCGCCATACCATCCATACATGGGGTAATGCTACCGATCCATCACATCAGTGTCGTTATATGTTCAAGAGATGTCATTCAGAAAGTGTCAACCGGGTCCCATCCACTACCGTACATCATCTTTCATCCTTCCATGACCGCCACCCTGAATCATATTTCACAGATCGTTTTCACCATCATCACTAGCTCCGTTCCGTGTCATTGATGTGGGATTCATTAAGGCCCTCCTTTGACGGATCACTTCTTGTCGACATCAACTCATTATCCAAGAAGTTGATCTAGGAACACCCCCTCAGTACTTTGAAGCTTGCATGCCTCAATGGCAAGTTTCTCACTCCCGGCGATAGGTATACATTAATGACCTTCGACCAGGAGACTTTGCGTGGTGTTCGACGTCAGATCCTATATTCACACCACGTGAATTGTGCTGCAGTACCTTGAGGGTCATCATCATTATCGGTGATTCCTCTCGCGCTTGTTAACAGTTTACATTATTGACTGGTAATCAAGCGATGTCTTTCCATGTTCGACTTCAAGAAATTCTCACATGGATCGACTTGTACTAGAGTGAAGATCGGACAAGTTTGAAGACCCCGGATCTAGTTTCATCCATCCAGGCTGCGATATATATTCAAGAGATAAAAACATAGACATGTGCAGCAGATGATCATCCTACTGAAAGGATGATAATTGAAAGCAGAGAATTATCAGTCTATTATCAGGCGATCGTCTGTTTATGTACAGCAAATGTATTTATAAAGCTGAGCATGGGAAATGCTCGCATCAGCTAGATCATGAAAAGAAAGTATGAAAAGATAATGTATTGTATTGTATTTTGTTACAGGTCACCTCCCGACGATTGAATGAACTTCGGATCCTCCTAATAAAGCATTTCACCTGATAAACGACCTCATACTTTAGGGGGCAATTGTTATAGACATTTTTGTGCCTTACAGCATAGAGCATGAAATGTCAATAATCTAAGGGATCCAAAGTCCCTAAACATGTTGTTATTACCCTTAGAGGGACAAGGTCAGCAAACCACAGCACTGCAAATCAGTTCTCCACTGAAAAACACTCAAAAACAGGTCAGTTTTGGATCAAAGCAGCTGCTCCACTAAGCATCTGCGCTGAATGTCAAAAGCTCTATGGTGTAGCTGCGCTGCATAGCAAGTGCAACAAAGGCTACCTGCGCTGGGCGTACTTTGACATGTGGAGGAATCTTTTTCTCAATGTGCCAGTGCCCAGGAAGCTTCCAAAAAGACACTTGATCAAAAGATTCGCCTAATGATGAGTTAAGAGCTTCTAAAACTCCAAGTGGAAGGTAGAAACTCCGAGTGAAGAGCTGAAGAACAACTGGAGTTGAAGAGGACAACAAGTCACACATCAAGCTGACTTATCTTCACTCCAAAACTCTATATAAGGATCTCATCCCATGGGATCTGGAGGCCGGAATTTTGTGCAAAGAATTGCTGTTGGTTTACAGTTGTGAGTATTGGGTGATTGCTTGAGGGAGGTGAAGAAGAGATTTCTCTCCGTCGGGAAGGTGATGCTGGATTGGACCTCTCATGGTTGTATCACCGCCTGAACCTTACTTCCATATATTAATAAAGCATTTGAGGTTCTTCTATTCGCATGTGTTTCAATGGTGTATTGTCTTACTTGCGTCTTTGATTTATGCTAATCCTTGAATCGATTATGAATGCATGCCTCTTGTAGTTTCCTTTTCTTGTCTTATTTGCAGGATCTCGTGTAGCTGGGCCCATGAAAAGACTTGGATCTGGGAGCAAGCGGCAAACAAAGGAGATTGGATTGACCATTTGCGCAAGACATCGGTAAGTGGATCTCTTCCTTCTATCTCTTGCATGTCATAAAGAAGAAACTTTAGATAGCTTTGCTTTCAGCTGTTGCTAAGGAACTGTCACCCTTAGAGTGGGTTAGGGTCATTCCGAGTTGGATACTTTCCCCCACAACACCCACCCAAAATAATTCAAGAAACATTTTTTACTTTATTTCCTTAGCTCTCTCTTTTGTTTTTCCATACTCTTATAAATTGTACTATATGGAATTTCTAGATTTGCAGTTATTCACTATCCTATAGAAAGATCAATTTCATGTAACAACTACTTTCTTGAGCATAGATCTAATTGTTATGATTTTTCTTATGATAATCAAGTAGTTTTCATATCCATAAAGGAATTCCATCTCTATTTACAAACTTCTTTAACCTGTTAGGATAGTATCATGTAGTAGCAAAAGTTTCCTGTAGCTTTGCAATTGTTCTAATAAAACAATACAAAACTCATTTTCTTAAAGTATATTTCTCAACAACAATGCATATTTGTCTACAACACCACTAATGGAATAAAGTAATGGTGATCAACAGAAGGGAAATTAGGATTTAGATAGTTTCCCTTTAATTCTTGTTATGATTGTAAGTGTTTTCTTTGCATTTTGAATAATACAAATTGGTTAGACTAATAGAACCTCCTTTCTACCTACAATAGTTTATTATATACAAGTTGAGTTATCTATAATTAGTAAAATAAAACTTGTTTTAAGAAATGGTTTGATTTCCTTGAAATTGGTTTAGATAGATTTCTAACAATAGCCATGCATTATTAATGAGATTTCCCTTTACCTAAACCGTCAAAGTAAGACCTAGGATGTTATTTTCCCCTTCACTAAATATGATCATTGGCATAAGTCATGCACAATAAAAAAAAAAGGAGAGTGTGGCATTCACATATAGTGCACAACACTTGTGAAGTTTGTGCAAACCTTAGATTGATGATTAAAGTTGGTAGCAATGGGAGGAAAACATTATTGATGTAATTTTAAATCCTACCTCCTATCATATTCATTAAGGTTTTCCTGAGTGTAAATACCTTTGAAAAATGGTTTCCATGAAGTTGGGAAACAATTAAGTACCATGTTCATTAGATCTACATCCACAACCTTCTCCCCTACTGCTACAAGTTAATCATGAATCTATTTGATTTTCATAAGTTGACTAGTTTTCTTGTTTGATCTGATAATCTCTATGGGTCTGAGTTTGTTCTACATATCATCT
The DNA here is from genome assembly GCA_031772625.1 of Pinus tabuliformis. Taxonomy (NCBI): domain Eukaryota; kingdom Viridiplantae; phylum Streptophyta; class Pinopsida; order Pinales; family Pinaceae; genus Pinus; species Pinus tabuliformis. The sequence continues at coordinate 1,264,286,532 of CM062816.1, read as the reverse complement.
TCCTATTTATGTTTTGACTATGGAAAATACTAACCATAGCATCAAACATCTTTTTCATTGTAGTCTTATCAGATTCATGAGGGATTAGATGGTTCTTTATGGAATCCAAGATCATTCGCTTAGCCTTCACTTCCTTTTCATTATCAAATTTCAAGTTTTGTGGATCTGTAGGTAGAGTCACATTGTCCTGGACAATATCCTAGAGATCACTATCTTTTAGTAAGAGTGTAATCCTCACCTTCCATGCAAATAAATTTGAGGCACCATCCAATCTATCCTCAAACTAGAGGCTTGCTACTGCCATATTTGAGAATCCCAAATCAGAAAATAAAACTACAAACTTCTCTCAATGTTGGTCCTTCTTCCCTCCTATAGATTTATTGTTGCAAATCCTTGAGAATCTCAATCAAGGAATAAGTTATGATACCATGAGATAATTCCAAGCCCTAGGTGACTAATGTCCTCACAATCTCAATCAAATAAGTAGATTATTGAATTTAATTAATGCTTATATTCCAAACCATAACATCAATCACACAAGCTATAAATTAAACAACATGAGCATGAAAATTAGTTTCATGCATACATAGTTAATTACACCTTCAAATTAGCTTTTCATTCCTTTGAAAAACTTGCAAGGAACTTCCACATGTTGTCCAAAAATACAACATTGAACAAATACTCGAAATATTTTGAACTGAGCTTGTACAACTTTCTAAAAATAGCCAAAGATGGTAGAAAACTATTACATAGCCTACAAGACAGCTTATACTACCTATCCATGCAACTATATGGATTTTTCCATATGGTTGTATGAATTTTTACAACACTATACATATAATTATACAAGATTCAATATCACTCTGAGAAACTAATGTATGAGATTTTGTGCTATTAGAAACATCATTTTCCTCGTTGTCCACTCTCTCCCCCTATTTCACTCAACTTGTTGAATTGCTTGAGTGTGTTGAAAGCCTTTACCTTGCCCTACAATGAAGAATATATTTTTAAGACTACTCCTAGTCTAACTCATGCATGAGATATAACTTTAAACTTAACTAATAAATATAAGACTTTCATATTTTTTAATAAAGTGGATTACAAAATAGAATAACACTTCCAAAAATTAAATTATTTTTTGAAAATATATCAATTATTTCTCACATATTCACACTAAATATATGTGGAAATTCTTATCTGAATGATAGTTCTCAACATAAATTCCATGTATTTTCCTCCCCTGACCATAGAGCTTCTTCTCAAGAAGGTTCAATTAGGGATTAAGCCCCTCACCCTTCCCTACCCTACCACCCAACCTTGTTTAAGCCTCCAGACCTATTTGTTTTTACATAAAATAATGCACATGCACATTAAAGAATGCATATACACTTTCAAAATGCATGTACAAAATGCATATGTACTTTCAAAAATGCATACACTTCTATAACATAATACATGGAGGACACTATGGAGGCATGTGTGTGGCATTCATGGAGGTTCAACAAAGACTAAAACAATTCAAACAGAAAAGTGCACACATTTGTAGAGTGCATACACATTCTAAAAATATTTAGCAATTATGCATTTCCATTGCCATGATTTCAAGAAGCAACTTCTTGCACCCACCCTTCAAAACTAGTTTCTTACATAATAAGAGCCTCCTTTGAAATGTAAATTGAAAATGGGGTGGTTAAATTTGACCATGCCATCCACTTTATTTTAATAATAAAAACCAACTATTTAATAAATGCATTATTTTGGTGTAGCACTATACCCAAGGTCTTTCCCTTTTGAAATCCATATAAGTGTACTAAAGTAAGAGTCCTCAAATGGAATTGGATCTTAATGTTCGTAATGAATTCCTTTCAACGAATTCCTTTCAAATTGAGCAAGCAATGTATTTCTCATGTTCATAATGATTTCAAGAACCCAATGTAATAGGATCTCTAAGTAAGAAATAATCTTTACCACAAGATATCTTAATAAGTGGAACATGACAAAATGAAAATTTTGTTGGTTGCTATAACATGAATTACATATCTTTTGATCATAAAATATATGATGATCAATCTCCATCCTTAGTTCTTAGTCGGCAAGGCCAACTTTTAAAGTGAATAAAACAACACTATATTAGTACAAAAAAATAACTTAAATGATGATACAATTTAATCTTTACCACAAGATATCTTAATAGGTGGAACATGACAAAATGAAAATTTTACTGGTTGTTATAACATGTCTTACATATCTATTGATCGTAAAATATATGATGATCAATCTCCATCCTTAGTTCTTAGTTGGCAAGACCAACTTTTGAAGTGAATAAAACAACACTATATTAGTACAAAAAAAATAACTTAAATGATGATACAATTTAATCTTTACCACAAGATATCTTAATAAATGGAACATAACAAAATGAAATTTTTGATGAATGTTTTAACATGACTTACATATTTGTTGATCATAAATTATATGATGATCAATCTCCATCCTTAGTTCTTAGTTCGCAAGATCAACTTTTAAAGTGAATAAAACAACACTATATTAGTACAAAAAAATAACTTAAATGTTAATACAATTTAATCTTTACCACAAGATATCTTAATAATACAATTTAATCTTTATCACAAGATACCTTAATAAATAAAACATGACAAAATGAAAATTTAGTTGGTTGTTATAACATGACTTACATATCTGTTATCATAAAATATATGATGATCAATCTCCATCCCTAATTCTTAATTGGCAAGACCAACTTTTGAAATGAATAAAAAAACACTATATTAGTAAAAAAAATAACTTAAATGATGATACAATTCTTTTTATTTTAAAATTAAATATAATAATAATGAAGGTTAAGAAAAATAAATTAATAATGATGAAAAAAAAAAAATCTAATGAATTTCATAAGCAATTTCAACTTTGTTTATAATCATCCGTGCGAATCTTAATATACTTCAAGGGTTTATAATCATTTCTATAAATCCTTTTTCTAAATAATAGATAGTGGAAGAATATTGATATCAAAATCTAAATAATAGATGGTGGAAGAATATTGATATCAAAATGAAAAAGAATTGTAATTTCCAAATAATAAAAATGTAACGTAAAGTATTAAGCTTTAAAAAATGCATGTACTTCTTAAAATTAATTCTGGAAAAAGGTTATTAATATAAGGATAATTAAGTAAATGTCTAATTTTTTATATTTTTTATAATATTAATTTATTGGTCATGATCTTAAATTTTATTATTAATTTAATCTGTTGGCCGGAAAAGCACTCTGTAGCTTAATATGTAAAAATGTTATAATGTCATGTAAAATAAAATGAAAAATAAACCCTTAAAATAAAAATTCTATGTTATTATTTTTTATCAATTTTTGTTTGGTAGTTAAAATAAACTTGAAATAAAGCTAGAAATAACTCTAAGTTGTCCAATATATAATATATAAGAGATGTTGTAATATTCAAATTCAAGCTTTTGTGATCTATATCATAATGTATCAAATATTTTTTCGGAAGAAGTCATATTGAAGATGTTGGTCGAAGCATTTCAAACCAACAAGTGTGATTCATCTTCAGTACACAATGAAGAAAATAAAATGAAAAATAAAAATAACCTTATCTTAAAATAAAAACTCTACATTATTATTTTTTATCATTTTTTGTTGGGTAGTTAAGATAAACTTGAAATAAAACTAAAAATAACTCTATGTTAAAATAAATATTCCATGTTATTATTTATTTTTATTAATTTTTGTTGGGTAATTAAGATAGACATGATTTAGTTAAGTTATCGGTGGTTTTTAAGCTCTAGGTCTATGAGAACCCATGGTATTGTCCACGATATCTATGAATATAACCTATTTAAAGAAGGAATTAAACGAGTCTAGATCCATCTTAACTCTGCATTATTAAATATCTTGAGATACAAATATATTAAGATGCTAAAATATTTGATTTCTCAACACTTAATAAATCCATAGTTAAAATAAATCTGGACTAATTAAATAATAATAAATATCAAATTTATTAAAACTATATGCTAATTAAATAATAATAAATATCAAATTTGTTAAAACTAAAATTATTTTTAAATTAAAAAAAAATTACAAAAAAATTACCTATTTAATTATCTCCATACTTAAATTAATATATATAATTTTATTTAAACTTATATTTGAAGGTGTTTGTTTACACTTAATTAAAACGTCATAGAGGCCTTTTTTTAACCATTCTAACAAACATTGCGCAAGGGTCTAACCTTCGTTTATAAATTGGAATGCGATAAATTAATGTATAGAAATTTAAAGGAAAATAAGATTTCAAATTTATTTATATATTTAATTTTTGGTATATTTTAAAAATTTTAAATGGTTAATAATTAAATTATATAATTATTATTGTTGTTAAGAATTATATAATAGTATTATGATATAATAATTATAAATTATATTGAAGAACGCAGACTAAATAATAACCACACAACATATTAGCATATTGTTAAGGGTATTTCCACCTTATTAGGTACAACATTACAAGATTAGCTATGGTCCATGGCCCAACCTTCTTGGTAGACAAACCAAAGTTTTTACAAGTCATGAAGCATATATTCTCTTTGTACCTAAAGGATATTTGGATAGTAGGTAGGGATTTCAATACTATCAAATCTCTATAGGAAAAAAAGGAGGTCTCGGAAAGATCGACACAAATGCTTAGCTCTTCTTGGATTTTAAGGAATACCTAAAAGTTACATATATAAATATAGTGAATAACAACTTCACATGGAAAAATAGACGAGGAGGAAGGCACCATATTACATCCATATTAAATAGATTATGCCTTTGAATCTTTCTAGGACAAATATATCTTCGTTGAGGCCTTAATCCTCCCCTGCAATGGATCATATCAATGGTCGATCTGCATGGAAGTGGACATCAAAGCGAACACCAAAAATCGTTCATTTCAGTTCGAAAGTTTCTGGTTAAGGGATGCATCATTCTTGGAAAGGGTTTAAGACTAGTGGCAAGAGGGCACCACAACTCGAGGATTTGCTATGTTTCAAATTTAACAAAAAATAAAATTACTCAAAAGAAAAAATCAAAAAATGGAATCATGAAGAATTTTGAAACATCCTACAATCTAAAAAGGATCTAGAATAGTGTGTGGATCAAGTACAACAATGCATCATTATAGAAGGACGAATTGAAAGTCTAGCTCTGGAAGAAGGTGAGATTCTCATAAAATTGGAGGAACACAAAATCTAGAAGGAGATCATTTACAAATAGAAGTCTCACATCAAATGGCTAAAATAAGGGGGAAAGAACACTAATTTTTTTCACAAATTGATGACAAATAATCGTTATCACAATTAGATATTCTCAATCAAAAAATGCTTCAAGTCAAAAGCTCATAGATCATCATGTCATGGATGATGAACTCATCACCTATTATTAACACTCTTGGAATCACATGAAAATAGGTCTAAAGAAATCAAGAAAATTTCCAACAACATTCCCTACTTAGTAATTATAGAGCACAATGACACTCTCACTCATGAAATTTCCACAGAGGAAGTGGAGGAGGCAGTCTACAGCATGCCCAAGAATAAGGCCCCTGGTCTAGATGGATATGCAATAGATTTCTTTCAAGCATGTTGGCCTTTTTTCATATTATAGATTCACTTTCTAGTGGAGGAATCACTGGCCACTGTGTATACCCTTCTAATGCTCAATGTGAACTTCCTCACTCTAATTCCCAAATCATAGTAGGTGAACAATCCCTCGAGCTTCTTCCCCATCATTTTATGAAATGTCATCTACAAAATCATTCATTAGAGGAAATTCCAACCTAAAAGTGCTCATGAAATTTTCATGTCCATAATATGTAAACCAATCAATATTATTTAAATTTAAAAAGAGGTACATGTAAATATTTTGGAGGGAAAATTATTATTTTTTTAATATATTTTTGGCTTATATCCTTACAAGTTAACTCAAATTTCAAGTCTAGACACTCGTTGGATGTAGAATTAAATTCCATATCCAACGAGAACACATTATGCATACTTTTGAGAAGACCCACATTGATAAAAAGTAAAGATACATTTAAAAAGCATGTTCAACACACTTTTTTAATGTATCTTCAATTTTTATTAACGTGGGTCTTCTCATAAGTATACATAATGGGTAATTTTTGGATGTGGAATTTAATTTTGCATCCCACTATTGAAATATGTAACTACTTATATCTTCATAATGACATATGTAATCATGATTTTATGTATTTGATATAAATGGAAGGAGAAATTCATGATTGTCATTCCTGATGCATAAGTTTCATGCTCAAGGATATTTTTATAGGTAAAGCACCCATTAAGTGATTTTAGGGTTTGTCATTAAGTCAACGAGTAAATTGAGTCATTGTCATCTATGAAAGACCCTTCTCGGTATGTTGTATATTGTAAAGAAAATTAATTAAGTCAAAATTAGAGTCAAAGACCCTCCAAGACCTTGTCAATGTGCAAGCAACAAGTCGGCCAATCTTACAGTGAAGTCAGCCTCCTATAGATGGCTTTTCAGCCTAATAAGGCTCTCTAGAAGCCCATATATAAGAGGGAAGCCGACCACATTTGAGAGCATCCATGAAATTCACAACAAGTTCGATCAAGTGAAGATAACGAGACCTAGAACCAGTGAAGAAGGAGAAAATTATAAGGAAGAAGAATCTAAGTTTTTTGGAACTATTTTTGGACCATCATTCTCACACATGTGAAGGAGAACTAGGGAACTTTGTAGTTGCAGCAAGTTCAGATTGCACTCATCATTAAGAGCCGAAATTTTGGGTTAAAAGAAGTTTCCTTTGCAAGCCATTTTTCCAAGAAGAAGAAGTCATTTCAAGAGAAGGGGAGAGGAGGGAAAAATCACCATAAAAATCCCACACGTGCCATCTAGGGTTTCTACATAGGAGTTGAGAATTGTAGACCAAAGTTACAGTCCAAGGTTGTAGGTTTGAAGTATAGGTCGAAGGAGAAATTTCAGTTGCTACAAGGCAAGGTTGACTTGGTTTGACTTTGCAAGAAGAGGAGAAGTTTGACTTGGTCTTGGAGGAGTCTTGGTCAAGGGTCATAGTTCTTGGAATTCTTAATTTGAATTTCTATAGGAAGAAAAGAGTTCTTGTGAGTTTTCCTCTCAAGAAGAGAGGTTTTGGCCCTGTCTTATAACCTATATCGTATGTCCTCTTCTCTCATTGTTCTTCATTGTTTGGTATTTGTTTGATGATCAATAACACTAATTATAATCAATTGAAATAAGAATCTAATCAAATTAATTAAAACACATCATAAGAAGTTATCAAAGAAAGAGAAATCACCCTAATCTAGTTACCCCTAGATTTCTCAACATGGTATCGGAGCTAAGGTGACAAGTCAAGAAGAGGCAACTTGAATATCACTAATGAGCCTCAGTATTGCAATAAGAATGTTGCAACTCCAAGGCTACCAACTTAAATTTTCAACCCGGGATTCGTACAAACTTAAGAGTTGTCGACACTATATGTGCAACATACAATGTGTACTTCTTTAGTTGATCTGATGTAATGGAGTGAATGTCATGAAATCAAAGCCTAAACTAATTTCAGAAATTGAAATGCTACTTTCTCAAATGTAAACACTAATCCTAATTTCATAAATGGAAATCAAACACCAACCTAATTGCAAGATGTGAAAGTTACATTGAAAAGGGAACCTAGTCCTAACTTAAAAATAAAGAAAGTAAACTAATCTAACATGCATAAAGGAAATAGAATGTAATAAAACACTGCATTCCATATAGGTTATATCCATTGACACAGTTCATTATATACTTCATGTGTCAATCAAGGAAATCATTATTGTGCTATCTAATTCATAAATTTGCCCATTAACCCAAATTGTTGAGATGTGTTGCAGGGGTAAAAAGGAAAATACTAAGTGGTGTTTGGTCTTCCCAATCATTGATTTATATCCTAGGGGTCATTATTCATCTACAATAATTCAAAGTTGTAATGGGGATCAAAACTGGTGAAGGAAAGTGATGCTACAGGTTTGCTACAAGTGATTGCTATAGGAGGCATGTAATGTTACAGGAGCGAGAATATTGCTAAATGCCTAAGTAAATAAAATTCAAATGGGATGAAAAAAAAAAATATTAATTAGGATGTCTTAGTTATCCATTCCAAATGGAATCACTCCAAAATACCCTTGTTAACATGTGCTAAAACATAGTAGAAAATTACTACTCTAAACACTGGAAATTCAAGAACTAGTGAGTTAGTTAACCTATCAAATGCCTAACCTAATCAAGTGAAAATGAAATGGGGTAAAAAAATTTATTAACTTGAATTTTTTTATGACCTAATCCAAGTGGAATCAACTCAAATGCAGCTCATTAACACGTTCTCAAAATAGCAAAAAATTACTACTATTTTGCTACAAGGGACTTCCATAAATTCTAGATTTGTGAGCTAGTAAACCAATCCAAGTAGCTCAATGATGAAGATGGCTTTTCAAAGTTGTTCAAAGGATGAATCATGCTTGTGAATATGTAAATAACCTGCAAAATAAGTCAATCATTTAACCCAATACTGCAACAAAAGAAGCATCAATACTAAATGCATAAATTGGAAAAACAAGACTAAGAGATGCATATGAATAAGAAGTGAAAAAAAAAAAAAAATTACAAAAGGGCTTTGAGGCTCCTAGGATGGTCATATCCAAGGATACTCAGAGTCTTATGAAGGAGACCAAGCTTTAGAAGCTAAAAATGGCACCAAACTTCATTATTTGAATCAATTAAAGTACATCCCTGCTAGAAATAAAAGTGGAGTTGCCAAAGAACAAGTTTTGTCCACAAGAAGACTAATAAATACCTACCTCTAGAGGCCAATTCGAATTGGTACTTATACAAAGTGATGAGGAAGCATTCTCCTTGAAAGGAGGAATATTTCCCCTCCAAAATCCCTCAAATAGTGGATCTGGTTCCCAACACTAGGAATCTGCATTAAATGACAAGGAACACATCCCTAGATTTTCTCAATCACTGGAGCTCTAGAATTTGTCAATAATTTCATGATATTTTTTTCATTTATTATCCAATATTGATCCTCCTGTAGTAGGGATCAAGTCCCTAAATTATCTCATCCTCCAAATCTTCATAATTTGCCCAATATTCTTACAATATTCTACAAAAATAAATAATATTAGGCACATAATATGCAATTATCTCTAAACCTTCCTAAAAACATATTAAAGCTAAAAAAACATTATTAAGTGTAGAAAGAGAGGTTTAATATAGCCTTCGTTCCTAATAAAGGTTATATGGGCCTTAAATTTTGTCTAATTTGAAGGCCCAACAATCACATCATTAAAGAAGGATACATACGAGTCGAACACAAGGAAATCATTAAAAAAGACTAAGAAGCACCAAGGAGGAGTACTCATCTCAAAAAATCACATCATCACAAGGAGAAGAAGATCTCAAGGACCCTACCTCCACTCAAAGAAAGAATAACAACACATTTGAAGCATCTTGAAGTCTCCATATTCTATATTTCTACACCCCAAGGAAGCAAGAAGAAGCATTGACATCATCATAAAAAAGAACAAGGTGACTCTCCCTCTCTTTGAAGAAAGGATCACATCTCAAACATATTTTAAGAAAGACATCTCTAGAAGAAAAAGTATTGTCATCTTCAAGGAAGCAAACATCATCAATCATCATCAAAATCAAGAAAGGAATCAAGTTGAAGATATCATTATAAAATATGCATCTTCACTTGACAAGTAAGTATCTTTATATCTATCTCTGAATTTACAATCAAAATGGCTTCATTCTACAAGGAAATCAATAAACTAGTTGGCTCATCAAATTTCCTCACATGGAAGAAGATGATAGATTTGAACCTCATAGAGAATGAAGTTACTAAACATGTTAAGGGTTCAATATCCAAACCATGACAAGAATAATCTAAATAAATATCAAATTATATGAAAGGGTAAATAAGGGCTCAAATAATCCTTATCGAATCAATCAAGGATTCCCTCATCCCTTATGTAGCAAAGTTTGAGAAATCAAAATAAATCTATGATAAGTTGGTAGAATTGTTTTCTGTAAGCATTGCAGGAGAAGTTGTATCATTGAGAACCAAGCTATACAGGATGAAGGTATCAAAGGAAGAAGGGACAACCTCATATCTTATGAGGGTATCACAAAAAAGATACCAACTACAAGAGTTAGGAGAAATAATGTTAAATAAATAAATAACCATGGTTGTGCTCAATACACTACTTAATGAATGGGGAAACTTTATATCAAATATCTATGGAAAGAAGGAAACCACTCCATTTAGTGACATTTTTTCATTATGTAAGATTGAAGAAACTAGGTTGAATGGCAAAGAGCAATGTTGGATCAAATGAACGAGTTCAAGCACATGTTGCCATGGCTTGGAGAAAAGGAAAGTTTGGTCCTCAGAAAAAGAAGAAGATCAATATGTCAAATATACAATTCTATGAGTGTAATGAATATGGGCACTTTAAAAGGAATTGTCCTAAACTTAAGAATGATAACAAGAAGAGAAAAGAAAGAAATGAATCCCATGTCACCGAAGAAGTGGAAGAACCTAAAAAGAAGAAGATAAAGAAGGAGGAAGTGAACGAACTCTACTATGACTAAATATACTTGAGTTCTTTTCAGTTTTGTAGAAGATATAAATCATGATGGAAAGCATCACAAACATCAAGGTAAAATAGAGTTTAAACAGAAATGACATTATAGAAGCTTCGAAGGATATTTGAAGTATAAGGCTACATGGTTGTAGCATTCATTATGATAAAAAGAAAGTAGCTCATGGCATCTCCATTAGAATCATATAAGGACAACCTAAGTAGCAGTATAAATGGTTGGAAGAAATTCATCTAGCATGATGGAAGATAAATAAAGGTCATCATACATCATCATTAGAAAGGGCCATTTGCAGAATGGGGATCATCGAGATACTTCACTAGAATATTTATAAGAGGGTTCACCTCTTCTTGGAATAAGCAAGTGTCTCGTTGACATTGTATGGTCCAACTTGTGTGGGATCCATTGGTAAGGTATGATGACGAAGATATGTAGCATGTAGAGTTGTTTGAACTACTTTCATCTTCAAAAGGAAGTTGTTAGAAGGAATTCTAGATGACCAAAATAAGGAAAAGGTATATATATATATATATATATATATATATATATATTATGGATTCATGTCATCATATAGTTGCAAATAGCTTGGTTGAATTTATCTATCTTATGAGCATGATCGAAGAAGAAGGATCTATTCTATTAGAATGATGTATGTAGGTATGTAGACAATGTGCCTTGAACTCTTCTACATATTGATAAGATGAAATCAACATAATATGACTTCATATGGAATATGAGGTGGTTGACAATCATGATTCCTAAGTTGAAAAAACCATGTAAAGAAGTTCCTGAGGAAAGAAATATGTGAAGAAAGGAAGAAGAGTTCATGAAAGATGAAACTATAAGTCACTTAAGATAAGATAAGTGGTCAACATCCAATAACTAGAAGTATTAGCTATGACATCTCCATGGAGAAGGTATGAAGACCTTGATAAAGTCTGAAAAAGAACGAGACCCTTGATATTGATTGTCTTGGATATGGATTCATTCATGTGCAAGATGTTGATGTTGCATCAAGTTGATGTCATGATGAAAGGCCTTCATAAAGGAGTAATTTTTATTTGATGTTCATTTTGATTTTTGAAAAAAAGATGGTTGGGTTGAAACAGGGCTACCAAAAGAGAGTTGTAGATTTCACCTACAACTAGTACTCATGTGATTGGATGGAAGATCCTAGAAGAGGAAGCTATATGAAGAAAATCCAAATGTGGACTAGAATATCACTTTCCAATGAAAAGAATGATGATATGATTATTGGTTCAACATTATGGTTTGTTGAAGGGAAAGTGATGAAGAATATGGTTGATGCCCTATAAAGAAGGTCTAGAAGATGAAGGCTCCATGATGAAAAAATTAAATTTCATGACATTAGGAAGATAATCCCTACAAGTAGTTGATAGTACCATGATCTCCACCAAAGAGTAGAGAGTTGTTGTTGGAAACAAGTCCCTAGATAAGAGGGAGCTTGGGCAAGTCCTTGGTTAAGAGGGAGCTTGAGTATATACATTTTATAGGAATGATTATGTACTCCCTAGTTGAGAGGGAGAGATAGACACATCATTCTTGTCTTCGTATTATAAAGAAAGAAAGGAGGATCGGGTAAGCATCTGAGATTGATTCTAATATTCTTTGATGATATGGTAGGGAATCCAATATGAAAGAGTAGTCTAAGAGGAAATTCCTTTAGGATTTGTTATTCCAAGACAGGAATTGTCCTAAAAGGACATACCCTTTGAATACTCAGGTGGGTATGTGACTTGAGAGACAATGATGATGGTGTCTATTAGTCATTTTTCTCACTAGCATTATGCTTTGATCTTGTGGAGAGATAGAGTTGTTAGTCAAGGCCTTACTATGTAACAATGTTGGTTGGTATGATGAGATGCATTAGTATAAGCTGAGAAAGTCGCTTATGAGATTGCTTACCAATCCAACTCTTCTTATGAGAATTATTTAGTTTGAGAATGTCCAAGTACCATGTATGGATTATGAATACCTCCCTAGCTAAGATGAAGTGTTGAAATATGTAACTAGGTTTGGTCTTCATAATGACATATGTAATCATGATTTTGTGTATTTGATATAAAGGGAAGGATAAATTTATTATTGTAATTCTTGATGCATGAGTTTCATGCTCAAGGTTATTTGTATAGGTCAAGCACCCATTGAGTGCTTTTATGGATTTTCATTAAGTCGACAAGTCAATTGAGTCATTGTCATGTTTGGAAGACCCTTTTGGGCATGTTGTATATTGTAAAGAAAATCTATTTAAGTCAAAATTAGAGTCAAATACCCTCCAATACTTTGTCAATGTGCAAGCAACATGTTGGCCTATCATACAGTGAAGTCAACCTCCTAGAGATAGCATGTTGGACTAATAAGGCTCTCTAGAAGCCTATATATAAGAGGGAAGTCAACCACATTTGAGACCATCGATGAAACTCTAAGAAGTTTGATCATGTGAAGGTAAGGAGACCTAGAACCAGTGAAGAAGGAGAAGATTCTAAGGAAGAACAATCTAAGTTTTTTGGAACTATTTTTGGACCATCATTCTCACACGTGTAAAGTAGAACTAGGGCACTTTGGAGTTGCAGCAAGTTCAGATTGCAGTCATCATTGAGAGCTAAAATTTTGGGTTAAAAGATGTTTCCTTTGCAAGTTGAATTTCCAAGAAGAAGAAGAAATCATCTCAAGAGAAGGAGAGAGAAGGGTAAAATCACCATAAAAATCTCACACATGCCATCTAGGGTTTATACTATAGGAGCTAAGAATTGCAGGTCGAAGTTGTCATCCAAGTTTGCAGGTCTGAAGTATAGGTCAAAGGAGAATTATAGTTGCTACAATGCAAGGTTAACTTGGTTTGTCTTTGCAAGAAGAGGAGAAGTTTGACTTGGTCTTGGAGGAGACTTGGTAAAGGGTCATAGGTCTTGGAATTCATCATTGAAGTTCTATAAGAAGAGAATATTTATTGTGGGTTTTCCTCTCAAGAGGAGAGGTTTTGGCCCTAACTTAAAGCCTATATCTTGTGTCCTCTTGTCTCATTGTTTTTCATTGTTTGGTAGTTGTTTGGTAGTTGTTTGATGATCAAGACACTAATAATAATCAAGTTAGAGAAGAATCTAATCAAGTTAATTAAAAAGAATCACAAGAAGTTATCAAAGAAAGAGAAATCACGCTAATCTAGTTGCCCCTAGATTTCTCAACACCAACGAGTATCTACACTTGAAATTTGAGTAAACTTAAAACGAGATAAACCAAAAATAAAATAAAAAATATTTTTCTTCTTTTCCCTCCAAAATTCATAACTTTTATTTTATTATTTTAATTATTATTTAATTATTTTTCCATAGGAAGCCACTTTTAGGCTAAAATTTCCTCTAATGATGAAGATTATAGCCAACCATCACAAGCCCATTCTACCCTCCCTTATCTCTCCAAAGTAGACAAGCTATGTTGAATGTTGACAAATTCTAGATGGTATAGTGGTAGCTCACGAGGTAATCCTTTAAGTTAAAGAAATCTAAGAAATTAGGTATGTTAATAAAACTTAGTTTATCTAAATCTTTTGATAAATTATACTAGAAGTATCATTAGCATGTGTTGAAATCCTTTTGGTTCTCTGATTCTTGGATAAAATGGGTTAGCTCTATTGTCACCTCCCCATTCTATTCTATCCTTCTAAATAGATCCCTCACTAATACCTTCAACTCCTCTCATGGCATTATCCAGGATGATCTATTATCTCATTTCCTCTATATTCTTGTGAGTGAAGGCTTGGGTCACTCCATTTAAAATGAAATTTCATAAGGATTCATTAAATGCCTAAAAATCGTTGGGGAGGATTTACTGATTTCATATCAAAAATTTGTTGATGATACTTTACTCATGGGAACCTCCACTATCAAAGAAACTCAAGCTCTCAATTGCATCCTTACTGACTTTTCCCTAGAATTAGTTCCATCATCAACCTTTATAAATCCAAGCTCATTATCTTCAACACCCCACCTTTTGTGAAAAGAAATATTATCTAATTCCTTGGTTATCAAATTAGCCACCTTCCTAAAAAATAAAAACTTGGGTGTTCGCCTTATTCATTCCTCCATGAAAACTAAGCATTGGAGTGAACTCCTCCAAAAGGTACAAGACAAGCTGAATTGTTGGACTTTTATATCCTTAAATATTGCATCAAAATCTATTCTAATGAGGTCAGTTATTCAAGCCTTGCCAATCCACTTAGTCTCCACCCTAGCCACCCCCATAGGAATTTTGAGATCCATATGTGGCATACAACATGCCTTTCTATGGGGTGGAGCCTCCTTAGAAAATAAGTGGCCATTAGTCTCATGGGAAATTATTTGATATCCCAAATCCAAAGGAGGGTTAGGAGTAAAAGACCCCAAAATTCTTAGCAGGGTATTTGGTGCAAAATTTTGGGGATGTTGGATAAAAGGAAGCTCAACTTTATGGAAAAGAATTTGGAAGCAAAAATATAGTCATGATAATTCTTTCCAACAAAAACTAAGATCCACTACCTTTCCCCAAGGATCCTCCATCTAGAACCATGCCAAAAACAATAAAGACCTCATCCAACAACATTTCTTGGGAAATATGTGATGGCAAGTTAGTACTCTTATGGAAAAATTCATTGCAACAACTAGCTAGACTAATTGACGAGAATTCACTTTTTGGAATTAAAGACACTATGCAAGACACTCATCACATCACAATGGTGGATAATTGACAAAACATACAATCATCATCTCCCTAAAGGATACTAAAACCTCAAGAGAATTGGAATCAACGAGAAGAGTATGTGACCATGAGCAAGATGTGGATCATTCTCCAACAAAGGAAAATTCCAATTCAAACAAACCCAGAGACACTTATGCAGGGATATAGGATTCGGGGCATTTTAACCACTAAAGAGGCCTACACATTAGCAACATAGCACAAGGAATTACCCTCCAACCAAGTTTGGAATTGCATCTTGCATCAGAACCTTTGGCCAAAAGTAGCTCACTTCCTATGGCACCTCATCATAAAGAGAACCCTAACCTGGGATAATTAATCAAATACATATTTGAAGCCCCTTCCTTCTATCATCTTTGTTGAAATAGCCATGAAGATTCCAATCATCCATTTAACGAATGCATCTTCTCTAGAGACTTATGGGATCAAGTTGAAACTTGTTTTGAACACCTAGAAAAGGATTCAAACAACATTGAATACACAATAGCTAATTGGGATTACTCACACTTTGAAAATCCTTTTCTCAATAGAGCTTGGACTCTAATTCTAGGTTTGCTTCTTTGGTGCATCTAGAAGGAAAGGAATAATCACATCTTTAGAGATAAGAGCTCCCTTCAACACAAAATTTGGTCCAAATTCCTTCAAGCTATCAAGGAATCCTTGATGATCGCTCCATGGTCTCATGTTGCATGGTCATCACCCTCCTCAGAGCTAAGAATTCTCAAGAAATGCTTCCCCTTCCCTATTTCATTCGCCTCCCTAAACCAATCCCCTTCCCTTTCCCCTTCTCCTCCCTCCTCCTAGTCCCCCCCATCCCTTTGTTCATAAAATTGGATTTCAATTGTGCCTCCAAAATCAACCCTGACCAAGCTAGTTACAAAGGTATCTTTCAAACTGAGCAGGCACATGCTCTCTTTTATTATGTAGGGGCGATGGACCATAACACCAACAATGTTGTCAAATTCTTATCCTTAGAAATGGGTCTACTCTTTGTGATTCAACTCTCCTTCTCTAAACTGATCATTAAGGGGGACTCTCAGCTAGTGATTAACAAGACTAAGCACATATTGAATAGATGTAACGCTGAGAAAAATTCCATCAATTGGAGGCTCGAGAATCTTCTGAAGTGTATTCAGACATCTTTGCTCAAGATTTTGGTGGTGCTTACATCATATGTTAGACGCTCAACCCAACAATGACCTCCTCCCCCTAAAGATGACACACTCAAAGAATGTGAAGCTTTTATCTTGGAAGATAGCATGTGCCTAATGGCGGGGCCCGATCAAGGCTTAAATGCCAATGCACCAGTAAAAAATGGACGCAACAGGTGTGATGAAAAGGAGGGGGGTGCATTAGCCACCACATGCCCACCCCATGTTAGCTCACATGAATATTACAGTTGGGAGGTCTCCTTGCCATCTGATGTGTTGACAAGCTTCAAGGTGACGGTCTCGCTCTTCAACGAGACCACTAGATTTGATTAAGCAATATATTTCCCAATTCAAATGTCGACTAATATTCATGATGATGCAATTTCCAAAATAGATGTAGGAAAATATATGACATATCCAAGAATGTTTCCTGATTCTATGTTTCAGAGTTGTGTTTCATTCAGGATTAAGTTTGGCATCTGCCAAGCTCAAAAGGAGAGTGCTCATTTGGTTAAATCATCATCATCGGTCAAAGGATCAAGCCCTCTTGACCTAGCACCTTTCCTCCTCTTCTTGCTCTGGTTTTGGCCAAGCCCATCCTCATAGGCCTTCACTTGTTGGTTGGAATTCTACTTGTTTGGAGACTCAACTTAGGTGGGCTTTTATGTGCATTAATCGATAGTGGAAACCTCCTTCAATGGGTTCAAAGTAACTTTAATTTTGGGCTTTTCTCTCTCACTGGTTGCTATATGTATTTTTGCTTCACGCTGAGTTATGTTTCCTCTTTTTGGCTAAGACATCCACTCCATCTATGTGTTCTTCACTTGGCATGTTATTCTCAATCTTTCACACCTGAGCCTCATGTTCAGTTTGTCTACCATTTTGTCAAGCTTTATCCCCGTCGAGCATTCCAAGATAGAGGCCCCGCTCCTGCAAGGGAGCTAGATGTCATGATAACCTTAGTAACTTACATGCTTAACCTAGAGCAAGTGTAGTGGCGGAACGATACAGAGAGCATACACAATTGGCAACATAGCAAGAAGTTGAGGAAATTGAACAAGAGATGGCAGGTGAGCATGAAGAGATTTTTTGATATTGAAGTGCTTGAGTCGATTGCTTGCTAGATACCTAATTTGGTCTCAGAGAGAGAGAGAGGGGCATGACCACTACCTCCTCAATGTGGAGTTGTATTAGAGGCTTAAAGAAACGTTGGGGAAAGTCTATTTGTTCGGAATGCCAATTGCGATGAGCTCCTCCTTAGGATGAAGGAGCAACACTTACTATACAAAACCATATATCAATGCCTTCAGTGCATTGAACGAATCCTCCAACATGACCGCCCATGCCTCCTCCTACAACTAATCCTTCTCCTCTAGTGCAAGGGAAATGATCATTCAAGTTTAGTCATTTACACAATTTTATTGTTAATACTACCTAATTATTTTATTGTCTCAACCCACAAGCATATGTTTTGTAAAGTTTAAACTTGTCTATAAACATTCTAACCAATAAATCATATGTATTTTGACAATTTTGATTTACTCTTACTCAAGCCTTAAAATTTACCTTTTATATAGTTTCTACATTGACAAACCAAAGCCATCTATAAAGCTTGCTATGTGATCTAAATATAAAACTTGCTATGTGATCTAAATATAACTTCAATGGAATATAAAATTTGAGCTTACAAAATATACTAGCATATTGATTTTATTATTTTATAAAACGATTTTTTATCTCTTTTTTTAATTATTAAATAGGGGAGAAAACACATTTATTAGTACCGAAGCTTTTTCTACCCATCTAGCAAAGCATAAGTTTAACCTACATAGCTCACAAAGTGAAGCGACAACAATCGATCGCCTTAATTTGTGGAAGGTTAATAAATTGAAGTGGCTATACGAGGCTTGGTAACGAGAGAATGCAGAGCCATTGGCCAGGTGCAGTCAACTCAAACCTACCATATATTGCTTATCCGCTACTACATTCATCCCGACACGTTGGCGCGCACTCTACTTACAAGCAAAGCGTCCTCTTTCTGGAACTTCCAGTAACACATGTGAAGCGATGTATTCACGCCATAAAACCCTTCCACCATCATCTCTACTCTCCAAATCATTCCCCGATCTGCATCAAAGTGTTGAATTTATTTCCAGGCAAGGCCAACGATGGATCCCTATTTCCGCTTCAGGATCCCAGTAGCGATAATTATAATGACCTTTGCAGGTCTTTTAGGTATAAATGCATGGATTTGCAAAACAAATCTAGGATGTGTTTGAATGCAGATTATTTCAGCGGTTTTGTTTATATTGTACATAGATTTCTGGAGCTGAATTGTGTCAGTAGGCTGAAATGTATCACATTTTTGGTAGATAATTTGTCGAGAAGTTTTCTGAATGCCTATAGTATTACATTAAAAATATTTTATTGAAAGTTTTAACCTATTTACTCATCATTCAACTCCAAAACAAATTTGAGAACTTCTCATAAAACAATATCTAATGTATAATCAGATTTTATGTAATGTATAATCAGATTCTTTATCTTAATTTTATAATGAATTATCTCTTTATTAAGTGAAAATTAGAAAAAAAATTC
Source organism: Pinus tabuliformis (assembly GCA_031772625.1). NCBI lineage: Eukaryota > Viridiplantae > Streptophyta > Pinopsida > Pinales > Pinaceae > Pinus > Pinus tabuliformis. The sequence continues at coordinate 1,264,267,306 of CM062816.1, read as the reverse complement.
AAACATACCCTATAAATCAAATAAGCTTGAATTCAGAAATTATAACAATGTAATATTGATTTATTGCAGCGTGTGCAGAAAGCCACTGGAAAATTTTATACTTAGTGAACAGATGCAAAGTGCCGGTATGGCCGGGTCTGGCGTCCAACGTCGGGTACCCGGTGGTAGGCAAAGGGGGATTGTTTCTGGCCCCCGGGCAGAAGGCGAACGTGGTGGCGCCCTGGTCATGGCAAGGCCGCGTATGGGCCCGAACAGGTTGCAATTTTGACCTGTCCGGATCGGGCACCTGCCTCACCGGTGACTGCGGGGGCCAACTGGAGTGCAACGGAACCATCGGTAAGCCTCCCGCCACGTTGGCCCAGTTCACTCTCCAGCCAAACGGGCAGCCCTGCTTCTACGACGTCAGCCTCGTCGATGGTTTCAACGTCCCCATTTCGGTGTCCGGCTCCGGCAAGGACTGCGGGACTGCGGGGTGCGCAGCAGACGTGAACCAATTGTGCCCGCAGGAATTGCAGATAGTAATGAATAGTACTTCTAGTGTTGATGCGGGCAAGGTGGTGGCCTGCAAGAGCGCCTGCTTGGCCTTCGATCTCGATCAGTTTTGCTGCAGGAATGAGTACAATGCGCCCGCCAAGTGCCCGCCCACTATGTATTCCCGAGTGTTCAAGAAGGCGTGCCCGGCGGCCTACAGCTACGCTTACGACACACCCTCACCAATTTTCAGCTGCACTTCGGCCAATGCTTTTACCATTACCTTCTGCCCTCCTCAATCCCACCGGGTGGACAAGGACACGGCCATGGATCTCTTCGATTTTCTCCAACTTCTGTAGATCGGTCTTTCTGCCCCCAGCTTTAGCCAAATATTGCCATTTCTATATATGTGATATTGTTCTTTGAAAATATTGTAGTATGTATGGTTGTTTTTCGAAAATATTATATGGGATATTGTTCTTCGAAAATATTGTAGCATGGACGGTTGTTTTTGGAAAATACTTTATTAGGGAGAAGAAGAAATTATTTTAATGTATTAGGTTAAAGATAGTTTATGAAACAGATTGTTTTATTATTTTATTTTGATATTTGTATTTAGTCATTTTTTTGTAAAACTTTACATTAAATTTTCTTAATTTTTGGACAAATTTCTACCTAAATCTTATTCTGATTTTTTATATTCAACCATTTTCTTGTAAAGCTTTGCATTAAACTCTCTTAACTTCTGGACAAATTCCTATATTCCTATTTCCTATATTCCTATATATTGCGCAGTTCCCATAACCAGATTCTTGTAAAGCTTTGCATTAAACTCTCTTAACTTCTGGACAAATTCCTATATTCGTATATATTGCGCAGTTCCCATAACCAGAAATCTTGGTGATGTGTATTGCTCCTCCCTGTGTCAATGCTTTGTATTAAACTCTCTTAACTTCTGTTCAAATTCCTATATTCCTATATTGCGCAGTTCCCATAACCAGAAATCTTGGTGATGTGTATTGCTCCTCCCTGTGTCAATTTGTTTAATTTAATTTAATTATAGGTTTGGGAAATTTTTAGAAATTCAATGTATAGGAATGAAGTCAATTTTTGACTGAATATTTTCAGAAATACAGTTGCCATTGTCTCTTTCTTACTAAGTTCACCAAAACTCTAACCAGGTACAGTTAAACTATTTATGTCATTTACTATCTACAATCATATGAGTGTAAATTATCTTTTATGTTAATATTAATATTAATTATAGTTATAGTTATAATTATAGTTATAATTATAATTATAATTATAATTATAATGTAACATGAAAATATTAGAATATAGTATAAATTTAATTTAAGGATGTGAAAAATATTAGAATATTAAATATAGTGAAAAAAAAATTAAAAAAATAGAGAAATTTAATTCGAGTTAAATTATGTAACTATTGTTTATGGAAAGTATATGTAATTAAAAAAAAAATGTTTAAAAGTATATATAATTAAAAAAAACATGTTTAAAACATATTTAATTAATATTATATGGTTTATGGAAAGTATATATAATTAAAAAAAATGTTTAATTAATATTATTATATTATTTTTTTAAATATAAAGTATATGTTTGTATTGAGGTGTTAATTTAATATTAAAATGATGGAGTTTTTTAAAATAATTTGGTGTAAATGATTCTTATTTTATTACTAATTTGAATTTAAGATATCATAAATTAATTATGAATACAAGTTTTAAATATCTAAAATATTGATTTCTTGTAATTTAGATAGTGAATTTCAATCCCAAAAAAATTTAGGATTTTGATAATCTCCGTCTTTAATTATAATTAGTATATTCATTTCTAATATTTTTTAATATTATATTAAAAATTGTAATCGCAAAATTAACAAGTTTTTAATTAATTTACTAATATATTAATTATTAATTTATTTTTAATCATATATATTTTTTATATAACTTTAAACTTTTTTGTTGGTAAATAATCAATCATATCTATCTTTTTTTTTCCAAGTTCTATATCATTGTTATGGATTAAGAATGCAACTCCAAACTTTGTTATACTTATAAATAATTAAAAAATAAATATGTTATTTTTCTAAAACACATATTATTATTTTTTTCAATGTGGTTCACGGGCACTCAATGAGTGGCCGCTACGTCCACGTAGAGAAGCGGGGCAGTTCCACCCAAAGCCGGTCGGCCATATCAGGCCTAACCCCGAGGGCGTCGAGGAGATTTGACCCCGTGACCTCCCAACTGGGAAAGTGCTTAGCAACGAGAACTCGACCATTTGAGCTATCCCTTGGGGCTTCTAAAACACATATTATTTATAAAATAGAAAATAAAAATTACTTTTCCATTCTTTGGCTTACATGGTCCACATGCACCTTTTTATTCAAAAATATGGCATTACATCAATAATTCAATAGGAAATCAAATAAAACCTACATAATTTACCAAAAAAATTATTAAAGCATTCTATATTGTTTGGTTAAAGCTATAATATTGTGAATCTTAGAAAAGAATGTGGAGATGTTTGTGTTTGAAAGGCTCAAGGCATGAAGCTGGAATGTCTAGCTGAAAATAATTATTTTTTGTTGGTTTGTGAGGAAAAACCGCATTTTTATGTGGGATAATATTTGCAAAAGGGGCATTCTTAGTGTAGGTTGGTGCTTTTTCTTGCAAGGAGTCACAGGAGAACATCACTCATCTCTTTTTACAGTGCCCTTTTGTTATTGCAATGTGAATGAGGATTATGGATTGGCTCCAGCTTCCTCCTACCTGATCTTTCCCTTCACTAGAAGCCTGTTATAAGTGGTGGGAGCGAGGATCAGTCCTATCCCCCTGTTCATTACCTAGGAGGTTTGCTGGGAAAGGAATTTGGTAATATTTGAAGTAAGGCCCATGGATATTGCAAATATTTGTGGCAATGTACAAGTATGGTTGGAGTTTGTGGAATAGGTAAACAAAAATGACAGGGCACCCAAGTTGATGGGGAATTTTCTATAGGTGGAGTTTCTAGCTGGTTTATTTGATGATGCGTCACAATCTGGTAAATGTGGATGTGGGGTTATGTTGATGATTATTCCACAGTTTCAGTTACATTTCTTCTGGTTTGGCAAGGAGGGCACAAATTCTAGAGTAGAAACTTTGGCCCTTTTGGGGTTGTTATACTTCTCTTTTAATAAAAAATTCTAGTGTTTTTTTCCAAAAAAAAAGTATAATTGTCCTCACACAATCCCTTCATTTCGAGGAAGACCCATTCTAGTCGTCGTTAGGATATTTCGCATATGGATATTCTCAATGTAATGAAGATTTAATAAATTTATTGATATATTAAGAAAGTTACAATCACTACTAGTTTTGGGGCTTTACCAATTACGTCCATTGTTTATTTTTTTTAAATAATATATATATGATATTTAATTTAAATGTACCAAATAAGCCATTATTTTCATTCGAGGAAGATTTAAATAATCAAATGCAAATTCAAAAAGTTTGAAAATAAATATGTAATTGCAATCCTATGATAGTAAGTTATATACAAACAAAAATATGATATATTACATATACATGAGAAAATTTTACATTAAAAAATTATATGTTTATACTATTTCAAAATTTAGTAAAAGTAATAGAAGAAGTTCCCAACATCAAAAACTTCATAATTGAAGTTAGTTTTCAAAATAGTTTGATTAGTAATGGCTTTTGATGCACTAAATTCCTAAAAGAGTTTACAAAATTGCAAAAGAAAAAAGCCATTTGTCTAACAAATTCATCTTATTTATATAAGAGAAAAAGAGCAAGATTCATCATTTTGACCCTTATTCATGGAAATATATTTATTTTCCTTGGAAATTTGGTTTCCTTATCTAATTATCTTCTTATTTTTTCCACTTCACAATTTGATTCCTTTATCAATTCTAACTCCTTCTTTTAACATTTTGTTTACCTTCTTGGTTATTAATTTCTCCATCCAACTATCCTTTTGTACCACCTAAGGATTTTGATTACTTTTGTCAATTTAAACTTCCTTATTTTTAATCTTTCAAGTTTATTTCTTAGTCATATGATGCTCTTTGAAGTCATGTAAGGTGATTGTATATTAGTATATGAAGCATAGATCATACCTGATAACTTAATGCAAATCATCCCAATTGAAATCACATTCTACTTTTCAAAGGGAGGTACCAATTTAGCAATTAGGGATTATCATCAAATTAGTCCAATGGAGTAGGTGAGTAGGTGAAGGGAGGTCCTAATTTGAGAATCCTAACCAATTTATCAAACCAATCCCAATGTATATTTCAGCCCATTGACACATAAAATGGAGGAAGACCATCATTTGGAAATCAAGGTCAATTTCCAAATCAAGAAAATGAAATAGAGAAAAAATTGAAACAAGGGTTCAATTTGGAAATCAAAGATAAACACTAAATTAAATTATCACAATTTATAGCAATATTACGAAGTTCATAAGCAATTTTCAAAATACAAACACTAGTAGGGCTTAATTTGGAAATCCAACGTGAAGAGAAAAACAAGAATGATTAGGAAATTAAAAAGATATTTTTTGAAAAAAAAAAAATTAACTCAAAAATGAGATACTCAAGCAAGAAGATTAAAAAGATTTGAACTAAAAACTTGAAAAGAAACTCAAATTTGAAGATTAATAATTGGACACCAATTTCAAAGTAAGAGAAGATTCGGAGAGCATGCATAAGAACACCTCATAAATGGTAGCAAATATAGATCTTGATCTAAGGATTAAGCATCATCTAAAAATAAGAAAGTAAAATTAAGTGGTTCATGAAAGAGGAAGCCCGATTTGAAAATTGAGATAGATCTAGAAATGAGAGTGGATAGGCTAAATATTAATCAATTAAAAAAAAGTTTAAAAGGACCAAAAAGTCATTTCTTATTTTCATTAAAAATATTAATAATAATAATAATTACAAGAACAACATTTGTTTGGAAAAAAAAGGGAAAAATGGTTTCAAATCTTTCACATATGCATATAAATTAACAAAGGTATCACTTCAATATTGTATTAAATAAAATATTGTATTAACTATTAATTACTTTTCAATTTGATACATTTATAATAGATCATTAGAAGAAATAACCTGGGATAATTTTCTTAATCATTTTCAAGTATCTTTTCATGCTCGGTTTTTTCTAATGATTAAAAAGATTATAAAAATGTACCATGTAAATCCATTTCCTTTAAAAGAACCATCATATTCTAACCTAGAGAATGTTTCAAACAATTTTCCACTCTTTATATAAAATATGAGGTCACTTTATCTATAAACAAGTTGTTTCATTTATCATATATATTTCTTCTTAAATATCAAACAACTTAGATTCTTTTGGTAGGAGTCGTCAAATTTCCATTCTAGAATTTTTTCAATTCACATTGAGATATATCCTAAACAAATATGGATCTATCAGCCTTCAAACATTTGAATTTTTGAACATAAATGTAATTTATTTTCTTCCAAGTAACTAAATCATCAAGTAATGTCAAAATTATCCTTTTAGCTTCTAATAATTAAGGAGTAAACTTCCATTGATAATAATTGCATTGATAATAATTGTAAGGTATCATTTGAAATTGGGTTTTGAATGTTGTGGGTTTGTGCCTGTTACACTAAAATTTGTCACCATGACTATTTGCAGTTAGTATGGCTTCATCAACTGTCATACTATCCTCCTTGGCAAGCCTCATACCTCTGCTCTCCATGTCAAACTCCAAGAAAGAGAGAAAGTCATTAAAAATCTATATATCTCTGGGTACGCAGTTTCTCTTAGCCTTACCTGCGTGTACGCACTCCAATTTCACAATACCTGCGTACTTGTACGCTCTGTATGTAAAGCAATGGGTGCGTACTCCTGTAAAGGTCAAAAGGCGCAAGTTTCACTCCAAAAAAGTTACTTGTGGTCATTTCTAGAGCCTTCTAGAAGCTTGTTTGACGTGTATGAAGCGCCTCCAGATGGTTCATGTATCCCTACCAAAGAGGAACTTATCCCATCAAGAGGGGAGCTATCCCATCCAAAGAGGGGCTTATCCCATTGATGGTGGACCTGAATAACTTCCTCTAGAGCACTATAAATACAGGCATTGGGCCAAAGGGAGGGAGGTTGAAAGCTGAACATTCCTAAGGGTAGATGCTGCTGGAATTAGGACTCCCTTGTAAAGCTTGAGAGGAGAGATTCCCATCCTTTCCCAGCCTTATTTGAGAGTGGGTGAGCTGATCAAAGTAAAGGAAAACTCTTGCTGGACCCTAGGAGGGACTTGCACAACACCAAGGCTCAAGTTGTAATGGTTCCTTTTGTTACCTTTTAATGCAAATGAACTTATTTTTCTCAACAGATTGTTATTCATGGTTTGTTTCATATACTCCTTGGTCTGTATGATGGATATGTATTGTTTTGTGAGTTTATCAAGTGCTCTTTAATCTTTTGGCTTGTTGGTGAATGCAGGTTTCGAAGAGAAGGAGGAGCTCATCCGGATCGGCGAGGCTGGACTACTACAAAGCGTTGGAGTAAAGGTATGTTAAAGATCCCCTGATTACTTGTATTTGCAATGCATGTTTAGAGAAAGGTAGGATTTATTTATCTTGTTTGTCACTAGAAAGCTTTTGCTTCTAGGGAGGTCGGTTGTGTCCGCACTAACGACTCTTTCCGCATGACAAAATGGCGAAACCAAGAAAAACTAAAATAACTAACCTAAATACTTAACATTTATGAGATCTAGTCAATCTCTCGACTCAAGTAGAGGAGGATTTGTTTCATTTTTTAACGAGCTTGACACAGGAAAAGAACTATGCTCGGATTCGGTTTCATGTTTACGCAAGCTTCAAACGAATAACTATGCTTGTTATAAGTTCACATGCCCCCAGCATAATGACGCAAAACGAGGTACATGCCCCCCAAGCTTCATTGCATTCAATGAGGTGGATGGAATGAAGCTTTACTTTCAAGATCTCAGAAAGACTTGTGGGAGTTGTTTCATTTTTTAGTGAGGTTGACACAGGAAAAGAACTATCCTCAAAACCCTTGTTTCATTTTTTAAACGAGCTTGACACAAGATAAGGAACTATGCTCATAACTACTCTCTACAATCTACCTAACAAAAAACTCTACTCTAAAAACCTTGATTCATTTTTTAACGAACTTGACACAAGACAAGGAACTATGCTCTAAAATCCTTGATTCATTTTTTAATGAGCTTGACACAAGACAAGGAACTATGCTCATGACTACTCTCTACAATCTACCTACTTAACCTACCCTTGTTTCATTTTTAACGAGCTTGACACAAGACAAGGAACTATGCTCAAAAAGTCCGCATGCCCCCAGTATAATGATGCAAAGCGAGGTACATGCCCCCCAGGCTTCATTGCATTCAACCAGATGGATGGAATGAAGGTTTATTTTCAATATTTAACTTGAAAAGGGAGTTGTTTCATTTTCAAGGAGGTTGACACAAGAAAAGAACTATCCTCATACCTGATTCATTTTTTAACGAGGTTGACTCAGTAATAGGAACTATCCTTTTCATTTTTTAACGAGGTTGACTCAGTAAAAAGAACTATCCTCTGACCAACTGATTCATTTTTTAACGAGGTCGACACAGTAAAAGGAACTTTCCTCGTACACACTAATTCATTTTTTAACGAGGTTGACACAGTAAAAGGAACTTTCCTCATTGACACCTGTTTCATTTTTTAAAGAGGTTGGCACAGGAAAAGAACTATCCTCACCTTCACTGATTCATTTTTTAACGAGGTCGACACAGTAAAAGGAACTTTCCTCGTAGCATCCAGTTTCATTTTTTAATGAGGTTGAGACGGGAACAAACTATCCTCACACACACTGATCATGGCTTCCAATTGGAAGAAAGACATGTCAATGGACACACCTTGATCATCGCTTCCAAGAGGTCTTCATCAGAAGGAAGAATAGTTCTCTGGAAGGAACACATGTCAAGGGACTCAAAAGGGATAAGAACATCGTGTTCAAGTAATCCCATAGAGTTTTCCACGTCAATTACCGGATCTAAATCAAAGGAAGATGAGAAAACAGTGAGAGGCTCACTTACATCGGTAACTGAAATAATGGGACCAGTTGCCACATAATTAACCCGTGGCAGGGTAGATACTACTTTAGAATTAGGAACATTTAGGGGTGTCATATTATTGGTAGTTGAGACAGGACTAGGGAACGAAAGCTGGTCCACAGTCACAATACTGCCATTGTGAGGGAAAGACATCACGCGAAAGAGTGTCGATACGACAGCTTTCATTGCATAAACATAGTCTCGTCCAAGGAGTAAATTGAAATCCAAGGGACCTCGAACTACCATAAGATCAATACAGACAGTTTTACCTTCCAAGGTAATGGAAAAATTAGGAAGGATCCCTAAAGGTTCACTAATGGTTCTGTTAAAATCTTTCAGATTCTGCATAATAGGCGCAAGCTGAGGGGAACCCAAAGCTTTCCAAACAGTTGAGGATAAAATACTAACAGAAGCACCTTCATCTACCTGAGTACAATGTATGTCCCTACCACCAGCCTTGACAATGATTTGGAAAGGGATGGAGGAAGGAAGACGAGGTTCTGTCAGTCTATTCCAATCAAAGGAAAAGACCTCAGTGCTTGGAGGGGCTTCTGTAGAAACAGGTGAAATTCCCCCTAGCATAGAAGAATCTGATGTAACAAGAAGAACCTGAGCGGTATGAAGTTCACTCTCTAAAGGGAAAGTGGGATCGACCGAATGTGAAATTGAATCGACCACTTGATCAACTAATTGATCATCAACCTGAGTGACATGAGTTTCACTCTCCAATGGAAGAGTGTGATCGACTGTACTTGAAATTAGATCAATCACTCCGTCAGTTGATGGTAGGTTGGGAGAAAGTTTTTGGTAACCAGTTGGAAATTCTTCCTGTGGAACAGTAAGGTTTTCCAACAATGTCGAGGCTTCATCCATGTGAGGGAAAATGTGAGTTTGATGACTCCCTTTGCATAACTTACAAGGAAACCTAACTTTACCCTTTTTCCCAGGAACTTGACTATCACTAGTTGATGGATCAATGGAAAGTTGATGAGATTTTTCTGACCATACTTCCAAGACCTTTGGAATACCAGGAAAATTGACAAGGAAGTGGTCACCCTTACAAAGCCTGCAAGGGTATTTGGGTTTACGACGCATGTCGGAATTTTCCTCAACACAACTAACACTTACAACCATGGTTGGTTGGTTGACTTCTTTCTTATCTTGCTTCTTCTTCTTCTTCTTCTTCTTCTTCCCTTTCTTCTTCTTCTTAGCCTCCTGGTTACTAGCATCAAGGCTTTTACCAGGCGAAGAGGAAGAAATGCAGGAAGAAAAATTAGGCGAAGAAGGTAAAGGGTCAACAGAAGGTTGGTGATGTTGAGATGGTGAACTCTGTTGAGGTGAAGCATCCGGTTTGAGATGGAACAATTGGAGTATTTTGGGCCAACAAAGTTGAAAATAACCATATCGGTAAACCTATTGTAAATCCAGGTAATGACAAAGTAGCCATATAAGGAGGACCAACATTTCCAAAGTAAGGAAAAGTACTAGGATTCTCGTTAGGAGGGGTTCCTAGGTTGGTAAATTCCGGAACATTTGCCATTATATTCAACTTTAGTGAATTTTATCAACAATTTTTTAAAACTAAAATTAACAATTCACAATTCACACCTAACAATTAAAATTCACAATTCACAACTATGGTCTCTAAAAGTAAAAACAAACAAATTAACACGCGCTATCAAATCTAGGAGTCAAACCACACACAAACAGTAGCCTTCCGGACCGAAAACACTAGTTGGTGATGAAATCCAACATCGCAGAATTCAGTACAGAAGTGGCGGGTGGAACAGTTACCCCGACAACCTGCTTAATGAATAGACTGGACCAAGTTCCTCCACTTTAACCGTCTCGAGTGAAGTGAACCCCCCATAAAATCCAAGTGAGTCTAGCCGACGTCTACTCCAGGTATAGTGGGATCTTCCCTCCACTGTCACCTTGGGTAGAACCCTAAAGATAATGGTCACTAAGGTCACCAACAGCAACAAATACACCTGGGGGAACAGTCTACGACCCGATAGCACGCAAGGGCAGAGTAACAAGCTCAATCCCCTTGCCGGCTCCTTGACAATAATCTAAGGTTTACCAACAAGTGACCCCAGGCTCCTCGACAATAATCTGAGGTTTACCGTTTGTAGTACGTGCGTATCTGGCGTCTTTCCCAATGAAGGAGGATTGATCCCCTCACTGGTTCGGACACGGTCTCGTGCTTCTCCTTTAAGAGGAGCTTTCCCAGAGCATAAATGTAACTATTGGATTTATCCTACCACAAGATGAGCTACTTGTTTGGTTTTACTGTCTTGGAGAGTTAATTACTCTACTACTCCAAGACACTAGCCTAAGCTATGTTGGTGTATCAGAGCCCTAGAAATGTAAAAATTACTAGATGAATTTTAATTAAGCGCTGTGTTATTAAGGCTGTTATTACTCAAATGGGTAAATGGATATGAAACCAATGGTGTTATGACCTGACTCAACTGAATGCAATCGAATATGATAATGTAATCTTTTCAATTCGATGAATCCTAACTAAAGTAAGGAGAGAGTTTCCATTCACTTCCAACAATGCAAAAAATTGATCACTAAGAGAAAATATAACAAATTCTCTAATGCACTAATTTTATCAAGAAAAACTAATGCAAATCAATTCCAAAATAGTTTTTTTATTTTTATTTTTGTGTAAATTCAAATCAAAGAAAACTGATCTAAATCTACGATTAATTTTTCAGAATGTAAACTATGCAATTGTAATCTATGCACAATTCACTTCAAAAGTATGCAAATGTAATCTATGCACATTTTTCATTAATATTCTGAAAATGAGAATTCTAATTATGCAAATTTGATCTATGCAAGAGAATCCTCAAACACAAGATGATTCTAATGTAATCTAAGAACCAATCAAGTGCAAGTTGAGAAAATTGGGTGAGAGTTCCAAAGATCAAAAATAAAAACACTCAAAGGCGATTAACACTCATACACAATTTAGCCCCCCCCCGGCGAATGAGGGGGAAATGTTTTTGCAAAAACAGAAGCAAAAAGATGCAAAAATTGTGAAAAGACTGAGACAAACCTCCAAGTAATGACCAAAGGAAATCAAATTAAGAATTTCTCAAAAAAGAGACTCAAAACACCCAATTGATGAAAGCTTAAAGCAGGAATGCCAATGAAATTAGCCAAGATGAAAGCTTCTGATAGGTGAACAGTGGATCTGGGCAGCAAAAACAAGCTATAAACAAAATCTAAAAGATAAAAAAGAAGAAATTGAAATTTTCTAGGCTTTTGACAGGGGTACGCAGGCAGCCTGTTTGCACAGGTGCGTGTACGCTCTGTGCACAAAGCTGCAGTGCGTACAGGTACGCACTGTGCTCAACGCAGAGGCTGCGTACTTCTAGCAAAACCAAGAAAAACTAAAATCTAATTTAACCCTAAGCTATCCCACCCAAAAACACAGTCAGACAGCCAAAAACTAGAAAACAAATGACTTTTCTCAGATCAAAAGTTCATACAAAGGAAAAAACATTCACATTAATGGATTCCCCAGCGGAGTCGCCATTTTGTCATGTGGAAAGAGTCGTTAGTGCGGACACAACCGACCTCCCTAGAAGCAAAAGCTTTCTAGTGACAAACAAGACAAATAAATCCTACCTTTCTCTAAACATGCATTGCAAATACAAGTAATCAGGGGATCTTTAACATACCTTTAGTCCAACGCTTTGTAGTAGTCCAGCCTCGCCAATCCGGATGAGCTCCTCCTTCTCTTCGAAACCTGCATTCACCAACAAGCCAAAATATTAAATAGCACCTGATAAACTCACAAAACAATACATATCCATCATACAGACCAAGGAGTATATGAAACAAACCATGAATAACAATCTGTTGAGATAAATAAGTTCATTTGCATTAAAAGGTAACAAAAGGAACCATTACAACCTGAGCCTTGGTGTTGTGCAAGTCCCTCCTAGGGTCCAGCAAGAGTTTTCCTTTACTTTGATCAGCTCACCCACTCTCAAATAAGGCTAGGAAAGGATGGGAATCTCTCCTCTCAAGCTTTACAAGGGAGTCCTAATTCCAGCAGCATCTACCCTTAGGAATGTTCAGCTTTCAACCTCCCTCCCTTTGGCCCAATGCCTGTATTTATAGTGCTCTAGATGAAGTTATTCAGGTCCACCATCAATGGGATAAGCCCCTCTTTGGATGGGATAGCTCCCCTCTTGATGGGATAAGTTCCTCTTTGGTAGGGATACATGAACCATCTGGAAGCGCTTCATACACGTCAAACAAGCTTCTAGAAGGCTCTAGAAATGACCACAAGTAACTTTTTTGGAGTGAAACTTGCGCCTTTTGACCTTTACAGGAGTACGCACCCATTTCTTTACATACAGAGCATACAAGTACGCAGGTATTGTGAACTTGGAGTGCGTACACGCAGGTAAGGCTAAGAGAAACTGCGTACCCAGAGATATATAGATTTTTAATGACTTTCTCTCTTTCTTGGAGTTTGACATGGAGAGCAGAGGTATGAGGCTTGCCAAGGAGGATAGTATGACAGTTGATGAAGCCATACTAACTGCAAATAGTCATGGTGACAAATTTTAGTGTAACAGTGCCAACAAACCTTGTTACTTTTAAACGTAGCCTTTTCATTCCCAATATCAATAATTTATTTTGAATTAAAATCAAAATTATTTAAAATCTAAAATAAACAAGAAATGGGGACTTAAGAAAATAAAATTCAAGTAAAAATTTCTTATTATTAAATCTATTGAAATATATTTAAGAAAAGAAACAAATACATGCATTCATTTCCTTAAATAATATCTATGTTAGGCTTTCTCATAGTTCAATGGGTATATGGGAAAGGAATCCCTTATTCCTTTATGTATTAATGATATTGTTTAAGGTTTTACAACATGTTAATTCAAATTATGTATCCATAATATGATGATACACTACTAGCTAAGTATTGAAGCCTCAATGGATCCAAGAAAACTATGTGACATTTACATTTTCTTGGGTGTGAATTTTTTTTTTTTTGTTTTTATTTTGTTTTTTATCTAACTTGTAGGTTCCCAAATCTTCATCATTAATATGATACCATGTTCCCTCCATGAACTTGTTCCATACTCTATCGATTTTTATCTCCAAGTCCTCCAAGCGAAATCAACGTGGGTTGTAGATTATTTTACCTTGGGATCTAGTGTTCCAAGAACCATCCATCTATTAGCACAACAAGTATTATTTGTTCTTGAACCATTCCTTAGTCCCATTTGAGACACTGAATCCTCAATTCTATGATTCACCATTGATTTTCCACACACAAGATCAGTGAAGTTTCCTCTCTCTAACCTCTCCTTAAGCACATTCCAACATTTGATGAGACTTTTCCCTAACTCCCCACAAGTCATCCACATGGATGGTCAGCTGAGGTTATATTTTTAGATGTTCCTTTACTTCCCCAAAAATCTATCTATTGATGCTCTCATTCCTAAATTCTTACCAACTATCAACATGTATGGTTGTTAGAGCCCTTTATCAAAACTTTCATCCCCATGCATATCACTTATCCTTCATTAATCCATTTCTCTAATTATCTACTAGTCATCTACATGAATGGATTAAACCATTTTTGTTGTCCAGAAATACCCATGCTTCTCCAAGTATTAGTCCCCCCACACTATTTCTCTTATGTTTTGCTAGCCATGCACATGTAGGGTATGTCAAGTTCCTATGTTCAAGTGGCCTATTACAGATTGGATTAATTATACCTAACGTGAGACATCCAAGTATTCACTAATAATCCATGTGTATAGTGTAGAAATTCCCACTATAGATCAACATATTATGCAATATACTAAAGAAAAAAACAAGATCTACTTCTACAACAAACTTTGCGGAAGCTTAATCGAATATGAGCAAGATCAAATATAACACATATAACTGAGAAAGAGAATTCAATCACACATGAACACAGAAGAAATAACCCGGGGAAAGCCTTAGCCTAAAACACCAATCTCTGTATTATCATACAAGTGGAAATATGTTTGAGTTACAAAAAGAATCAGCTCTCAAGCTATCTTGCTCTCTCTGCAATCAAACAATATTGCTCATAGACAGTTAAAGGCTCTCACAACCTTCTCCTCTACCCTCCAAGCGTCCTATTTCCTTGCGCAGTTTTTCCTGGGGTCCAGTGCTTCCACTTGTGTGAATTCCCACCTCACACTCCTCACTTGACCCAGAAATAACTGCACAAACCTAAAGGAGATAATTCCTTCTGCATGGATGAGTTTCCTTTATAGGGAAAATCCTCCAACTGATAATACACTATCCCTTCCTCTGATCTCAACTGGGTCTCTATCCGAACTGACATGCATGAGTTATTTATGAGAGAATATTCAGTTATCTAGAGAGCAGCAGTTACATGCATGCAAGCATTAACTAACTAAATTCACAATTAATTCAACAAACTGTTTGAATTAATCTAACTGGACTTGACTCAGTTAACTGAGCCAAC
Source organism: Pinus tabuliformis (assembly GCA_031772625.1). NCBI lineage: Eukaryota > Viridiplantae > Streptophyta > Pinopsida > Pinales > Pinaceae > Pinus > Pinus tabuliformis. The sequence goes on along the minus strand of CM062816.1, from coordinate 1,264,252,182 downwards.
TAATTACAACTCAATATTACAGCTCATCCTTATCTCTTTAACTGATGGATAAATTCCTCAATTAATGGAGAAACTGTTGCATGTCCCCACATAGACTTCATGTTTGATTTTCTACAACTAATTAACTCAAGATGAATTAATTAATTATTAATCAAATAGTTGCTAAGAACAAATTCAAATTTTACTTCTCAATTTTAGTTCAGGGACTAACTAAAATTGGAATCCATCCTGAAATGCTATTTATAGCAATGCTATTTTTAGCATTTCCATTTTTCATTCCTTGTTGCTATGTCCAACACTGGTACCCGAACTGCTATCTACAGTAGTGCTATTTTTAGCACTTATATTTTTAGCACTTCTTGTTGCTATTTTCAACACTCCCTCTCAACAAGAAAGGCATTCAACTTGAACCCGATCCTGAACTTTTGGAATGTTCTGCATGCAACACTTCTTCCAAGCATTGTTACTCCAACAACTCTAGAAACAAAAAAAAACTCCCAATTGACCTTCCTGTTGAGCTAGAAACATCCTCTAATGCTGAAGCTCCATCTGTCACTGACAAGTGCTCCCTCTCTGACCTCTGAGCTGCTGCAACACTCCATGCGTCTCACACCGTTTCACACCTCTCTGTGCCATCCTGCACTGGTGAAACACTCATGTGCCTCTCGCATTGCTGCAGCTTGCTAGCTCTGCACAGTCTTGGGACTCCTGCACTGTAGCTCTCTCTACCGCTCCATCTGCATCTGTCTCTACCCACTCATCCAATCCTGCTACTCCTCATTGGGGCTCCCGTAGCAAGGTCTAATCAAAGAGGTTGGGTACCTCAATGATCTTGCCCCTATTCCAGCCTTCTTGGGACTATCACTCCACATTCCCCCACATCCTACCTGGAGGTAAGGATGCATGTGATCCCTCTGCCCACTTGGCTGGAAATTTCCCCCTACTAGAGGTCTCTGCATGAGTGGATGCCTCCACTCGATCTCCTCTCAGCATCTCTAGTTCTGGCTGCTCCACAACTTCCTAAAGCTACTTCTCCAATTGTGGCTCCTCAACAATTGTCTGAGACTTCTTCTGGCGCTACATGTTGAGACGTAATGTACCCTCACTCTCAACCACCAAGTCTCCAACAGTTGCCTTGCTCCTCAAGGATTTGCATGCATCTTGAACCTCAAGAGCATACAGATTCTTGACTCGTGAACCGATCTGCTTCACCTGTCTAGTGGTGATGTATCAAAGGAAAACCTTTCCCTTACTGAAGACTACATCATAGCCTTTGTCTTCCAGCATTACGATTGACACCAGATTTTTCTTCAGTCCTGGTACATACTTGACATCGGTCAACATAATGTGAGCTCCATGCTCCCTCTGAAAAACAATTGTGCCTACACCTGAGATACTATACTTTTCATCATTACCCATTGCTATGAGTATCTGAAGATCTTTCTCCTCCAAGGTACTGAACAAACTCTTGTCACTGGTCATGTGGAAAGAAGCTCCACTATCAAGAAACGAACCACATCCCACCATGGATGAAACCGTGCATGCAAAGAGGGTGAAATCTAACTTGAACTATGAGGCCAATTCCTCACCTTCAGATCCTTCCTTGGATCCCATCTTGGATTTCTTCAGTGGAAAATTTGTAGCAAAATGGCCCACCTCATGACAACGAAAGCATCGCACTTTCGATTTGTCAAACTTCTTCCCACCATGGGAAGAACTAGATTTGGGATGAGAAACCTTCTCCTTCCCTTTCTTTGCCTTACTCGCTAAGGCACAATTTTCTTCATCCTCCTTAGATGAAGAAGATCCATCTCTAGTGCTTCTCCATATCTCCTCCTGCATCAGATCGAACCAAAGTCGTTCCCAATCTGGCAGTTTCTTTGTTCCATTAACCGAGTCTTGGTAGCTATGCCAGCTCTTAGGAAGACTGGGGAGAGCAAGACTCACCATGTCATCATCAACTGTCATGATCCCTACACTTCCAAGCTCATCCCTGCAGGTGGTGAGCTTGTTCAGATACGTAGAGATCGTGTCGCCCTTTTCACACTTGATTTTCTGAAGCTTGTCTTTCAGTGCCAGCTTCCTCTGATCGCTACGGTTCTGATATATATCTTTCAATGTTTTCCACATCGAAAATGGTGTCTCCTTCCCATGGAGACTCGATACTATGTGGTCTCGAACTCCCTCCAGAAGGATTCTCCTTGCTCTAGCCACACATTTCTTCCATTCCGCCAATTCTGTAGCATCAGATGCTGAGGGCTTGGGGAATTCTTGATCAATGAAGTCCTTTAGACCATTATCCTCTAATACTGCTTCCATGCGATTCTTCGAGGCTATATAATTCGAGCTGCCATAAAGGGCATATTGAGTCTTAAACCGTTGAACGCCATTGGTGAAATTGAGATGTGATAAGAACTCGATTTCTATATTCAAGAACCTCAAACTTCAAACTTCTCCCTTCTTGTATATTGTTCTTCACCTTTGATCACCTTTGCTCTGATACCATGTAGAAATTCCCACTGTAGTTCAACAGATTATCCAATATACTAAAGCAAAATACAAGATCTACTTCTACAACAAACTTTGCGGAAGCTTAATCTAATATGAGCAAGATCAAATAGAACACATATAACTGAGAAAGAGAATTCAATCACACATGAACACAGAAGAAATAACCCGGGGAAAGCCTCAGCCTAAAACCCCAATCTCTGTATTATCATACAAGTGGAAATATGTTCGAGTTACAAAAAGAATCAGCTCTCAAGCTATCCTGCTCTCTCTGCAATCAAACAATACTGCTCATAGACAGTCAAAGGCTCTCACAACCTTCTCCTCTGCCCTCCAAGCCTCCTATTTCCTTGCACAATTTTTCCTGGGGTCTAGTGCTTCCACTTGTGTGAATTCCCACCTCACACTGCTCACTTGGCTCAGAAATAACTGCACAAACCTGAAGGAGATAATTCCTTCTGCATGGATGAGTTTCCTTTATAGGAAAAATCCTCCAACTAATAGTACATTGTCCCTTCCTCTGATCTCAACTGGGTCTCTTTCTGAACTGACATGCATGAGTTATTTATGAGAGAATATTCAGTTATTTGGAGAGCAGTAGTTACATGCATGCAAGCATTAACTAACTGAACTCACAATTAATTCAGCAAAATGTTTGAATTAATCTAACTGGACTTGACTCAGTTAACTGAGCCAACTAATTACAACTCATCCTTATCTCTTTAACTGATGGATAAATTCCTCAATTAATGGAGAAACTGTTGCATGTCCCCACATAGACTTCATGTTTGATTTTCTACAACTAATTAACTCAAGATGAATTAATTAATTATTAATCAAACAACTGTTAAGAACAAATTCGAATTTTACTTCTCAATTTTAGTTCAAGGACTAACTAAAATTGGAATCCATCTCGAAATTCTATTTATAGCAATGTTATTTTTAGCATTTCCATTTTTCATTCCTTGTTGCTATGTCCAACACTGGTACCCAAACTGCTATTTATAGCAGTGCTATTTTTAGCACTTCTATTTTTAGCATTTCTTGTTGCTATGTTCAACATATAGCAAGTAGCTTTTTAGCTATCAAAGTTATCCAAGCAGTACTTCATTCCACCATATTAAATGCCTTTGTCCTTGACCCACCATTGTATGCACACATGTCAATGATGTGTGGCATATTGATGTCCACTCCAACGTTGACCTCCTTTGTATCATTTACCTCTAGCAAATCAAATATTTTCTTGGTCACCTACTCACTAGTGGCAGGAAATGCCTTGGCCCACATTCATATAGCTTATTTTTCATGCATGGGATACTCCCTTTTAAGCTTCAATGACCTCACAAATGCCTAAAAGGTAGGGGTAATTATGCAAAGAAAAGAACGACATGATCAAATCCTTTTACTAAACCTGAGGTAAGATTCGAACAATTAATAAGTGTAAAGAGACAAATATTCATTCAAGATGAAAATGTATGGTGAAATATATTAGGATAGGAGATTTATATTATGATCTACTATAGAAACTAGATCTCCACCCTATAAATTATCCATCAACTTCCACAATATCACATTCCTTGCACCGCAAAGTGCCTGATTAGCTTCAAGGTTACTCCTAATATCTCCACCTTTTCTAAATCCACAAATCCCCCCCCCCCGCCCCCAAGATGATAGGTCATTGTAAGAGTGATATGCCCCACTAGAAGCTTCGCTTGGGTAATCCCAAGAAAAGGATCAAGTGGTGGCAATGATGTTTCAACAAAATTAGAATAAATGGGAAGAAGTGGAAGTCCAAGCATGGTCTCATAGATTATGAGATTATCACCTCATTTCAAGTCAAAGCTCCAACTTACTACCCACATAGAAATGGAATAAAGGGGTTTGTTCCCTAATGCATAAGCCAAAACACATGTTTTAAGGATAAGATAGCTAATTATGGGTCCAACACATTTTTTGTAGGGAAAAAAGACATGCATATTGGTATAAAGCATCCCACCTATGAGTGCATTTTACCCAAGGCATTTCCCATATCCAAGTATAAAAGAAAGAAAATCCATGTTCATCAAGCCTTAGGGATATTTTAGCAATCATCAGCTTAAGTGATTTTCCTTCATGTGATATCTTCAATCAATTGTGCAACTTTCTTTTGCATCCCACTAACTATAGGATTTCATGAAAAACTTAAACTCTAATGATTTTTTTTCAATAGGTTTAAATGCTAAGTCACTTAGGTGGTGCACCAAACAAGCCAAAGTAGTTGAGCATAAGGAAGATGAAGTGGTAGTCTGAACAAGGAAAAGAAAAAGAAATAGGAAGAAAGGACAATAACGAAAGAGTGGAGGCACACATAGGGATATTGTTCGGGAAATTATATGTGTTATAATTCCAACATTAAATTATGAATCTGAGACTCTTAAGCTTTGAGGAACAAATGCAAGTAACGCAGGAACCTAAATTAGAGTACAAAATCAATTTACTGTTTCACTGCTATAAAAGAATACCAATCACTACTATAAAATAACTTCTGATCACTACTTACAAACAAACACTATTCACTTGCTGTAAAATAAATTATTTAAAAGAACACACCATACACTTGCTCGAAAAGAACACCTATGACAGAAATTCTAACTTGAAAGATCATATTAAAAGAAACTCATTGCAACTTAATCTATGAAAACCTTCAATTCGAGACTCCTAATCTACATGAAATAAATAATTCGAAATAAGGCTCACTCTTCATAATCAAGAAACTTATAATCAAAACTCAAAAGTAAATGAAAGCCAAATCAATCTGCATTAAATTGATATCTCTACTTGCACAATCGAATTCACACTCGTACTTGCTCTTACAAAGAAATGATTATGCTATGAAAAGAAAGAAATATTCTAATTGAAAAGAGATCTAATTGCTAAGCTAAATCCCAAGTGATGAAACAAATCGACAAGCATTCAAATCTGTGGACACTCAAAAGAAACTAAGTAACAAGCCTCCAAATTGATGTTCCTTCACTAGCTATGTCGACACACTCAAATTTAAAGGATGAAAGTTTATTCTAATTTAAAACTACAAAAAATAAACTTAGAAAGTCTATTCGATAAAATTCATTAACCTTTAACTCTCAATCTAACCATGCTTCAAATCTAATGGATCTCAAAACTAAGCTACAACCATCAACATGTCATCATATTATCATTGTTCATTCATATAAACATGATATTACATGACCTGTTTAAGTACAAAATGATGATTATACAACTGATCCAAGCCTAGTCCCAGTTATAAAAGCTTCGTTTTACAATCAATTCATAAATACTTCAAACCATTCACACTTTTAAAAACATCAAAAGTATATACTTAATCCAAAATCTAAATACTTAAACCTTCATGAAACCTCTAACCTAATCTAAATTAATCATTCAACACAAGCTCATTTTTGTACTCAAGAAATTCATGATAAAAAATCAGAGGTAAACGAGAACTAAATCATTTGAAAATCAAACTAAGATCTCTACTGTCAAACTCAAAAGGTGAATCAATAGAACTAGGATTTCTATTTATCAAAACTCAAAATAAAATGGAAACTAAATCAATCAAATTAATTCTACTTGAATAACTAAAAGGTAAATGGAAATTGAACCAATCGACACCAAGCCAAGGTTTCTACTTACAGAATCAACTCATGCTCAGGATTTCTTTTGTATAGAGATAATTATGTTATGGAAAGCGAGGAAACCTCTAATGAAAGAATTCAGGTTGCTGAACTAAGCCTTGGATAAAAACCATTTCAATCAACTTGACAAACCTCACACCGCTCACACTCATACTGTTGAAAAGTGTGCAACAAGAAATGCTTGTTGAGAATGCAACAAGATGATGGAGCTTAGTGGAAAGGAGTCGCCTTCACTAAGTGGGCCCGCAGGAAAATTATGGCGCAAAGTCTATTTTTGGATCACAGCAGGAGTGATTACAGCATGAGTGATCACAGCAAGAGTGATCACAGCAGGAGTGATTAGAATCTATTTTTAGACTGTTAGTCAAAAATAGAAAAGTCAAATATTATTGTCTCATAATAATATTTAGACTATAAACTTTATCTTATCCTCTTGGAGCACTTCAATTTGAGCTACAGATGTGGCACATGCAGCTGTCAGAAGGAAATATGTTTTCTTTATGATTCAGTTGAGTTATTGCATGTAGGACATCAGTTAGAACTCATGTGGTTGAGTTCTGTGGAGTTGGATGAGCAGTTAATGGAGTTGTGTTCAGTTTGACTTAGTTGAACTAGTTGTATTTAGTCTAACTAATCAATAGACTAAGTGATGAGTTGTGTGAATTAGTTATTAATTAATTCACTAATTATTAACTCATAATGCAACTGAATAATACATCAGTTAACTCAGTGCATGTACAGTTCAGTGGAGACAGGTGTTAGAGGTTGAGATTGCTATCAGTTGTGCATGAGATTGTGCACATGCATGGGATTGAGTTATGCCAATGATCTATGCGTAGTGTGGGCCAATACCAAGTGAAATATAGCTTGTGCTCATGTGATTTACAGTGTGGGTGATTTTCACAAGGTAAATAGGAGTTTGGATCAGCCATTCTCATTCATTCTCTTGCAAGATTGTGCAGTGGAGGTAGGCAAAGCAGCGGGGGAGATTTGGAGATCAAATCTGAGCTAGTTTTATGTGTAACAGGTGGAGATAGTACTGAGTACTTGTGAGGAGTATTGTACTATGTTTGTTACATGTTCTCAATCAATATAATATACAGATAGTTGGGGTTTTTAGCGAGATGCTTTCCCCAGGAAAATATTGTGTTGATATGTGTGATTGATGCTTCTATGTGCACATGTTATTGTTTCTGCTTCTGTAAATTGATGATTAACGTAGAGGAGGTTATGTATTATGCATGTTTTCTGCAATAGTGTATAATCAGGATAATCTCTGTTGAATATGTGTTTACTATTCAAAATTTCTACATGGTATCAGAGCTAGATGATTTGTAGAAAAAGTTTCTACATGGTATCAGAGCTCTTTGGTTTGTAGGAAAATTTCTATAGGATATCAAAGCGAGGATTGATCATCAGATCTATTATTCAAAAAGTGTTTACATTTTATTTCTTCAGGCAGAGTCTGTAATCGGGCCTGGTAGCCTCTGGATTCATCCTTTCTTTTGAAGGTGAGATATCCGATGAATGCCCATACAATTGATCTCTGTACAAGAAATACTTTGTTCTCACGAATTTTAGATCAAAAGCTGTTGAGTTTTGAGCTGGTGGAATGGCGCTCAAGGATAAACTCAGAAACATTAAGTGTGAGAATGGAGACAGTATGCCCCAGTATCTCACGAAGTTCACCCAATGCTGGGATGAGCTGGGAAGTGTGGGGGTAACTGTTGAGGATGAGGATATGGTGAGTCTAGCACTCCTTGGCCTTCCTAAGAGTTGGCATAGCTACCAGGACTCGGTGAATGGAAGGGAGAAATTGCCAGGATGGGAGAGACTTTGGTCGGATCTTGTGCAAGAGGAGATTAGACGGCACACCAGAGACAGTTCTTCATCCATGCAGGATGAGGAGAACTGTGCCTTAGCAAGTAAGGTGAAAAAGGGGAAGGGGAAGGTTTCTCTTTCTAAATCCATTTCTTCCAATGATGGGAAGAAGGTTGACAAGTCAAAGGTGCGATGCTTTTGTTTTCATGAGTTGGGTCATTATGCTACTAATTGCCCAAAGAAGAAGTCTAAGAAGGGATCCGGGAAAGGATCTGAAGGTGAGGCAGCCTCACTTGCTTCACAGTTTGAGTTGGACTTCACACTCTTTGCATGCATGGTTTCATCCATGGTGGGAAGTGGTTGGTTTCTTAACAGTGGAGCTTCTTTCCACATGACCGGTGACAAAAGTTTGTTCAGTACTTTGGAGGAGAAAGATCTCCAGATACTCATAGGGATGGGTAATGATGAAAAGTATAGTGTCTCAAGTGTAGGCATGGTTATTTTTCAAGGGAGCATGGAGCTCACCTTACCTTGACCGATGTCAAGTATGTACCAAGACTGAAGAGAAATTTGGTGTCGATCGCGATGCTGGAAGACAGAGGTTATGATGGAGTCTTCAGTAAGGGAAAGGTTTTCCTTAGACACATCATCACTAGACAGGTGAAGTAGATTGGTTCACGGGTCAAGAACCTATATGCTCTTGAGGTTCAAGATGCATGCAAAGCCTTGAGCAGCAAGGCAACTGATGGAGACTTGGTGGTTGAGAGGGAGCGTATATTACCTCTCAACATGCAGAGCCAGAAGAAGTCTTAGACGATTGTGGAGGAGCCACGATTGGTGCAGCAGCTTCAGGAGGTTGTGGAGTAGCCACAACAAGGGAAGCTGAGAGGAGATCGAGTAGAGACATCCACTCATGCAGAGACCTCCAGTAAGGGGAAACTTCGAGCCAGGTGGGCTAAGGGATCGCATGCAGCCATACCTCCAGGTAGGAGGTGGGTTGATGTGGATTGATCGTCCTAAGGAGGAGGGGCAAGATCCTTGAGGTACCCAACCTCTTGGATGAGACCTCGCTACGGGAGCCCCGATGTGGAGTAGCAGGAACTGACTGATTGGGTAGAGACAGATGCGGATGGAGCGGCAGAGAGAGCGACAGTGTAGGGGATCCCAGGACAGCGCATAGCATGCAGGCTGTAGCAATGTGAGAGCACAAGTGTTTTGAACAGTGCTAGGTGGCACAGAGAGGTGTGAAATGGTGCGAGATGCATGGAGATGTTGTAGTAGCGCAGATTTCAGAGAGGGAGCACTTGTCAGCAGCAGGTAGAGCTTCAGCATCAGAGTATGTTCCTAGCCCAACAGAGTGGTCAGTTGGGAGTGTTTTTGTTCCAAGTGTTGTTGGAGCAAAGTGGAGTGGGCAGATGTGTTGCATGCAGAACATTCCAGAGTTTCACGATCGAGTTTGAAAGGAAGCCTTTCTTGTTGAGAGGGAGTGTTGAAAAGTGTGCAACAAGAAATGCTTGTTGAGAATGCAACAAGATGATGGAGCTTAGTGGAAAGGAGTCGCCTTCACTGAGTGGGCCCGTAGGTAAATTATGGTGCAAAGTCTATTTTTGGATCACAGAAGGAGTGATCACAGCATGAGTGATCACAGCAGCAGTGATCACAGCAATAGTGATCAGAGTCTATTTTTATACTGTTAGTCAAAAATAGAAAAGTCAAATATTATTGTCTCATAATAATATTTAGACTATAAACTTTATCTTATCCTCTTGGAGCACTTTAGTTTGAGCTACAGATGTGGCACATGTAGCTGTCAGAAGGAAATAAGCTTTCTTTATGAGTCAGTTGAGTTATTACATGCAGGACATCAGTTAGAACTCATGTGGTTGAGTTCTGTGGAGTTGGATGAGCAGTTAATGGAGTTGTGTTCAGTTTGACTTAGTTGAACTAGTTGTATTTAGTCTAACTAATCAATAGACTAAGTGATGAGCTATGTGAATTAGTTATTAATTTATTCACTAATTATTAACTCATAATGCAACTGAAGAATACATCAGTTAACTCAGTGCATGTACAGTTCAATGGAGACAGGTGTTAGAGGTTGAGATTGCTATCAATTGTGCATGAGATTGTGCACATGCATGGGATTGAGTTATGCCAATGATCTCTACGTAGTGTGGGCCAATACCAAGTGAAATATAGCTTGTGCTCACATGATTTACAGTGCGGGTGATTTTCACAAGGTAAATAGGAGTTTGGATCAGCCATTATCATTCATTCTCTTGTAGGATTGTGCAGTGGAGACAGGCAAAGCAGCGAGGGAGATTTGGAGATCAAATCTGAGCTAGTTTTGTGTGTAACAGGTGGAGATAGTATTGAGTACTTGTGAGGAGTATTGTACTATGTTTGTTACATGTTCTCAATCAATATAATATACAGATAGTTGGGGTTTTTAGCGAGATTCTTTCCCCGGGAAAATACTGTGTTGATATGTGTGATTTATGCTTCTATGTGCGCATGTTATTGTTTCTGCTTCTGTAAATTGATGATCAACGTAGAGGCGGTTATGTATTATGCATGTTTTCCGCAATAGTGTATAATCAGGATAATCTCTGTTGAATATGTGTTTATTATTCAAAATTTATACACATACACTAGCGGTATCAAAAAGGAATCATGAGTTATGTTCTCGATAGTGACAACAGAACATTCAAAGAGTCCATAACTAAATCATGTTCTCATCACATTACTTCATCAATTAGATTACAACACGAAACTAAGTATTAATCCTCTCACTCTCGGCATATACGATTAATCCTAGGTATTATCTACAAGTGGTTTCAATCGATTGATATTTATTCGTGTTTAAGATAAAAACCTTCAATGAGATCTCAATAAATCTTACCACTTAAAAGATACAGTATTCGACTTTCATATCATAGACACAGAGCTCCAAATATGAGACATAATTCACACTATGAATCCATATTTATAATTCGAAAACCAATCCACAATATAAATTATGAAACTTAAGCAAATGAAGGAACTTGTCTCCAGGTGATGGTGGGCCCTTGCCACACCTGGAGAAAGTTTAAACTAAATCAATGCCTAAAGATTAAATAGAACCATAGCACTTACAAAGAATTCATGGCATAGTCAAACTGTATTAAGATTCAAATCATAAGTTCACTTGCATACATTCCTTCAGTTCTGTTAAGGTTAAACTTAATCACACCAATCATTGTCTCTTGTTCACACCTTTCTTTCCTTTTTATTTTCAATTACAAAACAATTGGGGCCTTAAAAGCACAGTCGATGGAAGACTAAATTTTAACTAATTGACTATTCAAAGTAAATAGTGCAAACATCAAAACTATTATAAGTTGCATGATATCTTTCGTGAATGATTTCCATATGGATCTTAGATTAACTAAGTTGGGTCTTATTTTGTGTAATAAACCGTTCCATTTTTTAGCACAAGAGGTTTATCCAAATCGTGGTTGTGATTGAAAATAGACAAACCATGAATTTGGTCGTGATTCTGTACTTAAGATTGTGCTAGAATATTCCCCTGGCCATAACTCCTTCATGGTAATGAATTTTTCCAAACCGTTTATGGGTTACATGAATGACGGTACTCTGAACAAAACCCACATGTTGGAATCTTAATATTCTTCTCTATTTGCTATTAAATTTGATATTTTCACATACAGAAATTTATTACATACTCAAACTGTAGCAACTAGTTTATTTGCCTTGTGAAGAATTTTGGAAATGGAACCCTGTGGAAACTAAACTTAGCAAAAAAATGTCATTAGTAAATAATGACAAATCATCTCCAATCATATAAAATCTAAGAAAACTAATGATAATCAACCACAAGGTGTAAGATCTGATTTGGCAACAAGATGAGGAATTATGGTACGTAATGAGTGTAAACGTATATGAATTTATGTTATGAATGGTGGTAATATATAGTGGAAAATTGGCATATTTGAGGACCAACATCCCTCCCATGCCTGAGGGTTTTCATGTCCTCATGAAAACAAATCTCTTGCTCATTAACATATTCTTAACATTGTTTCGTAGATGTTGGTTCTTGTGGAGCAACATTGTTTGAATATTTGGAGGTGTTGGTTCTTGTGGAGCAGCAATGCTTGAATATTTAGAGGTGTTGGTTCTTGTTGGGTAGCACTCTTATCATATTGATTTCGCAGAAATACAAATTTAGGACAAGAAAGGGATGGATGAGGGAGAGATGATGGATGAAAATGAGGTGGTGATGGAGATGGTGAATGGGTGCTTGCATACTATGTCATCGTAAGGTCAACGCTTATAGGTGGTTTCATTTATCAGTTCATCGCAGTAATGACTGCATCCTGTGAATAGAATGCTTGGAGAAGACACTATAGAAATTTCCTTTACTAATGCACCATAAGGATTTTGCTTTTAACATGGTCTTTTAAAATGGTTTATGAAAGATGAAGTGCATGGAATGAGAAGTGGTGAATCATTAATTTTCTTGAACCTTCTAATGAATTACAGAATCTTAAGCCAAATTTACCTCAATTTTTACCTTTGTTGCTGATGTGCTTGATTTTGCAAGATGAAGTGGAGGATGGACTAGATGGAGTTGATGGGACTGATAATATGTTCTACTGAAGAAGAGTTGCAATGGAAGATGATTTGAATCTGCTGAATGAAGATGAAGGATGAACTGAAGAGCTGAAGGATGAAATAAAAGACTAAAGGATGAACTAAAAGTCCCCTTCTCCCCCATGATTGAGGACTTGTATGTCCCCAAACAACTAAGAAAAGGTGATTGTTGATGCAAAAGAAAATGAAAATGTTGATACAAAAATCCAAACTGCTACAAATCTATGTTGAGATCACAAAACCATATAGCCTTCAACCGCTACACACCCATGTGCACTCTTTCATATGTGAATAAATGGTGTTGATTTTTAACATAAGCAAGAATCATTGGATTACCGACCATTGAGGATGTCGTTAACCAATGCAAGATATACCACCTTTGATGTCAATGGGAATCAAGGCACTAGGTACATTCTACTAGCCATGAATGGATTTGTCATTCTCAAATGGGTTGTAGAAGTCATCCACCAAGAAACGTTGATGTATTCCCTTAGTATATCATAAGAATACCTTCCATTAATGCATGTAGGCTCTCAGCTACCTTATCTAATCCTAACCTTGGTCCCAGATAATTTGTTGATTTCGATGGGACAAGGCTTGTTGGCAGGTGGGCCTTAAGGGATCCCACATCAACCAACACAAGTAGAAGACATTATGACTTGAAAGATACATGATTTGAAGAAATCATACAAATATACAAGCTTTATTGGGAACCTTGCCTAGCAGTTACCTGGTTTTCAGGCAAAGTCCCTACCTAGTTGTGACAGACAAGCTGGTTCTCACAAAAGGTCTTATTTTTCTCTTTACTATTTTCATTTATTTATTTACAATACTAACTTTCCTACTAAACTAGAGAAAATATGTCCTCCTTCAAGTGAAATATAACTTCTAATGAATCCATGTGCGGATCAGGGACAAGGACATATTCATGCTCAGATTTAACATATAAAATTTAGAATATACATGAGCATGAAAAATCAGCAGTTTTGGAAGATGTGATACAAAGAGTATTTGAAGATGAGAGTGGTACTTTGACTGGATTGTGGTCTGGAACCAATGCTCGATGTAATCCTAGTGGTATTGGTCCATTTCTTCATTTGAACCACTCTGAAAGCCCTCCTCGGTCATGCCAAGCAAACTTGGATAATTGGTCTCCAGAATGCATACAAGGCTTGTTGTTTGGCATGGTGAGAGTTCCTCGATCTCAGGTTTAGTAGGATGCTCCTCATCGGATTTGGTATATGATTACTCAATCTCCTTGGTAGATAGGCAAGAGGAATCAAGGCAGACTTACAAATCCTTTTCTGGTTTTCGAGAGACAGATAATTTTCTTAATGCAGCCAGGATGAACTCTTCCTGAGAAGTAGATACCCCAACTACTACTAGGATTTGAGAAAGTGCTTCGAGGGACATTCTTCAAGATTCTCAAGCATTCTTGAATTTCTCCTACTAGTTGATGATCCTTGTATCACAACATGGATTAGTATAAAGGGGTTCTCACAGCACCCCAAAAACATTTTATCTTGAAAGACCTTGAATTTTTAATCTAAATGAATTAAAACTACTAATTGAAATAAAACTCACCAAACTTGAAATCCTCGCTATTTGGACAACTAGACTTTGGAGTGACCCTAAACCAAAGCGTATGCATGGCTTTTCACTCATGTCTTACTGTCATCTCCACCCTCTATTTGCCTTACAACTAAGATCACACAAAAAAACTTGTGAAAGGAACTATGCTCTAATCCCTTTTGCACCTTCCTGGCAATGGCGCCAAAAATGTTGGGGAAATTATGTGTTATAATCCCAACATTAAATTATCAATCTGGGACACATAAGCTTTGAGGCACAAGCATAGGTAACACAGGATCAGAGCGTCTAACCTAAATTAGAGTACAAAATCAATTCACTATTTTACTGCTATAAAAGAATACCAAGCATTGCTATAAAAGAATTTTTTATCACTATTTACAAACGAACACTACTCACTTGCTGTAAAATAAATTCTTTAAAAGAACACACCATACACTTGCTCAAAAAGAACACCTATGATAGCAATTCTAACTTGAAATATCCTATTAAAAGAAACTCATTGCAACTTAATCTATGAAAAACCTTCAATTCGAGACTTCTAATCTAAATTAAATAAATCATTTGAAAGAAATCTCACTCTTCATAATAAGGAAACTCACAATCGAAAATCAAAAGTAAATGAAAGCCAAATCAATATGCATTAAACTGATATCTCTACTTGCACAATCGAATTCACACTCAGACTTGCTCTTACAAAGAAATGATTATGCTATGAAAAGCAAGAAAACTTCTAATTCAAAAGAGATCTAATTGCTAAGCTAAATCCCGAGTGATGAAACAAATCGAAAAGAATTCAAATTTGCAGACACTCAAAAGAAACTAAGTAAAAATCCTCCAAATTGATGTTCCTTCACTAGCTATGTCGACACACTCAAATTTAAGGGATGAAACTTTATTCTAATTTAAAACAGCAGCAAATAAAGTTAGAAAGTCGATTCCATGAAAATCATTAACCTATAACTCTCAATCCAACCATGCTTCAACTCTAATGGATCTCAGAACTAAGCTACAACCATCAACATGTCGTCATATTATCGTTGGTCATTCATATAAACATGATATTATAGGACCTATTTAGGTACGGAATGACTAAGTATAAGTACAGAGTGATGATTATACAATTGATCCAAGCCTAGTCTCGGGTTATAAATGCTTCGTTTTACAATCAATTCATATATACTTCAAACCATTCACACTTTTAACAACATCAAAAGTATATACTAAATCCAAAATCTAAATACTTAAACCTTCACGAAACCTCTAACCTAATCTAAATGAATCATTCAACACAAGCTCATCTTTGTACTCAAGAAATTCATGATTAAAACTCAGAGGTAAATGGGAACTAAATCATTTGACAATCAAACTAAGATCTCTATTGCCAAACTCAAAAGGTGAATCAATAAAACTAAGATTTCTATTTATCAAAACTCAAAATCAAATGGAAACTAAATCAATCAAACTAATTCTGTAGAAATTTGAATAATATAACGCTTATTCACAAAGATTATCCCGATTATACACTATTTGCGGAATGCATGCATAATACATAACCTCCTCTACCATTGATCATCAATTTGCGGAATTAAAAAACAATTGCATGCGCACATTGAAACATCAATCACACATATCAACACAGTATGTAATGGGGAAATCATACAGCTGAAAACCCCCAACTACCTGTATATTATAATGATAGAGAACATGTAACAATACATAGTACAATACTCCTCACAAGTACTCAGTACTATCTCCACCTGCTACACACAAACTAGCTCAGATCTGAACAAGTCATAGGTTCAAATCTCCTCCACTATTTGCCTACCTCTAATCCGCAATCTAAGTTGAGAATAGATCTGATCCAAGTTCGAATTTCCTTGGCTTGTACTGCGCAATCCTCATTGGAAATCTCAATCAAATGATTGTGCAAATCTCATGCACAGCTATAGTCACAACTGATAGTAGTCTCACCCTTTCACCCACCTCTAACACTTGTATCCACTGAACTGTCCATGCACTGAGTTAACTGATGTATTCTTTAGTTGATTTATGAGTTAATAATTAGTGAATTAATTAATAATTAATTCGCATCACTCATCACTAGTGTATTTGGCAGTTAGACTAAATACAACTAGTTCAACTAAGTCAAACTGAACACAACTCCATCAACTCCTCAATCAACTCCACCAAACTCAATCACTTGAGTTCTAAATGAAGTCCATCATGCAATAGCTCAACTAACCCATAGGAAAAGTGTATTTCCTTCTAGCAGTTGCATGTGTCACATCCGTAGCTCGAACTGAAGTGCTACAAGAGGATAAGATAATGTTTATAGTCCAAATATTATTAAGAGCTAATAATATTTGACTGTTCTATTTTTAGACTGGCAGTCTAAAAATAGACTCCACCCATATGTCTAAAAATAGAAGTCCATCTATTTTCACCAACATGACCAATCATCCATAAATAGAATCCTGCAACTCATAGACCATGATCCATATGTCTAAAAATAGAATTTGCGCCAAAAATAGCCTACGGGCCCACTTAGTGAAGGCGACTTCTTTTCACTAAGCTCCATCATCTTGTTGCATTTTCAACACTCCCTCTCAACAAGATATGGATTATCTGCAACCCCTATCCTGCCTTTATGGTATTCGAATTTGCTCCTGGTGAGCGCCTTCGTCAAGATATCAGCATCCTGATCCTCCGTGGGGATGTATGAAAGTAACATGATTCTCCGCTGCACACAATCTTTGATATGATGGTACATGATGTCGATGTGCTTGGATCTATCATGAAATACTGGATTAGCTGACAGTTTAATGCAACTCTGGTTATCAAAATAAATCACAGTAGGCTCCAAGTGTGACCCGAACAACCCGACTAGGATCTTCCTCATCCATATAGCCTCGCATGCAGCCAAACTTGCTGCCATATACTCGGCCTCTGCTGAACTGAGTGCCACGGATCTCTGCTTCCTGTTGTACCAAGAAACTATTGTCGACCCGATACTGAAGATCCCTCCAGATGTGCTCTTTCTGTCCATTGGGCTCCCTACCCAATCTGCATCTGTGAAGCCACATAGCTTCACCTCATCCTCTTGTCTGTACCACAATCCATATCTCGATGTTCCTCTGAGATAACGCAATACATGCTTGTCCGCCTTCCAGAAGAGCTTGGTTGGCTTCACCATAGCTTGTGAAAGCTCTTTAACAGCATAGCATATATCAGGTTGTGTATTGACCAGATACATAAGCGACCCCACCAACTGTCGATAAACAATGGCATCCACTACCTCCGCTGAAGTAGCATCCTCCTTCCTCCAACCTCCAGGAAGAGGAGTATCAACAGGCTTGCAGCCATGCATGTTGAACTTCTCTAGTATCTCCCGGGCATACTTACCCTGAGAAACAAATAGTAGATCACTGCACTGCCAAATTTCCAATCCCAGGAAATAATGAAGGAGGCCCAAGTCCTTCATCTCAAACTCTCTAGCAAGATCCTCCTTGCATGAAAGTATCAACAGCTCATCTCCCGTCAAAATCAAATCATCTACATAAAGTACAATGATCAACAACTTACCCTCCACCACAATCTGGTATAGGTTAGGATCCGCCTCACTCTTGGAGAATCCAAGTCCTGTGAAATAACTGTCTATCCATGTGTACCAAGCACGAGGTGCTTGTTTCATCCCATACAATGCTCTCCTGAGCCTGCACACATGCAACTCGCTGCTGAATATCTCGAAACCTTCGGGCTGCTCTATGTACACCTCCTCAATGACTCCGTTGAGGAATGCAGTCTTCACATCCATCTGATGGATGTGCCACCCCATCTACGCTGAGAGAGCAAGAATCATCCGTATGGAAGAATACCTTGCGACAGGTGCAAAGGTCTCCTCATAATCGATCCCCTTTATCTGTGAGAAGCCTCAGGCAACAAATCTTGCCTTGTACTTCTCCACACTCCCATCAGCTGCCTGCTTCAATTTGTAGATCCATCTCGAACCCACCACTGGTTTCCCTTCCGGTCTTGGGACAATCTCCCATGCACTATTTCTGACAATCGAATCATACTCTTCCACCATGGCATCTACCCATGCGAGATCCTCCACAGCTTCCTCAAAAGAGGATGGCTCAGTCACGATACATTTGCTCACAAGAGCCATGTATCCAGTGTACCAATCAGGTGACTGTCTCTATCTACGCTGTGCTGTAGGTGGTCCTACAACCTTCTCTGCATCTTGAGCCAGTCGCTCAGCTTCTGTATTGCGCTTTCGCCCTCTGATGGTTGGCGTTGCATGAGTGGTATCTTCCACTCCATGAACTTCATCTTGTGGCTGATACACATCCTGAAGCTCATCCTTAGTAACTAATAGCTCCTCATCTGCATGCAAGTGTGGCTCCCTCTCAAGCGAACACTTCATGGCTTTCTCCTCCTGAAATTTGATATCCCGTCGCACAACAGTCTTGCAACTGTCTTGCAAATACACACGATAGTTGTGGGGCGTATCAGTGTGCCCCACAAATATCCCAACCTCTACGGTCAGCTCCAGCTTCTTCCTGGAATCCTTCGTCACATGCATGTAAACAGGAGAACCAAAAATCCTCAAATGGGAAATATCAGGCCTCTTGCCAGAATAAGCCTCCTCGAGTGTACTCATGCCAAGTATCTTGTGAGGACAAAGGTTTTGCACATATACTGCAGTATTGCATGCCTACGCCCACAAGTGAAGGGGTAGGCCTTGATCATGCAACATCACCCGTGCAGCACCCACAATCATTCTGTTCTTTTGCTCAGCAACCCCATTCTGTTGTGGGTTATGGGGAGCTATGAGCTCTCTTCGAATCCCTTCTACGCTGCAGAAGTCCTTGAACTCACCAAAGATGAATTCACCACCATTGTCGCTCCTAAGAGCCTTCACCTCTTCCCCGATTCCTTCTCGACCAGTGCTTTGAACTCACAGAACTTTGAGTATGTCTCACTCTTCTTCTGCATGAAGAAGATCTAGCACTTTTGAGAGAAATCATCAACAAAGATCACATAGTACTTGTGCTTTGCTATCGAAGCTACTGAGAAAGGTCCACACACGTCTATGTGAATTCTCTCAAGGATCTTCGTGGCACAACTATCCTTCTCGTGAAAGGTGGATTTCACAAATTTTCCCAAAGTACACCCGTTGCACTGATCTGACTACGCAAGAGTTCCTTTAGGAAGCCCAGTAGAAATCTGCTGCAGTATATTCAAGGCTCCATGGTGAAGGTGGCCCAATCTTCGGTGCCACAGCTCACCATCATCCCGGCTCACCAATCCTTCTGCCTTGCATGCCATTGCTGCACAGCCATCTACATGCAATTGATAAGGGTTCTTGACTCGAACCCCTATCTTCCAGGTTTCTCCAGTTGTCTTACTGCGCAGGAAAGCCTTTACCTCACTGAAGACAACATCATATCCCTTGTCTTCTAACATCGCCATAGAGATAAGATTCTTCTTCAATCCTGGAACATGCATCAATTCCTTCAATACGAAGGGTTTACCAGACTCCCTCTCAAAGGAAATGGTACCGATACTGGTTGCACTGTATCTACCATCATCGCCCATCTCGATGTGCACTCCAAGATCTTTCTCATCCAGATCAGAAAACAAATCTCGATCTCCTGTCATGTGAAAAGACGCACCACTATCCAAGAACCATACCGATACCATCACACTTGATACCAAGCATGCGATCAGTGAAAAATCCAGCTCAAACTGTGAGGCTAAGGCCTCTCCCGTTGCAGATCCAGCAGCTTGCTTATTTTTCTTCTTCTGTGGACAATTTGTGGCATAATGTCCGTGAGGGTGACAATGAAAGCACTTCACCTTGGACATGTCCTGCTTCTTGCCTTTCGCACCAGAATGAGAAGCTTTCTTGTTCTTCCCCTTCTTTGCTTTGGCAGCCAAAGCGCAATTTTCTTCATCAGATGCCTTTGATGAAGATCCGTCCCCGGTATTCCGCCTAATCTCCTCTTGCACAAGATCAAACCAAAGTCTCTCCCATCCTGGCAATTTCTCCCGACCATTGACAGAGTCCTGATAGGAATTCCATCTCTTTGGAAGACCAAGGAGAGCCAAGCTCACCAAGTCCTCATCATCGACAGTCACCCCCACACTTCCCAGCTCATCCCGGCATTGGGTCAACTTCGTGAGATACTTGGGCATACTGTCTCCATTCTCACACTTAATGTTTCTTAGTTTATCCTTGAGCACCAACTTCCTCGGGTCGCTCTTTCTTTGGAATAAATCTGTCAATGCTTTCAACATCAAGTATGGAGAAGCCTTTCCATGCAGACTGGATACAATGTGATCCTTCACGCCCTCCAACAGAATCCTTCGACACTTTGCTGTCTTCTTTTGCCAAGCCTCAACTTGAGCAGCTTCAGTAGGCTTTGGGACCTCAGCATCTATGAACTCCTTCAACCCATTGTCATCTAACACCACCTCCATCCTATCTTTCCATGCAATATAATTCGAGTTTCCTTCAAGGGCATACTCCAATCGCAATCCGTTGAAAGACATTTCAACTTCGACACCAAGAAAACACTGTTGCAAATTCGAATTCCACCAGCTCAAAACTCAACCGCTTCTGATCTAAAATTCATGAGAACAAAGTATTTCTCATACAGAGATTGAATGTTTGGGCATTTACCGGATATCTCACCTTCAAAAAGAAGGATGAATCCAGAGGCTACCTGGCCCGATTACAGACTTTGCCTGAAGAAATAAAATGTAATCACTTTCTGAATAATAGATCTGACAATCAACTTTGCTCTGATACCATGTAGAAATTTGAATAATATAACACTTATTCATAGAGATTATCCTAATTATACACTATTTGCGGAATGCATGCATAATACATAACCTCCTCTACCATTGATCATCAATTTGCAGAATTAAAAAACAATTGTATGCGCACATTGAAACATCAATCACACATATCAACATAGTATGTAATGGGGAAAACATATAGCTAAAAACCCCCAACTATCTGTATATTATAATGATAGATAACATGCAACAATACATAGTACAATACTCCTCACTAGTACTCAGTACTATCTCCACCTGCTACACACAAACTAGCTCAGATCTGAACAAGTCACAGGTTCAAATCTCCTCCACTGTTTGCCTGCCTCTATTGCGCAATCCAAGTTGAGAATAGATCTGATCCAAGTTCGAATTTCCTTGTCTTGTACTGCGCAATCCTCATTGGCAATCTCAATCAAATGATTGTGCAAATCTCATGCACAGCTATAGTCACAACTGATAGTAGTTTCACCCTTTCACCCACCTCTAACACTTGTCCCCACTGAACTGTCCATGCACTGAGTTAACTGATGTATTATTTAGTTGATTTATGAGTTAATAATTAGTGAATTAATTAATAATTAATTCACATCACTCATCACTAGTGTATTTGGCAGTTAGACTAAATACAACTAGTTCAACTAAGTCAAACTGAACACAACTCCATCAACTCCTCAATCAACTCCACCAAACTCAATCACTTGAGTTCTAACTGAAGTCCATCATGCAATAGCTCAACTAACCCATAGGAAAAGCATATTTCCTTCTAGCAGTTGCATGTGCCACATCCGTAGCTCAAACTGAAGTGCTACAAGAGGATAAGATAATGTTTATGGTCCAAATATTATTAAGAGCTAATAATATTCGACTATTCTATTTTTAGACTAGCAGTCTAAAAATAGACTCCGCCCATATGTCTAAAAATAGAAGTCCATCTATTTTCACCAACATGACCAATCATCCATAAATAGAATCCTGCAACTCATAGACCATGATCCATATGTCTAAAAATGGACTTTACGCCAAAAATAGCCTGCTGGCCCACTTAGTGAAGGCGACTTCTTTTCACTAAGCTCCATCATCTTGTTGCATTTTCAACAAATTCTACTTGAAAAACTAAAACGTAAATGGAAATTGAACTAATTGACACCAAGACAAGGTTTCTACTTACACAATCAACTCATGCCTAGGCTTGCTTCTTAATAGAGATAATTATGTTATGGAAAGTGAGGAAACCTCTAATGAAATAATTCTGGTTGTTGAACTAAAACTTGGATAAAAACCATTTCAATCGACTTGGCAAACCTCACACCGCTCACACTCATACACTAGCGATATCAAAAAGGAATCACGAGTTCTGTTCTCAACAGTGAAATTAGAAAATTCAAAGAGTCCTTAACTAAATTATGTTCTCATTAAATTACTTCATCAATTAGATTACAACACAAAATAGAGTATTAATCCTCTCATTCTCGACGTATACGATTAATCCTGGGTATTCTTTACAAGTGGTTTCAATCGATTGATATTTATTTGTGTTCAAGATAAAAACCTTCAACGAGATCTAAATAACTCTTACCACATAAAAGAGACAATATTCGACTTTCAGATCATAGACACAAAGCTCCAAATATGAGACATAGTTCACACTATGAATCGAGATTTATAATTCGAAAACCAATCCACAATATAAATTCTGAAACTTAAGCAAATGAAGGAACTTGTCTCCAAGTGGTGGTGGGCCCTTGCCACTTCTAAAGAAAGTTAAAATAAATCAATGCCTAAATATTGAACAAAACCATAGCACTTACAGAGAATTCATGGCATAGTCAAATTGTATTAAGATACAAATCATAAGTTCACTTACATTCCTTCAGTTCTGTTAAGGTAAAACTTAATCACACCAATCCTTTGTCTCTTGTTCACACTTTTCTTTCCTTTTCTTTTCAATGATAAAATGCATCGTGTTGTCGTTCTGTATTTTTGAGGTTGAGGGACTAAACACATAGGACAACATCAAAACCACTTTGGAAGCTAGGATCTAGCCCTACCAGCTTCAGAGAGGGATCTCTCTATTTAATTTAGCTTTGATTTTATGTAAATTTTAGGCTAGTTATGAATGTACTTGTTTGTTTTAATTTGATTGGTTTGGTTGATTTGAGTGTTATATTTCCATTGGACTATGGAGTCTATAAACTAAACTAGAGTTTTGCATCAATTTTTAGAGGATTTCTCACAGGGCAAGCTAGGTTTCACTGACTGGATCTTTTCAGAATTTAAATGGATGGTGGAATGGAAAAAGTGTAAGGTTCAGTAGAAAGTTGGGAGCAATTAAGAATTCCCATATTTGACTTCAGTGGAAAACATTAAAATTATCAACAACCAAAATAGGGTGCTCTAAGTAACAAATCCTATTTATCACAGTTTCTATTGATTAATTCAGAAATTTACAATAACAGAGAAAGGAAAATTAATGTTTAAACAAATAGACAGAAGACACACATCACCATTTAGTACACCACATGAATCCTGTGAAAGTTCCTTGTATTATTGATGCTCCAGTACTTGGAAAAATACAATATGCAAAAGAAATTACATTTGGAAATCAATCCTTAATACTTCAAACAGTGAAGTATTTATAATGAAAATTACAAACCTTTACAAAATCATTGTCAAACCTACAGTGTATTATTAGCCTAATTATAAACAACATGGTCTAATACTGGCAAACAAATAGGCCACGTATTTGTCTATGGGGGTATTTACATCTGAATTTTCTAATTTCCTTTCTAGATTAGCATGTTAAACAATTTGAGTATCTACTTCAGATTCCAAATCAATACTATCATCTTGAAATTCATCTTTGGATTGCAGAAAACTTTCAATCTGTTTATCATTTCCAAACACCTACCAATACCTCATGTTATCTAGTATAGTTGGTCGGTGTTTCACCTCCAATACATATTCTTGATTAGGATAAGGCATTTTACAAGAGTTGGCTAAAAAGGCCAGATTGTTTGGAATGATATTTTTTTTTCTAGGAATTGTAAAAAGATCATATTCAAGAAAACTTTCTAGAAAGTCAAGCATAGTGTTTATGTATGCTCTCATTCTAGGGTGTTTGGCTGAATACTCTCCTTTAATTTGTTTGATAATTAATTCAACATCCCCTTGAATGGAGATTCTTTTAGCACCTAATTTTTTCAACAACTGCAATCCTAGTATAAGGGCTTCATACTCTGCTATGTTATTGGTACATTGAAAATTAAGCCTGTATGAGTGACACTCAACATGATTATTTCCTGTGTTCACTACCCAAATTTCTGCTCTAGAACCATCTTTTCTACAGGAGCCATCAAAACTCATGTTCCAAAGAGGTTCAAGAGGAGTATTTAGTTCTGTTATGTGTGATTAGGTTGGGTTTGTTTTAGAAATTTAAGTTTCAGCATTGATCACTTGAGTGTTGATATCCCCATCATTGTAAAGAATAAAAGAATCCAAATCTGAATGAATAGAATAAAGTGGATAGTTGTGAGGTTTCTCTTGACTACTCACCATGAATTTCATCAAGGTTTCCCTATATAATCTTCTTTGTTGGCCAAAAACCGGTATGGTAACAAAGGTCATATCCATCTGTAGGGTTCCTTGTAATTTTTCTCCCCATGAGCATGACAACAACATGCCATACTTAGGGGGATATCTGCAACCACTATATCCATTACATACTTTTAGTTGGGATTTGTCCTAAAGTAACACACGAGTCTTTGATGAGACCTAAACATCTTACTTTACTGGAATCAAAAGAGTATAAGTCTTTATAAGGCCTGGTAATATCAAGTCCTAATTTCTCCATAACAACTTTGGGCATTAAGTTGTGGGAAGCTCCTGAATCTAACATAGCATTATGGATGATTTTATCAAGAATATTTAAGCTAACATAGAATGGAGGAACACCCCGTTCCTGTGGTTTACCTTCAACTTCCAGTCCAAATAAGGGTTCAAGATGGTCATCATTCAAATTTACAGAGTCAGTGTTTTCCCTTATGTTTAAAGATTTCATTACTTGGGGTCTGTACATATTCTTGTTCATTAACTCTGTGAAAGGAATAGGGATTTTCAATTTTTCTAATTCATTCTCAATATTGAATGATGTTTGAATCTTAATCAAGTTAGGAAGTTCAAATTGATCTATGTTTTTCTTGGTTATAGGCTCTTTTTGTTGACTAGTGGTTGGGATATCTATTTGAGTAGTTTTAGAAACATTATCACTTATCTTCTTGATAGGGGTTTCTACTTTTTTCTTACTAGAATTATCCACAGTTTTCTTAGGAAGATTGTCTGTGGTTTTCCTAGGTTCAATTTCAAATGACTTTTTAGCAGGATTATCTGAGTTTTTGGTGTTGAGAGTGTCTGGATTCTTTTTTCTCCTAAGGTTATACTGCTTATGGACTTCCATTATGGAATTTTCAAACCCTTGTTTATATTCATCTGATTCTTCAGAATCTAGTTCAGTTTGGGCTAGGAGAAAAAGTTCTTGCTCCTCTTGAGTGAGGAAAATTGTTTCATCATCGTTTATCCCCATCAAATTTATTTGATTATCATCCAAATCTTCAACAATATTCCCCTCATCATCTGTGTAATTTTCCTAAAAAGGAGGTCGAACCTGCTGGTCTAGACCCTTTTGTTCTCTTTGTTTGATTTGGGGAACATTTCTTCTAAAGTTTTGGTTTCTATTTTGAGGAGAATTTTGGTTCTCTCTTACTTGAGTTTGGTCATTGATGTTTACTCTTTGCATCATCTGATTCACTACTCTCACTAGGTTATCAATTTTATGATCAACAATAGAAGTAGAAGGTTCTTCTTTTATGGTAATTTGGCCTTGTTGGCTAAGATGTTAGCTTCAACTTTAATAGCATTAGCTTGCATTTCTTCCAAAGTTTCTCGGTCGCTCTCTCTAAATTGATATTCCATATCTAAATCAAAACCATCAAGAAAATCAATTAAATCTAAGTCAGGGGAGGGCTTGATGTCTCATGGAATGGAATTGTAAACAATGTTAAACTGTTATAGTATTCTTCCACACCTTCATTTGGTTTTCCTTTCAGTATTTTATATTCATTTAGGAGTTGAAGTGGATTTTTCTTGATCTCCCATCTAGCTAAGAAAGTTTGATGGAAATCCTCCAAATTAGCTACACTTCCTGTAGGTAAACTCCTAAACCATTTTTTGACATCACCTCCTAAACTTTGAGCAAACAATCTCATTTTAACATCAGCTTCATCTACTTCTTGAAGGTCAAACACACCATTCATCCTGTCCACATGCTGCTGAGCAATATAAGCACCAGTGCTATCAAAGGTCACAATTTTAGATTGATAATCTCCAGGCATAACATTTAGCTAGCCTGGTAACACCAAAGGTGCATACCTACCTGCCATAGCTAGTTTGGAAGGTTGACTAGAAGATGGACCTGATGTAGGTGTAGTTGTGATAACTACAGGGATAGTAGGAATAACAGTTTGAGATATCAGGGGTGAGGAATTTGAGACTATGGAATGAGTAGGACTGGGAGGTTGTAGATGAAAAAACTGGGAAGATTGACTAGATAAAGAGGCTGATGCAACTATTAAAGTAGAAAATTCAACAGATTGTTGAATATAAGCTTCTTCAATAGCTTGATGCAAAACTAAAACTAGACCTTGTAATTTTTCAAATTGTTGTAGGGATTCAAGGTTAGGATTTGTTTCAAGAAGCTGGGTTTGGGGTATGTATGGTTTCCATAGGGCTTTATCAATGACATTTTGATCTACAAAAGCCTCATATTTTAATCTAAACAAACTATGCTAGAAGACAAATCAAAGTTTATATCTTGAATAGTTTCAAATTTCTCTGGAAGAGAATTAGACCTTGAAAAATGACTATTCTTAGGAGGAGGATTGAATCTAGACAAACGACTATTACTACCTTGACTCTCTGTAAAACTTCTATTTCTCACCAATTTTTCTGGATTATCTACAAATTTAGCAATGTTGGGATCAGGGTGAGCCCTAGCGAAAACTCTTTTGGGAGCCATGTCTATTAAAAACCATCACACAAATATAAAAAAACAAATCAATGAAACACTTAAATATTTACAAAATAAAAACCTCAAATCATGTATTTCACAATGATATATAAGTTTAATTCAGATAAATACGGATTGAATACCAGGGAATTATGATTTCTCAATCTAAAGAGTTTTTGTTCCCCAGTATGGTCGCCACTATGTTGTTATTCTGTATTTTTGAGGTTGAGGGAGTAAACACATAGGACAACATCAAAACCACTTTGGAAGCTAGGATCTAGCCCTGCCATCTTTAGAGAGGGATCTCTCTGTTTAATTTAGCTTTGTTTTTTTGTAAATTTTAGGCTAGTTATGATTGTACTTGTTTGTTTTAATTTGATTGGTTTGGTTGATTTGAGTTTTATAATTCCATTGGGCTATGGATTTTATAAATTAAACTGGAGTTTTGCATCAATTTTTAGAGGAGTTATCACAGGGCAAGCTAGGTTGCACTGACTGGATCTTTTCATAATTTAAATGGATGGTGGAATGGCAGAAGTGTAAGGTTCAATACAAATCTAGGAGCAATTAAGAATTCCCAGATTTGACTTCAGTGGAAAACATTAAAATTATCAACAGCCAAAATAGGGAGCTCTAAGTAACAAATCCTATTTATCATATTTTATGTTGATTAATTCATAAATTTATAATAACAGAGAAAGGAAAAACAATGTTTAAACAAATAGACAGAAGAGACACATCACCATTTAATACACCACATGAATACTGTGAAAGGTCCTTATATTATTGATGCTCCAGTACTTGGAAAAATACAATATGCAAAAGAAATTACATTCGGAAATCAACCCTTAATACTTCAAATAGTGAAGTATTCAGGGAAAATTTTAAGAACCCCCCCTAAATTTACATGTATAATAAATGGGCGAATCTCCAATGGTATATAGGAAAAATGGAAGGCGATTGTATCAATAATATGATATGTATATATAATTTTTTGGCGAATCTCTCACGAGGCATGGCCAATATACAAAAATGAAATCATTGCATTTCTTTAAAATATATTTTGAAATCAAAATTACCGAAATTACATATCGATAACCTAGTTGGTGTAGGATAAAATTCACCCGTGCCATTCACAGTAAGCATGAGAAAAAACCTAATACTATATATAAAACCAAGAAAAATTCAAATTCATCACTTCTAGGGACCTCGTAACCACCCTGCCAATACACAAGTATGTTCATGTTTGCAATTAGAAAAATTACCCAAATTACAATCTGTTTACTCCAGCATATGTTGGAAAGTTATAGAAGGATGACTAGTGCAATCAATTCATTCCTTTTAGCCCTAGATTTGTTTCAGTTTAAAACAGAAGTATACAAATATACTTGTCCAATGTCTATGCTTTAACCATTCACCTTAAGATGTTTTTACAATATAATTTCCTAAGTCTATTTAATATCTTCATTATCATAAAAACCAACCTATATCCATCTTAACTCCACATCTACCACTCTTAGGGGGATGAAATCTATTTATCCCTCTGAGCACTTGGTAGACCCAGAATTAAGATGGATCTAAGATGATAGAATTTCCCCTTTAAATAGTCTATGCTCACATGAATACCATGGTATTACCATGGGTCAATACCATGGGTTATCATAAACCTGGAGCTTAAAAATTACTATTAGTAATTTATAAAAATTAATAAAATTAATAGTTGATTTTTATTTTATTTTTTTATTTTAACCAAGCTAAAATGTTTAACATACATTAAATTACAACATCCATTTTTACTCTTGATCGGATCAAATATTTTTTCACTCTATGCTAGTTTGCATATCACGATATTTGATACCTCTCGGGGGTTAGTAGATCCAAAGTAAAGATGGATCTATGCTGGTTTAATTCCCCCATTTAAATAGGCTACATTCAATACCATGTGCCATTTTGGTGAATACCATGGGTCAATACCATGTGCCATTATTATTTTTATTAATACTAATATTAGGGTTAATAATGTTTTTTGCATGGTATTAATAACAATCTAGTCCATGGTATTTGTCCCATAGTATTTTGCCCATAGGTTTCACCTAAATATAACGCATTTTTTGAGTGTTCTTAAATATAAGGTGACTTATGGAGTAAATATAAAAAAATGTTTTATTTGTTTACCATACCTCTCGTTTATTTATATTTTTATTAATTTACCATACCTCTTTTACAAATATGGTATTTGGCCCATAGGATTCACTTAAATAAAACCTCTTATATTTTTATTAATTTACCATACCTCTTTTACAAATATTGTATTTGGCCCATAGGATTCACTTAAATAAAACCTCTTTCTTGAGCCTTCACGAGGGTTATGGACTAAATATAAAAAGAGGTTTTATTTATTTACCATGCCTTTTGAGCAAGTATAAAAAGGCGTTTTATTTATTTACCATACCTCCACTTTACTTATATTTTTATTTGTTTACACCCTTGCATGTATATAAGGTGACTTATGGAGTAAATATAAAAAATGTTTTATTTATTTACCATACCTCTCATTTATTTATATTTTTATTAATTTACCATACCTCTTTTATAAATATGGTATTTGGGCCTTTGGCCCATAGGATTCACTTAAATAAAACCTATTCTGGAAAATGGGCAAATGGATTCACTTAAATAAAACCTATTCTTGAAAATGGGTGAATGGAAGGTTGTAACTCCTAATTTTAAGGGCTAAATTTACCTTTTTTACCCTCTCCCTTAAAATAAGGTGGGTTATTTGAGGTGATTTGTAAAAATGTACTATGATACAAAATATTCGCCCGCTAAAAATTTAAAACCCCTTAATTTCGCCAAAGGGCGAACATTCGCCCCTAAAATTTTCTATGGAACTATTTATAATGAAAATTACAAAAATACTTTACAAAATCGTTGTAAAATCTGTAGTGTATTATTAGCCTAATTTTAAACAATATGATCTAATACTGGAAGACAAATAGGCTAAGTAAGCAACTGAAAGGAAAGGTGGCCCTGTTTTGATGGTTTCAGTTGCTGAGTCAACCCGAAACTATGTTGCATCGCTGAACTAACTATCATACTAGCTGCTGCACTAGCAACTTGTTTTACTGCTCCTGAATTATCCTCGAATTTAGTAAATTGACCAATTATTCCCATCTGCTTTCACCAGATATTGTCAATTTTGTTATCATGTGATAAATTTCATCTACCTCTGTGTATTTGGAAAAGGTCGACTTCACAGTAAAAATGTGTTTTACTTCATTTTGTACATAGAAATCATTTAACATGATTTCCAAAAAGGTCTGTGTTGTTACACTGCCCTTAATCCCACTAACCTTGATGCTTCTTCTAGCCATTTCTTTCATTTTCGGGACATAGTCTTCCTGAGTGATCAATTTCTCATTTATCACATAAATGCTTGGCAGTGCTTTCTAGATCAAAGCTTCAATTTTGTTAGTAAATTTCTTTACTTGCAACTCCAAGGTTTCACATCTTTCTTCCAACTGATCAATGAGATTTCTCTTTGTCAATATTTTCTTGACTTCTAGAATGGTGGTAGTTCTATCACTGATCCGTACTTCTTCAAGCTCATACTTGGACTTTGAGTTTAAGAACTTGATTATGTTAGAGGTTTTTGTGGGCATCTCTCCCAACTTTTCTCTTCCTTGCACAATAGTTCCTGTAGCCTTTTCTATCATCTCTTTCTTCTCAAATATGATTTGGATAGAAGGAAAAATCTCATTCATGGATTCAAGTATATTCATCCAAATGATTTCCTTGGCTTGGGCCAAGGTTTGACCAATTGAAGTGTCTCTCTCTACCTTCTGCAACTTCTCCAACAGTCTCTGTGAGTTTTGCATTTCAGTAACCCGAGTTGCTTCTGCTTTGGCCCTTTTCACTTCTAGAGCTTTGAGTTGGCCCTGCAAAGTCTCAATCTCCTTTGACTGGAGTGACATATTCTCCAGTGCCTTTGTTACTTGTTCAACACACACAGTTTGAGTGGAAGAAGTGGTTGTAGTGGTTATCCCTATTAATGGAAGTTGAGAAATAGGTATGTCATCTATGGGGACAATGGCCATCTTCAGAATCTCTTCCTTCTCCTTTATCATTTTCTTAATCTTTGCCTCCATCTACCTAATCTATATATTTTGTTCTATGATTAATTTCATCATATCTGATTTCTGTGCTTCACCTTCTTCAATGTCCTGTTGTACTATGAAAAAAACCCCCATTTATGTATAGTAATAACTAATGTTAGACATATAAATGGGAACACTTTTTAAAAATTTAGTCTTTAGAAAATAAATCTTAACTCAAAGAAATTTCCTTAAGAAATTCTTAGAATGACCCAAGTTTAGGATCCCCATCACAAATCGCATTTTTCCATGTGATGATCATAAACACCTTAAAGAAATTACGATATGCGGTTAAAACTCTCGCTGCGACATACCAATAAAAACCCCTTAAGAAGTCGCAATCTCATTTCGCAAGAGTTGCAAGTAAATAAGACCTGCCACAATGTCATCCGCCAACAATTTGAAAAATGCAATATTGCGATATCCACAATCGCATTTTTCATTATGAATAGGTAACACTATATAACATTGTTTTAAAAACTGTGATGCGTGAATCAAGTAGCAAGTGTCGGAAGTAACTGTGTTTTAAATATAATAATGAATGGTTTGACAGGGTAATTAATATTTAGCAGCCCGAGGAGAGGTAATGATTTTGCAAGTTATGGCTAGTTAATGTTGAGTATCTCATTTGAAATCCTCCCACAATTCAAAGTCTTTTCACAAAGTTTTCAGCCTTAATCGCCCAATATTGTCTCTGCTAATATATCTTGTCCATTTCAGGCAAGCTACAAAAGATATGTCATTGCGGAAGGTGATGCAAAAATAGAAAAAGATGAGCATTTCAGAGTCTGATCTTATAGAAATGTCTCTTCTATTCTCTGATACGATCTACAACGCTGACAGGGGAGCAACAGCATGGGAGGTCATATAAAATAGGCTTGAGGACGAGCGTCCTAATATTACTATCACAAGAGAAACTACTGACTCAATAAGACTTTCGGGACTCTAATTTAAGGATGATGCTTGTTCTTTCCTTCATAGGATAGGTGCGAGAGCTAAAATCCTCCAATACACTGATATGATTAGCTGGGTGGTGGAAAATCTCACCATTGAAGATAGGAAATTCAGGAATTCGAGAATGGAACTCATGGGGTCATTCAGAGTATAGGACCTGAAGCAAATGTACCATATACCTGACCCTTAGGATATATATGATAAGACATACGTGGCCAACTTCAAAAAAAAGAATGAAGAACCCCTCAAGATGATTCAGGACTGGAGAGTACTAGAGAACAAGTTCAAATTTGATAAATCGGGTATGTATCCTATAGCCTCTTTGGCGAACCCCTACAACTATGCAGCTGCTATGTTATGTAGACTATACGGGTTACCTAATAATGCTAATTTTTCCATAGAATGGATTCCTCTGATTGATGCCTGTGTTAATTCCCACATCATGAATTGGGCCACCATCCTATCTGATAACCTAGCCACCATCATCACCGAATATCGACAGAAGAGGTCCTCCTCTCCAGAGAAGCTTCCTCAATTCTATTTTAGTGCCTACATTATGGACGCCATCTGTTTCTGCACTAAATTTCTAATCATGGGTTGGAAATGGACCTTGTAGGACCCTTACCCTATGCATCTCAGCCATAAGCAAATTTTGGAATCCCATTATATACCCCATTTCTATAAAATATGTCATGTTGTTATTTTTCCATTACATCAATTGATTTTCAATAAGAAAGCCCCCAGGTTTTCCCAAGAAGCCGCTACAGACCTTTTGGTTGTCGGCAAATATTTTGTTGAAGAATGGTTTACCTACATTACGGTTTTTGGTAGCACAGGAGACCCACATGTCCTCCCTTTGTACGTTTATGATAAATTGTTAGCAAGAGAAATAGCCCACCAGAGTGTGGGAAAAGGCCTGACCAAAGTTCTCAAAGAAAGCAATAATTTATTATGGCCATCCTTTCCTATCAGGTGCGGTTCTTTTTCTTTAGAAAATTTTAATCATGCGATAAAGGAGTCAATAAGCCTAGAAGGTCTGAAGCTCCATACTTTCCCTAAAAGGTAATTTGATCCAGACAAGATAGCAAATAACATCACCACTTCAGTAAAGATCAAGCCTTATAACCATGAGGCTAACAATTTTGAAGACCTTTTACAATCAGCTCAATCCTTCGAACAATTATTCGAATGGGCAAGGACAAACCTGAGTCCTGGAGATTTTGAGAGCTTTTAGGAGTTCAAAAACAAAAGATTCGAGGTAATCCCACTACATTTGTTGAAAAATGAGGACAAGCCTACTCCTAGTGTGATTGTCAACAACGAGGCACCTTATTCTCTCTTAGAGTCTCATGTAGATACAGGGAAAGCACTAAACACAAAGAAGGCCCAAGGCATCAAGACTACTGCAGAGTCCAGTAGGAAATCAACCAAAAATTAGGGTATGGGTACCCCACCCAAAGATATTGTTTTGGAGATCGAAAGAAGCAGCCTGGAGCAGGAGTGGGATCAATTCAATAAGAAACTACAAGACACTCCCAAGACAATAGATTCTTAGGAAACTACGAAGTATCAAACTCCTCTACATGTTCAGAAGAATATAGACTCTGAACCGATGGATGAGCAAGCGATGACATCTCAGCAGACTAAAATCATCCCCGCCCTACCCACATCGGAAATTATCTTGAAGGTGACTGAAATCCCTCCTCTTGACGTGTTCTACAGCCTGCTACATAAGGTTGTAGTAAGGAGACAGAGGAAAAGGAGAAGGATTGAAACACCTGAACTCCCACGTGGGAATGAGTAAATGGACATAGTTTGGAAGGATGTCCCTTCCAACCCAGCTAAAAACTTGACAATATTGTCACAGTTTACAGGAGCATATGCAATTGCTACCATGGAAAAAGTTATCGAAATATCTCTTTTGTTGAAAGCAAAAAAGAAAAGATTGCACAACTCGAGCAACAGCTCGAAATAGAGAGGGCAAGTGTGAACAGGTAGGCCGCTAAGGAGGTGTTGAAAATAAGCCATGAAGCAGACATATCAGCCAAAAATATGCAACTCCAAGACTTGCAGCAAGCCATGGAAATATATAAGGATGTTCCTATTGTCGAGGAATTCATCAAAGAGGCGTTGGAGCTTAATTCTCTCTTATTGAAGAAGCAAGAAAAATTTTGCCAAAAGATGTCACATATCGCTCCTTATCTGATCACTAGTAGCTAGCTAACAGATAAAGCAATTGACCAAAGAACTAAGTTTACTGATATGAACAACAGAATCTCAGATTTCATCGAATGGCAAGAAAAAGAAGAGGGGAAGAAAGCCAATATGCCTGAGATTGAAGAGACACACAAGGACATTCTTTTCACAAATTGGGATGCAAGGATCAAACAAGCTGAACTAGTAGTGGCAAGAGCGGTTGGGGTGTCAAAGAATATAATAAAGGCAGTAAACCACACCTTTTTTGCCACCAACTTGGTAAAAGAAGGCAACTCGAAAGAACTACCCGGTTTGAATGACTTGCATAACAAATGGAAGGAAAGAGCAGAAACTCAAAGGGAAGCAATCACAAAATTGGCAAAGACTGATTGGGAGTCGTATTGGCAATACCTTGTCAAGCCACACAGTCAAATCATGACCCTTAACTGCTCTCTCCATTCAACTCAGTGGATGTTTCCACCTCTCACAGATGCGATTTTCGTAGGACAGGTCAGAACACATTTTGGGGCACCTCCTCAAGTAAAATCAATGGCCAATATATGTGATTTGAAGGACAAGTTGGCATACAGTGAATTGTCATCATAGACTCTACTCATCAAGCCATTGTTTATTTTTAGAGTTAGTTAACTAGTTAGGAGGAAGGTTGTTTGAAACCTCCTCAAATTTTTGTATAATCTATTTTTGAACATTAGTTAGAATAGTGTTTATACCCTTCCAATGCATTTTAGAGAAGGGTCCATAATTTTATCAAAAACATTTGCAAAGAATGCACTATTGTATGTTTGTGAATTTTTTGGTGAAATTATGGAACATGATCGTTTCTTTTAAATATTAGACTACATTCCTTTTTTGATGCACTTTTGTATACTTGGAAGATAATTTGATCTGAAGAAAGGAGTTTATCTATGTCATTATTGAAATAAGCAGAACTTCACATATATGGTACTTCTATATTATATGATTAGCCATGTTTCTGTTTGATTAGTGACAACACTTTATTTTCATGAATTGTATATGAGATATGTTTTTTCTATTAAAGCATTAATTGCACTATTGTATGATGCCTAGCTGAGATTATTAATTTTCATATATATGTGTGTGTGTGTGTGTGTGTGTGTGTGTGTGTCATCATATATGCGATATATTTTATACATTTATTTGACTAACTATTTAGTCAAAGAAATTATCTTTACACGTTATCATCTCTATTTTATGCGTGAAAGATTTTTATTATCACATGTCAAGCTGATATCTTTGTAGATCACATTGTTATAGACATTTTTGTGCCTCGCCTCATGGAGCATGAAATGTCAATAATCACAGGGATCCTCAGTCCCTAAACATGTTGTTCTTACCCCTAAAAGAACAAGGTCATCAAACAACAGCACTTCCAATCAGTTCTCCACCTGAAAACACTTCAAAACAGGCTTATTTTGGATCATGTCAGCTGCTCCACTGAGCATCTGCGCTGGAATGCAATTGTCCCTCCTTGTACCTGCGCTGGAAGTCAAGATTAATGAAGGCTACCTGCGCTGGGCGAGATTGGCCAAGTGGCACAGTCATTCTGCAAGGTGTCAACTTCCCAGGAAGCTTCCAAACTGACACTTGGTTCATGAGATTCGCCCTGTGATGAGTAAGAGGTACTTGATCACCA
The DNA here is from genome assembly GCA_031772625.1 of Pinus tabuliformis. Taxonomy (NCBI): domain Eukaryota; kingdom Viridiplantae; phylum Streptophyta; class Pinopsida; order Pinales; family Pinaceae; genus Pinus; species Pinus tabuliformis. The sequence continues at coordinate 1,264,216,041 of CM062816.1, read as the reverse complement.
TGTGTAAGCAAGGATCTCCAAGTGGACTCAAGAACTGAAGATTAACTGAAGAGGGAGAGGACACTAGTCAGCTCTATGCCAGCCTCAAGCTGACTCATCCTCTCTTCTTCTCTCCTATATATAGAGCTCTTCTATGAGGTCTAAGGGGGCTGGAATTTTGTGTAAAGCAAGGAGGTGCTGTTGGTTTACAGTTAGAGCTATTGGGTGATTGTTTTACTAGAGGTGAAGAGGAGAGTTCTTGCTGCTGGGGAGGTGCTGCTGGATTGGAGCCATCATTAGTTGTAACCTTCTCAGAACCCTGTTACTTCTATCAATAAAGTTTTGCATGTTCTCCTATATACTTGTATTGCATTGATGTATTGTATTTACATGTATATTTGATTCATCCTAATCCATGCTTCAGTTATGAGTACATGTATCTTGTAGTTTGCTCTTTTGTTTTGTGCAGGATCTGTGTGTAGCTGGACCGGCAAAGAGAGCAAAGAGCTGGGAACAAGAGACAAAGAGAGAGGACAAGGATCGACTAAGCGAAAGACACCAGGTTGGTTAATCTTTCTTCATTCTCTCTGTACTTTCATAAAGGAAATCATCAAAACTTTACTTTCAGTTGTTGCTAAAGACTGTCACCTTTAGAGTAGGGATAGGGTCATCCGCATCGGATACTTTTCCCCACAACAAACTGGCGACTCCGCTGGGGAAGCCTAGTATCTTGTTGGTGTTTGTAGTATTTTGCTATTCATTTCTTGAAGAAAAGAGTACCAAATCGAAAAGCTTTTGACTATATCAAAAGCAAAGTAGAGGGACTGCTACTCTTGCTCATTTGCTGAGCAAATTCAAGATTTGAAGAGCTTATCTACAAAAGACTCTTTACTCTTTGTGATAGATCTTCATCCTCTTGATCATCCCTTAGCCTGTACTTGACCTATAGCTTTTTATTTCAGCAAAAACAGTGCATTTTTGAGCTTTTTATGACCCGGAAAACTTTGCAGACGTAACTCTCGTATCCCAGAGCAGGCTGTCCACAGGCAGTCTGCATTACAGCGCAGGTACTCCCTTCGGGAACTGTGCTGAGAGTCAAACTGACAGACCAGAGCCTGCGCTGGTCCAGTTAGCCATTGTCTTGCTCAGTTTTCCCATTGTGTCTGAGCCCTGTTTTCACTGATTTTTTGCTGATTGCTTGCTGGTCATTGTACTTGCTGTAAACCACTTCTCCTTGACATTATTCCGCCTCAGTTGTGTGATGAAACTGTGAATGTTCTTTCAGTATTTCTTGTTTCAGTTACAGTTTCCCATTGTGAAAAGCGAACCAGTATAGCTGTGGCCTCTTAGATCCCGAACTGTAAAAATGTCTTTGTGATCTTATGAGCTAGTTTTATTACTGTTCATGGCTGTTTGAGTTTGTTTGTTTTTCACTTTATGGTTTGAATCTATACATTTCCAGTGTTTAAACAAGTCGATCATAAGGTGTCTTTTTGATTTTGGACAAGCTTGTTTATTTCTACTTGAAATTAGATTCAAAATCATACAACAGTTTCCTTTCTGTCTTACATCAACATTAAGGATAACGAAAAGAAATACATGCATTGTGCATTTTGCATTTGACTGTGTGCTTGACGATTTAGGAAAATGTGCATTTTAGTGTGTGTTCTATGATCTGTGGAAAAAGTTGTGTCTTTCTTTTCCCTCAGTAGATTAAGGTTTTCAAAGTTGAAAGATTGAAAAGATTTGCTTCTCATTCTTAGATTGCATATAGGAAGTTGTATATATACATCTCGTGGCGAACCTGAAAGGCAAACTGTTAAGAAAGATCAACATTAAAATAAACTCAATTTACATAACAACGCTTTGGAATTTAACGCAAACATCTAGAGGTCTAGGTAGAGACGTGTTCCGGCGTCGTTAAACATAGTGACTGTCGATCTCTACGAAGGTGGGTGATTCCTCCTGAGAGTCGGTGGCACTAACACGGACTTGAGCTCCCGCGTACCGTCGCGTATATTGGGAGACCCCTATAGGCTTTTATCCTTTATCCTTAGGAAACCGTGTCGGCCGCCCTACTGATCGCGATGCAGTGAACACAGCATTCACGAAGATCGACCACCCGTACCGTAAAACGTATTCTGTGGTTTCGCGAAAGGTTTGGCACACCCTCTACCTAGATCTCCAGAGCAGTTTCTTTTGGCCTTTTTCAAACTCTATAACTGAAAAAGTCTAACCGAGCATTTGTCACTTCGGGCTCGTTAATACATCGAAGGCGACTAGAGTCATCTTTAGCTTTTTCTCGACTCTTAAAACATGAAAAAGCAAGTTTGTGTCTAAAAGCGTCGTTAATAAAATTTATTTTAAGCGGAACATAATCACCTATTATTCCCACGTTGATCTTTCAGTTGAAAAGTATGGAGCCCACCAACCAAGGAAGTAACCTTGGCGGAAGTCCAAATCCCTTCTCCTCTTGGGGAGATGTTGGTGCGCCTCATATGGCTACATTGTCACTTCCAGGATTGACAATCGGCCTCCCTGTATGGCTCTTTTCAACTAATGTAGTCCAGATCGCCACTAATCCTGAGCAGTCGAATCAACAGTCAGAACAATCTAGAACTACCCACCAGCCTTCCACTTCTTATGATACTTCCTCTGATCCTTCATCTTCCCAAGGTAGAGCTGGCAAAAGTCAGCCTCCCAAGGAGAAGAAGGAAAAGAAGAAGAGAGAAAAGAAGCAGAAGGAGCCTCTGGCGAAGGCGACTGGGGGCAAGCAGAAGAAAGCTGACAAAAACCCACACACTGCACCGACCGGGCCTAAATCGCCATGTGTCATTTGCAAAGGGATCCACTTCCATCGTGATTGTCCTTGTATTCCCCGGATACTAAGGGACTGGTCCCCAAGGTTGCACAATCCGGTAGCATCAACCTCTGGTTGTCATGTTGATTGCAATCCGTCGACTAATGAGAGTGAAGGACGAAGAAGGGGACCAAGATCACCCTGTCTATTGTGTGAAGGCAATCATGCCATCCACAAATGTCCATTCTTAGATGAGGCAAAGAGAGTTTTGGAAGATCGTCCGGTATCACCGTTACGACTTCCTCCTGGATACCAAAAACTCGTGCCTAATCCCTCGATAGTTGAAAATCCAGCTGGCCCGCTCAAGTGGTCAGCTGAAGTGTCGGTCATTGAGAATGAACCTACTGAATCCAGACCAGACGAAAGTCTAAAGGTCGAAACGGCAGTTGACCCGGTTCTTCCTTCAGAGGTTCTATCGTCCAATGACTCCGTCATTGAAGACCCGTCTTCAAATGACACCGTCGCCGAAGAGTCGTCTTCATGCGACACCCTCACTGAAGAGAATAAGGATGACACCATCCAGGTTCTTTTCATCAGCACCGACTCCGATGAGCGTCAGGGCAATGCGCCCATTCCTTTATCGCAGGAAGGAACATCATCAGAGTCATATCCGGCCATATATTCGGTCCCACCACCAAGCAACCTGGTTGTATCCTTTGATTGGAATCAACTAGGCAGACCCCGGTTACCAGCCAGTGTACCATTCAGAATCATTGTCCAGATCTATAGAATGATCATGGCTGGTACTATCATTGATGAAGGGGCGTCTGTGAGTATCCTTTCCTCTGTTGCTTGGAAAGCACTGGGTTCCCCAGCGCTTTTACCTGAGTTGAGAAATCTCTCAGGTTTTGATAAAGGAACCAGTCGACCATTAGGGATCCTCCCCAATGTACCTGTTACATTGAAAGGGAAGACCGTCGAGATGAACGTGATGGTCATCCAAGGACCTTTGGATTATAACCTACTCCTTGGGCGGGACTATATTTATTGCATGGGAGCGATAGTCTCCTCACTCTTTAGAGTAATGTGTTTTCCACACGAAGGAAGGGTGGTCAAGCTCGTAGACCAACTTTCGTTTCCGGGATCTCGCATCGCAAATAGTCAAATACCATTCCTAAATGGTCTGTTCACTCAAGATTCGCCTCCACCCCCAGTCCTTCTTCCCGATGAGTGCGAGTGATTCGGAAAGAAAGACTGGAACCCAGGGGGCATGCACCCTGGTCTGCTTCGGGCAGAAGAAACCCCGGGTATAAGGAAGAATTTCCGCAGAAGAATATGACTAGTCCGTACCCCGTCCGTGGAAGGAAGTGGGGTTGTTCTGGAATAGTGTTCTTTTGTTAAAGTTATGTGTTTGGCAAAAGAGTCATTCACCTTTGTCTAAAAAAGTGGGCGATGCCCAAGTAGGAATTCCCTTATCGCGACGAATAGTAACCATCTTTGAATTCAAGCCTCGCCCATTAAAACATATGTTTTGAAGGATAAGCAGGGGCAGCCTACAAAGTAGGGGACTATATTGTTGTGATAGAGGGTAACCATCTTTGGACAACCCAATGATAGACACCGCCAAAGAAAGAGATTGATTTGCGGCAGCAAATCGAACCGTCTTTGGAATAATAAGAAAGAGGCAAGCCTCCCTCAATAATACCAATGTTTTATCTTTGAGTAGTGTTCTTCCATTGTCACAAATAGCTGTTTGTTAAAAGTGGGCCGACGGGAAGCCTGAGTACTGCGTAAGACCCCTTAGAATAACGAGAAGACAAGTATCGTTAACATTAGATTGGCAAGATGACAAGTAATTGTGAACACCCAAAGAAAAGCAGAGGTAGGGGAGAGGAGGGGCAGCCTCGAAATTCTATCCTATACCTGGGGGCATGCAAACCTTCTGGAGTGCAAGCTAGGGGCGGTTATTTATCTGGTTTTAAGATTAGCCGTTTCCAAACTTGCATGAAAGAAGCCTGTGGGGCAAAAGTAAAATTTGCCAAAAGTGAGCATAGCTGTGGTAAGGCATAAGCTCTATAAAAATTGGTCCTTACGGGAGGCGTTCTTTTTATGACTGGTATATCGAGCAGTTTTAGCATATAGTTCATGCTCGTTAAAAAATAAACGCAAATTCGAGCAGTTTTATGACTGAATTTATGCTCGTTAAAAAATAGAAAAGTGTGAGCAAAAGTTTCCCCCAGAGTTCAAGCTCATGGAAAAAATGAACCGGTAAATAACCTTTTGAGATCGTAAATTCATTAGCCATAAGAACCTTGATCGTGTTTTCATCCATCACCTCCACTGTTCATTTGGCCGATCATTCACTTCCATTTGTGTGTTTACCTCTTTTTGAGAAACAGCTGCGAAGAGTGATTTCACCTAGCCATCCTTGTGACACTGCCGTGATTGGAAAATTCCAATTTGTACCTGGAATCAATTGCTATCCCTGTTTATCACTCGTTCCTCAAAAGACGAGTCTTCTTTCAGCTCTTTTCACTGACTCGTAAAAATATGAAAAGTTTGCCGAGTTTTGGCCTTCCAGCTCGTTAAATGACCGGAACGCTATCCCTCCTCTAAATTTTAATCTTTTTGGACCTGAGGGATTATTGCACAAAAGGATCGAGCGCTTGTCTTGTTCGGCTCGTTAAAAGTACCGAACAGCCATCCCTTCTGTATTGTTTTATACTTTTTCGGACTTAAGGGATTTGCTGACGAAAAAGGAATTATGGAGTTGACTTTCCGTACCTTTTCAGACTCTCTAAAAATGAAAAGGACCGAGTTTTCTTTGTCGTTAGACTCGTTAAAATGATTAAATAGCGACAAACTTGTCTTTAGACGAGAACGAGTTTCCCTATCGCTAGGCTCGTTAAATCATAGCGATGGGCTTGCCCGAAGGGCAGATTATAGAACAAGCATATGTTATCCTCCTCAAGCTTGACAAAAATAAAGAGGTACTGGTCAGAAATGACTGGGGAAAAATTGGGAGAACATCAAAGTTTAAAGGTAGCAAGTCACTCTTGAACATGACACTTTTCCTCCGTACCACATCGGGTTGGGTTGTTTCATTCACCGGTCTCATCGCCATGGTCCTCGCCAAACCATCCACATTTGGGGTAATGCTACCGATCCATCGCATCAGTGTCGTTATATGTTCAAGAGGGGTCATTCTGAAAGTGTCAACCGTGTCCCATCCACTGCCATGCATTATCCTTCATCCATTCATGATCGTCACCCTGAATCATATGTCACAGTTTGTTTTCACCTCCACTAAAATCATTAGCTCCGTTCCGTGTCATTGATGTGGGATTCATTAAGGCCCTCCTTTGACGGATCGCTTCTTGTCGACTTCAGCTCATTATCCAAGAAGTTGATCTAGGAACACCCCCATCAGTACTTTGAAGCTTGCATGCCTCAATGGCAAGTTTCTCACTTCCGGCGACAGGTATACATCAATGACCTTCGACCAGAAGATTTTGCGTGGTGTTCGACGCCAAGTCCTTTATTCACGCCACGTGAATTGTACTGCAGTACCTTGAGGGTCATCGTCATTATTGGTGATTCCTCTCGCGCTTGTTAACGGTTTTCATTATTGACCGGTAATCAAGCGATGTCTTTCCATGTTCGACTTCAGCGAAATTCTCACATGGATCGACTTGTACTTAGAGTGAAGATCGAATGAGTTTGAAGACCCCGGATCTAGTTTCATCCATCCGGGCTGCGATACATATTCAGGAAATATAAAAGCATTTATCATGTACATCATTGCAACAGATGATCATCCTACTCAAAGGATGATAATTTCAGCAGAAAATTATCAGTCTGCCTTCAGACGATCGTCTGTCATATGTACCAAAATGTATTTATAAAAGCTGAGCATGGGAATGCCCGCCTCAGCTAGATCATGAAAATAGAATGAAAAATAATGTATTGTATTGTATTGTATTACAGGGCGCCTCCTCAGCACTGGAATGAACTTCGGACCCTCTAGATAAAGCATTTCACCCGATAAACGGCCTCATACTTTAGGGGGCAACTGTTATAGACATTTTTGTGCCTCGCCTCATGGAGCATGAAATGTCAATAATCACAGGGATCCTCAGTCCCTAAACATGTTGTTCTTACCCCTAAAAGAACAAGGTCATCAAACAACAGCACTTCCAATCAGTTCTCCACCTGAAAACACTTCAAAACAGGCTTATTTTGGATCATGTCAGCTGCTCCACTGAGCATCTGCGCTGGAATGCAACTGTCCCTCCTTGTACCTGCGCTGGAAGTCAAGATTAATGAAGGCTACCTGCACTGGGCGAGATTGGCCAAGTGGCACAGTCATTCTGCAAGGTGTCAACTGCCCAGGAAGCTTCCAAACTGACACTTGGTTCATGAGATTCGCCCTGTGATGAGTAAGAGGTACTTGATCACCATGTGTAAGCAAGGATCTCCAAGTGGACTCAAGAACTGAAGATTAACTGAAGAGGGAGAGGACACTAGTCAGCTCTATGCCAGCCTCAAGCTGACTCATCCTCTCTTCTTCTCTCCTATATATAGAGCTCTTCTATGAGGTCTAAGGGGGCTGGAATTTTGTGTAAAGCAAGGAGGTGCTGTTGGTTTACAGTTAGAGCTATTGGGTGATTGTTTTACTAGAGGTGAAGAGGAGAGTTCTTGCTGCTGGGGAGGTGCTGCTGGATTGGAGCCATCATTGGTTGTAACCTTCTCAGAACCCTGTTACTTCTATCAATAAAGTTTTGCATGTTCTCCTATATACTTGTATTGCATTGATGTATTGTATTTACATGTATATTTGATTCATCCTAATCCATGCTTCAGTTATGAGTACATGTATCTTGTAGTTTGCTCTCTTGTTTTGTGCAGGATCTGTGTGTAGCTGGACCGGCAAAGAGAGCAAAGAGCTGGGAACAAGAGACAAAGAGAGAGGACAAGGATCGACTAAGCGAAAGACACCAGGTTGGTTAATCTTTCTTCATTCTCTCTGTACTTTCATAAAGGAAATCATCAAAACTTTACTTTCAGTTGTTGCTAAAGACTGTCACCTTTAGAGTAGGGATAGGGTCATCCGCATCGGATACTTTTCCCCACAACACACATATTATACATAAATACCCGGGTTTATATTAGATTAAGTTAGATATAGATTTGCATGATAGAATAGGTCATTCGAGTTATCATTATTCTATTCAAATCACTCGTAAACCACACACTCTCATTTTAAAACTCATATTGGGAAAATGGTCCCATTATCCCCAATCGGAGCCACCACTTTAAACGGAAAAGGAGTTGTCTTAAGGTCTGGACCGGGTGGTTATCCCCCATGTTGGAGTAGTAGAAATATGAGGCTTCAACATTTTGGTGCTAGAAAGAGGGAATCTGACTATGAATGGCATATAAATCTAAAGATCAATCGAAAAACATTCGTAAGAGTCAAAACCCCTCCACCACTTCTACACCTTCTAGATCTCATTCAAAATCTATGGATCAAAAATTTGAAGTTGTAGAAACATCTCCATTGTCTCCTGAAGTAGTAAGACAACCACCTTCTCCAGAATACACTCCTAGGTCTCCTGAAGTCCATTCTTTGATACATAAATTGGAACAGATATCCATTTCTGCTGAGAAACCAGAGAGGCCCGAAGCTTCTGAAGAAAGTGTTACTTCCTTATTACGAGAAACTGGTGTATTAACTAGATTGCAAAGTGAAAATCTTGGAGTAACTCCTTTTGAGTTTCCCATCCCTCCACGATGCAAGAAAGTTATTACATCAAGATCTGAATCAGATACTAGTGAGATCACATCACCCTTCCATCCATTCACTTCTCCATCCATTTCTACTCAATCCACTGCTTCCCAACTATCCACTTCTCCAACTAGTACTGCTACTAGTAGTACTAGCCCAGTAGTAAGTTCTTTGCCATCTATAACTACTTCTAGACCAGCCTTCCCATCTTTTCAGTCTCCAACTCAAGCTATGGCCAATCAACCCGCTCAACCTTGGACAAATCCTGGTGTTGTTCTGGTTGCTAATCCAAATGCTCTCCCAGCAAACCCAGAAAAATGGTTACCTAAGTACAATCCTGATGATGGTCTTCCAGCTGAAGAACATCTAAATAACTTTATGTTAGCCACAAATCTTAATGGAGTTGCACATGAAGATTTTGTGATCAGACTCAAGGATCGACTGAATCTTGGTATTTTTCCCTTCCAGCAGGTTCAATAAGAGACTAGGATACCTTTCAAGAAGTATTTCTTGCAAAATTTGGTGATGACAGGACCATTGCATCCTTAATCAATGATCTTTCTAACTTAAAATCAAATTCATATGAAAGGATCAAAGACTTCAACTCCAAATTTAACAAGTTACTAGACAAAATCCCAGCTGCCTCAAAACCTGTAGTAGATGTACAAATAGAATGGTACATATCCTCTCTTCCTTCTAATATTGCAATTTTTGTGGATAGAGCCAATAAGGCTACCCTTGTAGAAAACATGAAAGAAGCCCTATGTGTAGAAAGAAGGATTATTTCTTAAGAAAAGAGATCACAGATAGACGAAAGAAAGTCAAAGAAAGTGACATTTAAGGATGATTCCAAAAAGAAAACTTCAAAGGACCCTTTCGATCTTGAAGGCCTTTAGAAAGTATTAAAAACCATGTCTAGTGAAATGGTCAAAATCAAGAAGCAGGTTACAGAATACTCTGCTCCCAAGAAACCTTTTCGCTCATTTAAATGAAACCCTTCTTCTGCATCGCAACCACCGAATACTATTTCAAATGATGAATCTGATCCAGACACAGAAGAAGACTCACTAGCCAAAGAGGAAGCCAAAACAGAAGAAGAATTTGAATTAAATGTAATGTGGGATTTCATTCTTCCAACTGAAGAAGAAGCATAAGCTATGCTAGTAACTCTAAGAAGTAAAAACTCTCCTGATATGTCTATCACAAATCAGAAACAAAAAATTGCTACTCCTGTAAAGGAGAAAACAGTAAGTAAGAAGTCGAAGACTAGTCAAACTGACCTTATTCCACTAGATCCTCCAAATGCTTCCAAAACATTGGTAATCTCAACTACATTGGAGTACAACATAGTCGAAGATATGAAAAAGACGAGAGCAAACATATCTTTGCACGAACTCACTAAACTCAAGAACCAACAGAAAATTCTATTAAGATAATTAAAGGCATTTCGTGTATCACCTCTGCCATCTATTGTAGTTACTCAAGCTACTTGTGATATGGGAAAACCTCCCTCATATTTAAACAAAGTAAATCCAACAGGTTTAGTCTTGATAGGTGATAGGTCTATCTCTCATACTCCTCCATTTCTTCATACTTATGAAATTTTCAACAGAAATGTCCATAATTGCCTTGTGGATTCAGGCGCCTCTTCAAATATTATGCCAAGTGTTATAGACATTTTTGGGCACTCAACCCCAATCATACATGTCCATAAACTAAGGGCTCCTAAGTCCCTAAAATTATTGCTTCACACCCTAAAGGAACAAGGTCAGCTGATTACATCATCTCCCAGAAGTTCTCCACAGGAAACTGCTCAGAACTGGTCAAAACTGGACCATACAGGTTGCTCAATGCTAAGGGTGCGATGCATCCCATCTGCCCAGAGTAAAGGGTGCGATGCATACTGAAAAGCCATTCTATAGGGTGTGATGGGCGAGAGTGGACAAATGGCAGGGACAGTTTGCGAGGTGGATGATCATAGAATCTTCCAGAAACTTCTCCTATGACACTTGCCTCTCTGAATTCGCCCAGGGATGAGTAGGAGATCATCAATCTCCAAGTGGAATCAAGAACTATCAGAGAGAGGACACTAATCAAAATCCCAGAAGCTAACTCACCCCCTGCAATCATCTATATATGGATCCCTCATCCCAGAGATCCAGAGGCTAGAATTTTGTATCTTGTAAGGAAGTGTTGTTGGTTTCTTGGTGGAACATCATAGTGTTGGGTGATCTAAGCTTTTCATGAGGTGAAAGAATGGATTTCATGCTGGAGGATGACGCTGGGTCAGAACAATTGGTTGTAATCCTCTTTTCTATTCTTGATATTAATAAAGCTATTCGAGTTTTCCTCCACATACTTGTGTGTTTGATGATATATGCATTTGTGTGGTCAATATATATCTGGTCCTATATTGTTTATGATTGTATATCTCTGTTCTTTGATAGTATTATGTTGCTTTGATTGTGCTCTTTGAAGCTGGGTAGACGAAGAAGAAGCGGCAAAGATCTGTCAGAAGGGAGGAGAACCAAGCAAGGAACCAAGCGCAAGACTGAGGTTGGTGTCCTTCATTCCCCTCTTATCTACTTCTCATAAAGGAAAATGAAAGTAGTTTTAGTTTGTTTGTTTCTAAGATAGCTACCAGTCTTAGTGGGACTAGCAGCTCCGAGTGGACACTATATTTCACGATAACAAAATGGCGACTCCGTTGGGGAGTGAATAGATCGTTTGTTTGTCTATGTTTGTTTATTTTATAAACTTACAGACATAGCCTGAAGTCAAGCCAGCTAGCCTTCAAACTGCATTTGCTATGCAAGTGCAAAGTAGATCAATGTTGCTTCAGTCTATCTTCGGGTTTTGTTTATAAACTGAACAATCGATTTGCAAACCTTCTAATTTCCCTAGTGGTGACTCTAGTAACCTCATTAGATCAACCCCTGTGATTTATATTTACTATACATCATTTCCTTGGCCTAAATCCCTGAACTGAGCTGCAAACTATGACCCGGAACCCAGTTGAAGTCTCATCTCTAGACCATCGCACCTTATCCTCTTGGGAACCTGGATGCATCGCACCTCCCATGTGCAGTAGGTGTGTTGCATCGCACTTTCCCTGTGTTACAGGTGCGCTGATCAGACAAGACCTCTTCTGCTCTCAGTTTTTGGTTTCTGTGTTCACTCTCTTCATCTCTATTCAGGAGTTTTGCTGTCTGTGATCAGTATACCACTGTGGAAACCCCCTTCCTTTCCATCATTCCGCCTCCATTGTGCAAAGATCTGTGAATTTTTTTATGTATTTTGCACCATTTTCAGTTCTCTTTTAAAAAGTAGTAGCATAATCGAACTGTCGTCTTTTGATTTGGAAGTGTCGCAAGTGTCGTTTTCAGTCATAGAAAGGAATCCCATTGTTCTTGATGGTCAGTTATACAGTTACTCTTGTATTTGATTTGAATTAGTAGTTTTTCAAGTGTCGAAAGTAATTTTCAGTTCAAGATAGCAAAGTGTCGTCATTATCTTCCTTTCATTTTTGAAGAGAAATTTGTTAGTACTATCGCTTTGAAAAGATAATTCAAATTTGTACTTAGAATTCTTCTTGTCATTCACACATTAAGAAAGCTGAAAACAAATACATGCATGTGCATTTGCATTTAGACTACTTGTTGGTTTGATTTAGGATAGTGCATCTAGTGTGTGCTCTCTGCTCTATGTTGAAAGAATATCATCTCTCTTTCTTTAGTAGCTAGGATTTTCATTGCAAAAAGAAGATTAAACGATTGTTTATCATCTTAGATTGCATTTTTAGGAATTATATCTACATCACACGGTGAACCTGAAAGGAAAATTTCTTAAGAAATATCAACTATAAAATAAATTTAATGAACCTAAAAATGCTTTGGAACCTAACGCACAACATCTAGAAGTCTAGGCTAGAGACGTATTCCGGCGTCGTAAAGCTTGGTAACTGTCGCTTTCACTGTTGGTTGGGTGATTCCTCCTCTTTGAGACGACAAGTGCCAGTACAGACTTGTGCTCCCACTTACCGTCGAGTATATATTGGGAGACCACAATAGGCTATATCCTTTATCCATAGGAAGCCGTGTCTACCGCCCTATCGATCGCAATGCACTGAACACAACATTCAGGAAGATTGACTATCGTACCATAAAACGTATTCTGCAGTTTTGTGATTGGTTTGGTAATCCCTCTGTCTAGATCTCCATAGTAGTCTCTTTCATTCCTTTTCAGACTCCTTAAAGGAAAAGGTCCATCTAAGCACTTGTCACTTCAGGCTCATTAAAAATCGAAGGCGACTAGAGTCATCTTTTGTTTTTTCTCGACTCTTAAAAATTGAAAAAACAAGTTGTGTTAAAGCGTCTAAAATTCATTTAATTCAGAAACATTTCCCCTTTGTTTTTATTTGATCGAGTAATCCGCAATCATGGAAGAAAGTCAATTGAAACCCCATCGTTCGCAGAGACTTACGAGTCAACCGTCTTTTTCTCCAGAATCAAAACTATTCCAGACAAAGTGAACTCATTTAACCAGCTCAAAGTCCCCTGGTCGGGTTGGAACAAGTGTTCCGACACCCTCGGAGACTCTGGTTACTCCAGACATATCTGGTACCCCTGCCTTTATAGAAGAAGTTCCACAGCCACTAGAGGACAGTAGAACTGATCCTAGTGTGAGGGTAAACACTTGTATACCTGAACCGGCTCAATCTATAGCTGATTCAAAAGGTGTTGTTCCCCAAACATCAGTCGCTGCAGAATCTATACCTTCTTCGGCACCGGAAATATTTTACGGACCTGACGGTCTACCTATTCCACCTGGTTTGATTGCTATAGAAGAGATTGTGGAGGATCCACCATCTAGTACTCCATCGCATTTTGGAGTTGGGATCACTCTATATCCTTCTTCATCAGAAATTAGTCTACCATTATCGGAAGTTCCTATAGAATAGCTAGGAAACCTTTTGGATATACTAGATATGTCTGAACAATCGTCGACATCTAGGATTGTGTCATCTGACACAGCAGTAGCAGAACTTCTTGCTGCCACTCTGACAATGTTCGCCAGCGTACCATCTGTCACAACTAGCTCTCAATCGATGGATGGAATCCGTCCAAAGGTTGTTTCGACAATATGGTCTGCTCCCGTCTGTTTGTCCGGAATAATATCTAGAATCTCTTATGTTGAGTCTCAATAAATTGATCCTTCGTAATGTCAATTTTGGCAGTCCGGTCCTCAAAGGAAAATAATTCCCTTAAGCACTAGATTACCGCCGTATGGGCGGCAATATGCCCTTTCATTGTCGCCTTCGAGAGGTCAAACATACGAGAGTTCACAACAGAATTCAAGTTATGCTGGAATTACATCCAGTGGTTGGATACCAATACTGCCTCAACAACCAAGAGTTGTATACTCAATGCAACAAAGTATGCCTATGTCAAATACCCCTACTACACCGGCTATTGTGATGGTGTCGCAAGTACAAGCGTTACCTATTGTATGCCAACCTCAAGTCTCTCAGGTCACAATCCAACAGCCCCTTGTACCTGCGATGCCACCACAATCATCGATTAGTGGCTCCTTAACAAGAGTGACCCTGGCTCAAACGGGTACCATTACCCCTCATCTTGGTCAAACATCCAGTATTGGACAACAGCACATGGTCTCACAACCATGGCTGGTGCAATATTAACAACCACAATTCCAACAAGTTTACCAAGGATCTGAGCACCATGCCTTTTCAAGTAATGGGCAGCTGTATATTCAAAATGGACAACATCAACCATTTCATAATGGTTATTCCCATCAACCTTATCAAAGTTATCAACATCAAATGCACTATGCTAGTATGCAAAGACCCACTGCTCAGGCAATCCCATCTTATCCTGGGTATTCTTTGCCGAACCTGAATCAACAATTGCCCTTCATGGCAACTTTAGAGTTACCAAATCTAAACCAGCTAACAAACGATCCAATCGCTTACGCCCCTTGGTGGCTAGCGATTCCTCATAAACTTCCATCAAATATCCCTAAATTTAATGGAAATCTGGGTGAAGATCCGTCGAATCATGTGATGACCTTTCATTTATGGTGTTCATCTAACACTCTAAACGATGATTCAATCAGGCTTTGCCTTTTTCAGCGAACGTTAACTGGTCTTGCAGCAAAATGGTATATCAAATTGCCTAGAGCTTCATTTGATAACTTCAGTACCCTAGCCACAACCTTTTTAACCCATTTTCAGTTACCCATAAGGTACGAAATGGGAACAGATCTTCTTACCAATTTCAAGAAAACGACGGCCACTCACATATCCGATCATATTCATGAGTGGCGACGTCGTCGTAGAATGGTAAAACCATATGTTCCTGATCAGCTGTTGGCTGAATGGTTTATTAAGTCGTTGTTACCTTCTATTACGAAAGATGTGGCAAAGGGAGGAGTCATCACTGAAGAGCAAGTAATTGCTCGTGCGCAATATCTAGACTTGATCTATACTCAGTCTAGCAAGCTCTACGATAAAATCCCTAATGCTCCTATACCGGAATTTTCCATTCCTCCCTCTCCTAAATCAAACAAAGACTCTCATGCCGGGGATGGCATGATAGGAATGACTAGCACGAAAACCATAAAGGCTAAGTCGAAGAAGGCCCGTACGGTTTTAGGTCAAAATGAAAATGAAGAACTTCTCGCCTCGGAAGTAAATGTCGTATCGATTGACAAAGGAAAAGAAACCAAGCAACGAAGAGGCAAGAAGAAAAAGAAAGGGAAGAAGAAGAAACAGGAGGAGTCGTCCCCTGAAAAATCTTCTGCAAACCCTTCTGGAGATAGGAAACCAAATCGTCCATGCCTTATATGCGATGAGGATCATTAGACAAGAGAGTGTCCATATAAATGAGCTTAGAAAATTCTTTAAGAATTCAAAAACCTCGGCAGTATTGACTGATCTGTTTCCAAATCCAGGAACAAATCTGGTTGCTAGTGACAACGCTTCCCCGTCCCAAGTCCTAATGTTGTTGGTTTCGAAGTAGCAAAATGATGCTTTGATATCAACAAGGAAAAAATATTACGGGAATCCACAGCTGTCGAACAACAAGGCTAATGATCAACCTAGTAGTTCGACAACAACTTCGACCGTGGTTGTGCCACCCATCATTCCTGAACTAACGATAAAGCCGCCAAAGGGAGTAGTACACAAATCGACATTTAATCCTCGTGCCAGAGCAGCACAGCATTATAATATAGTGGAGGATCTGGCCCAATCGCCATCCGCTATGTCGACACTTGAGGTACTGCAAAATTGCCCCTCCCAAAAGTAAGCTTTATTATCGGCGATAGGTGGGATTGACCCAACGGATTCCAATCTTGTGTCCTTTAATCACAAAGGATATGACCCTCAGTTACCAGCTCAACTAGCTTTCCTTATTCAAGTGAAAGCCCTCAACAAAATTGTTCATCGAACAATTATTGATGAGGGGGCATCTACATGTATTATGTCGATGAGTTGCTGGAAAACTTTAGGATCTCCACCCTTGTCGCAATCTTCGACGACATTAAAAGCATTTGATGGATGAACATACACCCCATATGGGATTTTAAGTAACTTGCAAGTCGAACTAGGGGGCAAAACAGTAGAAATAGATGTTGAAGTAATCGACGGAAACCTCGATTACAACATCCTACTAGGAAGGCCTTGGATATATGCTATGGCTGCTGTTGTGTCGACCTACTTCAGGAAGATTGCATTTCCCTTCCAATGAGGTATTACAATCGTCAACCAACAAACATTTCTCCCCAACAGTTCACAAGTTACGGGAAGCATTCTGATGATCCATGGAAGCCCTCATTCACTTCAAAATATCGGAGTAGGTCTACTAAAAGACCCTACATTGATGGGGACTTTTGCCCTACCACCTCCAAACAATCTGGCGGAAGTGGCCATGGTGGGGACCTGCAATATGGTATCTTCTAAATTCAGAGGATTCCTGAACATTTTGACAGCATGGATCATCGCCATTTTAGAAATATTGTAGCAATCAATTTTCTTGGCCTGGGGGGCAAACCCAAATCAACGCTCATCAAGTGTTTGGATAGATAGGTCTAAGGAATATGGCACCTCTTCAGATCCTTGGTCGCATGTACATTCTACAGACGAAGGAATCATTCAGTCAAAGATGATAGGAGAGGCACCATGGGAAGATTACCACCATTGTTCCCATCTTCCGGATTACCACGAAGATTATTCGAACAACCTTAATCATCCTTCAATTTTTGATTTTCTATAAAATACTGTAAATATGGTGGATTTTGTGGATAGTTCTTTTCCTATGTCAACCTCATTAAAAAATGAAATAACTCCCTTTCCAAATCGAGTCTTTGATTACAATCTCGTAAAATCCAAGTCGAGTATTTCAAAGATCTCGAAGGTAAACCTTCATTCCAACCACCAAAATGAATGCAATGAAGCTTGGGGGGCATGCACCTCGATTTTTGTTACCATGCTGGGGGCATGCAAACTTATCACGAGCAATGTTTCTGCAAAGTTCAAGCTCATTAAAAATAAACCTAGCCACGAGCAGTTTTTAGGCGAAGTTCAAGCTCATTAAAAATTAAACCTTAGCAATGGGCAAATGTTTCCCCCAGAGTTTAAGCTCATTAAAAAATGAACCAATCCCCAGTAAATAACCATTGTGAATGCATTATCATCAGCTTTTGAGCCATGGTCATGTTCTTACCATCACCTCCACTCTGTTTTAGCCGATCATTCACCTCCAATTGATTGTTTACCCCTTTTTAGGAACAGCTGCGACAAGTGATCCTATTATCCATCTTTGTGACACTGTCATGATTGGAAAATTCCAAACCCTACCTGGAATCAGCTGCTACCTGAAATTATCACTCGTTCCTCAAAAAATGAGTCTCCTTTAAGCTCTTTTCATCTGACTCATAAAATATGAAAAGATTGTCGAGCAATTTGCCTCTCCAGTGCGTTAAAGCTACCAAGAGTGCTATCCCTCCTCTAGATTTTAATCTTTTTGGACCTGAGGAATTATTACACAAAAAGATTGAGCGCTTGTTTTGTTCGACTCGTTAAAATTACCGAAAATTCATCCCTTTCGTATTATTTTATACTTTTTCGGACTTAAGGGATTATATGATGAAAAAGGATTATTGGAGTTTCCTTACGTCCCTTTCAAACTCTCTAAAATTGAAAAGGACCGAGTTATCTTTGTAGTTAAACTCGTTAAAACCAAATAGCGACAAACTTGTCCATATAGACAAGAATGAGTTTCATTGTCACTAGGCTCGTTAAAACATAGGGACGAGTTTTCCCGAAGGGAAAATTATAGAACAAGCATATGTTATCCTCCTCAAGCTTGAAAAATATAAAGAGGTATTGGTCAGCAATGGCTGGGGAAGAACTGGGAAGAAAAATTGAAGAAACTTTATTGGTAGCAAGTCGCTCTTGAACATGACACTTTCACTCCGCATCTGAGTCGAGTTGGGTTGTTCTGTTCACCGGTCATATCACCATTGGTCCACCGCACCATCCATATTTGGGGTTAACGCTACCAATCCATGTCAGTGTCACCGGTATGTTCAAGAGAAGTCGCTCAGAGAATTCACCTGTGTCTCATCCGCTGCAATACATTCACGTTCTATTCTTTCATGACCACAACCCTGAACCTTGTATCATCAGATCATTTTCACCTCCGAAATCATTTACTCCGTTCCGTGTCGTAGATGTGGGATTCATTAAGGCCCTCCTACGATGAGTTGCTTCTTGTCGACATCAGCTCATTATCCAAGAAGTCGACTCAGGAACAACCCTTTCAGTACTTTGAAGCTTGCATGCCTCAATGGTAGGTTTCTCACTTCTGGCGACAGGTTTACATCAATGGCCTTCGACCAAAATATTTTGCATGGTGTTCGACGCCAAGTCCCTTTTCACATCACACAAATTGTACTGTAGTACCTTGAGGGTCATCATCATTATCGGTGATTCCTCTCATGCCTGTTAAAAGCTTACATCATTGGCTAGTAATCAGGCGATGTCTTTCCATGTTCGACTCCAGAACATCTTTCACATGGATCGACTTGTACTCCGAGTGAAGATTGAATGAGTTTGAAGACCTCATATCTAGTTTCATCCATCCGGGCTACGATATATTCAGGAAAATAAAAACATCAAATGTACATTGTTGCTACACAGACGATCATCCGAACCAAAGGATGATGACTCTATCAGAATCATCAGTCTGCCACATAGACGGTTGTCTATCTTATGTACATGAAAATGAATTTATAAAGCTGAGCATGGGAATGCCCGCCTCAGCTAGATCATGAAAAATATTATGAAGATGATGTATTGTATCTTATTATAGGTCGCCTTCCAGCTCGAAAAAACTTTGGATCCTCATGATAAATCATTTCACCCAACATCAAAAGATTAACGACCTCATACTTTAGGGGGCAACTGTTATAGACATTTTTGGGCACTGCAACCCCAATCATACATGTACATAAACTAAGGGCTCCTAAGTCCCTAAAAGTGTTGCTTCACACCCTAAAGGAATAAGGTCAGCTGATTACATCATCTCCCAGAAGTTCTCCACAGGAAACTGCTCAGAACTGGTCAAAACTAGACCACACAGGTTGCTTAGTGCTAAGGGTGCGATGCATCCCACCTGCCCAGAGTAAAGGGTACAATGGATACTGAAAATCCCTTCTGTAGGGTGCGATGGGTGAGAGTGGACAAATGGCAGAGACAGTTTGCGAGGTGGATGATCATAGAATCTTCCAGAAACTTCTCCTATGACACTTGCCTCTCTGAATTCGCCCAGGGATGAGTAGGAGATCATCAATCTCCAAGTGGAATCAAGAACTATCAAAGAGAGGACACTCATCAAAATCCCGGAAGCTGACTCACCCCCTGCAATCATCTATATATGGATCCCTCATCCCAGAGATCCAGAGGCTGGAATTTTGTATCTTGTAAGGAAGTGCTATTAGTTTCTTCATGGAACATCATAGTGTTGGGTGATCTAAGCTTTTCATGAGGTGAAAGAAGGGTTTTCATGCTGGAGGATGACGTTGGGTCAGAATAATTGGTTGTAATCCTCTTTGCTATTCTTGATATTAATAAAGCTATTCGAGTTTTCCTCCACATTCTTGTGTGTTTGATGATATATGCATTTGTGTGGTATATATCTGGTCCTATATTGTTTATGATTGTAGATCTATGTTCTTCGATAGTATTATGCTGCTTTGATTGTGCTCTTTGAAGCTGGGTAGATGAAGAAGAAGTGGCAAAAATCTGTCAGAAGGGAGAGGAACCAATCAAGGAACCAAGCGCAAGACTGAGGTTGGTGTCCTTCATTCCCCTCTTATCTACTTCTCATAAAGTAAAATGAAAGTAGTTTTAGTTTGTTTGTTTCTAAGATAGCTACCAGTCTTAGTGGGACTAGAAGCTCCGAGTGGACACTAGATTTCATGATAACACCAAGGACCGTGTGCACCAAATTGAATATTACACCTCAAAAATATGCAATACACATAGTTCAATTGGACAGGACAAAAGTAGAGGTACTTGGAGAAATAGCATCAGTTTCAATTAGGCTTTCCTCTAATCCAAAAGTTTCACAAATAATCGATATTCTAGTGGCTGATATCCATGAACTTTATGGTTTAATTCTGAGTAGGGATTGGTCTGAAAGTTTCACAGATACTTCACAACTAACTGGTCTCACATGTGGCTGCCACACAATGGTAAACCAAATCAAATTAGAGTAGACCAAGAAAATTTCATGAAATACACAGCCACTGATCTTGAGGGAAGCAATGAACTTGTTGCCTTCACCAATAATATCATTAGTAATTACTCAGCTGAGTCATTTTTAGGATCTTTTAATGCTCAAAGGTACCCTTTTCCGAATGATGTTGTAGTGTCTCAAATAGAGAATTTTTCACAAACAGATGCTTCAAAGTGTGTTAATATAGTAGATTAAATTGTAGATAATTCATTATTTTGGACTCTTTATTTTGATGGTTCCAAATATGAAGATGGTGCAGATGCAGGATGTATTTTAATCAACCTGCACGGAGGAAAAACCATGTTAGTCTGCAGACTTGAATTTCAATGCACCAACAATACCACGGAATATGAAGCATTGATTCAAGGGTTGTATAAAGCCATTGGCCTTAATGTCAAATATTTGCAAGTATATGGGGATTCTAAAATAGTTTTTAAACATGTAAGAAATACAATTCATTGTGTGTCTGGGCACCTTAAACATTATCAATCTCTTACCCATAATCTTACTTCTCATTTCACTGCTTTTAACATTTCTTCAGTTCCAAGATTGCAAAATGCAAGTGCTAATTTACTTGCTAATGTGGCATCCAAGCTTATACCTTCTGAAGAATTTAGTCTGGATAGATTTTCAATAGAGTTAGTTTTTAGGCCATCCATTATCGATAATTTGACAAATTGGAGAGTGTTTAATAATGATGTGGATATAATTGATTTCCTTACATCAGAAGGGTCTTATGAGGAACAAACCATAGATGAACATGAGCATGATCTATTAATCAACCATAAACAAGATCAAAACCCAATTTCGAAGTTTGTAGTTAAGATGGAAGATCTCTATAATTTAAAGGATAGATTCAAGAAAACCACCGACTCCAAAACTCAAAGTTCCACCCTGATATTGGAAGTGGTAAACCTAGGGTCAACTAAAAAACCTCAAAATGTCAACCTAGGTCTTGGTTTATCACTTGAAGAAAGGACATCATTCATTAAGTTGTTAAAAACATATAAAGGTGTCTTTGCCTGGGATTATGCAAATCTCATGACCTATGATACCTTTGTAATTCAACATACCATACCAATGACTTTGAATGAAAATCCAGTACAACAGAAGCTTAGGAAAATTCACCCAAACCTTGAAATTCAAATCAAATATGAATTGAACAAGCTCCTCAAAGCCAAAATAATCTTTCCTGTTAGACACTCAAAATGGGTATCAAATATGGTCCCTGTAAGGAAAAATAACGGTGATATTAGGATTTGTATTGATTTTAGAAATCTAAATAGAGCTTGTCAAAAGGATAACTTTCCTTTGCCTACTATGGAGCAAATATTGCAATCAGTTGCAGGTTCCGAATTAATGTCTTTTCTAGATGGATTTTCAGGATACAATCAAATTCTTGTACATCCAGATGACAGATTAAAGACAACATTCAGGACCAAGTGGGGAACATACGCTTATCAGAAGATGCCTTTCGGACTCATAAACACATGTGCTACATTTCAACGTGCTATGGATATTGCTTTCAAAGTTCTGATTAATAAATCAGTTGTTATTTACCTAGATGACATCACAGTCTATTCTAAGGATAGAAAAAATCATTTAAATGACTTGAAGCATATTTTTGAAAGATGCAAGAAATATGGCATTTCCTTAAATAAATAAATAAAAACTTATTTTGCTTTACAAAAAGGCAAACTCCTTGGATTTATAGTGTCCAAGAAAGGGATTTACATCAATCCTGATAGAGTCCAAGATATTGAAAAAATTCCTATCCCACATAACAAAAAGACCATGCAATCGTTCCTAGGCCAAATTAATTTTGTAAAAAGATTTGTTCCATATTTTTCACATATTTTCCTACCCCTTCAGGCAATGATGAGAAAAAACGCAGTCTTCAAGTGGGGTAAAGATGAAAGAGAATCATTTGAGTTGATTAAAAAAGCCATTATCAATGCTCCTTCTTTAACAACCCCTGACTTTCTCAAACCTTTTGTGTTTTACACTTTTTCATCTAATACATCATATGCAACGGTTTTAACAAAAATGAATGAACAAAATATCGAGGCACCCATCTCTTTTTTCAGCTCTAACTTGCAAGGTGATGAGTTAAATTATTCAGCTATTGAGAAACATGCTTTTGTTGTTTTTGAAACCTTAAAACATTTCAGACCTTTTCTTCTTAAAACCCATACAAAAATAGTAGTACCTTACTGTTGGGTCCCTATAATACTAGTGATTACCCCATTAATATTGTAGTTATACCCCTTATTTATATGGTTGTGCCCCTATTACCCCCCATATTGTTATTTCTGTGCCCCATAGAAGCCCCCTATTGTTATTTGTGTGGCTTTATATTATTATTGTTAGGTCGGCTGGATTATATTGTGACTCCTTAGACTCCTATATATAGAAATGAGGTTTTGTCATTTGTATCATCCAAGAATTGTTCATTTATGTAATGTAAAGGAGGTTGCCCCCTCGAAGAGGCTGAATTCTAAGGCGTGGATCTCTCTTTTCTATCTTTTTGTGAGCTGGTTTCATAACATTTGGTATCAAAGCTTTGGATTCTAGGGTTTCGCTGCTCCAAACAGGTCATCGTGGCATTTTCGCTATAACTTTTTTCTGTGACGTTTCAGAAGTTGCAAAAAAAACCCATTTGAGAAGAATTGGTGCTGAACCTTGGGTCCAAATTTCAGAGCTTTTTCCATGATATTTGCGGAGATATGATCTGAGGAAGTTGGCCTTTCTGCAGACTCCTGAATTACATTCAAAACAGGTGACCTGGGGAAAATCGTCATAAATCTCTCTCTGAGGATCGGATTGAAATTTCGTAAAAAGGTACAAAAAGAGGATGGACTGTAGTTTCGTGTATGTGTGTTTCAGATTCAAAGGTTGAAACAGTGACTCGTGGCACGTCGTACAAGTTCGCTCTACTGAACCAGTCTAAAAGCAAGTCACTGTGGGAGATTTCACATAACTCTTACTTGGAGAATCCAATTTGGCTCAGACTTGCGGCATTGGAAAGAGGACGCAGAAGGCTACTATAGGTAGCAATTTCAGAACTGGATGATCCGAAATTACAGAGATACATCAGATTCAATATCAGGCTTCTATAAAGTGAAAAAAGGTGTGTAGTTTTTTTTTTAATTTTTATGTAAGCTTGGTTTAACGGAATTCAAAGGGCATAGTAAAGCATTATTATCGGTAACTGATGCCCCGAGGAAAGAAAATGCAAACACCTAGTAAGGAACCTGAAAGCTCTAGCATGACTCATGAAGAAGAGGAAGAAATGCTACATGATATATCAAAATTACAAGAACAAGTGCAACAAATGTCACTCTCACAAAAGCTAACAGAAGCTAAGATAAGTGGCGTGGAATCTAAGATAAACGGCGTGGAATCTAAGATAAATGGCGTGGAATCTAAGATAAAGGGCATGGAAACTAAGGTGGAGGATTCGATGGTAAATTTGAAGATAGATTTGAAGACAAACATGGAAGAATTGAAGAACTTGCTACAAGAAAGGGTCACTCATGGTGAAAAGGTAGTAAAGGAAACTCATGATGAGAACAAAAGAAATGCTAATCATGATTCCATAGACTCTAATGTTGGATCGAAGACTCACCATGTTCCAAAAATCGATATGAGGAAGTTTGATGGCAAGGATCCCGCCACATGGATATTACAGATGGAGCAATTCTTCGATCTCAATAATGTGCAAAACACACAAAAGGTACGTATGGCAACTTTATATTTGGAACCAAATCAGTTTGTATGGTATCAATGGCTTTATTCTCGTAAACAATTTATCACTTGGGCAATTTTTACGGAAGAATTGATAGCACATTATGAGGATACAAAAAGCAACACTTTTTTTAGCCAATTGATAAGTCTCAAACAAAAGGGTTCAATAATGGAGCACATTGAGGAGTTCCAAAAATTGAACATAAGGGTAAAAGATATTCCAGAGGAGCATAGGATTGATGTGTTCATAGGGTCTTTAAAGGATAATATCCAACATGATGTGCGCCTTTGGGAACCTGATTCATTAGAGAAGGCATTCAGGTTAGCAAGAAAAATGGAAAGCAAAATTATGGCAACTAGGAAGCATACCACTCACAACTATAAAGATGGAAGTGTTGTTGCCCATAGTCTTCCACAACCTACAAGGTTGACACCACAACAATTGGAAGAAAAAAGAGCAAAAGGGCTTTGTTACAATTGTGATAGCAAATATACAAAAGGTCATAAGTGTGCTGAGAAGAAATTATTCTACATAGATTGTGAAGAGGAAGAAGAAAAGGAACAAGAAAGGTCAAAAGAGAGGATATATTCCAGGAACAAAGCCTAGATGAAGAACAAATAAATCCGACCATATCTTGTAATGCATTGGCGGGAATTACCACTCCTCAAACCATCAAGATAGAAGGACAAATCAAGAAGAAAAAGGTAATAGTGTTGATTGATTCAGGAAGCACCCACAATTTTATTCATTGTAGGGTAGCAAAAGAATTGAATTGCTTCCTATATCCAGCACCAGAGTGTCAAGTGATGATTGCAAATGGAGGAACAATAAATTGCTCTGGAAAGTGCCATAATATCAAGCTATCCATGGGAGAATATGTATTGACTAGCCCAATGCTTTCCATTCCAATGGGAGGTGCGGATGTTGTACTAGGAGTCCAATGGCTACAATCCTTGGGTACAATAGCTTTTAATTTTCAAGAACTTTTCATCAAATTTTCTTTGGAAGGAAAGGAAGTTGAATTAAGGGGTATTGCAGGGAAACCAGGAAAGATAATCAGCTCTCATGGTATGACAAAGCTTCTAAAAAAGGAGCAAAGAGGTGTAATTGCACAATTATGCTCGCTAGATGTTTCCACATTGGAATCATCTATTTCTCCAGATCTCCAAAAAGTCTTGGACAATCATTCCAAGGTATTTGAGACTCCCAAGGGTCTCCCACCTATGCGTGATCATGATCATGCTATTCATCTGATTCCAGGAAGTGTTCCTCCAAACATCAGGCCGTACAGATATCCCTATGTCCAAAAAAGTGAAATTGAACGTATGGTTGCAGAAATGCTAGAGGCTGGTATAATTCAACCGAGTCAAAGTTCTTTCTCAGCTCCAGTAGTATTGGTGCACAAGAAGGATGGATCATGGTGCATGTGTCCAGATTATAGGGAGCTCAACAAGCTCACTATTAAAGATAAGTTCCCCATTCCTGTTATTGATGAATTACTAGATGAATTGCATGGATCAATTTACTTCACCAAGTTGGATCTTCGTTCGGGATATCATCAAATCAGAATGAAGATTGAAGACATTCCAAAAACGGAATTTAGAACTCATGAGGGTCATTATGAATTTTTGGTCATGCCTTTTGGCCTTACCAATGCACCTTCAACATTTCAAGGTTTGATGAATTCAATTTTCAAACCATTCCTTAGAAAATTTGTGTTAGTATTTTTTGATGATATACTAATCTACAGCAAGTCTTGGAAGGATCATGTTGAACATGTTGACAGGGTGCTACAACTATTGGAGGAGAAACAATTATATGCAAAAAGATCCAAATGTTTCTTTGGAGTCCAGGAGGTGGAATATTTGGGTCATATTGTATCTCATGAAGGAGTTAAGGTAGACCCTAGCAAAATTAAAGCCATTAAGGAATGGAAAATCCCCACATCCATAAAGCATTTGCGAGGATTTCTTGGGTTGACAGGGTATTATCGCAAGTTTGTTAAGAATTATGGGAGAATAGCAGCACCTCTAACAACATTATTGAAGAAAGATTCATTTTCATGGACTCCGGAAGCAACAAAGGCCTTTGAACATCTTAAAGAGGCAATGTGCCAAGCACCGGTCTTAGCTACACCGGACTTCACAAAAACCTTTATTGTGGAATGTGATGCTTCAGGAAATGGAATTGGTGCTGTTCTAATGCAAGATGAAAGACCCATTGCTTTTGAAAGTCGTCCAATCAAGGGAAAGTTTTTAAGCAAAGCTATTTATGAGAAGGAAATGTTGGCAATACTCCATGCACTTAAGAAATGGCGACCCTACCTAATGGGAAGACACTTCAAGGTAAAAACGGATCATGATAGCCTTAAATACTTTTTAGAACAAAGATTATCCTCTGAAGAGCAACAAAAGTGGGTCACAAAGATGTTGGGTTATGACTTTGAAATCATCTACAAAAAAGGGAAGCAAAATGTGGTGGCAGATGCACTCTCAAGAAAGGATGAGGATGTGGAAGCATTGTTGTGTGCCATTTCTATTATCCAACCAGATTGGATTAGTGAAGCAAGGGAGGAATGGAAGAATGATGAAGAAGTGTGGGCACTTATTCGAAAGCTACAACAAGATTCCAGTACTTCTGATACATTTAGCTGGAAAAATGATTCGTTATGGTACAAAGATCGCTTATACCTCTGTAAGAATTCCCAGCTAAAACAAAAGATTCTTATGGAATTGCACACCTCTCCCTTAGGAGGGCACTCAGGATTTTTAAAAACTTACCACAGGGTTAAGAAGGAATTTTTTTGGGATGGCCTTAAATCAGATATTCAAAAGTTTGTGGCGGAATGTTTGGTTTGCCAGCAAAATAAAGTTGAAACAATTAAGACGCCGAGTCTATTACAACCTTTATCCATTCCAAGCCAACGTTGGGAGGAGGTTTCAATGGATTTTATCACAGGTTTACCCAAGTCTGAGGGAAAGAGTGTCATCATGGTGGTAGTTGACAGACTTACCAAGTATGCACACTTTTGTGCATTATCACATCCATTTAAAGCCAGTACAGTTTCTACTGCATTTATGGAAACAGTTCAAAAGCTACATGGAAACCCAAAGATTATTGTAAGTGACAGAGATCCCATTTTCACTGGAAATTTTTGGACAGAATTATTTTCTTGTCTTGGTACTCAGTTAGCTCATAGTTCATCTTATCATCCTCAATCTGATGGGCAAACTGAGATAGTAAACAAATGTTTGGAAGGATATCTTCGTTGCTTTGTATCTGATAAGCAGACACAATGGGTCAAATGGTTGCCTCTGGCTAAATGGTGGTATAACACTTCCTTCCATACAGCAACAAAAATAACCCCATTTATGGCACTTTATGGGTATCAACCACCATCCATCACATCATATTTAAGAGAAAATTCTAAGGTTCAGGCAGTGGAACATCACATCGAACATCAACAACAAGTCCTCCAACTCTTAAAGGATAACCTCGTGTTGGCACAAAATAGAATGAAACAACAGGCAGATCAACATCGCAGTGAAAGAAGTTTTGATGTAGGTGATTGGGTATTCCTACGGCTACAACCATATAAGCAAATGTCCCTAAAGCAAGCTAAGAAGGATAATAAATTATCACCAAAGTATTATGGTCCGTACAAGGTGTTGCAAAAGATTGGTACTATGGCATACAAATTGGAGCTTCCTGCAGCTTCTCGATTGCACCCAGTCTTCTATGTTTCATGTTTAAAGAAGGTTATAGGTGACAAGCTCCCAATTCAAACAATATTGCCAGAACTTGATGAGGAAGGAAAAATTATATTGGAACCGGAAGCAGTCATAGAAACAAGAACTCGACAGCTACGAAATCGATCAATTTCAGAGTATCTTATCAAGTGGAAGAACTTATCCGCTGAAGATTCCACATGGGAGGATGAGAATTTTATGCAGAAGTATCCAGAACTACTCAAGCGTTGAGGACAACACTTTTTTGAAGGAGAGGGGCATGTTGGGTCCCTATAATACTAGTGATTACCCCATTAATATTGTAGTTATACCCCTTATTTATATTGTTGTGCCCCTATTACCCCCCATATTGTTATTTCTGTGCCCCATAGAAGCCCCCTATTGTTATTTGTGTGGCTTTATATTATTATTGTTAGGTCGGCTGGATTATATTGTGACTCCTTAGACTCCTATATATAGAAATGAGGTTTTGTCATTTGTATCATCCAAG
Organism: Pinus tabuliformis; assembly: GCA_031772625.1. Classification (NCBI taxonomy): domain Eukaryota; kingdom Viridiplantae; phylum Streptophyta; class Pinopsida; order Pinales; family Pinaceae; genus Pinus; species Pinus tabuliformis. Next base: position 1,264,187,665 of record CM062816.1, on the reverse strand, counting down.
AATTGTTCATTTATGTAATGTAAAGGAGGTTGCCCCCTCGAAGAGGCTGAATTCTAAGGCGTGGATCTCTCTTTTCTATCTTTTTGTGAGCTGGTTTCATAACACTTACCGTGTAGTGAGGCAATTATTGATTCAAAGAGAAGTAGGGGAGAAAAGAGCCAAATGGGTTACTACACTTCAAGAGTACGATGTAGAAATCCGGCCAGCTAAAATTGTTAGGGGCCAAGGTTTTTGCAGGATGTTGACTAGAGCTTCCCACCTATCAGCAAAAGAAGACCAAGGTAATGAAGTGTAGATATCATAGGTAAGCCTCAATGATGCACAATCACAATATGTTGATTTGAAGTTTTATTTGAATAATGGATATGCCCCTATGCATCTCAATTATAAAACAAAGTGTGCTTTAAGATTAAATAAAATCAGTATGAATTAATCAATGATGTATTGTTTAGAAAAAATTATGATTCGGTATTTTTAAGATGCCTAGAAAAAACTGAAGCTAAAAAGGTCATGCAAGAATTACATGATGGACTAGCTGGAGGACATTTTGGAGGAAATACCACATCTCACAAAATCCTCCATGCAAGTTATTATTTTCCAACACTATTCAAGTATGCGCATGAATATGCAAGAAAATGTAAAACATGTCAAACTGCAGTTGGAAGATAAAAGAAGCCAACATTCCCTTTGCAACTAGTAAACATCCAACAACCATTCGAACAATGGTAATTAGACATAATTGGTGAGATTGTTCTTAACTCTTCCAAGCAGCACAAATACATCCTTACAGCGACTGATTATTTTAAAAAATAGGTGGAAGTTATCCCCTAAAGATATTTAATATAGAAAGCATTAAAGACTTCATTGATCAGTACATAATTACTAGGTTTGGCTTACCCATAGCTTTAATGTTTGACAATGCATCTTATTTCTCTAGAAATACAATGGTAGAATTTGCTTTGAATAGAGGTTTTAAATTAAAGTATTCAGCCAACTATTATCCATAAGGTAATGGACTAGCAGAATCGAAAAACAAAAACCTCATCAAAATCATCAAAAGGACTATTGACCAAATTCATAAGAATTGGCACAAAGCATTGACATTTTCTCTTTGGGCAAACAGAATTACACAGAAGGCAACCGTCGATTCTTCTTATTTTGCTTTAGTTTATGGAAAAAAGGTTGTTCTCCCCACAAACATAGCAATTCCATCTCTCACCCTAGTGCAATTCATCAATGAAAACCCTTCCTCCTCTCTACAAGCAAGACAATTCTAGATTCTTAAACTTGAGGAAGAACGAGAAAAGGCTAAAGCAACCCACTTCCATCATCAGCAATTAGTCAAAGCCTCTTTTGATACAACCTCTTCCAATCATAAAAATTTTGAAGTAGGTGATCTAGTTTTGAAATGGGACAAATCACATGAGGAAAAAGGTAAACATACCAAGTTCGAAAGACTATGGCTTGGCCCTTTCCAAGTCATTGACAAAATTGGTCAATCAACATTTCTTTTACAAGACTTATCAAGAAGGACAGATTCCTTGCCTGTTAATGGGAAAATTCTCAAGAAATAGTTTTCCTAGAAGATAACCTCTTCTAATTTTGTAGCATATCCCCTTTAAAATTCTTAGGAAAATAAAGGTTAAGTAGTATTTACTTTTGGTTTTTCAAAATAAAATAGTTGATAATATTTTTTATTTTTTGCTTCTATAAGTAGGAGAAGTTAAAGAAATAATTAGGACATTTGAGTATTAGAGTGATTCTGATTTCTTTGGAAAGAATTGATCTTGCTGAAATATCTATTCTATGAACAAACTCTTACCTTTACAAAGTATAGATGTGTTGTTATGAGTCAAGAAAAGAATCTTTAACCTAGTAAGGACTTTCTACAGATCAGTATCTTAAAATTCTATCATTATCATACAAAACTCTTAAATGAGCCAATGATTCACCCCATATGACAAAAATTTCCTTTTTCATAGTGTAATTCTAAAATATAAAATACTTAGAAGATAATAAGTCTCATTATGAGCTTGTTTACCATGATCATAGGAAAATAATTAAACTGATATTATCAAAACTGCATACCAAAACAAGGTAATAGCAATGATCTAATCAATCAAAGGACAAGGGGTCTCATCAAGAGCTAGCTTGTTCAGTTTAGTTACAACCAGTGAGTGGTATTATCATTATTAGGTTACCAAGCCTAGACAATGTCTTTTAAGAAACAAAAAAGATAAAGACAAGATCCAAATGAGATTGGAAGCAAGTGAATATCATTTTGAATTTTGAAGATTGCTTCAGATGGGGCAATGAACCATTGTTGGTTAAATTATAACCGTGTCAAGGCTATGAACGCCTGCTGGAAGCAAAGGCTCTATCTATGATAAATGAGTAAAAAACCAAAAAACTAATCTGGAGAAAGACACCTGCTATATCTCTTTAAAATCTTAATATTGAATGGTGAAGGCATTTGTATTTTTATCACTATAAAGGGTAAAGTAGTTGAATAAATAGACTGGGTAAGTGATTATGATTCTAGAGAAATGTTACCCGGATGCGGGTGTCAGCCTGAGGAGCGAGTAAATCATGCACAGAAGGCAGATGGCATTGGATCACGTCACGACTGGACGGCTCTGGTTTCACATTAAGGATTATAAATGCTGATGAGATTGAAAGGAAGATGCGTAATGGTTTCAAGTATGGCGCATTTAATCGCTCTGTCCTCTGATCCGGTTGGCGATGCCCTATCTCGTTCCAGATTATTCCATGCGGAAGTCTATTTAATGGAGTATTGGCTCCAGGTTTGCAATTCAGGATATGTTGTTTTGAGTTCAAGTGCCAATGGTAGGAAGTCGCCCAATTCTAGCTCTGTGAGGAGTCTCAGAGGTCTCACTTCCGACCAGCGCGCGCCCTCTGTCATTTTCAGGGTGGGAAATTCTTCGCTCTTGGTTGTGCAGGGGAAGGTGCGGTGCAAAAATCCTGTCTCAGGCTCTTTTTTGGATTTACTGAAAGATAAGGTCACTGAATTGTCTCTCAATTCAGGAATCACTGGTTCTGTGGCCAGCTTTGGCATCAAGTCTCTCTGTGTTAATCGTTTGTGGTCTCCCCTGCTCATGGCCCCCCGTCAGCGAGGTGTTCCGAGAAGGGGGGGTGTTTGGGGTGTAAGAAGAGGGCAGGAAGCTCGGGCCAGAGCAGTTCCCCCGCTAGCCATAGTTGCGCCACCCTCTTCCCCCTCAGAGGAGTTTGACCCCTCTGAGAACAACCATGTACACACCTCTAGATTCACCTTTAAGTGCAGGCGTAATCAACCGCTTATTTCAGTCATTGTAACGGTGATAGTTTCTGAGGAAGATGAGGAAACAGTCAGCCCGGAGGCAGACCACGGGGAGCAATTTCGAACCCAGAACGCCCAGATGAATGACGAGGACGGTAATGAAGAAGCCCCTCCTCCGGATGACATTATTCCAGTTGCTCCTGTTGATAGATTGGCTACTCATTCGCATCTGATTCCTCCACTGGAAGTTCGTCTGGAAGATATGGGAGATGGAATTATGCTCGATTGGCTTCCTCTCCCGCACGAGGCCAATGATAGCGTACAAGGTGAGCCTCCGAAGGCTTAGTATTTGTTGCATCTTTTGATCGATTTTCATGTTTTGGGACTCTTTTGTGGTGGTTCTACTATATGCGTGGCGCCCAGTTTTGTCAGTGGGTTTGGGATCTTTCAGAGCTCGTGGTGTCTCCAGAACTCTGGAATCTGACGGTCTCCTTACTCTTCTTTGTAACACTGCTATCAAGCAGCAAGCCACAAGCCAAAAGCTTATGAGTTTCTGGATTCACAATTCTGCTTGCTGCTGTTCATTTTGATGGGGTCTCTTTTTGTAATTCAGGTGGCAACTTGCACCTGCTCTGCTTATGTTCATTTAGATGGGATCTCTTTTTGTAATTCAGGTGGCCACTTGCACCTGCTCTGCTTTTCTGATAGAGGGTGGGCTCATGCATCCTCAGAGGTTAAGTCCTCTTTGTAAATATTTTTCCAATTTTTAATACAATAGTTTAGTCTTTACACAGAAAAAAAAGATTCTAGAGAAATGTTGTTTACTTTATAACTCATGTAATTATTATTCCTATAAATCTTCTTAGTTTGAAAGTTCTAGAAATTTTAGAAAACCAATCAGAGATCACTAGTTCTCCCAAGTGAATTGCTAATTGTTGTACTATGAAACAACCCCCCCATTTATGTACAGTAATAGCTAATGTTAGACATATAAATGGGGACCCTTTTTAAATTTTTTAGTCTTTAGAAAATAAATCCTAACTCTAAGAAATTGCCTTTAAAAACTCTTAGAACGACCCAATTTTAGCATCCCCATCGCAAATCAAAAATCGCATTTTTCCATGTGATGATCATAAACTCCTTAAAAAAATTTCGATATGCGATCAAACCTCTCGCTGCAACATACCGATCAAAACCCCTTAAGAAGTGGTAATCGCATTTCGCAAGAGTCGCAAGTATATAAGACCTACCACAATGTCATCCACAAACGATTTACGAAATGCGATATTGCGATATCCACAATCGCATTTCTCATTATGAACAAGTAACACTATATAACATTGTTTTAAAAACAACGATGCACGAATCAAGCAGCAAGCGTGGGAATTAACTGTGTTTTAAATATAATAATGAATGGTTTGACAGGGTAATTAATATTTAACAGCCCGAGGAGAGGTAATGATTTTGCAAGTTATGGCTAGTTAATGCTAAGTATCTCATTTGAAATCCTCCCACGATTCAAAGTCTTTTCACAAATATTTCAGCCTTAATCACCCAATATTGTCTACACTGATATATCTCGTCCATTTCAGGAAAGCTACAAAATATATGTCATTGCGAAAGGTGATGCAGAAATAGAAAAAACTGAGCATTGCAGAGTCCGAGCTTACAAAAATGTCTCCTATATTCTCTAATACGGTCTGCAGCGCTGACGGGGGAGAAACAACTTGGGAGGTCATATACAATAGGCTTGAGGATGAGCATCCCAAGATTATTGTCACAAGAGCAACAACTAACTCAATAAGACCTTTGAGACTCCAATTCAAGGATGTTGTCTATTCTTTCCTTCATAGGATAGGAGCGAGAGCTAAAATCCTCCCATACACTGATATGATTAGGTGGGTGGTGGAAAACCTCACCATTGAAGATAGGCAATTCAGGAATTCGAGAATGGAACTCATGGGGTCATTCAGAGCAGAGGACCTGAAGCAAATGTACCATATACCTGACCCTCAAGATATATATGATAAGACATATGTGGCCAACTTCACAAAGAAGAATGAATAACACCTCAAGATGATTCAGTGCTGGAGAGTACTAGAGAAAAATTTCAAATTTGAGAAATCGGGTATGTATCCTATAGCCTCTTTGGCGAACCCTACAACTATGCAGTTACTATGTTATGTAGACTATATAGGTTACCTAATAATGCTAAGTTTTCCATAGAATGTATTCCTCTGATTGATGCCTGTGTTAATTCCCACATCATGAATTGGGCCACCATCCTATCTAATAACCTAGCCACCATCATCACCGAATATCAATAGAAGAGATCCTCCTCTCCAAAGAACCTTCCTCCATTATATTTTAGTGCCTACATTAAGGACGCCATCTGTTTCTACACTAAATTTCCAATCATGGGTTGGAAATGGACCTTGCAAGACCCTTACCCTATCCATCTCAACCATAAGAAAAATTGGGAATCCCATTATATACCCCATTTCTATAAAATATGTAATGTTGTTACTTTTCTACTGCATCAATTAATTTTCAATAAGAAAGCCCCAAGGTTTTCCTAAGAAGCCGCTACAGAGATTCTAGCTGTCGGCAAATATTTTGTTGAAGAATGGTTCACCTACATTAGGGTTTTTGGTAGCACAACAAACCCACATGTCCTCCCTTTTTACGTTCCTGATAAATTGTTAGCAAGAGAAATAGCCCACTAGAGCATGGGAAAAGGCCTGACCAAAGTTCTCAAAGAAAGCAAGAAGTTATTATGGCCATCCTTTCCTATCAGGTGCGGTTCATTTTCTTTAGCAAATTTTTAATCATGCGATAAAGGAGTCAATAAGCCTAGAAGGTCTTAGGCTCAATACTTTGCCTAAAAGGAAATTTGATCCAGGCAAGATAGCATATAACATCACCACTTCAATAAAGATCAAGCCTTATAACAATGAGGCTAACAATTTTGAAGACCTTTTACAGTCGGCTCAATCCTTTGAACAATCATTCAAATGGGCGAGGACAAATATGAGTCCTGGAGATTTTGAGAGCTCTCAGGAGTTCAAAAACAAAAGACTCGAGTTAATCCCACTACATTTGTTGAAAATTGAGGACAAGCCTACTCCCAGTGTGACTATCAACAGCGAGGCACCTGATTCTCGCTTAGAGTCTCATTTAGATACAGGGAAAGTACTGAACACAGAGAAGGCCCAAGACATCGAGACTACTGCAGAGTCCAGCAAGAAATCGGCCGAAAATTAGGGTATGAGTACCCCACCCAAAGATATTGTTTCGGATATCGAAAGTAGCGGTCTGGAGCAGGAGTGGGATCAATTGAATAAGAAACTACAAGACACTCCCAAGACAATAGATGCCCAGGAAACTACGGAGTATCAAACTCCTCTACATGTTCAAAAGAATACAGACTCTGAACCGATGGATGAGAAAGCGATGACATCTCAACAAAATGAAATCATCCCCGCTCTGCCCACATCGTAATTTATCTTGAAGGTGACTGAAATCCCTCCTCTTGACATGTTCTACAACCCGCTACAAAAGGTTGTAGTAAGGAGACAGAGTAAAAGGAGAAGGATTGAAACACCTGAACTCCCACCTGGGAATGAGCAAATGGACATAGTTTGGAAGGACGTCCCTTCCAACCCAGCTGAAAACTTGACTAGATTGTCACAGTTTACAGGAGCACACACAACTGCTACCATGGACAAAGCTACCAAAATATCTCTTTTGTTGAAAGAAAAAGAAGAAAAGATTTCACATCTCTAGCAGCAACTTGAAACAGAGAGGGAAAGTGTGAACAGGCAGGCCACTAAGTAGCTAGCCCAATTCTAACAAAGCATGGAAGTGTTGAAAATAAGCCATGAAGCAGACATATCAACCAAAAATATGAAACTCCGAGGCTTGCAGCAAGCCATGGAAAGATATAAGGATGTTCCTACTGTCGAGGAATTCATCAAAGAGGCGCTAGAGCTTAATTCTCTCTTATTGAAGCAGCAAGAACAATTTTTCCAAAATATGTCACATATCGCTCCTTATCTGATCACTAGTAACTAGCTAATGGATAAAGTGATTGACCAGAGAACTGATTTCACTGATCTGAACACCATAATCTCAGAGTTCATCAAACGGAAAGAAACAGAAGAGGGGAGGAAATCCAATCTTCCTGAGATTGAGGAGACACACAAGGATATTCTTTTCACAGATTGGGACGCAAGGATCAAACAATTTGAACTAGTAGTGGAAAGAGTAGCCGGGGTGTCAAAGAATATAATAAAGGTGGTAAACCACACTTTGTTTGCCACCAACTTGGTGAAAGAAGGCAACCCAAAAGAACTACCCGATTTGAATGACTTGCATAACAAATTGAAGGAGAGAGCAGAAACTCAAAGGGAAGCAATCACAAAATTGGCAAAGACTGATTGAGAGTCGTATTGGAAATACCTCATCAAGCCACACAATCAAATCATGACCCTTAACTGCTCTCCCCATTCAACTCAGCGGATGCTGCCACCTCTCATAAATGTGATTTTCATAGGACAGGTCAAAACACATTTTGGGGCACCTCCTCAAGTCAAACCGATGGCCAATATATGCGATTTGAAGGACAAGCTGGCAGACAGCAAATAATCATCATAGCCTCTGCTCATCAAGCCACTATTTATTTTCAGAGTTAGTTAACTAGTTAAGAGGAAGGTTGTTTGAAACCTCCTCAAATTTTTGTATAATCTATTTTTGAACATTAGTTAGAATAGTATTTATACCCTTCTCATGCATTTAGAGAAGGGTCCATAATTTTATCAAAAACATTTGCAAAGAACGCACTATTGTAAGTTTGTGAATGCTTTGGTGAAATTATGGAACATGATCGTTTCTTTTAAATATCATACCACTTTCCTTTGTTGATGCACTTGTGTATACTTGGAAGATAATTTGATCTAAAGAAAGGAGTTTATCTATGTCATTATTCAAATGAGCAGAACTTCACATATATGGTACTTCTATCTTATATGATTACCCCTGTTTCTGTTTGATTAGTGACAACACTTTATTTTCATGAATTGTATATGAGATATGATTTTTCTGTTAAAGCATTAATTTCACTATTGTATGATGCCTAGCTGAGATTATATATATATATATATATCATCATCATCATATATGCTTTAAAGTTTATACATTTCTTTGACTAACTATTTAGTCAAAGAAATTATCTTTACATGTTATCATCTCTGTTTTATGCATGATTGATCTTTATTATCACATGTAAAGCATATATCTTTGTAGATCACATATTATACATAAATACCTGGGTCTATATTAGATTAAGTTAGCTAGAGATTTGCATGATAGAATAGGTCATTCGAGTTATCATTATTATTACAATCACTCGTAAACCACCCACTCTCATTTTAAAACTCATATTGGGAAACTGGTCCCATTATCCCCAGTCAGAGCCACCACTTTAAACGAAAAAGGAGTTTTCTTAAGGTCTGGACCAGGTGGTTATCACCCATGTTGGAGCAGCAAAAATCTGAGGCTTCAACATGTCCTTGTTCAATGGATCCTCTGTGGCTGGGAGCTTGAGCTACTTTCTCAATGTTGCAATGTCCAGGTTCTTCTTTTTGATAATGTCCTCAAAAATATTAACATCTTTGGGATCATATCCTATTTTAATCACCAAGTCTTCCAAAGACTTGATTCTATTATCCTTTGCCAAGGAAGACACTTTCTCCATTTTCAATTGTGACTGGACATTTGCAAAAGAAACCTGCAATTTAGATAGTGACATAGTAGTGTTAGTCAAAGTGGAGGATATCATTTCACCAGTTTTCTTGTGCATCTCCATTTGATCAATGGGATGTATGTCCTTTGTGCTGAATTCAAAAGTAGTGCTCTTGTAGTCTGCTGTTGATTTTGGCTGTGGAATATGGGCCTCAAGAAAGGCCATCTAAATTTTTCCAAGCTCTGTGTCAAAGACTGACAGAAACCTACTCTGAGAGTTGGAGGTCTGCTTCCAGAATTGGTTATAGGTGCTATTTTTTAAAATCTCATTTCTAAGCTTAATCTCCCTATACCTGTCAAAAATCGTCTTTTCTTTTTCTGTTTGGACATTTTGTGATTCTAGCTCAGTTTCCTTATGACCTTGTTAAGGTCAAGGTTCAGTAGGAGATGTTGTGAATTTGCTAATTACAGGTGGTGAATCTGTGATGATGATGGCAGCCTGCTCTTCAGTTTCTTTTTCCAATTCTACTCTAGGAGTTAACTTTTATCTCTTCCTATAGCCAATCCTAAATTCTTTAGCTTCACTCCCAGTTGCTAATGATGATCCTTCCTCCCTTTATATTTTGCTTAATTTTTCCTAAGGAATGGGAGTCTGCAAACTGGAAGTAGAAACAAGATATTCTTCAGCTTCTTGTAAGGTGTTTTTTGTCCACTCCAGTTGATTGGCATGTTGCTTTATTTTTTGCCTTGAAGTATGAATGTGAGTGTTTTTGTTCTCCACTCTGAGCTTTGAAATAATTCCACAGGGGTCATAAGACCATGTAAATCTTAGATTGAACTTCATTTCTTTGAGCATTCTATCTGCCTCTTCACTTTTTGTCCTTGTGTTGCACACAAATGGGCCCACCTATGTCTTTATTCTAAACTGTGACTTCTTCTTGGCCACTACAAAGTGGATGTCATCCGAATTCAGCATCTATCTTATATACTCTAGGGCAAAAAATCCTCATTGGGAGGTATTTGGGGAGTTTATAGGGCACCAATTCACAACCATACACCTTATTTTTTGTATAATTTTGGTATAAATACCATTCCATGGTCTTTTCCTGATCTTTCAAGTGCAAAATTCTCTTGATTTCCTCATTGATCCTAGGTTGTACCGCACTGTTCAGAATGTTCATGACTAGATTAAAAAAATCTTCGATGAACTTCTTATAAGTGAATTCCTGTTGTTCTCTCATGACCAATGAGGTCCAAAATATTACTGGCTACTGGCTCCCTGCATCATCAAGCTTCTACAATGAAAAACTAAATTTGTCTGTCTAATAATAGAGGAACATATAAATCAAAATAGAGGTGTAACTGAACACTTGTTGTGTAGGAAATTTTATGAACTGTTCATGGATACTATCAGCTAAGAATTGACTGACGTTAAACTCCAAGGCTTTCTGTCTGTGGAAAATATGGAGAGGAATCCTAAATGGGCTCATCTAACCACTGATCAGAATAATAGCCTAAAATGTAGGAAATCATGGATATAATTTGCTTGGCCTGATCAGGGAAAATGGAGGAAGGATATGGAGGATTCTTTTTAGGAAATTGGGCATTCGTTGGAAAGAAAATCTCAAAGATTCTGTCTCTGGTGGAAAAATCAATCTTTTGACAAAGCTGGGTGAGGGCTTCTAAGGAGAAAGGGGTAGTATTTTCCATAGTGGGAGCCAACATCATTTGGTCAATGGATTGGGCTATAATTGTGAAGAGAATGTCACATGTAAGGGCAATAATGGCTCTTTGGGCAGTGACATAGCATGCTTGACACCTTCTGGTAAACTCTAGTGCTTGGAATGTCAAGGGGAAAATATAATGGGGGAGGTTGGACTCCCAGAGCCCAATTTCATCGGTTTTGTCTGTGTTTATCTTCAAGCCAACAATATAACTCAAGAAAATCACAGTCACATTCAGCTTCGTTAATCCTGTAATCCCTATCAGCTAAAGGTATATGATCTAAATCTACAGAAGGGGGAATTAAAGGATTAATAGGCTTATCTTGAGTCTTGGTCTTTAGAGGCACGACTGTAAAAAATCTAAGAACATGATGAATTTGCAGAGGAGCTTACCGAGCACAGTTGAATAATGAACTGTCAGGTGAAAAGGAAAGGGAACTGTCAGTTTTATGTCGTGATCTAGCCGTGGAATTGCTCTGAGAGAGATCAATGTGTAGAACTGGAAATAACAAAAAAAACAGGGGTGAAAATGGATGAGAATGATAGGTTGAGGGGCTTTTGAACATTGAGAATATTCCCGTTGAGAATGGCGTGGGACCGTTAGTTTTCGAACGGTTACCCGAGAGAATCAAAATTTAATGGAGAACAGTCGTTTTGGCTAAGAAAACATTTAATTGGCTTAACGATTATGCAACGTGGAAAATGAAGAGTGGTGGAGGAATCGTGGTGGGGCGTGGTAGAGAGGATGAGGGAAAGGTGGTTTCCAGAGGGGGTAGCAGGCAGTTTATGGTTTTGGTGAGGGGGGCTACGAAATCATGAGAGGGCAACACATAAGGGATGAGGCCCAGTAAGTGAAACAACTTTTCGGACCCCCCCCCCCCAGCAGTAAAGGCAGGATGATGAGGGGTGGTTGAAAGCAGATAGGGGTCGTGGATGAAGTGCGGGATCAAATCCTGATGCTTCTAACCGAAACACATTTTAACCACAAGCGACAAAAAGAACTTTTTCCACTTGCGCTTTTACATTTTTGCATTCCCGACTTAGGATAAAGGGAATATAAAACATATGAAAGATTTTATTCTCATAGTGCACATATTTGCCTCTTTAGCCTATGATCAAACTTTGGATAAAAATGATACAGACAAATATTTACAAATGATGTTATGTACCTACCCTTAGCTAAACTAGCATTTTTTATTTTTCACTCTAGGGTGTACTTAGACTAGCAAACCCACATTATTTTCTCTTATACAGAATACAAAGAACTATCTAACCTATCCCTTATTTCTCCTATTGATCCAGATTAAATAGTTGGATCAATGTTATTTTCTACCTAACTAGTGATTTACATAGATTAAATTGTTGGGTAAGTCTTATTCTCTAGTCTAATTTACAAAAATTTAAAGGAGTTTAATCATGATTACAATGTATGATTAAACGAAAAGCTAGTAATTGTGGCATTTTGAACAAGCTGCACACAACCTTTTATTTTTCAATAATGAAGCAAAACTATCTATGAGTAGTGGCATTTAGACATGAAACACTTTCAGTATTTTCCTTTTTGAATTTTCTTTCTTTTAGTGGGGTTCAATCTTTTTTCTTTTTTCAATATTTTTGTTTTTCTCTTTTACTTATTTATACCCTCTTTTCATTTTTTAATTCTTTTTCTTTTATTTGGAAATCATTGGTAGATTGACAAGTATTTACAAAATAAGATTCCTGAGATATAATACTCAATTACCTTGAGATCCTACAAATTATAAGACCCTAACACATCAGGCCCTAAAAGGACAACCGTTGGAAGACTAAACTTCAACTAATTGACTATTCAAAGTAAATAGTTGAAACATAAAAACTATTATAAGCTACATGATATCTTTCGTGAATGATTTCCAAGTGGATCTTGGATTAACTGAGCTGGGTCCTATTGTGTGTAACAAATTGTTTTTAAAACAAGAGGTTTATCCAAATCATGGATGTGGTTGCAAATAGACAAACCATGAATATGGCCTTGATTTTGTACTTAAGATTGTGTTGAAATACTCCCCTGGTCGTAACTCCTTCATGGTAATGAATTTTTCCAAACTGGTTATGGGTTACATAAATGAGGGTACTCTGAACAAAACCCACTTGTATGAATCTTAATATTCTTCTCCATTTTCTCACAAATTTTATATTTTCAACTACAGGAATTTATTATGTACTCAACCTGTAGCAACTAGCTTAATTGGCTTGTGAAGAATTTTTGCAATTGAACCTTGCGGAAAATGAACTTAGCAATAAACCCTCATTAGTAAATCATGACAAAATCATCTCTAATCATAGAAAAGCTAAGAAAAGTAATGATAATCAACCACAAGGTGTAAGATGTGATTTGGCAACAAGTTGAGGAATTATGGTAAAGAATGAGTGTAAACGTATATGAAGTTATGTTATGAATGGCAGTAATATATAGTGGAAAATTGGTCATATTTGAGGCCCAACATCCCCCCATGCCTGAGGGTTTTCATTTCCTCGTGCAAACAAATATCTTGCTCATCAACATATTCTTAACATTGTTTCGCAGATGTTGGTTCTTGTGGAGCAACATTGTGAGAATAATTGGTGGTGCTGGTTCTTGTGGAGAAGCACTGCTTGAATATTTGTAGGTGTTGGTTCTTGTGGGGCAGTACTCTTATCATACTGATTTCAGAGCAATACAAACTGAGGACAAGAAATGGATGGATGAAGGAGATATGATGGATAAAAGTGAGGTGGTCATGGAGATGGTGAATGGGTGCTTGCATACTCTGTCATCACAAGGTCAATGCTTATAGGTGGTTTCCTTTATCATTTCATGGCAGTAATGACTTCATCCTATGAATAGAATGCTTGGAGAAGACATTATAGAGATTGCCTTTATTAATGCACCGTAAGGATTTTGTTATTAACATGGTACTGTAATCATAGTATATGCATAATGAATGGAAGGAAAATGAATGGTTTGTGAAAGATGAAATGCATGGAATGAGAAGTGAATAATTAAGTTTCCTGAACCTTCTAATGAATTAGAGAATCTTAAACCAGATTTACCTCAAGTTTTACCTTTGTTTTTGATGTGCTCGATGTTGCAAGATGAAGTGGAGGATGGAATGGATGGAGCTGATGGGACTGATAATATGTTTTGATGAAGAAGCGCTACAATGGAAGATGATTTGAATTTGTTGAAGGAAGATGAAAGATGAACTGAAGAGCTGAAGGATGAACTGAAGAACTAAATGATGAACTAAAAGTCCCCTTCTCCCCCATGCCTGAGGAGTTGTATGTCCCCAAACAACTGAGAAAAGGTGACTGCTACTGCCAATGAAATTGGAAATGTTGATACAAAAATCCAAACTACTGCAAATATGTGTTGAGATCACAAAACCATATAGTCTTCAACCGCTACATGCCCATGTGCAATCTTGCATATGTGAATAAATGGTGTCAATGTCAAACATAATAAATAATCATTATATTACCAACCATTGAGGATGTCATTAACCAATGCGAGATATCCCACCTTTGATGTCAATGGGAATCAAGGCACTAGGTACATTCTACTAGCCATGAATGGATTTGTCAAAGTCGAATGGACTGTAGAATTCATCCACCAAGAAACATTTATGTATTCCCTTAGTAGATGATAATAATACCTACCATTAAGGCGTGCAGGCTCCCAGGTACCTTATCTAACCCTAACCTTGGTCCCAAATAATTTGTTGATGTCGATGGGACAAGGATTGTTGGCACCTGGGCCTTAAGGGATCCCACATCAACCAACATGAGTACAAGACAAAATGACTTAAATGATACATGATTTGAAGAAATCATACAAATTTACAAGATTTATTTGGAACCTTTCCCACCAGTTACCTGGTTTTCAAGCAAAGTCCCTACCCATTTGTGGCAAACAAGTTGGTTTTCACAAAAGGACTTATTTTTCTCTTTACTATTTTCATTTATTTATTTACAATACTAAATTTCCTACTATACTGGAGAAAATATGTCCTCCTTCAAGTGAAATAGAACTTCCAATGAAGCCATGTGTGGATTAGGTACAAGGACGTATTCATGCTCAGATTTAACATATAAAATTTAGAATATACATGAGCGTGAAAATTCAGAAGTTTCGGAAGATGTGATACAAAGAGTATTTGAAGATGATAGTGGTACTTTTACTGGATTGTGATCTAGAACCAATGCTCGATGTAATCCTGGTGGTATTGGCCCATTTATTCATTTGAACCACTCTGAAATCCCTCCTCGTTCATGCTAGGCAAACTTGGTTAATTGGTCTCCATAATGCATACAAGACTTGTTGTTGCACAGGGTGAAAGTTCCTCGATCTCAGGTTTAGTAGGATGCTCCTCAACGGATTTGGTATATGATTGCTCAAACTCCTTGGTAGATAGGCAAGAGGAATCAAGGGATACCTCGAAATCCTTTTTTGATTATGGAGAGATATATAATTTTCTCAATGCGGTCAGGATGAACTCTTCCTGAGAAGCAGATATCCCAGCTACTGCTACAATTTGAGAAAGTGCTTCGAGGTACATTCTTCAAGCTTCTCAATCATTCTTGAATTTCTCCTACTGGTTGATGATCCCTGTCTCGCAAGATGGATTAGTACAAAGGGGTTCTCACAGCACCCCAAAAATGTTTTATCTTGAAAGATCTTGAATTTTTTATCTAAATGAAATAAAACTACTAATTGCAATAAAACTCACCAAACTTGAAATCCTCACTTATTTGGACAGTTAAACTATGGAGTGACCCAAAACCAAAGTGGATGCGTGGCTCTTCACTCACATCTTACCGTCATCTTCGCCCTCTAATCCCTTTTGCACCTCCCTGACAATGACGCCAAAAATGTTGGGGAAATTATATGTGCTATAATTCCAACATTAAATTATCAATCTGGGACTCGTAAGATTTGATTCACAAGCACAAGTAATGCAGGATCATAATATCTAACCTAAATTAGAGTATGAAATCAATTTATTGTTTTACTGCTATAAAGAATACCAATCACTGCTATAAAAGAAATTCTAATCACTACTTACAAACGAACGCTACTCACTTGCTATAAAATAAATTCTTTAAAAGAACACACCATACACTTTCTCGAAAAGAACACCTATGATATCAATTCTAACTTGAAAGATCTTATTAAAAGAAACTCATTGCAACTTAATCTATGAAAAACCTTCAATTCGAGACTCCTAATCTAAATGAAATAAATCATTCGAAAGAAAGTTCACTATCATACATTAGGGGAATTTTGAGGTTTAAAATGGGCCTCCTAAGAAAAATGTACAACAAAATTAAACTTTATAATAACCAATAGGATTCAAGATTATGATGTCAACCATGCGAGATGATTCGACATTTTTGGAGTAAAAAAGTAAAAAGTTTAAAAAATAATATAATATAGAACTATTTTTTCAACTAGTATTTTCAACTTATCTCCCTAAGGTTTTACTCAAATTTCAAGCAGGACTATTCATGGATGCAAAATTTAATTCATCATCCAAGGATTACCCATGTTGCATACCTTTGATGGACCCTGCTACACTAAAAATTGGAAATACATGAAAACACGTGATTGCAATCACATTTTTCATGTATTTTTCATTTTTCGTGTAGTAGGGTCCATCAAAAGTATGAAACATGGGTACTATTTGCATGAGGAATAAAATTATGCATCCAATGAGTGTTTCTGCTCGAAATTTGAGTAAACCCATAGGGAGATAAGTTGAAAATACGAGTTGAAAAAATATTTTTTTCCTTTTTTTCCTCTAAAATTTGATGATGTAATCTAATCTTATTTTATTATTTCCACTATTATTTTATAATTTCCTTAGGAGGCCCATTTTAGACCTCAAAATTCCACTAATGATAAGGAAACTCATAATCAAAACTCAAAAGTAAATGAAAGCCATATCAACCTACATTAAACTGATATCTCTACTTGCGCAATCGAATTCACACTCGGACTTGCTCAAAGAAATGATTATGCTATGAAAATCAAGAAAGCTTCTAATTGAAAAGAGATCTAATTGCTAAGCTAAATCTTAGGTGATGAAACAAATCAACAAGAATTCAAATATGTGGACACTCAAAAGAAACTAAGTAACAAGCCTCCAAATTGATGTTCCTTCACTAGCTATGTCGACACACTCAAATCTAAAGGATGAAAGTTTGTTCTAATTTAAAACTACAGAAAATAAACTTAGAAAGTCTATTCCATAAAAATCATTAACCAATAACTCTCAATACAACCATGCTTCAACTCTAATGGATCTCGGAACTAAGTTAAAGACATCAACATGTCGTCATATTATAGTTGGTCATTCATATAAACATGATATTACAGGACCTGTTTAAGTACGGAATGACTCTGTGTAAGTATAAAATGATGATTATACAATCGATCCAAGAATATTACCAGGTTATAAATGCTTCGTTTTAAAATCAATTCATAAATACTTCAAACCATTCACACTTTTAACAACATCAAAAGTATATACTTAATCCAAAATCTAAATACTTAAACCTTCACGAAACCTCTAACCTAATATCAATGAATCAGTCAACACAAGATCATTTTTGTACCCAAGAAATTCTTGATCAAAACTCAGAGGTAAATGGGAACTAAATCATTCGACAATCAAACTAAGATCTCTACTGTCAAACTCAAAAGGTGAATCAATAAAACTAGGATTTTTATTTATTAAAACTCAAAAGAAAATGGAAACTAATTCTACTTGCAAAAATAAAAGGTAACTGGAAATTGAACCAATCAAAACCAAGCCAAGGTGTCTACTTTCACAATCAACTCATGCCCAGGATTGCTTATGTATAGAGATAATTATGCTATGGAAAGCGAGGAAACCTCTAATGAAATAATTCCAGTTGCTAAACTAAACCTTGGATAAAAACCATTTCAATAAACTTGGCAAACCTCACACCGTTCACACTCATACGCTCGTGGTATCAAAAAGGAATCATGAGTTATTCTCTCGAAAGTGACAACCGAACATTCAAAGATTCCTTAACTATATCCTGTTCTCATCAAATTACTTCATCAATTAGATTACATCATGAAACATAGTATTAATCCTCTCATTCTTGGCATATACGATTAATCTTGTGTATTCTCTACAAGTGGTTTCAATCGATTGATATTTATTCATGTTCAAGATAAAAACCTTCAACAAGATCTCAATAACTCTTACCACATAAAAGGGACAGTATTTGACTTTCATATCATAGACACATAGCTCCAAATATGAGACACAATTCACACTGTGAATCCATATTTATAATTCGAAAATCAATCCACAATATAAATTCTTAAACTTAGCAAATGAAGGAACTTTTCTCGAGGTGGTGGTGGGCCCATGCCACTCCTGGAGCAAGTTTAAACTAAATCAATGCATAAATATTGAACAAAACCATAGCACTTACAGAGAATGCATGGCAAAGTCAAATTGTATTAAGATTCAAATCATAAGTTCACTTACATACATTGCTTCAATTCTGTTAAGGTAAAACTTAATCACACCAATCCTTTGTCTCTTGTTCACACCTTTCTTTCCTTTTTCTTTTCAATTACAAAATGCATTGGGCCTTAAAAGGACAACCGATGGAAGACTAAACTTTAACTAATTGGATATTCAAAGTAAATCATTCAAACATCAAAACTATTATAAGTTGCATGATATATTTCATGAATGATTTCTAGGTGGTTCTCGGATCAACTAAGCTAGGTCTTGTTGTGTGTAACAAACCATTCCATTTTTTAGCACAAGAGGTTTGTCCAAATCATGATTGTGGCCGAAAATAGACAAACCACGAATTTTGCCCGGATTCTGTACTTAAGATTGTGCTAGAATATTCCCCTTAACATAACTCCTTCATGGTAATGAATTTTTCAAAATCGTTTATGGGTTACATGAATGAGGGTACTCTGAACAAACCCACGTGTTAGAATCTTAATATTCTTCTCCATCTGCTCAAAAATTTGATATTTTCACCTACGGTAATTTATTACATACTCAACCTGTAGCAACTAGTTTAATTAGCTTGTGAAGAATTTTGGCAATGGAACCCTGTGGAAAATGAACTTAGCGAAAAACCATCATTAGTAAATCATGATTAAATCATCTCTAATCATAGAAAATCTAAGAAAACTAATGATAATCATAGAAAATCTGATTTGGCAACAATTTGAGGATTATGGTATGGAATGACTGTAAACGTATAGGAATTTATGTTATGAATGGCGGTAATATATAGTGGAAAATTGGGTATATTTGAGGCCCAACATCCCCCCCATGCCTGAGGGTTTTCATGTCCTCATGCAAACAAATCTCTTGCTCATTAACATATTATTAACATTGTTTCGCAGATGTTGGTTCTTGTGGAGAAACATTGTTTGAATATTTGAAGGGGTTGGTTCTTGTGGAGTAGCACTGCTTGAATATTTGGAGGTTTTGGTTCTTGTGGGGCAGAACACTTATCATACTAATTTCATAGCAATACAAATTGAGGACAAGAAAGGGATGGAGGAGGGAGAGATTATGGATCAAAATGAGGTGGTGATGGAGATGGTGAATGGGTGCTTAGATACTCTATCATCACAAGGTCAATGCTTATAGGTGGCTTCCTTTATCATTTCATGGCAGTAATGACTTCATCCTATGAATAGAATGTTTGGAGAAGACATTATAGAGACTGCCTTTATTAATGCACCATAAGGATTTTGCTTTTAACATGGTCTTGTAATCAAAGTATATGTGTAATGAATGGAAGGAAAAGAAATGGTTTATGAAAGATGAAATTCTTGGAATGAGAAGTGGTGAATCATTAAGTTTCATGAACCTTCTAATGAATTATAGAATCTTAAGCCAAATTTACCTCAAGTTTTACCTTTGTTGTTGATGTGCTTGATGCTAGAAGATGAAGTGGAGGATGGACTGGATGGAGATGACAGGACTGATAATATGTTCTGTTGAAGAAGAGATGCAATTGAAGATGATTTGAAACTGTTGAAGGAAGATGAAGGATGAATTGAAGAGCTGAAGGATGAACTGAAGAGCTGAAGGATGAACTGAAGAACTGAAGGATGAAATGAAGGTCCCCTTCTCCTCCATGCTTGAGGAGTTGTATGTCCCCAAACAATTGAGAAAAGGTGACTGTTGCTGCAAATTAAAATGGAAATGTTGATACAAAAATCCAAACTACTGTAAATATGTGTTGATATCTCAAAACCATATAGTCTTCAACCACTACACACCCATGTACAATCTTGCATATGTGAATAAATGGTGTTGATGTCGAACATAACAACCATTGAGGATGTCGTTAACCAATGCGAGATATCTCACCTTTGATGTCAATTGGAATCAAGGCACTAGATACATTCTACTAGGCATGAATGGATTTGTTGAAGTCGAATGGACTGCAGAATTCGTCCACGAAGAAACATTGATGTATTCCCTTATTAGATGACAAGGATACCCGCCATTAAGGCATGCAGACTCCCAACTACCTTATCTAACCCTAACCTTGGTCCCAGATAATTTGTTGATTTCAATGCAACAAGGCTTGTTGGCAGGTGTGCCTTAAGGGATCCCACATACCAACACGAGTACAAGACATAATTATTTGAAAGATACATTATTTTAAGAAATAATACAAATTTACAAGCTTTATTGGGAACCTTTCCCACCAGTTACCTAGTTTTCAAGCAAAGTCCTTGCCCAATTGCGACAAACAAGTTGGTTTTCAGAAAAGGACTTATTTTTCTCTTTACTATTTTCATTTATTTATTTACAATACTAACGTTCCTACTATACTAGAGAAAATATGTCCTCCTTCAATTGAAATAGAACCTTCAATGAAGCCATGTGCAGATCAGGTACAAGGACATATTCATGTTCATATTTAACATATAAAGTTTAGAATATACATGAGCATGAAAAATCAATAGTTTTGGAAGATGTGATACAAAGAGTACTTGAAGATGAGAGTGGTACTTTTACTGGATTGTGATTTGGAACCAATGCTCGATGTAATCCTGGTGGTATTGGCTCATTTCTTCATTTGAACCACTCTAAAATCCCTCCTCGATCATGCTAGGAAAACTTGGATAATTGGTCTCCAGAATGCATACAAGGCTTGCTGATGGGCATGGTGAGAGTTCCTAGATCTCAGGTTCAACAGGATTCTCCTCATCATATTTGGTATATGATTACTAAATCTACTTGGTAGATAGGAAAGAGGAATCAAGGGAGACTGCCAAATCCTTTTTTTGTTGTGGAGAGAAATATAATTTCCTGAATGCGGTCAGGAATAACTCTCCTTGAGAAGCAGATACCCCACCTACTGCTAGGATTTTAGAAAGTGCTTCAAGGGACATTCTTCAAGCTTCTCAATCATTCTTGAATTTCTCCTACTGGTTGATGATCCTTGTCTCGCACCATGGATTAGTACAAAGGGGTTCTCATAGCACCCCAAAAAAAATTTATCTTGAAAGAGCTTGAATTTTTAGTCTAAATGAATTAAAACTGCTAATTGCAATAAAACTCACCAAACTTGAAATCCTCGCTTATTTGGACAACTAGACTTAGCAGTGACCCCAAAACAAAGAGGATGTGTGGCTCTTCACTCACGTATTATTGTCATCTCCACCCTCTAGTTGCCCTGCAACTAAGATCACACAAAAAAACTTGTGAAAGAAACTATGCTCTAATCCCTTTTGCACCTCCCTGGAAATGGTGCCAAAAATGTTCGGGAAATTATATGTGTTATAATTCCAACATTAAATTATCAATCTGGGACTCGAAATCAATTTATGGTTTTACTACTTAAAAGAATACCAATCACTTCTATAAAAAAAATTTTGATCACTACATACAAAATAACGCTACTCACTTGCTGTAAAATAAATTCGTTAAAAGAGCACACCATACACTTGCTCGAAAAGAACACCTATGATAGAAATTCTAACTTGAAAGATCCTATTAAAATAAACTCATTGCAACTTAATCTATTAAAAATCTTCAATTGATACTCGTAATATAAACGAAATAAATCATTCAAAAGAAATCTCACTCTTCATAATCGGGAAAATCATAATCGAAACTCAAAAGTGAATGAAAGCCAAATCAATCTGCATTAAACTGATATCTCTACATGCGCAATCGAATTGACACTAAGACTTTCTCTTACAAAGAAATGATTATGCTATGAAAAGCAAGAAAGCTTCTAATGGAACATAGATCTAATCTCTAAGCTAAATCTCAGGTAATGAAACAAATCGACAAACATTCAAATCTGTGGACACTCAAAAGAAACTAAGTAACAAGCTTCCAAATTGATGTTCCTTCACTAGCTATGTCGACACACTCAAATTTAAAGGATGAAAGTTTATTCTAATTTAAAACTACAACAAATAAACTTAGAAAGTCTATTCCATGAAAAGAATTAACCTATAACTCTCAATCCAACCATGTTTCAACTCTAATGGATCTCAGAACTAAGCTACAGCCATCAACATGTCGTCATATTATCGTCGGCCATTCATATAAACATGATACTACAAGACCTGTTTAAGTAGAGAATGACTCTGTATAAGTTAAGAATGACGATTATACAATTGATCCAAGCCTAGTCACGAGTTATGAATGCTTTGTTTTATAATCAATTCATAAATAATTCAAACCATTCACACTTTTAACAACATCAAAAGTATATACTTAATCCAAAATCTAAATACTTAAACCTTCACGAAACCTCTAACCTAATCTAAATGAATAATTCAACACAAGCTCATTTTTGTACTCAAGGAATTCGTGATTAAAACTCAGAGGTAAATGAGAACTAAATCATTCGAAAATCAAACTAAGATCTCTACTGTCAAACTCAAAAGGTGAATCAATAAAACTAGGATTTCTATTTATCAAAACTCAAAATAAAATGGAAACTAAATCAATCAAACTAATTCTACTTGCAAAACTAAAAGGTAAATGGAAATTGAACCAATCGAAACCAAGCCAAGGTTTCTACTTGCACAATAACCTCATGCCCAGGCTTGCTTCTGTATAGAGATAATTATGCAATGGAAAGCGAGGAAACCTCTAATGAAAAAATTCTGGTTGCTGAACTAAACCTTGGATAAAAACCATTTCAATCGACTTGGAAAACCTCAAACCCTCACACTCATACACTGGCAGTATCAAAAAGGAATCACGATTTTTGTTCTTGACAGTGATAGCCAAACATTCAAAGATTCCTTAACTAAATCATGTTCTCATCAAATTACTACATCAATTAGATTAGAGCACGAAACATAGTATTAATCCTCTCATTCTCAGCATATATGATTAATCTTGGGTATTCTCTACATGTGGTTTCAATCGATCGATATTTATTCTTGTTCAATATAAAAACCTTCAACGATATCTCAATAACTCTTACCACATAAAAGAGATAGTATTTTAATTTCATATCATAGACACAGAGCTCCAAATATGAGATAGAATTCACATTATGTATCCAGATTTATAATTCGAAAACCAATCCAAAATATAAATTCTGAAACTTAAGCAAATGAAGGAACTTTTCTCCAAGTGGTGGTGGGCCCTTGCCACTCCTGGAGCAAGTTTAAACTAAATAATTCCTTAATATTGAACAAAAACATAGCACTTACAGAGAATTCATGGCATAGCCAAACTGTATTAAGATTCAAATCATAAGTTCACTTACATACATTCCTTCAATTCTGTTAAGGTAAAAATTATCACACCAATCCTTTGTCTCTTGTTCACACCTTTCTTTCCTTTTTCTTTTGAATTACAAAATGCATCAGGCCTTAAAAGGACAACCGATGGAAGACTAAAATTTAACTAATTGACTATTCAAAATAAACAGTTCAAACATCAAAACTATTATAAGCTGCATGATATCATTCGAGAATGATTTCCTAGTGGATCTCAGATTAACTGATTTGGGTCCTTTTGTGTGTAACAAACCGTTTGCTTTTTTAGCACAATATGTTTATCCAAATCGTGATTGTGGCTTAAAATAGACAAACCATGAATTTGGCCCTGATTTGGTACTTAAGATTGTGCTAGAATATTCCCCTGACCGTAACTCCTTCATGGTAATGAATTTTTCCAAACCATTTTTGGGTTACATGAATGAGGTTATGCTGAAAAAAACACACGTGTCAGAATATTAATATTCTTCTCCATTTTCTCACAAATTTGATATTTTCACCTATGAGTATTTATTCTGTACTCAACCTGTAGCAACTAGTTTATTGGCTTGTGAATAATTTTGGCAATGAAACCCTGTGGCAAATGAACTTAGCAAAATACCATCATTATTAAATCATGAAAAAATCATCTCTAATCATAGAAAAGCTAAGAAAACTTATGATAATCAACCATAAGGTGTAAGATTTGATTTGGCGACAAGTTGAGGAATTATGGTACGAAATGAGTATAAACGATAGGAATTTATGTTATGAATGGCGGATATATATAGTGGAAAATTGGGCATTTTTGAGGTGCAACAGATACCAAGACCAAAAATGGAATATTTTTTTAACGGAAATGTTACAATAAGGAAAAAAACCAATAATTAGAGCTCACTACTTTAAATGTGGTAAAATGTGAATCAATGACATATCAGATGTTTTTTTGTCATGCCTAAGCAATATAGTTATGTTTCTTTAAGAAAATCTATTTGTCCCTTGGAATTTTTTAGAAATAGAATGGTTTCTTCTACAATTTAGATTAGCTCAATTTTTTATATTTCATAGATTAATTAGATTAGCTACTTTTCTTAGGATATTTACATGTTCTTTAAACTATTTTGTGGGCACTAATTTCTTTTGCATGGTATAAAATAGATCTTTATCTTTCTTTTCTATTGAAATCACTCCTTGGGCTCTACATAAGGACTATGATGAATTGTGAATTCAACATAATCATGTAATAAGAATTTGCATGTTGATGAACTACTATGTACAGGAACATATTCCTTCATGTGTTAGATTATTTGTACATTTCCTTATTAGCTTAATACATATTTATTTTCAACTATTTATGGTAGATTAGACTAATTGTTTCTTTTTGCAATTAATATAGATTTCTACGTTGTCATTCAGTGGATATACACTAATCCTATTTGCTAAATTGCAAATTTCTTTTTATTTATTACTTTATTAACAAATAATTGAAATGTGCTTTATTAAATATAGACTAATGATGTTTGTTAAATTATATTATTTCACAGTATGTTGGACAATGATATGGGAGTTTTTCTAATTAATTCATATCCTCTCCCAGCGTTAAATCCCATCAAAATTGGTTGTTGGTCCATATAATACGGAGTATTCAGCTATCCTGAATGAGAGTCTAATTAGGTTTCTCATATAGATTGAATCCCTTGAACTACTTAGTGGTGCATTTCCACCCATCAATAGTTAGTCTAGCACTAGGAGGGCAAAATCTATTGCACCTTTTATGGAATATTTCAATAATCATAGGGTTCAACCAAACCAAAAAGAAAATGAAGTTGATTTTGAAATCCCAATTAATGATGATTTCTTTTTTCAGGTGAGTTATGCACCAATATTACCCATTACTCCTCTCCTTGTTCATTGAACTAGGAGAAGAGTACCTACAAGATCATAAATAATCTAGGTCATGGTTCATGATGTCAAAGAGCTAGAAGATATGTCTTTCTATAATATCCACTACCCTCTTAATCACATCACTCCATCCCCTATAGGCTCGTCTAAATAAGAATTATTTGGGGAGGAGGAGAACAATATATATTATGAATCTAATTATGAGGACATAGGATCAAGTTCCAAGTCCTCATAAGAGATTTTTCACTTCGAGGAAAAAATGTGCGATATATAAATTAACCTTTATTGGTTATGGATATTGTTGTTTCCCCTGTTGTTTCTCATCTTATACCTAGAAATCCCAATGGGTTGTTGCCAAAGTTTGACATAGATATTTCTAGAAAGCCTAAAGATCACATTAAAAAAATTATCCTAATGATTTCTTTGATTAAAGTATAACATGAAGATGTCATATGTCATATATTATTGTGCACCTTTTGTTAAATTATAGCAAGAAAAGGCTTCATTTGACTTCTGCCTTACTCAAATGGATAAATTCAAATTTCCACTTCAGAAAGATAACTTGAGTTGCAGTTAGTAGGAGTGACATGGATAAGTCACTCAGTTAAGTCAATCAATTTAAGTTTGTGGGAAAGAAGTAGAGTTGTGCATGAGTTGATTGCTAAGATCTAGCAATCTAGTGGAGTTATATTTAGTGAAACTTGGTTATCTAAGCTCTAATCTAGAATAGAGTCAGTATGAGTTAAGTTGAGTAGTTTTAACTGTTGTTAACTCATTGATCTCTCAATTAACTAGTAAATTTACTAAAAATAGTCCTAGTCATGCATGCAATTCGAATTGCCTAGTTGAGTGGAGGGAAAAGGCATAACTATATTTATTGTTCTATACTAGTGAGTGTAAAATGTTTACATGTAGTAGGTGAGTCATTTTGCTTGGGAATTATGTAATAAAATAGGAGCTTCCCTATTCTTTAGGAGCTAATTTCCTCGGGAATTGTACAAGGAAATATGAGCAAGCAAAAGACCTATTTTGGCTAAGTATTTGCTAGAGTAGACTTAGGAGGAGGAGATCTGTATTGTAGTGTCGATTGCGCTTCAAGGATTTAAGTTGTCATTGTAATATATTATTTTTCTCATCTGATATAATATAAACAGAGGAGGGGTTTTTCCCAGTTGGGTTCATGTTCCTTGTGATTGAATGATTGCATGTGTTTCTATTGTCAATTTTCCTTCTACAGAATTTAGTAGAAGAAATTTGTGTCTATTGATTTGAGTGTGATTTCATTAGCAGCTACAAATTTCAAGTTATTTATACATGGTATCATAGCTATTGAAAACTGCATAGAAACCATGTTCATGATCAGCTCTCAGAAAAAATTTCAATAGCATATTTGTTAGTGCAGGAATTCTACAAGTGTAGCAATCATGTCAATTTATGGATTGAGGACAGAGCAGTGAGAAGAATAAGTACAAGCACACAAATATAAGCTTGTATAATAAATCATAGAAAATAGGGCAGATCTAAAAAGCCCTAGATCTGGGAAATTTAAGGAGAAAATTGCAAAAATAGGGCAGTGTTCTTTGGAGCCCTAGATCGGTCAACGAGTGATTGTAGGCGGGCAGATATGAAAGTCCTAATAAGAGTGACAATAGTAGTTGATTTTTCATATACATATGGAAGATATGGAAGCTAGGCATTGTTCAAAATGTAGTTGTGAAAAGTGAATTTCGTATGCAGTATGCAAAAACTTGAAGACCTCAAGTAAAGTACGCATGAAAGGAGCCATGGACTGTTAGGAGGTAGATTGATGGATCCCTAGTTAAGGGTAGATCCAGAAGACTATATGTGCAAACTTCTTAATGGAGATAGAAGGTTGCTAGTGGGTAGATCAGTGAGCCAATATTTAGTGACACAAAAAGGAGTCGCGATCATTGATATTCGCATATTGTAGAGGTAGAGATGCATTGTTTTAGAGGGAGTAGCCTTGAGAAGAAAGGTAGGTTATGCACAAAATAGAGAGGTGATGGAATCTCAAAGCATTGTGGGAAATAATAGGTCTTCATATTAGGTTCCACAGAGGAAAGTAGAGAATTATTCTAGTTCAAAGGGAGTAGCTGCAAAAGCAAAGAACTTGGTAGAGTTGAAGATAGACCCGGGTGGACAGGGTTCTTCTAACAATCCTTTTCTTGCTAAGAGGGAGTGGTAAATTGTAGCAAGAAAAGGATTCATTTAACTTACCTTAGTTAAATGGAGAAATTTGAATTTCCACTTCAGCAAGATGACTTGAGTTGCAATTAGCAGGAGTGACATGGCCCCGTCACTCAATTAAGTTAGTCAATTCGAGTTTGTGGGCAAGAAGTAGAGTTGTACATGAGTTGATTGCTAAGATATAGCAATCTAGTGGAGTTATATTTAGTGAAACTTAGTTATCTAAGCTCTAGTCTATAATAGATTCAGTATGAGTCGAGTTGAGTAGTTGTAATTGTTGTTAAATCAGTAATATGTCAGTTAACTAGTCAATTTACTAAAAATAGTCCTAGTCATGCATGCAATTCAAATTTCCTAGATGAGTGGAGGGAAAAGGCATAATTCTATTTATTGTTGTGTACTAGTGAGTGTAAAATGTTCACATGTAGCAAGTGAGTCATTTCTCTTGGGAATTGCACAAAAAAATAGGAGCTTCCATATTCTTTAGGAGCTAATTTCCTCTAGAATTGAGCAAGGAAATAGGAGCAAGCAGGGGTCCTATTTTGGCTAAGTATTTTCTAGAGCAAACTTAGGAGGAGGAGATTAATATTGCAGTGAAAATTGAGCTTAAAGGATTTAAGTTTTCATTGTAATAGATCATTTTCTCATATAATATAATGCAAATAGAGGAGTGGTTTTTCCCAGTTGGGTTCTCTTGTAGTTGCTACGACCACCCTCCAAAATTTTGCCCATGCTCTAGTTTTGGAGCCTCCCTTCTATCCACAGGAGCTCATCATTCACTATCATCGAGTATTCATGCTATGATCAAAACTTATCTTTTCATGTTATGCTTGTGATATATTGTTTTGATCCTGATCTTAACCGTTTCAGTCACAATCTATCTTCTACCTTGACCTTGTAGCATTGTCGATATTCCCTCCAGAAAATACTTAATATTGGAAGGAAAGCCTGCCTTGAGGATGTGAATTGTGTAATCTATACAGGCAATCCAATCTTTAGCTCAGAAAATGCGCAATTCTAGGAGACATCCCAACCTTAAGCTCATAAATTGCGCAAAGCTTCCCTTGCTCTCAGAAACTCCATAATTTACTGATTCAAGGAGTTTCCCAATCCCCTATGGTTGGGAATTCCACAATCCTTCTTGGCAATGTGAATGGTCAGTTTCCAAAAAAAAAAAAAAAAAAAAAGCAATCCCTAGAAAATAGGGAATGATCAATTAGTTTCTTGAAGAGTGGCACAAGTTGTTATTTTTAGACTTTCCACCAAGTGTCACTTTTTCCTTGATTTAGGCATGTGCATTAGAAACCCTAACCAACCTAGATCTATATAATAGACACCCCTAGAGCTCATTTTTACATTTGATATTGGAGTTCCAGTCTTCCCAATAAGATCAAGGATCCTTCCGTGGAGTTTGCAGTGATTTTACAGGTGAGTTTTGCTTTTGTTGCTTTTTCTATCGCTTTTTGTCGTTTCACTTATGCGAGTGTTATTTTTCTTGTTTCTTTTCATGTTTTCTGGAGTTTTAACTTATATTAGCCTTTAAAAGTGCTAGTTCATTCCATCATTCTCCTTTTTATAAGCGTTGTATCAACTTTCGTGTTTTTTCCCATTAACGGTCATCGTTTCGGTGACTCCTTATGCATGTTTGTTTTTCCTTTCACGTGTTGACTTTCTGCACTTGATTCTCATTGATCTATATTTCCTTAGTCAGATCGACACTCTAACTTGCACCATCACTCAAATCTTCCACTTTCCCATCCTCTCTCTAGGCATATATTCCCTTCACTTGATTAACACTTTCCTTGCTCAATTGGGAATTGTGCAAGTCCAAGGTTCAAGCCTTGTGATTGGCCTCTGAGACTGCACAATGTGCAATCCTTAGCTTTCCTAACTATGTATTATAAATTTTTAAGGCTCAAGCCTCATTCTTGGCCATTGAGACTACACAATGCGTAGTCTCTCCCTTAGTCTGCCCAAGTTGAGACTATGTATTGGGCAGTCTCAAGCCTCAAGATACTCCCCTAGATGTTGAGATTATGTAATGCACATTTCATGAAGCCAACCTCTTCCCCCAACTCAAGAATTGCACAGTTTTCCCTCTCAATATTGTGGTTTCATCCTTGATATTTCTTTGTGAGTCAGTCTAATAAAGCTAATTTTTGTTTTCCATGGCTATATTTTACTCCTACTGGTATTGCATTTGTTGAGAAATTCTCATGATCATTTACTATTATCATGGCCCCCAAGAGATTTGCCTCAAATGACACTGTAGAAAGCAGCATTGGGGAGGAAGTTTAGAGTACTCTAGTGAACTTTCTAGTGTTCTTAGATACTCAATTATTCATAGAGAAAGAGTTATACATCACATGGAAAAAATTGAATGAACCATTCTTATTAAGAAGCTTCAAAGAAGATATTTAAGACTAACAGGTGTATATGAATGTCCAAAGGTCAGTGTTACACAAGATTGCATGCAGGTACCCAAATTTTCTATGTGCATACATTGTCAGTTGGATATCATCTCACATAGATGCAAATACTATGACTCTTAGTGGTGTCGGTGGACAAAGTCATGCCTCTTTCTTGGCATCAAATTACCATCTCATGTATCATTTGTCAGAGCCATAATAACTCATGGGTTCACACTTCTATGCAGTCACCAGCTACTTGAGTACAAAGGATGTTGTCAAAAGTTGGGTGAAAGAGCTAGAAAAGTTCGGTTAGACACCCACCAACACCTACAAGACAAAATCTCTCAGGAAGGCCTTTCAATACTTGATAGTTCTATGTGGCAGGACCTATGGTCAGCAAAGTACTGAGACATTCCTTGAAGAGTGGTCATTTTTTCTTAATCATTTTGTGAACGAAGGAAAACCATTCGACTAGTCAGACTTGTTGTCTCAACAACTAAAGATCCATGTAGGTAATTCCCAAAATCCTCCCAAGATAAAGCAATCCATATTCTACATGTCTTCCTACCTACTAGATGCAACATGCACTCACAATTCATTTACTGGCATGAATTGGACCTGGTCACTGAGAGAGACTGTCTTGCACATTTGCTGCAAGCTGCTTTCAGAGTGAAGATACAAAGGATTAATTTAGAATTTGGATGATAACCTCCTCATCCCACTATACAAGTTAATATTTGAAAGAACCACCTTGCATGTCATGTGGGGAAATGGAAGCAATTCAGAAATAGCAGATTGGTTTGCCTCATCGAATGGCACTTTCCTCAGAGTGTTTGGTTCTTATAAGTCTCCACATCTTTTACCGATGTATGCCACCGAAAATTGGTCATGTAAGAAGTTTCTTACCATATTTCCATAGGGTTATCAACAGTTTTTCATAGGAACAATAAAGCGCCTTGGCCTATTATGCCTTTGTAAGTCGAATTGTATGAGATCAATAATTTGAAGGTTGTAGACACTGAAGGAAAGATTATAGAGAAATTCACATTTGGTCATTTGTTCTTCAATTCGTATGATCCCAAGAATTGTTTTAAAGAACATTGTGCAAGGATTCATTTCCAATGGCCAAGCGACACATTTCACAGACCCGAGGTGGAGGAGATGAAGAATTATTACAATGCTACCAAGTCCCGCGAGCCAGTCAACTTTTCAGGAACATCACAGGTTACTACGCAAAAGGAAGACACTCCATATGCAACTCCAGCACAAAGTCATAACCTAGTGTGCGAAAAAAGAAAGAGGAAGGTTGCACATAGCCTAGAGTAAGATTGAAGCCGCAAGATGAAAGTAGATCCAACCATCCTAAAAGTGGCCATAATAGTAGAGAAGAGGAGGAAATAGAGGAATTAGGAAGCATAATTAAAGAAGAATGAAGAACAAGAGTAGAGGACATTGGAAGAAGAAAAGAAGAAGAAAAGCAGAGAAGAAGAAGAAGAAACAACACACAAACAAGCCGAAGAAAGAGAACAGAACTGAATACTAGAAGAGGAGAGAAAATAGTTGTAGGACAAGGAGCTCACTTAAGAAATTAAGGAGTTGATTGTGATTCAATACATGGAGGTGGAACTATAGCCATTAAACCAAGATGTTGATTTGATTCCTATCAATCAGCAGTTCACCATTCAGTCTCCCACTCCTTCAATAGCAAAGCAAGCTCCAAGCGAGGAAGAGGAAATTGTCCCTATTCATGATGGTCTGATCATGGAAATGTACAATCTAACTTATGATGAGATTCAAAAAAATATTGAATGAGCAAGAAAGAAACACTTTATAGACGATATCGTATCTCCTGCATTCATCAGAGAAAGGTTGAATGTGACAAACACTCGAAGGAATCCAAATGCCATTGTCGCAGCCAACTTGGCCTTCACAAGAAGCAACAAAGTCAAAGATAGAATATTTGATGGCCGAGAACAAACAGATGGAAAAGAACTTGTAAGCTGCAAGGAAAGAAGTTAAACAAGTCCATGCAAAGATCCATAATGCAGCTCCTGCATAGGTCTATCTGGAAGAACTTAAGATAGCAATACTTGGAGAAGTATCAGCATTGGGAGAGACCATGCAGAACCTTTATGAGGAGCTTGTCACTGTGCATAAGAAATTTTCCACTTGCACGACTTGCAGCAGAAGTGTAAAGATCATGTTAAAGCTCTCAAGGTTGTTCAAATAGCTATTACTATCATGCATGAGTGGTCAATGCAATACAAAGGGGCACCACCTAGATTGGGATAGAAAACAAGGCAACAGGCAAAGTTGGAGAAAGAAAAAGTTAGGATTCTCATCCAGAATAAAAAACATCTTGTCTCATTCATTTCCAACATTTAGGCCTCATATGCACGATTGTAAAACAATGAGGATTTCATGGTGAAATTGCACAGGATCCCATCAATTGGCTCACTCACTGAAGCCAAAGGTAGGAAATTAGGTTAGACAGGAGGTTGAAGAATACTTGGATCAGTTCAGACAGATTGCTACCAAGGAAGATCTTGAAGTGAACACACAAAATGTACAGAAGTACATTAGTGGCCTTGTCTAGATCAACATCATGTTTCTCCTGTTAAAGAAGGAAACTCAAATCGATTCCAAATCAATGTACCTAGATGAAATGGAGGGTAGAGTCTACTTCCAGCATGATCCCATCGCACAGTTTGGGGAAGTCATCGCACAGTACAAGGCTTGGCATTTCCATGTGACCAAGAAACTACAAGTTGACGTTGTTGAGCTGGAGTTTCCCCAAACTCAAGCTTAACTTGTTTTTTCTTATTAGGTTGTCTAGTTGGCTCTACCCAATTTTGTCATATACGTGTATGAGTATACTGTATATTCTTTTTTAATTAATTTCTAAGTGAAATTCCAAGTGCCAATTGCGGAATGTGAAGATTCATTTTGTAATGAAGTTGAAGAGTCATGAGGGAAGTCCAAGGGTCACAAAAAACTCATAATTATGTCCTCATAACTCATGTATTGGGATTTTGGGAGCCAAACTTTTGGCTAGTGTTGGCAGAAAAGTTTGAATGAAGAATGACCCAGGGTTCATCCAGGTGACAACAAATATTTTAGCATAGTCTAGCACTTCACTGGCATTTTCACTCCCTTGGATCAAAGGAGCATCTCACACAAGGCGAGCCAGAACCATAGAAAGGTGGAAGGGGATCTAGAATTAGATATTATGCAATTTGCGCAACCATCCATACATTCATTCGTGAAAAGCTAAATTATACATTTAAAAGAGAATAAAAACATGCATAAATTTTTAAAAGAAACTCTCATTCTCCTTTTATTTTTGAAGTTCAGATCCTAATCACAACAACATTCCCTCAATACAGCTTACAACACATTATGGACTTGTGCACAGATATTAAAGCTCAAAACAAGTATCAAACATAGATCATTACATAATCAGATATGCCTAGGAGTAGTCTTTCTTTCGCAAAACTCAAATCTCTAATAGAACTTCCAAGATTCTTCCCAAAACTTTTTAATTCCTTATAAACTTGTTTCTTGTTGCTTTGCATATTCTTTTATAACTCGCAGTCACTTGATCTGGCCTTTGATCCTTTGCTCGTATTATCCATAGTTTTCCAAAACTTGGATCCATTACCTTGGTTTCCTGTTGACTCTATCAAAATCGGTTCCAACTTCTACAGCGCATGCCCTTAATTTCTGATGTGCAAGTACCAAAACAAATATTTTGCTGCCACTTTGATTTTTCAATTCTCTGCTTCCGATGATTTTATCCAAAATTTTCTCCGCAACTTCTATTCCTTAATAAATGAAGGACCCAATAGCTAGGATTTTATCTTAGGATCATAAGCATGGGATTTTGTTGAGAGACTGGGCTTCTCCGTAGCATAGAGGGAGTATCTTCCTTTAGAAGAGAAGGTGTAGACTTCATGTTCCACGAATGGGACTAGCGGGGTATATGTATGCTTGGAACTTTCATTTTAATAAAAGCTCAAAGTCAACACGTTTTCATGCATATGTTGTGAATATAGTAGGAATATTCTGGTTGTGTTTGCAATATATGTTATTTCATTTACACTAATGCTTATGAACTATTTCATTTTCATTAGTATGAATTTTATTGAATGTGTGTTGTTGTATATTTCAATCATGGTTAACTTGTGAGATATTTTGCAGGCTAACTTGTGATGCCTTTTATGCTCATGTGTTCCTTTAAAGTTATTTATTATTACAAGCTTCTAAGGGTCTCACTCACCTTCGCCTTCGTCATGTTAGAACCTTTCATACATCGCACTTGACCCTTCACAGAGTAACAAACTTGTTTCACCAAAGTCACGTATACACCATTCTATGTGTTATTACAGCTAAGGCACATCATTTAAACCCACTGCTTTTGAAACCAAGTCGTATTCTGGATGGGGCTCCTACTCCAAATAGTGTGACGTCTAATTGGGACTTCATATCAGGGAAACCCCCTAAATTTTGGCTAGTCCAACACCGTCAAAATTTCTAACACTAGAATGAGGGCCAGATGAAAATTTGAGCCCGTGAAGTCTATTTGGACATTCCTTATCTTTTAATGGCTTCATACCATGTCTTAACCCTGACATGTTTCTCTAGAACTGCACATTTGAAAGTTTCCATGGGGATAATTAATGACTTGTCAAATCTGAAATTTGATGGTGAGGGTGGAACAACCATTCTCGAGCACACTACTCACTTTCTTGAATTTTTCACTCAACACAATATTCACTGTGAGGATGCTGCTTGCAGGTTCTTCATTCTCACGTTCAAAGTGCACGTTAAGGAATATTGTTACACATTTCCAATCACTTCTATACACTCTTTCGAACATCTTTTCAAGGATCTCTACTGCACCTTTGACAGGTATAATGACAAATTTGTTTATAAGAAAATCATGTATCTCATAAAGCACCAGATGAATCTCTTAACGATTTTCATGATTGTTTTATCCATTCCTATTACGAATTTTTTGAAGATGATATTGATTGGAATTTAATGAAAGAGAAGTTTCAATTTATTATTCATATTTCATTGAATCGAAAATAGTATGAACATTTCGAAAGTATCCCAACATACACTCGTTATGGAGCTCCTAAATCTACGACGAAGGAAGTTGTTGTTCCAAGTGACTCTTCGTTTCCCCTCATCAAACAACTCCAATTATGCAGGTTGAGGTTGGGGAACTAGAGATTCTATCCATTGATCTATCACCATCTTCTCTCACCTCACATATTAAGAATTTAAACATAAGTTTGGATTTAAGATCTAGTTTTTCTAGTGATGTTCTTTCTCCTCGTCCTCCATCTGTTGGTTCATTTGGTCCTCCTAATTGTGACTTGTTATCGGTTTCAATTGTTTCTTCTAATGTTCACAAGGAACAAATTTAGGATGGAGTTAGTATTAAGCAACAAACTTTCGATATCATTTACGATGATTATGTGTGGGATTTTATTTCTAAACAAGAATCTACAATACAATTTGATCTTTCTCCTTTTTCCCCTCTCCCTCATTATCCTCACATCTTCCATGATTATGTCATACCTATTGTATCTTTCGAAGAATCAGCTTATGACAATGTTAACTCTAATCCCACTCAGAACTCGTGGAAT
The DNA here is from genome assembly GCA_031772625.1 of Pinus tabuliformis. Classification (NCBI taxonomy): domain Eukaryota; kingdom Viridiplantae; phylum Streptophyta; class Pinopsida; order Pinales; family Pinaceae; genus Pinus; species Pinus tabuliformis. The sequence goes on along the minus strand of CM062816.1, from coordinate 1,264,151,957 downwards.
GTCAGTTTTACATATGAACTATTTGGAGAGGGAAAATCTTCTCTTTCGGATCTCCCCAATCCCTTATCTGATCTTTGTGAAGAAAGAGAGGATAAAATTTCTTGTTTTCAATCTTCCCCTCTGTACGATTAATCAGATCAATAGGATGCCTTTGTTCTTTATGTTGAAATCTATGATCATGGCTTCTGTGATCTATTCATCGATTTGTCTAGTCACAACTCTATTTTTTCTACTGTTGATTTTTCTAATTGTTCGTTGTCCTAGAACATAAATTTTGTGGGCCTTTCATGTCTCACTATATCCAAAAAATGTTCCCTTCTTCCCAGAAGGTTCCAACTCGGTCCTCTTCTCCTTGGGCACATGAACGTAGACAGGACAACCAAATATCATCAAATTTCCAACTTCTAGCTTCTCATCTGTGAATACTTCTCCAAGATTCTTATTCCCTAATACCTAATGAGGATTTCTATTTTAAACATAAACAAGTTCCTTTGAGGGTTATCCCCATAAAAACATAGGTAGGTCTTAATCATGAATCATGGTTTTAACAACTTCCATAATGGTTTTGTTCTTTCTCTCAACAATCCCATTTTTTTTAGGGTTGTAAGGGACTATCAACTCCCTCTTAATTCCAACATCCCTATGAAAGGAAATAAGTTCCTTGGATGTATATTCCCCACCATTATCATACCTCAAAATTGTGATCCTTCTTCCTGTAAAATTTTCCACCTGAGCCTTGAATTCCTGAAACCTATCAAAGACTCCATCCTTAGTCTTCAAGAAATAAATCCACGTCTTGCGAGATAAAGCATCAATGAAAGTTACATAGTACAGAAAACCACCCAAGGATTTCACAGACATGGATCCACATACACTATAATTTATGGGATCTAAAATTCCTTTGGACCTACTATCACTTCTTAGAAATGGTCCTTTTCTATTCTTCCAAAGTGCACATCTTTTGCAAACCCTCATGTTTAACCTTAATTTCCAGCAAACCTATAACAATTTGTCTCATTTTAGGCAAGGCTTTGTAGTGAATGTGAGCATATATTTTGTGCCATAATTCATAAATATCGGTGTCATTATGTATAAATTCTTGAATTAATCATCCCAGGAGTCTATACAAGCCTTATTTGCGAACACCAACTACTTTGGCAGATTCTATACTAGATCCTTTCTTCCATACTAGAACTTGACCATCAACAAAGGAAAATATATACCCTTTATCTTCCAAGCATGAAATAGAGACCAAATTATTTTTCAAATTAAGTACATATATTATATAATTTAAGAAAATGTTACCTCCTTATTCCAACTGAAAGGATATTGAATCAATGCCTTTGACTGCATATTTTCCATCGTCACAAAGATCCACCTTTTGTATATTCTTATTTTCCACCAACTCAGTGAGGATTTCATGATTTCTTGTCATATGCCTAGAAGCACCACTATCTACCAGCGAAACATCATTTTTATTAGAATTAGAACATGTAAGAGTAGAATAAAAGAAAATTTTATCATCATAATTCTTTGGCTTCTTCATATGTGCTTGGCCATCATCAATCTTTTCAGCAAAGGCATGTTTATTGCCCCTTCTCTTCATGTTATTTTTCCCTTCATGACACTTGTCTTCATAGTGATCATACTTTTGACAATGAAAACATTGAACTCTTGATAGATCCTTCCTTCCTTGAGAGGGAGGAGATCTTCTTCCTGGAGTGGTCCTTCTTCCTGCATTCCTTTGAAACCTTCCAATTCCTTCTTCCTTTTCCATTCCTAGATTAAGATGTAAATTTATTATCACCATATTGAGGTCTTTGAATCCTTCCTCTTGAGACAACCATTGAGTGCTATAGTTACAAGATTTTTATCAGAAATCAGTTCACCAATAGATTTAAGGTGATCCCTTAGTTGAGAGATCCTTATGAAATAAGAAGCTACATTATCATCCTTTGTCATTTGAACATCACAAATTTGATTCTTCAAACTCATTTTCTGACTAATGTTATTGATGGATTACAATACTACTAGAGCATAATACATAACCTTTGGAGACTCCAAATGTGAAACATATGGGATCAAGTGATATATGATGGACTCAACAATCATCCTCATGATTTTGATCTCATTCTTCTTGAATATTTCCTTTCCTTCATTTTCTTGAGGTTCAATCACATTTCCCTCCACATAATCCAAAACATCAATCACTACAAGAATAAGATCAATCTTGTCTTTCAAGCCCTAAAGTTTGTAGCACCTTCTAACTTGTTGTTTGTCTTAGAGTAGAAACCCATGGTCATAGATCTAGATAATAATTAGATTGCATAATTAGGTATATTAAGGGTTATCTCAATGCCACTTCCTTCACCAAAAGCTTTGATATCAAGTTGATTTTTAAGTGCTTTAAGACAAGCATAATTTTCTGCAAGATACTTACTTCTAATGATACAGTTTATCTTCTTAGCACATTTCAGGTCATTGCAATAACACTTTATAAAACTTCAACCATAAATACAGTAGGGAAGCAGATATCACAGTAAAATAAAGATGCACAAGAAACACAAAATTTACCCTAGAAATACCCCAACTATGGAAAAACTCAACAACCTTTTCTTAGGAGAAATTTTCCAGTTCAATCAATTTGTACATTTGATTTTCCAGTCAAACATAGACAAAATAACCATACCACTTTTCCAAGTCAAAAATGGTCAAAGGAGAGAGAAATTCAAACTTCAGATCATCAATTCAAATATAGTCAACGGGCCAAACTTCAACCTCTGCTACTCTTGGTCAACTATATTCAAAGAGGTTGAATTTCAGCCCTGCAACATCATCCATTCTGCCTCAGTTGACCTTCGGTCAACATTGGTCAAAATAGTTTATTCAACGTAGATATTTCTGCCCATAAATTTGGTCAAACATTCATTCAAATATTCCTTCAAATTTGATCCAATAAGTCATAAAAGATTCTATTAAAGCATCCCAAAAAACTTCAAGTCAAAGATGGTCAAACATATTCAAATTTGGTCAAACTTCTCTATCTCTCCTCCTTCGCACGTGTGAATAGAAGACACTGAATAGATTTAAATTGTTGATGTGATATCAAAATGTCAATATATACATGTCCAATCAAGTGGGTTTTTACCAAGGGTCAAACCCCTTCATGAGGTGGGGTCGGCCTGTCAAACTAGGGCAGACTTGAATAACAAGAATAATAATTGTTTTTCTTTTAACTTATACACTTCAAATACCGACCACATCTACATATTTTCAACAAATATAAATAGGAAAATTTTATTATATGAGGAAAAAAAATTCCACAAGAATAAGCTCTATCTATTTTGGAATTCCTAAGGTAGAATTATCATGGATTTGGATGAAGTATGTAAGGGCTCTGGCCCAAAAACAAGTCTTTCTTTTTAATAGAAAAAACCTAATTGTCCCTTTAAAAAAAAACTTAGATCCATCTTAACTTTGGATCTACCAAGCATCAAGAGGGATCAAATCTCTTGAGATGCAAACCTCTTTTAGGGTGAAAAAGGATTTTATCCCACTTAAGTTAATAGATCCAGGGTTAAGATATATCTTTTATATTATTTTGTTCATATAAACCATATAGTTTATATAATCGAAAATTCTATCTTTTTATATTGTTTGATATAATTATACAATCTTATTAAAATTTGCAATTGATATATATATCTTAAATGCAGTGCATCTTTATGGCATTACTGTAATTAAATATACAATCATTTTCTCTTTCTATATATATACACTTTGAGAATATTAATAATAAATTTTAATATAATTTTCACTTGATTCAAATATTGTTTGTTAAGTGTGTTTTAATATTTTGAGAATGCAAATTATATTAATAATAAAAATATTAATATAATTCTCACTTCATTACAATTTTATTATTTAAAAAATATATAATTACAAACTCAGTTAATAATTTAATTTAAATAATGTTGTCAAAGGAGTTTAGCTCAAGTGGTAGAGCCACATATTGTGTTTCTGGTCGTGAAATAATAATAATAATAATGGTCATTTAATTTATGAAAAATTGAACTAATAATTTATGATAAAGAATATTTTCACGACATCCATTTAATCCAAAACTTTATGAACCTATAAAAATATATATCAAATACCATATATTAATTATTTGGTTTTTTAAATGTTATATATATATATATATATATATATATATATATATATATATATATATATATATATATATATATATATATATATATATATATATATATATATATATATATATATATATATATATATATATATATATATATATATCTATATATATATATATATATATATATATATATATATATATATATATATATAGATAGATATATATGAGGAGGAAGGAGTGGGAGGGATTATTTATTACCCCGATGAAGAAATAGAGATCAAATATGTTTAGGGTCTGGGGCACTCTTCTAACAATCAGTTTGAATTTCTAGCATTATGGAAGGGGCTCGAAATGGAAATCTCCAAAAGCATTCAGAAGTGAATGGTTTTTCGATACTCTATTTTAGTTATTCAACAAGTGTGCAAGATAAAAGATACCCAACTACAAAACCTCACTTCTATTTTACATAGAATAAGTTTGCAAATTCCAAATTTTGAGGTCATTAACTTCTTCCACATCAAGAGGCATCTCAATGCAATGGCAGACTCCCTCACTAACAAAGGAGTAACTCTAGACCAAGGATTAATGGTCCGGGATGATAACAAAATTATTGTTCAACCTATTCCATGAAATCAACATATATAAATTTGTTGATTTGTGTCCTAACTATACTAAGTATCATTAAAGGAGAAAAGATCGAGTTGGATTTTCAATGTTCTCCTGCCAATACTAAAGCAATCTTATCGCCCATTCATTCTCTCTCCCTGTGGATTTGTTGGCGCCAATCCATGGTTGATTGTTGGGTCTGGGCGTACATATGGACAGCTCTCATGTTATCAGTTGAAACAAAGGATAGGTGGAAGGTTCATTCCCATGGTATTAAGCTTGGATGGAGGCAAGGTTTTCACATTTCCAATTTCATAGTTCAAATAACATGCTCGAGGATTCCTGGTTTACTGAGGTAGTATATTAGTTGTAGAGGTATTACTTCTCTAGTTTCTCTTTGGGGACGAAGAATGTGTAAGATAGATAAATGTTTCAATATGATGATGAGAGGTCCAGGGTTGGTTGATGCAAGATCGCAAGTATATAAAGGTTGGTGGTACACTCTGGCTTCAATAGAAAATAGAGTTTGTTTGCTCCAAATTTCAGCAGCAAGGGAAGATTTCAGAGTTGCATACATAATGGAGCGCTTGGACATTGCAGAGGAGGATTTTAACTGACAAGAAATCTATTTGACACCCTCGATGGAGTATATATTGACTATGTTATCCAGACAGGGGGAGATGGGTAAGGATGATTCCCAAACCCATTATGTTCTCTTACACCATAAAATTGGCTTGTCACGGACTAAGGTTGAGAGGTTTCAAGTGGCTTATGACACTTTGATATTGAAGATGGATAAAGTGATTTCCCTACTTGAAGGAAGGATTAGTGGGGTGGAAAAGGAATTGGATGTTCAGGTTCATGAACTACAAGAAGATATTCCAGTTCATCTAGTAGTGAAAGTTTCTAACAACACTTTGGACTCAAATTATCTTCCCTCTCAACCTTGAATTGTCGACTTTGAAGTTAGTATCTCCATCGGGATGAACATTTATGGATAGATTTCTCTAGTTTTATCATGTTTTGTAAGTTTTTTTTGTATTAGTATTTTTTTGGAGGCAGTATAAGCTATGTCAAATTAGTGCTACAGTATGAGACAAATGGCCAAATTTGACATCATTTTTTGGTCTTGCATATGCACAATGAGTGATGTTTTTGAAGCATATATAAAAGGTTTTGGCCTTCAAACCAAATGAATTAATAGAAAAATCTCCTACCTACATGTTTCGTTAAAGATATATATATATATATATATATATATATACATATTTGATTTTGGTCTCATTAAAAATTATACCAAATAATATATATTAGTCATTTATTTTAAAATAAAAAACAAAAAACATATTTGATTTTTCCTTCATTAAAACATCTTTAATGGCTTATATATTAATAATATAATTTATTTTTTCTTAAAAAATTAATAAAATATAAAATCATAAAAATATATATTTGATTTCATTAAAAGAAACTATTAATTCATACAACTTTGGTATTTCATTTACATAAGTTTTATTATAAAACTTTTTCATTAAACAATATATCTTTATAATTATATTATTTTTCTTAAAATTAGAAACTCAAATTTTAATAATTAAACTATAAAATACATATTTATTTAAATAGAGATTATAAAACTTTTATTTTAAAATATATTTAATGTAAATTTAAATATATAATAAATTTTTATTAACTTATAAAAACTAAAATTATTTTAAAAGGATAGCAGGAGTGGGTCGGGTCTTATATAGTCTCGGAAGAAACTTGGAAAAGACACATACCCAAGGTTTGGGATCAATGAAAAACAACCAAACAAAGTTATATGATTCACTCCAAGGCCTAATTTTGGCTAGAACCCTTCAATTATCTAACATTAAAACACTAGGTGACTCCCTAAACATCATATAACATCTATTTAAAGATACTTCGCCTAGAGATAAGAACCTAGGGAATTTACTTAATAGAATCAGAAGACTCTTGGAATATATTCCAAAGAGAGAATACTTCCATGTTTTATGAGCTCATAATGTAGAAGCCGACAAATTTTCCAACCATACCTATCAATTAAGAGAAGGGAAAATATAAATCAATGGTGTTGTAGGTGTTAGAAAAATGGAAAGGCAGAAAGATTTTCTTATGTTGATAATTACTTGTGGTATATTTGAGTTCTTATTAAATTTATTATGTTCTTACTTTATCTTTGTTTCATCAAGCAATTATCAAAATAAAAACATGAATATCAAAGACATTGGATATAGGCACTATGTCGGGGCTAAAACCCCTCTATAAGGGAAAACTAGGTCAAACTCTTCCACTAGCGAACTCAAGTTGAGATAGACCACGAACTTAGACCCAAATACCTTCCTCCTTCACCAATTCATCCTTCCAATGAAATTCAGAAACCTCCAATAGAATCTTCTTGTCCAACAACTACAACCCAACAACAATCTATAATTTTGGTCCTTAACAACTAAAACTTTCGGTCCAGCTTCAGCACTATAGTTTCAACCCCTCTAATAGCTTCACACATGTGAGAGAGAGAGATATATATAATTTGGAAATAGTGTGCTTAATAGAGATATCCTTCTCCTTTTCTAGCCCTTTCCTCTTCTTCCCTTGAATTTCACACTTTTTCTGGCCCCAGAAGTTTCAGATCGAACTTGATGAGTGAGTGTGTCAAATGAGGTTGAGTTATTGACTTCATATAGGAGTTTCTACCCCTCAGTTAGGTTGACTTGGTGTATGATGCCTAGAAGACCTAATTCACATAAAAATAGATTTATTTATTGGTAGCCTAAGAAGGGTCTTTTACATTATGACATGGATTAGGACACTTGACATAAACCCTAGAAGCCTTCAATTGAGGCTTTAACCTAAAACAATTCGCCCAAGCATGAAATACATGATTTAATAAGTCAGTTTATTTAATAATAAAATTTATTTTTCTTTGTTTTGACAGATACATTATATCATTACTCAAATACAATTATGAAGACCGACATTATTTACATTCTTCAACACTCCCTCTTAATTAGGGAGGTATTCATAATTAAATATATCTACAGAGATACATGAAAGATCTCAAAATGATGTGCTCTATGAAGAGTCATAGCACACGCAGTGCTACAAATTAGATTCCTAACCAGGGTACTCTAATCGGGTGGGACTAAGATGGACTCAAGCTTTAGCCACTTTAGGTACCATCAGGATTTTAAACTCTACCATTAACCCAACGATCTAGGTGTGTATCCCAAGTCAGAGCTCCATGAACAATCCACCCTCCCTACTTTGGGATCTAGAAATCAACATGTAGGCCGGCCAGATGTCCTCCTAATCATCTTGTCATTAGATGCTTCATCTCTCCCTATTAACTAACTCATATATATATCCATTTGTCAAGCATGATTCCAAATTGTTCAACCTTCTTATGGAGATATTTACCTGTACAAACACAACCCTAATCAGTAATAAACTTTCAAATATATACACAATTAAACACAAACCTTCGGGGTCCTCAATCATTTAGATGTTTCTTATATCATAATCAAGTTATCCAAATACATCTTATCAGAAGCACCAAATACAACCTCAGTACTTCTCAAGTCTTTTGATTGCAACTTCATGGATCACAAACATTCATTTGTAGTACTTTCACTTACTTCAAGGCATTCATTGTCATAATATGCCCTCCCTATCAACTAGGTATATATACCCATTCTTCTATCTAGGATCCCTCTCAACTAAGGGAGATCAACCACTTCCTTCTTCTATAACATCAAAGAACCTTTCATGACTTCATTATTTCTTATGACATCAAGGTCATATTGATTATCATCATTCATATAACTTCCTTCATCATGCTTATTATTATTATACGAACATCTTCATCATATTGAAGATTATGTACCTGTGATACTTGAATAGCAAGACAAACCAAAAACAAACATATAGAAACATGAAGTTAAATATATCAAAATTTTGTCATTATAATGGAAGCATCAAAACATTCAAACATTAGATATTATATACCTAAACCTAGTTAGGTTCCTAATCAGAAAAGGTTGCATTCTTTTATTTCTATACTTTAAAAACATGTTAGGGTTTTGTCATAAACCCTAGACTCCATCTTCGAGACACAAAGCCTTAGATAACAATCCAATCATAGTACTACATATCTAAGGTTTCAATAATATGATTTTGGGATTACATGTCAGAATCTACTAGGATTTGTTGCAAACCTTATATCAAAACTAAATCATCATATACTAGAATATCCATCTTTACTAGGGCTTTGTTATAAACCATAGAATTCACAAACTAAAACATGAGTATCAACAGTTAAATTAGCATACTTTCATATTCATATCTAGGATTTCATGCACTAGCATTTCTCATCAATACAAACATCAATACATCGAAGTTAGATATACAACATTTTTTCTCTTGGCTAGGGTTTCTATTATACAGACGAATATACACCTAGGGTTTCATTCCTAGGATCTTACTATAGATATTACAGGGGTTTTGTTCATAAAACCTAATTCACCAAACCCTAAATATGTATAGTTTCAGTATATAACTTAGAAATTAACAACAAACCATAAAGAACTAGGGTTTCTATCATAGCAATACCAAAACCCTAAACATCAAAAGAATAGGATTTCTACACTTTATCAACAACCCTAAGAGGACTAGGGTTTCAACATTATTGACATACCATTAACATCAAGAGGCTAGGGTTTTATAGTGAACCCTAAAGTTCAGGGTTTCACAAGAATGATCAAAATGATAGTATGAAGAGGGTAGATTTAATCTAATTATTAATCACCCTAACAAGAATATTTAATATTAAAAACCCTAGACATAGTGATGTCAATAATGTAAAGAAAATTTCAAAAAAGAATGAACATACATTTTCTATTAAGAGAAATTTGTAACACAACTTGTAGTTTAAGACATACCTTGAATGGTTCTTTAACAAACCTTGTAGTACATCAATTCTTGAAATGCTTCCTTTGCAATAGAACTTCTTCCATGCTTCAATTCTATCTTTTGAAGTCTCCTCCATAATCATTTTTTATTCTAAAATCTTTCCTACCAAGATATAAAGAAAAGGTTATTAGCATGCAATACAAACAAATATTGATGTGAGAATGAAACCAAACATGAAAATATGAAAATGAAGAACATAATACTTATCTTTTGGTAAAATGGTGGAGGCTCCCTCTTAATTCAATATTTCTAAGGGACACCTACAACTTATCAAAATAATTCAAAAATGTTATAACAAGGCATGTTAGACCTATAAATTCTAGAAATCAAAACATAAAGGAAAACAATACAAAACTTAGAATAGAAGACCAGGAGGGAAATGTGAGAGAGGACTTAGTAATATAAGTCCTTGACATCTGATTCGTCAGTATTGTTCTTTTTAAGTGGAGCTTAATCGGTAATATTTTATTTTTCCCTATCTCTCTTCTTATTCCTTGGATTCTTGAGACATTGATTTTTGTAATGACTCATCTTATGACAATTGTAGCATTCAACCTTGGATAGATCAACTTTCTCCTTTGGTCCTTTGAAATTCTTAAAGGTTCCCTTCTTTTTGTGATGAGAAGAATAGGCATTAGAGGTGTTTTCTTCTTCATCCTCCTTCTTTTTGTTTACTAATGTTATTTAGGTTTCTTCTTTACTATGTGCATTCCACATTTGTTCGAACATTGGAGTATCCTTCCAACTGCTAATTCTTGATGCAAATGCACTCCAATATTTTGGTAGTCCTAGAAGAGAAAAAAATACGAGTTATTTTTCTCATATAACTTCATCTATTGCTTGGAGTTCATCTTTGATTCTAGATATCTTTACAAATTAGGATGATACATTTACCTTTCTTGTCATCTTTATGGTACTCAATTCATTTTGAGGCTTGTTATTTAACCAATGTTTTTTATGGTGAATAATTTGGAGAGAGCATCATACATTTCCTTAGCAGAATCTATGTTGGATATGTATGGAATTAGGTTTTCCTTTACTCCATCCACTATTATGTTCATGTGCAAGATTTTGGTTTCTTTGAACTTCTCTTTCTCTTATTCATTTGTAGGTTTCTTGACTCTTCCTTGAATAAGATTCAAAACGTTGTGCTTTTCGAGGATAAGATCTATCCTCTTTTTCCATGCCTTATAGTTGGAGGCTCCTTCTAGTTTTTTTTGTCCCTTCATTGATTTTTTCATGTTTGTATCTTCTACTCCATGTGACCTTTCCTTGAAACTCTTTCTCTTATATCTCTCCTTTTAATAGATTTTTAGTTAGCCTTTATCCTTCTTCTTCACCGTAGTTCTGATACCATTTTAGAAAATTGGAAAGGTGGAAAAAATTTCGTATGTTGATAATTAATTGTGATATCTTTGATTTCATATTAACTTTATTATGTTCTTCTTTTGTCTTTGTTTCATCAATCAATTATCAAAAGAAAAACATGAATATCAAAGACACTATATATAAGCACTATGTCAGGGATAAAACCCCTCTATAGGGGAAAACCTAGTCAAACTCTTCCACTAACAAATTCAACTTTATATAGAACAAGAAATTAGACCCAAAGACCTTCCTCCTCCACCAATTCATCTTTCCAATCAAATTTAGCAACCCTCAATAGTCTCTTCTTGTCCATCATCTACAACCCAACAACAATCCAGAATTTAGGCCCCCAACAACTCATAATTTTGGCCTAGCTTCAACACTGCAGTTTTAGCCCCTCCAATAGCTTAGCAGTTTCACACGTGTGAGAGAGAGAGAGTTTTGACTTCTTGTGCTTGATAGATACCTCCTTCTCCTTTTCTAGCCCTTTCCTCTTCTTCCTTGAATTTTTCTCTTTTTCTAACCCCAAAAGTTTCATTTCAAACTTGATGAGTGAGTGTGCCAAATGGGGTTGAGCCATTGCCTTTATATAGGAGATTTTTCCCCTTAGTTAGGATAACTTGTCCAGTTTGAGACCGACTTGGTGGAAAGGCCTAGAAGACCTAATTTACATTAAAATAAAATTATTTCTTGACAAATGAAGCCCAAGAAGGACCTTTTACATTATGACATGGACAAGGACACTTGACATAAACCCTAGAAGCCTTTAATGGAGGCTTTGACCTAAAAACAATTGACCCAAGCATGAAACACACGCTTTAATAAATCAATTTCTTTAATAATAAAATTTATTTTTCTTTCTTTCGAAAAATACATTACATCATGACTCCAATGCAGTTATGAAGACTGACACTAATTAAATTCTTCAACAATAGGCCAATGGCCTCTACCATAGAACCAAATGTCAAATTCAAATATTTAAATCTCATTATGTCTATGATCATAATAGGGGGAAGGACACAAATAAACAAGTGTGGGATGCTATTGTGGTGCCCCACATGAATAGCAGTAATACCTTCTCATGGCCCAGTACATTCCTTATCTATCGGATGCAACTCACAATATGTGATGTATCTTTGAATTGACGCTCCCAATTCCACCAATGATTATCCATAGTGTTGCTACCATTATGAGAAAGAAAGCATCCATTATTGCTCACACATGTGGGAATTCATGGAGGAACTCTATAATCCTAGCTTCATCCTTCTTATACTTAGCTTTCTCCTAACCACCCTCTTTCTCTCGAATGAATTTCTCTACATTATCTTAGAGCTCATTTTCTTCCAAGATAAGGAGTATCTTGGTCTTCCAAGATTTGAATTTAATGGCACCATTTAACATGTCTTCAATCTGAGACTTGGTGCCATTTTTTCAATAGAAATCAAAACCAATCAAGTTATTAAACATTTATCTCTTAAATTGACTCCAAAGGTTTCTCTTTCAACAAAGCTTTGATCCTGTGTTAAATTTTCTACAATGTGCATAGTAGAATACTATTTTATGCCTAATTATTACTTCCTAATTATTTCCACATGGTATTCTTATGCCACTGATATCATTGACCATTTACACTTCAAAATATATCAACAGTAAATGCAGTGGAAACAGTAAATATCATAGAAATATAGCCATGCACAATAGAGACAGCAAATTTTACACTAGGAAACCCAACCTTGAGAGAAAACCCAACAAAATTTCTTTAGGAGAAATTATTCTTCCACAAGGTTTACAAATCAACAATTTTTCTAGAAATTTGTGCCAATAATCCAAGTCAAATATTAGTCAAACCTGGTCAAAACTTTAAAAGTTTAATGTTGTTAAAACTAGACAAAATATTCGAAAAGTCAATGTTGGTCAAACAATCAATCTATGGTCAAATTCAGCCCTACATCATATGGTCAACTGCAGTGCAAATTTCAATCAAACTACAATGAAATCATCTCGGTCAATATGTTAGAATTGGTCTACTTTTGTATTCAAATTCATCATTTTGTTCACATGTGTAACTGTCCAAGAATGATTTTCAAACTCATCCAAGAACTTAGTCAAAAACTCCTTCACACGTGCAACCAAGAGAGAGATAGAAAGATGATCTCCAAAAAATACTTCTTCATGCTCATATTTTTACTCTTTGTTGGTTATAAAAATGAGATATCACATCATCTATTTATACAAGTCAAGTGGGGTGAAATAACCCAAGGGACACATCCCTTCACCCTCCTAGGCCAACTTGTCATTTTTGTTGATTTTCCAAGTGCAATAGATACAAGAACTAATTTCTAAAATATTGCTAATTACTTCTAATGATGTAGATATTATTTTAGCACTTTAAATTTATCATTATGCAATTACACTTCAGAAATTTAACCAAATGCACAAGGACAGTAGATATCCCAATGCACAAAGAGAATAAAAGATTTACTTGGGGAAACCCCACTTGGGGGAAATCCCAACCACCTTTTCCTTAGAGAAATGCTTCAATTAATATGATGTACAAACTGACCTATAATATTATGGTAAAACCTAGTCAACCATCCCTCTTGTCAAGCCAATCTTATGGCCAACAACCTTAGCCCTCTCTAATCTGCCTAGGCTAAAATTTGGCCTCCTAGAATATTTCCAGAAATTTGGTCGTGTTGCCCATAATTTTGGCCCTACGCCTAGAAACCTTTGACCAAAATTTCAACCTGCTACCCAAAATATGCCCAGAAAATCACACGTGCGAAGTCAATAAGAGAGAGAGAAATACTAGAGATGATTTTTTCCTTCTTCTCCCTACGTTGTCCTTCTTCTTCCTCGCTTGGAAGCCCATAATATATCTTGTTATGTGAGATATAGAAAGGTTCCTTCTGGAGGAGGTTGAGTGCCTTATATATAGTTTTTTTCTTGTCTAAATGGGTGTCTCTTCACTAGGGGCTGACTTGACTTGAAGGGGGCTGACTTGACAAGTTTGGAGCCAAAAATCCAAATTTTGAAATTTGAAATTTTCTCTTTTGAAACCGACATGAAAAACATGTCTTACATTAATCCTTTCAAAGGCTAATCAAACAAAATGACATGAAGAAAATGTCTTACATTTTTGTTATATATTTAAAGGGCTAAAATATAAAGTATGAAGACCAACCATAGTTACAAAATTCAACACTCCCTCTTAGCTAGGGAGGTATTCATAATGACTATCTAGATGTTCTCATGATGAAAATTTTATCTAAGAAAAGGTTATAACAATTCATCATCAACATCAATATCATCTTATTACCATAATCTAGTCAACAATTGTGACACATGGTAAATCATCAGCATCATCATCATTCAATTACTATAATCTGGTCAACAATTGTGACACCTAGTAAATCATCATTAGCATCAACTAGTCACCATGATTTTGGTCGGCACCTCTGGCCCATGGTATATCAACTATGTCCTAGTTCACCATCATCTTAGTCAATCTCTTTGAATCAAGTTGAAACCCTAGGGACACACTCAATACATTTGAGTAATTTGGTCCCAAATCCAAAGGCCTCACTCTATGCCATGATACTAAATGAGGTCACTCTACCTATCTAGAGAGTAATATGAGCCTGATGTTGAAAGGCACCCACTCAATTGAGTGATACTAGGCCTTTAGGACCATTCTTCATATCTGGTCAATATACTTGACACAAGAAGAATGGTTGTCCTCTGTTGGACCATTCTCCCTAATCTGGTCAACATAGTTGACACTGGGAGAATGTTTGTCCCTGATGTTATTTCATCAACACTCCCTCACAATAAGAGAGGCATTCTCAACAAGTCCAAACTTATCCCTAGAGTATACAAACTTTCTCTAGATAGAGGTGTTGTAATAATATCAAATATATGCTCCTCAATAGAGATGTGTTGGTGACTCGTTGTTCCATTCTGCACCATGTCATGAATGAAGTGGTACTTTATATCGATGTGCTTCAATCTATCATGAAAAATTGGATTCTCTGTAAGATTCACATAGGTTTTATTATCACAGTATATCATATTTGGTTCCAACACCTACAAAAATAGTCCTATGAGTAACTTTCAAATCCAAAATATTACAAAACTCGCTAAACTGACTGCAATGTACTCTTCCTCGGCAATGTTGAGTTCAACAAAATTTTATTTCCTGCTCATCCAAGAAATCATAACGAAGCCTAAACTGAAGCAACCTTCAAATGTACTATTTTTGTCTTTCGCACTCCATGCCCAATTTGAATATGTACATCCTTGTAGTCGTAAATCATTGTTCGAGACATATCTCAAACCATAATCAATTATACCACGTAAATATCTCAATACATGCTTTACTACAATCCAATGATCATCTCTTGTTTCCACCTAGAACTAGCTAGGAGTGTTCAATACAAAGAAAATATTTGGCCTAGTATTAACCAAATACATCAAAGAGCCAACCAACTTTTGGTACATAGATGGATCTACCAGATCTGACTCAAAGTCTCTCAGTTTCCTCATATTAGTCACCATATGAGTTGCCATCTATTTATAGTCCATCATTCCAAACTTCTGCAAGATCTTAATAATATATTTTCCTTGACCAAGCAATATTTCACCAGTATTATAGCATACTTCTAGTCCCAAATAGTAGTGCATCAATCCAATATCCTTCATATCAAATTCAACATCTAACTCCCTTTTACACTGAATAATGAGATGCTTTATACCTATCATAAATCAATCATCAACATACAATAATAAAATCATAGCTTCATTCTTCACAACCTTAATATATAGGTTTGGATTTGCATCACTTTTGGAGAAACCAAGTCTTATTAAGTAGCCATCAATTCAATAATACTATACCCTAGGTGTTTTCTTAAGTCCATACAAGGCTTTCTTCAGTCTGCAAACGTGATACTTTCTCCCATGAACCTCAAAACCTTTAGGTTGTTCTATGCACACTTCTTCCTCAATCACATCATTGAGGAAAGTAGTCTTTACATCCATCTGATGTAAATTCCAACCCATAGAAGCAAAAATAGAAATAATATATCTAATAGTAGTATACCTAGAAACTGGAGTAAAAGTCTAGTCATAATCCTCTCCCTTTTTCTAGGAGAATCCTCTAGCGACAAATATTTCCTTGTATTTGTGAATATTGTCATCCACTATATGCTTAATTGTATGTATCCATTTGGAGGTCACCACTGACCTCCCTTCAAATATAGGAAAAATTTCCCATACATCAATCTTCATAATATATTGGTATTCGTCCATCATCGCATCCTTCCAAACTTCATTTCCAGCTACTTCTTCATAGGTGGAAGGTTCACAATAAATTATATTAGCCATCAATGTTGCATATCCATAATACATCTTTGGTCTCTTGCTTTCCCTGAAGGTGCCACGTGATGCTACATGTCCTTCTTCTTCCTGCAAGGTATATTTAAGCCAAGCCATCCTCTTCTTGATTTCTAGAACAACTGGATCCAACGGTTTAGTAGGCCATTTTGGCTCTCATTGAGGATCTACAGGATAATCTGAAGGATTGGATGGACCTAAGCCTTCTTCCTTGGGAGCTTCGTCATCATCATTAGAATTCATAGGAACTTCCTTAGACTTCCAATAGGAAAAATTCTCATCAAAAGTAACGTATCAATTGACTTCAACTTGTCGTTCTCCTGGAATATAGATTTTATATGCCTTTGATAATTCATTGTATCCAACCAATATTACTTTCTTTCTTGAAGGTTCTAGTTTATTCCTCTTATCTTTGGGAACATGAATATAAATTGGACAACCAAAAATTCACAAACATCCAACCTTTGGTTTCTGTCTCGAGAATGCTTCTTTAGGATTCTTATCTTCCAAGATTTGATGAGGACTTCTATTTTGAATATAGACTCTTTTGATCGATGCTTCACTCCATAAGAACATAGGTAAGTCTTGAACATGCATCTTTCCCTTAATAGATTCTTCAATGGACTTGTGCTTTCTTTCAATAATTCCATTTTGTTGTGGATTGTAAGGGACAATCAACTCCCTCTTAATCTCATTTTCTTTACAAAAGGTAATCAGTTTCTTGTAGGTGTATTATCCTCCATTATTTGATCTCATAATCTTGATTTTATTTCCTATCAAGTTCTCTACTTCAACCTTGAACTCTTGAAATTTGTTGAAGACTTCATCCTTGGTCTTCATGAAGCAAATCCAGATATTGTGAGAGAAGTCATCAATAAATATTACATAGTACAGAGAGCCTCCAAGGGACTTCACTGGCATTGGGCCATATTAGCATCAGGTTTGCACCTTTCCCTAAGGGTCCAAAGGCTATATTTATCAGTTCATTTTTCAAAGTCATGATCATGTGAAGGACCTATCACAAATTTTGTGTACATTGCTACATAATCTTAGGGACATGTCTAATAAAGTATTTTTACCTAAAACTAAGCTTATCCTATTTTTTTCGCAGCGAAATTGTATTATCGCAAAGCTACAGTTGGCGCTACGAAATATTTTTGTAACGCTCACCAAAAAATTTAAAAGTTAGGTTTTCGAGCTGCCAGCCCCATCATTTCAAGTGCTTACGAATTTTTTTACGAATTCCTATCCCTTTTCATCCATGATTTGACAGCTAGATGCATTTTGAAGTCCAAGAAAGGAGTGTAAAATCAGACCCTAAAATACCTAGTTTACCCTAAAACGGTAATTTCTAGTAAACCCAAAAATTTATTTACAGTGGGCAAGAAAGTTCTAGAAGTGTTTGTAGTGTCTGGCTAGGAGAATTCAAGATTGTACAACGATTTGCAGTGTTAGAGTCTTTACAAGACGGGTTTATTAGGTCATGTGAAGAGGTTTAAGCCCGATGGGATGTATTTTGAAGTTTATCCAGAAATGTTGGCTATGTTGAGAAATGCGGGATGAGAATCATTATTACAGCGCTTCAATGGACACAACTTGAGTTGGTTTCATGAATTCATATACTCATTTGATGGAAGAACAACAAGAATTAGAACCCTGGATTTTCCAATCACTGAAGAATCCATTGTAGAGGCCACAGGTTTACCAACTAGTGGTGAGAGATGGTTTAATAAACAGAGATTGCAGAATGTGGACTTGAATTTTTTCTTGAAGGAGGATTGTCAGAACAAAGACTAGAATGTAGGATTCCTATAGAATATGTTGAATCATGAATGGTCT
The DNA here is from genome assembly GCA_031772625.1 of Pinus tabuliformis. Classification (NCBI taxonomy): domain Eukaryota; kingdom Viridiplantae; phylum Streptophyta; class Pinopsida; order Pinales; family Pinaceae; genus Pinus; species Pinus tabuliformis. The sequence continues at coordinate 1,264,133,602 of CM062816.1, read as the reverse complement.
GACGCCCTCGGGACTATGTAGCTCGTCTTCACCTATGAAGGCGGGTACTTTAAAACCTATTTGTATCACATGGGGTTTTTATGTCATTTAGCATGTTTTAATAAGATGAATTTGCCCTATTTTCTTCATCAAATTTTGTTGAATACTTCCGCGAAAGAAAGAACCAAAAATTAGTTGCAACCTCATGACATTTTTCATTGTGACATAATTAAAATATTATATAATCATGAGCTAAACAATCAGGTCAATCAGGTGGAGAAATTGAGACAGAGAAACATAAGACAACCTACACCTAGAAGACTAAGGAGAGGCCAAACTAAATTTTTTGTTCAAACCCTAGCTCAAGAAACAAAAGGGGAGTCTAGCCATGTCCATGTTTATGAATGTGTTGAAAACCCTATAAAGGAACCAAAGGTTAGGGTTTATGAGAGGAGAACAAGAAGGAAACAAAAACTAATGCTAGATTAAGAGGAGAAAAATAGAAATAACAAAAAGTAAAAAAGGAAAACATAACATAGAAACATGGGAGGAAGAAATGGAAATAGAGCCTAGGATTTACTGCGGAAAACCTCATACTCACCCTAGTAACAAACTAAGACTGAATTTCAAGGCAAAAATGAACCCTACGTTGAAGGAGATAGTGATTCTTGATGAAGATCAAGAGAATGTGCAAATTTCGAAGATCATAAAGAAGGCCACCAAATAGAGGAAAACATAGCATGCTGACAGAAAGGGGAAAGAAACCCTAAAGATTGACAAAATCATACAGAAATATACTAGAAGGATGATAAGAAACCAGGATAAGTTAAACCTTCTTGCTCAAGCTGTAGAAGCTATGGAGAAATGATTAGTTTTACTTCATTGGGCAGAGAAATATACAAAACCATAAGTTTGTTGAACAAACCCTAATTATACCTCAAAATTTTTACCTACTCCATTTTAATTTTTTTTACAGTAAGTTAGTTTCGATACGTTATGGTAATATGCCAAAGGGTTCTTGTGGTTGAGGAAGTGCAGAGAATACGAGTCAACATAAGGAAAAAGGGCCTTAAAAGGTGAAAACGGTGACACTGGGCAGTTACTCAGTTTCAATAGAGTTTACAGGTTCATGCACCAATTTTTCTATCAAGAGGGAAGACAAGTTGGAGTTCCAGATATCAAGCCTACAATGGAATAAACAATTCCATATCCTACAATACAGTTATGACTCATCCTTGTTCCAGAAGAATAGAAGTAGATACGTACAACAGCTCCACAAGATACTTTGACCAATGTTATTTGTTAGATAGATATCTGAATAGTTAATATGATAGGATTCTAATTATTTTTTGTTAATTAAACTCTCATATATTGTAAAAATTTTGTAGTTATTGCTACCGGCTTTGTGGATCTTATCCTTTATTATATTTTTCATATATATTACATGTGAAATGAGGAAAAAAGGTTGTTTTGAAAAAAAGATAGCTATTATTTGTGTGTTTAGAGCTTTATTAATTTTATAGTTTTCCAAGATCGGAATATTTTGATCACTGACACAAAGGTTCATGTGATGATATCTCTTAGTTGGTATTCTCTACATGTTTAATTGTTTTCCTCTTTATAATATCGTTTGAATGTATGGTCTTCTGGTATTTGAATGAGAATAAATTTTACAGAATTCATCCTTGCTTTGATGCTTTGCCTCATAGATTCAAATATTTTCACTCCTATCTTCTAAAGCTACTTTAGGATTCATTTCATATGCCCTACTGTAGTGGATTGTTTTTATATTTTCTTCCTTCAGCTACAACGATGATTTGAAATGGCTTGGATGTGCCATCTACTTGCCTTTGTCAATCCTTGATCAAAAAGTCAGTATCTTGGTAAGTTACCATAAACCCTAGCTTGTTAACTCCATTTCTCAATGGACTATCTCCCTCATGCCCAACCAAACCCTACTTCAACACAACTCAACTGAAGATCTAGCCATTGTGTTAATGTATAGTCAATTGATAAATTTAGTGATTAGCCTATTAAAGAGAGCCCTCTCTAGATTGAAGGGGCTAGCCTTCAATATGTAAGTTTGGTTTGTAAAGGTTACCTTAGAGAGTTTTTTGTTCAGCCATGAGAAACTTTCTGAGTGATAACAAGTCGCATACATCAAAATGAACTATATCCAAGATTTCCTACTTTCACTTCTTGAAAGACTTCTTGACATTCTTTCCAAGTGCATAGCCTTTACATACTCCATGATCCATATGAAATTCTGGAACACCTACAACCATTTGACTTAAAGATGGAAAATCTCTATAATGAAGGAGATCATATCTTCTATGCCATAATTCATATGGCTTGATATCATTTTGCACTAATTCTTGAGTTGGTTGTTTCAAGAGTTTGTAAAACCATCCTTCACGAATTCCAATTACTCTAGCAAAGTCTATACTTGAGCCCATGGTCCATACAAGGATTTTACCATCAAAAAATGTTACTCTATCTCCTTTGTTATCACCCAAAAAATCTTAATCTTGCCATTTCTTACTAGGTGGATCAAAATACACCATGTAGGATTATTTTTACCATGGTAAACCCACCTTCACCATAAGAAATAATTTAGTAAACCATTTTTCCTAAATTGTGTCTCATTAAAATTCAAAAACCTCATGAGCACAATTAAATAAATCATTATTTATTTATTATTCCTTATTTATTCCCTATTTTCCTTTTGAGATAATTGTTAAATTATTCTTTAATAATTACTTCAAATTCATATTTTTCTTAATTCTCACAAAGTGATTAATAAATCATTTTTATTTGTTTACTTCAACCACTTTCTAAATAAAGATATTTGACCATTGTGAATATCTTTTCCCTCTATTTATAACAACATATTGGATTTTTTTATCTTTTTCTCTTCCATGTTCTTTGTGTGGTTGTTGGACACACCACCAACAATTGTCCTGAGCTCCCTCATATTAAGAATGTGGTCTCTAATACTTTTCCCAACCCTAACATTCTTGAGGTCCATGTTTCCTTACCCGAGTCTATAAATAAGAACAAAACCTTACACACGAATCATGTTGGGTTTCCAAAATATCATTAATTTCACCCTCTCTTTTTTCACTTTGCTTCAAAATTTACCATATTTCGCAGCTCCATAACCATTCTCTAAGACCGTCTTCATAATTAAATATGGGTTTAGGCACATTATTTTCCAATACAATTGTTTTGGTATTTTGAGTGAATTTATGGTTAAATATTATAAAAAATAACATTTACTCACTTATATATAAAAGTTGGATGTGTTTTGTGACATGTGTAAGAATATTTGATGATTCCAAGACAATCATATTTGGCCTCTAAGACTCAAATTCGAATTTCCTCTTCAAACTCTTTAATATTTGAGGAATATTTGAGATCATTGGTCAAACACATTTCATGGAGAAAGATCATGAAAGTTTTCTTACATGTCCCTTATCAAAGTTAGGAGAGATTTGTGAGAGGATATGAAGAGGTGCTAATTGCTAGATGTCAACACATGGTTGTAACCACATGAGATATTTTTGGATCTATGAGAGATTTGTGGATCTACATTGATGAGTTAGTTATCTTGGTTTTTGTATAAATAAGAGTGCCTTCTCATCTCAAAAGGTGTGAAAAGTTTGAGAGTTATGCTCATGCTTCAATGTAGAGTTTTTGTATGTTAAGGATTGACACTATGCTTATGATTGATGTAATGAATACCATTGTAGTTCGCTTTGATATGATTGGTGTTTGATCAATAGTTTTCTCACATTTCCACCTCTCATGCAATTTATAATGGCCACCTAATGAGTATGAGATGTTTATTAATATTTAATAGGTCCGTTTCTTTCATGATTAATTTTAATTCTTTTAATTAGATGCATTGTTTACATTCTTTTAAGATCATTCCAGTTATTTTCTTTTGGGTCAAAAATTAGTGCGTTCATGTCACTAGCATAGATTTTTTTTATATCAATAGAGTAATTTTACATTCATGTCAATCATCATTTCAATTTCATAGATTAAATGATTGTTTCAAGTTTCAAATTTAAGACTTTTGTAAAAGAAAGTGTGTGCATACTCATCTTAGACATTTTTCATGAATAGGTTTTCCATCATTCAATAGGTTAATTTACTCTAAAATTGAAATTTGATTCCTAGCATATATTGTGTAAGTATACTTCCCAAGTTCACGAACCTCGGGTTTGACAATTTAATGGCAATTAATTTAACTAAATTAAATTACCCAACACTTTGGTGTCATTGTCACGAAAGTATACATAGGTGTTATATTTCAATCACATTTCATTCTTAGTTGTATAAAATTAATTTCATTCATTTAATTCATTCTAGAAGTAGATTCATTACAGGACAATTTCAAAAACTTCTAAAAAAAAAAAAAACTCAAATTCTATAATCACCTATCACCCCCACATCATGAATTCTTACTTTTGTAGGTAGAAAAAGACCAGGTGATAGAGGAAGTAGAAGAAATCGATGGAGATGAGGAAGATCCTTTTGGATTTCCCATTTAGGATACTAATATGAACGTCCACATATAGAACATTCTTCCATCTGGACTTCCCAAGTTCAATGGTTTGAGATCAGAAGTCTCAAAAACCTTTATTTTTTAATTTGAAATACTTTGTAGATCTTATGCTTACTTAGATACTCAAAAATTGAAATTGTTTCCAGAAACATTGAAGGATAAATCTCTTAAATGGTTCATGAGTTTAGGGACTAATTCAATAAGATCATGGAATGATATGAAAAATATATTTCTAGAAAAATATGAAGACTATTGTATACATTGTGATCTTAGAGAAGAAGTTTTTAAAATGACTCAGAAAGAAGATGAGAGCTTGGAGGATTTGATAGAAAGATTTATGTATAATGTTAAGAGGGAAAAATTACACAATTCAGGATCTGATATATTAAAAACCCTCTTACTTAGAGCTATTAGGGATGAGTGGATAAATATCCTTAATCTTATGAGTAAAGGATATGTTTCTCAATTAACATTTGAAGAGATTTGTGAATTATGTAAGCACATATCAAGAGGAAAAGAAAAGTATGGAAACTCCCATCAAGATCTAGTTATGGAAAGAGTAAGTAAGTTGGCATCAGAGTCGGTAAGTCAAACTAAACTTGGCAATTTGCTAAACATTCTTGGCAATTTAAGTAAACAAATAGAGATGTTGAAAATGCAAAAAAGTTGAGAATGTTGCTTTGCATGAATGTCCACTTGATAACATTGAAATTTGTTTTATCTGTGCAGAATCACATGCTACTAAAGATTTCCCATCATTACCAAGGTTGAAGGAAATTTACTAGAAGGACAATGGAACAAATCAAGTACCAATGCAACTTTGTTATGAAGCTCCAAGAAGACTATGGCAACCTCGTCAAATTGGTATGATGCAAAATCCTAATTCACAATTTCATGGTTATGTACAACAATCTCAAAGTAATTGGAACACACCCTTTCTTTGGCAACCTTGGCCATCTCAACCCCAAAACCTATCTTGGAAACAAGATTGGCAAGGGCCTTATGGAAGAAATCCACCATATCCTCAATATTTTTCTCATTATCCTCAATACCAATCCCAATGTTATCCATACTATTCACCTCCACCACAACCACATGGTCAACTTATCTCATCATCATCTACTCAACCACTTCAAAGATCCATTCCCACTCCACTACCTGCACAACCATTTCTGAACTCCAAGAATAAAATACCTCAACCCACTTACAATGTTGAGGCACAAAATTTTCAAACAGCTCCTCTTGAACTAGATGATATTTATCTTAGATCGGGAAGAGTATTGCAAAGAAAAGATTCTCTTGATGTAATTGAAGAACAACATCTAGAAGAAAAAGATCTAAAAAAGACTAAAGAATCATGGACCACATCTTATGAAAAACAACCATCAGATCTTTTATGCATCCAAGAGATTAACCATCCCATAGTAGAAGATCTGAATGGCATGATAGAAGAAGACATACATAATGATCTAGATGAACAAATGAACCAAGGGCATCACAACTATATTGAAATTTGGTTCCAGACAATCATTAAGTTGGATCATCATTCTCTTCTTCAAAAGTTCTTAACAACATTTCAATCAAAACAATTAGACTCTCATATTTTGGTATATATAAAGACATATATTTCAAACCTACATATGAGTTTATTTGTCATCTTATTACACACATGGTTCCATTGGAAGTATTCTTACACTTGATAATAATAAAAATATTGCTCAAAATAGAATAAAGGAATAAAACCATGCTTTTGTTTTTGAATTTTTGTTTTGATTTCATTTTCTTGAAATTTTTCATTTGGTGGTGCAATAAGAGCCACCTCATTCACTAACCATTGGCATGAATATTTACAAGAGTACAGATATTTGTGAAGAAAGAGAACCATTAGAGTCTCAAAAACTACAATTTGAGGTATGGAATCAAATTCTTCTTATATTGTTTTTCTAATTTTTATTTCAATTCCATAAAGAATTGTTGAGTATGCTCTCTTCTTGTGCCTTGTTGCGACCCGGAAGATCAGAAATAAATATTGAAAAGGTTAGCCTTGAAATTCAATTTTGCAATAAAATTCATCGATATGAAAGAAATGACTAGGAGATCTAAATTCACTATTAATTCTAACATTTTTTTAGATTTTGATCTCCGACTCAATTACTTTTATCTCAAATCTTGCTAAAACAATTACTTTTTCTTTATTAAAAAAAAAATCCCCAACTACATTTTTTTTCAAATATTTCTAAGCTAAATTCTTTTTTTAAAATTAAAAATTAAAATTAAAAATTATAAAGAAAACTTAAAACAGATCATTTAAAAATTTAATAAAACAAATGTTAAAATAAAATAATTAAAAAAACAACACACATTTAAAAATTAAATTTAATAAAAAATAAAATAGCAATAAAAACAATACATTTTAAAATAAAATAATTAAAAAACACAAACAAACAAAACATAGAAAATCTAAAAATCTAAATAACTAAAACACAACCCAAAAAAAAAAAAATCATACATCAAAACCCAACCCACATTGGTTAAAGTCAAAACAATAATTTAAAAAAGAACACACACACACATAAAATTAAAAACAAACAATTAAAAATAATTAAAAACAAAAAACTTGAAAAAACCCAAAACAAAACATATTAAAAAAATAGAGAGTAATGAATTGAAATAAACATTTAAATAAATACCCATGACTTATATCTTGACACTCACAACTCATAAAATAATGGACAGACTAGGGTTTCTAGAAATGGTGCAGCAAAAAAATGAAACAAGAAGCAGACTTTTCAATGGCTTCAGCCTTCGACAAAACCTGCAAATAAAAATTTTAATAAAGATTTCGTCGAGCTCCAATTCCTGGGTAGCGATGAAAACACAGTAAATTACCAGCCTAAATCCATCTTAACTTTGGATCTATCAAGCGCCGAGAGGGATAAAATCTCTCGAGGTGCAAACCTCTTTTTTGAGTGCAAAACTTGAGGAAAGGTTTGCACCTCGAGAGATTTGATCCCTCTCGGAGCTTGATAGATCTAGAGTTAAGATGGATCTAGGTTGTTTTCAGCCGTGTGTAGCCAAAGAAAATCTAACAAACATATGATTAATGTTTTCAATAATATGTAAATTCATCTAATATTAATATAATCATTTTAAATATTCTAAATATGTCACAGATTCATCTAGTCATTTTAATTTTAAATTTTCTTAGTTACCTCAGTGTATTGAGTTGATAAATATTAATAATAACTTTAATGATGAAAAATGATGAAATAAAATTTTGAATGTAAAGTGAACAATGTAATAGTGTTGAATAATAGAAAAAGTGAATAATAAGAATATAGTCAATTACAAATATTCTTCATTGTGATGATTCTCAAACTATTTTCTTCTACTATTCTTATTGTCACCCTTGTTAATTTTGTCATCTTTTCATATCGATTGTCATATTTTCATATGGATTATATGAAAAAGGCAGGTTAAATCGTAAAATATTTAAATATTTAGCTTGAGCTATTGTAGTAAACATCATACCTTGTCTCTCTTTCTCTCCAACATTAATAGGTTGAATTACTATAACACAAAATTCAATGTACATTGTCAATAATGTTTTGTGCTTACATTGAAATCAATGCACAATGTTAATCCAATCACTTTAAAATTAATGTACCATCATACATCCAATTACATCAAATTAGAAATCAACATCTACATTGAAATCAATGCATCTAATGCAAGCAATCAAATAAGATTAGAAAACAACATTTACACTGAAATCAATGCATCTAATGCAAGCAATCAAATAGGAATAGAAATCAACATTTACACTCAAATCAATGAATCTAGTGCAAGTAAGAAAATAGGATTATAAACCAACATCTACATTGAAATCAATGCATCTAGTGGAAGTAAGCAAAAAGTATTATAAGCCAACATCTACAATAAAATCAATTCATTTAGTGAAAGAAATCAAATAGGATTAGAAATCATTATCTACACTGAAATCAATGCATTTAGTGCAAGCAATCAAATAGGATTAGAAATCATCTACATTGAAATCAATGCATCTAGTGCAACAATGAAACATTATTAGAAATCAACATCTACATTGAAATCAATGCATTTAGTCCAAACAATCCAATAGGATTAGAAATCATCTACATTGAAATCAATGCATCTAGTGCAAGTAATCAAATATCATTAGAAATCAACATCTACACTAAAATAAATGCTTCTAGTGCAAGCAATTGAATAGGATTAGAAATCACCATATAGACTGAAATCAATCCCTCTAGTACAAGAAATCTTCTTCCCTCTCTCCCCCCTCCATCTATATCTATATCTCCCTCCATCTCTCCTTTTTTGTCTCTCTATCGCAACCCCCCAAACACACACTCTCTCTCATTCCATATCTATCAATCTCTCAGTCTCTCCCTCCCTCTCTCCATCTCTATCTTTTTCCCTCTCTTCGCTTTCCATCCATATCTCTATCTCCATTTGTCTCTGTATATCACCCCCAAAAAATACACTCTCTTTCTCCAATATATATATCTATCCCTCCCTCCTCCTCTCTTTCTTCCCCTTCTCTCCCTCTCCCCTGCTTCTATCTCTCTTCCCTCTTGTTGTCCTCTCTCCCTCTCTCTCTCTCCACCTTTCTCTCTATATTTCTTTCTTCTTACCTCGCTCTCTCTCCCCCTCCAACTCCATATCCCTTTCCCTACCCCTCTCCACTCTCTCACATCCTCTATCTCTTCCTTCCTCTCTCCTCCTTTCTCTCCCACCTCTCTCTCTCCCTCTCTCTCTCTCTCTCTCCAACTTTGTTACTATATCCATCCCTCTCCCCTCTCTCATTATCTCCCGCATTCTCTTCATCTCTCCTTCTTTTTCTCTTTATCTCAACCCCGAAGATACACACTCTCTCTTCATCTCTCCCTTGTCACTCCCTCTCTCTCTCCACTTCTCACTCTCTATGTATTTCATCTTCTCTCCCTCTCCAACTCCATCTCATTGTCCCTCCCTCTCCTCCACTCTCCCTCCCTCTCTCCTCCTCTCTCTCACGTCCGCTCTCTCAAACTACCTCTCTCTCCCTTTCTCTCCTACATATGTATCTCCCCCATCACTCTCTCTCTCTCTCTCTCTCTCTCTCCCCAATCCACTCTCTTCCCCCATCACTCTCCTCCTCTCTATCAAGCCATGTCTCTCATTCTTCTTCTCTCTCTCTCTCTCTCTCTCTCTCTCTCTCTCTCTCTCCTATGCTACTCTATCCCTCTATCTCTCCTTCTTTCTCCTTCTCTCCCCCCTTATCTCTATCTCTTCATCTCTCCCTTTTCACTCCCTCTCTCACTCCACTTCTCACTATGTATGTCTTTCCTAATCCCTCCCTCTCTCCCCCTCCAACTCCATCTCTCTTTCCCTCCCTCTCTCCTACTCTCTCATAATTCCTCTCTCTCATCCTTCCTCTATCTCCCTTTCTCTCCTACCTTCCTCTCTCTTCCACATCTCTCTCTCTCTCTCTCTCTCTCTCTCTGTGCTCTGATCCTATCACTATCTCCCTCCCTCTCTCTCTCCCCCTCCATCTTTGTGTCTCCCTCTCCCTCTCTTACCCTTCTCTACCTCTCCCATTCCTCTCCCTCTCTCTCTCTTCATTACTCCTCTCCCCTTACCTTCAGTTTATCTCCATCTTTCCCTTGTGACTCCCCCCATCTCTCCACCTCTATCACTCTATGTCTTTGTTCTTCCCTTCCATATATCTAGAGTTAATATATATCATGATATATTAATATATATTATAATATAACAAATTTAATATTGTATTAATCCAAAGTTATTAGATTTAATAATAATAATAATAATAATATAATATATTAATATGAATATTAGATTTAATAATAATAATAGTAATAGTAATAGTAATAATAATATTTTAATATTAATATTAGAGTTAATAATTTATTTTTTTGCATGGTATAATAATAATTTCACCCATGGTATTTGGCCCATAAGTTTCACCTAAATAAAACCTCTTTTTTTAGTGTTAGTAAGTATAAAGAGGTTTAGGGAGTAAATATAAAAGAGGTTTTATTTATTTACCATACCTCTAGTTTATTTATATTTTATTTATTTATCATATCTCTTTTATTTACCATTTTATTTGGCCCATAGGCTTGGTATATAGTTAGATGTTGATTTTTAATCATATTTGATATATTTTTATTTATTTACCATACCTCTTTATATCTATTATATAAATATGGTATTTGACCCATGGTATTTGGCCCATAATATTCACCTAAATAAAACTTCTATTTGGAGTAAATATAAAGAAGTTTATGGAGTAATATAAAAAGAGGTTTTATTTATTTACCATAGCTCTGTAGTAAATATAAAAAAATGTCTTATTTATTTACCATACCTTTTTTTAGTGTTAGTAAACATCTTTATATTTTAAATTTATATTGTGTTTATACATAATAATAATAATTAGATTGATTTTTAAATAGGGTCGTAGATTAAAAACGTTAAATGTTAAATGTTAAACAATGTTTATGTGTACATGTTTATGTGAGATCTACCCATATTAGGATATGGTTTTTCCCTTTAAAGATTCATTTTACAAATATCTAATTAAAAGAAATATTAAAATATTTTGGAGATTCTTTATGTTTATTTAAGAGATGGTATAGGCTTTAGTAAATAGGAGTAAAGATGTTTAATATTTTACCTAGTTTGCAATTTTAATGTGGTAAAATATTTTGTTAATGGTAAATTTATGATGACATACCTACACATCAGGGTCATACATCCATCTTAACTCCGGATCTATCAAGAGCCTAGAGGGATCAAATCTCTCGAGTCTAGATCTATCAAGTGCCAAGAGGGATCAAATCTCTCGAGGTGAAAACCTCTTTTTTGAGTGCAAAACTTGAGGAAAGGTTTGCACCTCCAGGGATTTTATCCCTCTTGGAGCTTGATAGATCTTGAGTTAAGATGATGTGCGGCCAAATAAAATCGAACAAACATATTATTAATTTTATCAATAATATGTAAATTCATCTAATATTAATATAATCATTTTAAATATTCTAAATATGCCTAAGATTAATTAAGTCATTTTAATTTTAAATTTTCTTAGTTACCTCAGCACCTCGAGAGATTTTATCCCTCATGGAGTTTGATAGATCTTGAGTTAAGATGATGTGCGGCAAAATAAAATCTAACAAACATATGATTAATTTTATCAATAATATGTAAATTCATCTCATATTAATAAAATCATTTTAAATATTCTAAATATGTCTAAGATTAATGTGGACATTTTAATTTTAAATTTTCTTAGTTACCTCAATTTAGTGAGATGATAAATATTGTTAATAACTTTAATGATGAAATAAAAAATTTGAATGTAAAGTGAAAATGTAATAGTGTTGAATGATAGAAAATTTGAATAATAATAATATAGTCAATTACAAATAGTAACTATTTTCTTCTACTATTCTTACTGTCACCCTGGTTACTTTTTTCATCTTTTCATATCGATTATCATCTTTTCATATGGATTATATGAAAAAGATAGTAAACCATCTAAATCTTTAGCTAGAGCTATTGTACTAAACATCATACCTTGTCTCTCTTTCTCTCCAATATTAATATGTTGAATTACTATAACACAAAAATCAATTTACATTGTTAATAATTTTTTGTGCTTACACTAAAATCAATGGACAATGTTAATCCAATCACTTTAAAATTAATTTACCATCATACATCCAATTACACCAAATCAGAAATCAACATCTACAATGAAATCAATGCATCTAAAGCAAACAATCAAAGAATATTAGAAAACAACATTTACATTGAAATCAATGCATTTAATGCAAACAATCAAATAGGATTAGAAATCAACATTTACACTCAAATCAATGCATCTAGTGAAAGTAATCAAATAAGATTATAAACCAACATCTACACATAAATCAATGCATCTAGTGGAAGTAAGTGTCAGGTCAATTTACTAAGTAAACTAACGCGGGTGTTTTACTTGTCAATCTGGGTTTGTAGACTTGGAAGCACGTCCAAAGTATATGGATTTCAGGTGAAATCAATTTAGGAAGGAAAGACTACAAGGTTAAAGGAAATGCATATTAAAAATATATTCTAAGTTTTAAAAGACTAAAAAGTTTTCGGTTCAAAATGCAACAAGCAAGAGAAGGGGCTCCTAACTTAGGAGGTCCTGGTTATCCTTCCTCAAAGTATTGTCCCCAAGAAGAGAAACTAAAGAGCAGTGGTTTGTAATGTGTAGATAGCAAGAGAATATACTCCTAACATAGGAGGTCCTGGTTGTCCTTCCTCATAGTTCTACTCCAATAACATTACCATTACATCAAATAAAAAGTGGAATTCAAGAAATAATACAAGAAATGAAAAAAGGATGATTTTAGCTATGATTCATAACTTGATAGAAAGAGAATTTAACTTAAATCCTTGTTTTTCCTTTCATATGAAAATTTGACTTTAAACTAACATCATCCAAAAATCACACAAAAAGCATCACACATCTAAATAACTGAATCATAAATCTGAAACAAGAAATACTGAAATTAAAGTTATGCTAATTTAATCAAAGTGTACTTAGCTTGGTATGGGGGCCCTCCAACCTTGCCTTGTACACCTAAGGAACTCTCAGCTACAGCTAACTTATGAAAATATCCATAGCATGAACAACAACTAGAACAGTAGAAAGTATTCTTCAAATTATCAAAAAGTCTCCAATAGTCTGAATACAAATTACATACTTGAATGGTCCATAAACTCAGTTTAAATAAACAAATCATCAACAAACTTTGCTAAAATGGCTCTAACAATATTATCTATCCTAATCCATCCATTCAGGTCAAACTCATCAAGTCTGGTTCACAAAATTAGGAAAAATCCCAAAAAATAATATTCTTCCCCTTTTTAATAGGGATTTCTGAAAGAAAGATCAAGTTTGACCAGCGTTGACCGGGCTTGTATTTTCTCAAGTTAACTGAACCAATAGGTGTTTCTCCATAGATGGTTCCCAATATTTCCAAATATCCGCTCAGATCTCGCCCAGGTGTGTTTTGGAGAATTTGGTATCTACGGATATATACTAGTTCCCTAGATAAGTAGCCATATCTAGAACAACAGTTTAAAGTGTTTTAGTCTTTTCCTATAAGAAATAGATAAGATGATAAGATGAGAATACCTACTTGTAGTCCCACTTTCCTCTCATCTCCCTTGTATCGATCATGTCGCTCCTTCCCATACTTAATACGCTTGAGAAGTACCTATAAACACAACAGAAAACAAAGAATCAATCAAAGCAAAAGATCTATTGAATATAAGTGAAAGGAATCAGATACAATTCACACATATAAGCATTATAAAACAATACAAACATATGGGAGAAAGGTTCAAACACTTTATTGAATAGAAGAAGGAATTACAACCATTGGTGTCTGATTCAAAGCCATTCCTCCAGCTTGGATCCCATCCACATCACATCAAAAGCATGACAAACTTGTAGCATTACAATACTTGCTTCAAAGCCAAATCTCATAGCAACATTATCTCCTTACAATTCAACATAATCCAGCCCTTGATCACTTAGATGAGTGGTCAATTTATATGAATATGAAGGAGGTTTTTTCATAAATTGTGGCATTGAATGGCCTTCCACACTTAGAATTAGTTCCATGGAGGAAGGGATGAGAGTATAAGATGCACCTTAGCTCATTCCTCATCCATTTTCAAGCTCATAGGAGTTGATAAGTGAGGGAACCTTCTAGATGACTCCAGAAGATAAGAATATTCCCCAAACCCTATGTGAATTTCGCTCAATCTCGCCTAGCGTAGGTGAAAGGAAGCCTAAGTGCTCTGCAAAGCACCCTGGTAGTGGACTCAAATGCTCTGCAACGCACCTTTACAAGGGCTTACCTGCACTGGTCCCTCTAGAGGCTATTTCTGGATGTCTTCAAGTCATGAAACTGTCTGGGAAGGAGGCATTCAAAGGGGTGACTTGTTTAGGGCATGTAGAAACTAAAATTAGGGTTTGATGAGCCCTAAAACACTGATCTGGATGATGGGATTGATGTGCCCAAATGGATATGTAATAGCTACCCCCTAAAGCATGAAGTCAGAAAAATGTCAATGTTGAATGAAATGCTTTACGATGTGATGAGGAGGTATCGAAGTGGAAGGTGACCTACATCAATTATAATACATATATCATGATATTTGATTTTACATGAATTGCTGAGGGAAGGCATACCCATTCTTAGCTTATAAACTTTCATTACATGCATGTAAACAGTCGTCTATAGATATAGACCCATGATCGGAATGACTATCAATGTAAAGCCATTGTACATATGATTTAGTACTCCTGAAATCGCAGCTCGAATGGATGAAACTAGATCCGGGGTCTTCTATCTCGTTCAATCATTCGCTCAAGTACGAGTCTAACCATGTGAATATGTGATCTGAAGTCGAACATGGGAAGACACCATCTGATTACCAGCCAATGATGTAAGTTGTTAACAGATGCGAGAGAGATCACCGATAATGATAATGATCCTCAAGGTACTACAGTACATTTTGCATGGTGTAAATGGATGATTTGATGTTGAACACTATACAAAGTCTTTCGGTTGAAGGCCATTGATGTATGCCTATTTCCGTAAGCGAGAAACCTGCCATTGATGCATGCAAGCCTCAAGGTACTGAAAGGGTGTTTCTAAGTCAACTTCTTGGATAATATGCTAATGTCGACAAGAAGCGAATCGTCACAGGAGGGCCTTGATGTATCCCACATCAATGACACGAAACGAGTGTAGTGATTTTAGAGATGGAATTTGATTGATGACACAAGGTTCAGGAATGGCGGTCATGAAAATGAAGTTTTATGGTATTGCAAAGGATGAATTTTCACTGAATGACTTCTCTTGAGCATGTCGGCGACACTAAAATGAATTGGTAGCATTGACCCAAAATAAAGTGATGGATGGTATGATAGACCAATGATATGATAACCATCAAGCTGATAACCCAACCCAAATAGTCACGGTGATGGAGTGAAAGTGTCATGTTCAAGAGCGACCTGCCAACATAAAGTGGTTTTTCCCCTTTTTCCCATTTTCCCCAGTCATTGCTGACCAGTAACTCTTTATTTTTATCAAGCTTGAGGAAGATAACATATGCTTGTAGTATAATTTCACCCTTCGGGTGAATCCATCACTATGTGATGTTTTAACGAGTCTAGCGAAGGTGAAACTCAGTCTTGTCTAGATGGACAAGTTTGTCACTATTTGATGTTTTAACAAGTTTAACGACAAAGATAACTCGGTCCTTTTCATGTTTAGAGAGTTTGAAAAGGTACAAAAAGAAAACTCTACAAGTTATTTTTCAAAAATTAATCTCTCAAGCCCTAAAAAGTGTAAAATAATACAAGAGAGATATCGTTTCTAATCCGTTAACGAGCTGGAAAGGACAAGCGCTTGACAATATTTTCTTTTTTAGAGAGTCTGAAAAGAGCTTAAAGTGGACTCCAATTTGAGGAACGAGTGGTTTCTAGGATAGCAATTAGTTCCGGTGATGTTGGAGCTTCTCAAAACATGTTGATTTATGTGAAGATGCTGGCTAATAAGACCAATCATTGCAATTGTTCCTCAAAAAGGGTAAAACAACCAAGTGAAAGCATATGATCAGCCAAGTAGATAATGACGATGGAAGGAGAAAAACCAAGCCTCATTTGGTGAAAGAGGCTGATATAATGGCAATCACAAGGGTTAACATGGAGATGGGTTCATTTTTACACAAGCGTGAACCATAGGGAACTATGCTTGGATTCAGTTTCATGTTTACACAAACTTGAAACAAAAAACTATGCTTGGATTCAGTTTCATGTTTACACAAGCTTAAAACGAAAAACTATGCTTGGATTCAGTTTCATTTTTACACAATCTCGAAATGAAAAACTTATGCTTGAGATTGGTTTACATGCCCCCAGCATGATGAAAGGGAGAGTCTCCTGTAACTAGATGAGAGTCCTTACGGTGAAGCAAGACGATTATCCAACACCTTTTTGGCTTCGTCCAAATAGGGACAAAGGTGAATGGAGTGATTCCCTTCACATAACCTACATTGAAACTTAACTTTACTACTAGGTGCATACCCCCCAAGCTTCATTACATTCACCTATGTAGACTACTCGCGGCTATCAGGTGGATGGAATGAAGGTTCATATACGAGATCAAGTGAAAGACTCGACTGGGATTTTAAGAGATCTACTCAAAGACTCGACTTAGAACTTTGCTCCAGAGTACCTTGTTTCATTTTTTAATGAGCTTGACACAAGACAAGTAAATCGGATCAGATTCCTTGTTTCGTGTTTTAATGAGCTTGACACAAGACAAGGAACTATGCTCATATTCCTTGTTTCATTTTTTAACGAGGTTGACACAAGACCAGGAACTATCCTCGTTGACCTGTTTCATTTTTTAATGAGGTTGACACAGTAAAAGAACTATCCTCATATTCCTTGTTCATGACCCATAAGAGGTCATGACTTCCAAGAGGTTCTCATCAAATGGGAGAACAATGCTTTAGAAGGAGAGATCTAGTTCCAATGCCCCCAGTACAAAATGTACAACATCACGGAATTGATCATCAATTGATGTAGGTATGGAATGGGTTGCCACATAATTAACTCGTGGTGGGGAAGATACCATTGGTACAAAAGGACCATTAAAGGAAGATGGTTGACTGGAAGCCATATTTGGACCGAGAAATGAAAGCTGGTCAATGGTGACAATTCTGCCTCCATGCGGGAAACACATCGCTCAAAAGAGTGTTGAAACAATAGCTCCCATGTCATAAACATAGTGGCAGACAAGAAGTAAATTGTAATCTAAAGGGCCTGGGACTACCATCACATTCAGATAAATGATTTTTCCTCCCAAATTAATAGGCAACTGAGGAACGATCCCTAACAGTTGACTGGTTCCTCTATTAAAAGCCAACAGATTCTGGGTAACAGGCACAAGTGGCGGCAAACCGAGCGCTTGCCAAGCAGTTGAGGAAAGGATACTCATAGCTGCACCTTCATCTATAATAATACACGATACAATCATATTCCAAACCTGTACTATGGTCTAGAAAGCCACATAAGAGGGAAGATGGAATCCTGCCAGTTGATTCCAACCAAAGGAAGTGACCAGACTACTTGGAGGAGGTACTGTAAGAATGGGATAATTATCCCCTTGAGTTACTAGAACAGGAGGATTTTCCTCTTGTCTTGATGGAACGGGAGGGTTGCCTCCAAGCTCATTCGAATCTAAAGAAATGAAAAGAACCTGAGTGGTATCATACTCACTCTCTTCGGGAAAGGTACGACTAACTGAAGGTGAAATCGGGTCAACTGTTACCTTGACCTGCTGATTTGGGTCGGGTATAGACTCATAGGATTCACTTTTAGAGAGAGTGGGTTTGACTGACGGTTGATTTTGGTCAGTCAATTCATCAACTAGTGAAGGATTTAGGGAGAGTTTCATGTAACTAGATGGAAGTCATTGCGAAGAAGTAGGACGGTTATCCAACACTTTTTTGGCTTCATCTAGATAGGGACAAAGGTGAATGGGGTGATTCCCTTCACATAACCTACAGGGAAACTTAACTTTACCCTTCTTTCCATGAACTTTACTACCACTAGTTGATGGTGTGTCACCAACATGATCTCCAAAAGTTGATGACACAGGATGATGTGAACGAGAATACCATTCTTCTAAGATCTAAGGAATATCAGGACAATTTCGAAGAAGATGGTCTCCCGCACAAAGTTTGCATGGATATCGAACTTTGCGAGGTTTGATGGACGGTTTCTCATTAGATGTTGCATTCAAAGAAATGGTTGTTTGGTTGCCCCTCTGCTGAATTTTATTCTTATTCTTCTTCTTCCCTTTCTTCTTCTTCATAGCCACCTGGTTACTAGTACCAATACTTTCACCAAGCGAAGAGGAAGAATGGGAGGAAGAAACAACTGAGGAAGAAGGAAAGGGGTCAACTTTAGGATCAACTAGAGATTGATTTTGTCCAGTTGCAAGTGTACTCGATTGAGGAGAAATCACGACATTTTGAACCAAGGAGGTTGAAAACAACCATATTGGCAAGCCAATGGTAAATCCTGAAAGGGAAAATGTAGCCATATAAGGAGCACCAATATTTCCGAAAGGATGAAAATGACTAGGATTCCCATCAAAAGGAATTCCTTGATCGATAGACTCCAAATTTGTCACCATATGTTTCAACCTAAGATCAACTAAGGAGCGTGCGTGGAGGATGTTATCCACGGTCAATTAAATTTATTTTAGTCAAAGTAACATAGCAAAACAAAAGAGGGATAATCTAGGCAAAAAGTTTACCAAGCAACTGTGAACTACAGAATACCTCCTGGCAAACCGAGAAGTACGGGCAGGAAATCTCCCCGAATGTTGTGTTCAGTGTATGACAGTGTACAGGGCAGCTGACTCGGTTACCAAAGGATGGATAGCAACCTAGTGTTGTCCTCCCATATATACCTGAAAGTACGTGGAGGCCCAATCCATATAAGCATTGTCTAATGCAAAACCGCACAGTGAGAGCATTCCCATATACTTTATGTACTGTAACATTTTCCTATATACCCAAAGGTACGTCAATGAGCTACTATATACTCACATACATGGAATGAGGTATCACACTCGGGATGTATTGCAGACAAGTTAGTGACATCTGCATTGTTTTACGACACCAGAACATGTCTCTAGCCTAGACCTCTAAATGTTTTCTGTTAGGTGACAATGCTCCATTAGGTAAATTTAGATAAATTTTAAGTTGATCTTCTTTAGAATTTGTCTTTCAAAGTTCACCACATGATGTTGTTTGAAATTCCTAAAATGCAACTAATATGATAAGCATTATTTTCATTCAATTAAACAAGGAAAACCTTAGCTAGTAGGGATAGAGCAATCAGATCTTTGACACAGAGCAAAGAGTGCATCTATTGCAATTTCCCTACCTATTCCTTTCAAGCATTCACAAACTACAATATGAACAATGCAATTTTTTCTTTTCGATTTCCTTAATTTTATGACGAACAAAAAGGAAACTAATGCACATACAATCAATCAATCTTTTACAAGAATGAAGACTTTTATGACAGTTTTGTTTCGAAGGAAAAGAAGACTTTACGACACTTTGTTTCGAACAAAGATTAATTAACTATATTATAACTTTTATTATAGACCGATAATGACAAAGAAAACATTTAAGAAACATTATTCAATCAAGTCAAAGTAGGGCTAGGCAAGGAGATAGAAACTTGTTCTCTGAGACATGACATTCATTGATCAATCAACAAGCAATCAAACAGAAGAAATTTGGAAAAAATGAAATCCAAAGGTGGGAATTTTACCTAAGATGGATCAGCGTAAGTCAAAGAGGGCCTAGCTGCACTGCAAAGCATTGTCTCTCACTCAAGGTTGCTCTGCAAAGCAGTGTCCCCTGACCAAGCCTGCGCTGATTCCTGAGAAGCCACTCAAGAGTCATCTAACCTCAATTTTTGACCAAAATTCAATGCAAAAGGGCTGAAATATAGTCAATGAACACAAGTAGGGTCTACAAGAATGTCTTAGGAGGTGGATAACCTACTAGGAAAGGTGAATCTATAAATTTGTTTTGGAGAATTTGGTATCTATGGATAAATACTAATCCCCTAGATAAGTAGTTGTATCTAGAACAATAGTTTAAAGTATTTTAGTCTTTTCCTATAAGCAATAGATAAGATGAGAAGATGAGAAGACCTACTTGTAGTTCCGCTTTCCTCTCGTCTCCCTTGTATCAATCCTTTCACTCCTTCCCATACTTAATACGCTTGAGAAGTACCTGTAAACACAACATAAAACAAAGAATTGATCAAAGCACACAATCTATTGAATATAAGTGAAAGGAATCAGATAGAATTCACACATATAAGCATTATGAAACAATACAAACATATGGGAGAAAGGTTCAAACACTTTATTGAATATAAGAAGGAACTACAACCATTGGTGTCTGATTCAAAGCCATTCCTCCAGCTTGGATCCCATCCACACACATCAAAAGCATGACAAACTTGTAGCATTACAATACCTGCTTCAAAGCCAAACCTCATAGCAACATTATCTCCTTACAATTCAACATAATCCAGCCCCTGATCACTTAGATGAGTGGTCAATTTATAGGAAGATGAAGGAGGTTTTGTCATAAATGGTGGCATTAAATGGCCTTCCATACTTAGAATTAGTTCCATGGAGGAAGGGATGAGAGGATACGATGCACCTTAACTCATTCCTCATCCATTTTCGTGCTCATAGGAGTTGATAAGTGAGGGAACCTTCTAGATAACTCCAAAAGATAAGAATATTCCCCAAACCCTATGTGAATTTCGCTCAATTCTCCCCCAGCACAAGTGAAAGGAAACCTAAGTGCTCTGCAAAGCACCCTGGCAGTGGACTCAACTGCTCTGCAGCGCACCTTTACAAGGGCTTACCTCTTCTAGTCCCTCTAGAGGATATTTCTGGATGTCTTCAAGTCATGAAACTGTCTGGGAAGGAGGCATTCAAAGGGGTGACTTGTTTAGGGCATGTAGCAACTGAAATTAGGGTTTGATGAGCCCTAAAACACTAATTTGGATGATGGGATTGATGTGCCCAAATGGATCTGTAATAGCTGCCCCCTAAAGCATGAAGTCAGAAAAATGCCAATGTCGAATGAAATGCTTTACGATGTGATGAGGAGGTATCGAAGTGGAAGGTGACCTGCATCAATTATAATACATATATCATGATATTTGATTTTACATGAATTGTTGAGGGAAGGCATACCCATGCTCAGCTTATAAACTTTCATTACATGTACGTAAACTATCGTATATAGATATAGACCCATGATCAGAATGACTATCAATGTAAAGCCATTGTACATATGATTTAGTACTCCTAAAATCGCAGCCCGAATGGATGAAACTAGATCCGGGGTCTTCTATCTCGTTCAATTGTTCGCTCAAGTACGAGTCTAACCATGTGAATATGTGATCTGAAGTCGAACATGGGAAGACACCATCTGATTACCAGCCAATGATGTAAGTTGTTAACAGATGCAAGAGAAATCACCGATAATGATAATGATCCTCAAGGTACTGTAGTACATTCTGCATGGTGTGAATGGATGATTTGATGTTTAACACCATACAAAGTCTTTCGGTTGAAGGTCATTGATGTATGCCTATCGCCAGAAGTGAGAAACCTGCCATTGATGCATGCAAGCCTCAAGGTACTGAAAGGGTGTTTCTAAGTCAACTTCTTGGATAATGTGCTGATGTCGACAAGAAGCGAATCATCGCAGGAGGGCCTTGATGTATCCCACATCAATGACACGAAACGAGTGTAGTGATTTTAGAGATGGAATTTGACTGACGACACAAGGTTCAGGAATGGCAGTCATGAATATGAAGGTTTATGGTATTGCAAAGGATGAATTTTGATTGAATGACTTCTCTTGAACATGTCGGCAACACTAAAATGAATTGGTAGCATTGACTCAAAACAAAGTGATGGATGGTATGATAGACCAACGGTATGATAACCATCAAGCTGATAACCCAACCCAAATAGTCACGGTGATGGAGTGAAAGTGTCATGTTCAAGAGCAACCTGTTACCATAAAGTGTTTTTCCCCTTTTTCCCATTTTCCCCAGTTATTGTTGACCAATACCTCTTTTTTTTTATCAAGCTTGAGGAGGATAACATATGCTTGTTGTATAATTTCACCCTTCGGGTGAATCCATCGCTATGTGATGTTTAATGAGTCTAGCGAAGGTGAAACTCAATCTTGTCTAGATGGAAAAGTTTGTCGCTATTTGATGTTTTAACGAGTTTAACGACAAATATAACTTGGTCCTTTTCATGTTTAGAGAGTTTGAAAATGTACAAAAATAAAACTCTACAAGTTCTTTTTCGTAAATTAATCTCTCAAGCCCGAAAAAGCGTAAAATAATACAAGAGAGATATCATTTCCAAGTCGTTAACGAGCTAGAAAGGACAAGCGCTTAGCAATATTTTCATGTTTAGACAGTCTGAAAAGAGATTAAAAAGGACTCCAAGGGGGTTCCTTTTTCATTTTTAACAGAGCTCGAAAAAGAGATAAAATTGTGCTATGTGGTCAAAGGTACAATTTACAATCGAGCACGTCGAATTCTGTAAGTCGGTTTCAAAACCTGCTCAAAACACCACCAAATGGATTAAAACTACCT
This sequence comes from Pinus tabuliformis, assembly GCA_031772625.1. Taxonomy (NCBI): domain Eukaryota; kingdom Viridiplantae; phylum Streptophyta; class Pinopsida; order Pinales; family Pinaceae; genus Pinus; species Pinus tabuliformis. Next base: position 1,264,110,701 of record CM062816.1, on the reverse strand, counting down.
GTTTCATAAGCAAAAATAGGTAAATACTAATGTTTACTTGATTAAAGAACATGAAATAAACATAAAACAAGTTTTTACCATGACATTTTTACCATTTGGAACTTACCATTCAATTTTGTGCTCTGAGTTAGTTTTTTACCTCGATTTTCATCAGATGATTACGAGAGATTCTGCGAACCATTTCTTGAACCGTCCGGACCAGGTAGGAGCTAAACCTCTCTTCTTTCTTTTCATTTCATGCAAGTTTTAGGGTTTTTTGCGGCCCCTGGGGTTTCATTTTTTCTCTCTGGGATTAGCGTAGGCTTTCACATTGAAAACTACATTGAAGAGCACCCAAGTAGAAGCCTGCATGCTCTACAGCACACTGTCTCTGTGCTTGGGCTGCGTTGGGCAAGTTTCCCAAGTTTGATTTAGTTGTTTGCTCCAAAATTTGTCCTGTTTTTGCATGGAACGGATCCTAATTAAGCTTTTGATTGTGTTTCATGCTTTCATCGGATTAGAATTTCAATTACATGGCAAGAAAGAGAGTATGAAGAACAAGACATAGTTGCCCTAAACAATCCGAGTATAGTTGAGGCCCTCAAAAACTATGGGTCACTCAAATTCTTCAAATTGTCCGGAATGAGGCAACAAATAGAACTACTGCAGTTGCTTTTCATGCATGGGATCCGACAGATCAGACTTTTCACATTAGGGACAAGATGGTCCCTATTACCATAGCAAAAATTCTTGGTTTTACCACTTTTTACCTTGGTCAGTTGTTCTTTCAGTGAGGAAAGCACAGCCTCGCACCAGTTGAAAACTTTTGGCTTTAGACACTCTAGTGCATACTACATATAAGATTTGTTCGCCAGATGTAGTGTCATCTGATGAGAACCTCTTGGAAGTCATGACCTCTTATTGGTCATGAACAAGGAATATGAGGATAGCTCTTTTACTATGTCAACCTCGTTAAAAAATGAAACAGGTCAACGAGGATAGTTCCTAGTCTTGTGTCAACCTCATTAAAAAATAAAATAAGGAATATGAGCATATTTCCTTGTCTTGTGTCAATCTCGTTAAAAAATGAAACAAAGAATCTCAGTCGAGTTCCTTATCTTGTGTCAAGCTCATTAAAAAATGAAACAAGGTCCCCTGGAGCAAAGTTTCAAGTCGAGTCTTTGAGTAGATCTCGTAAAATCCCAGTCGAGTCTTTCACTTGATCTTGTATATGAACCTTCGTTCCATCCACCTGATAGCCGCGAGTAGTATACATAGGTGAATGCAATGAAGCTTGGGGGGCATGCACCTAGTGGTAAAGTTAAGTTTCCCTGTAGGTTATGTGAAGGGAATCACCCCATTCACCTTTGTCCCTATCACTGCAGTGACTTCCATCTGGTTACAGAAGACTCTCCATTTCATCATGCTGGGGGCATGTAAACTAATCTCAAGCATATTTTTTCGTTTCAAGCTTGTGTAAAAATGAAACTGAATTCAAGCATAGTTCTTCATTTCAAGCTTGTGTAAACATGAAACTGAACCCAATCATAGTTCCCTATGGTTCAAGCTTGTGTAAAAATGAACCCATTTCCATTTTTAAACATCATGATTTCCATTCTATTAGCCTATTTCATCAGATGAGCCTTGGTTGTTTTCATCCCATCGGCACCGTCCCCTTGGCCAATCATACATTTTCACTTGGTTGTTTTACCTTTTTTGAGGAACAGTTGGAATGAGTGGTCTTATGAGCCAGCCTCTTCACATAAATCAACAGGTTTTGAGAAGTTCCAACATCACCAGAACCAGTTGCTACCCTAGACACCACTCGTTCCTCAAATTGGAGTCCTCTTTAAGCTCTTTTCAGACTCTCTAAAGATGAAAAGATTGTCGAGTGCTTGTCCTTTCCATCTCATTAACGGATTGGAAATGATATCTCTCTTGTATTATTTTACGCTTTTTTAGGCTTGAGAGATTAATTTACGAAAAAGAACTTGTAGAGTTTTCTTTTTGTACCTTTTCAAACTCTCTAAACATCAAAAGGACCGAGTTATCTTTGTCATTAAACTCGTTAAAACATCAACTAGTGATGAACCTATCCATCTAGACAAGACCGAGTTTCACCTTTGCTAGACTCGTTAAAACATCACATAGCTATGGATTCACCTGAAGGGTGAAATTATACAACAAGCATATGTTAGCCTCCTCAAGATTGACAAAAAAAATAAGAGGTACTGGTCAACAATGACTAGGGAAAATGGGAAAAGGGGAAAAACCACTTTATGGTAGCAGGTCTCTTTTGAACATGACACTTTCACTCCATCACCGTGACTATTTGGGTTGGGTTATTAGCTTGATGGTTATCATACCATCCATCACTTTTTTTTGGGTCAATTCTACCAATTCATTTTAGTGTCGCTGACATGTTCAAGAGAAGTCATTCAGTCAAAATTCATCCTTTGCAATACCATAAACCTTCATTTTCATGACCGCCATTCCTGAACCTTGTGTCGTCAGTCAAATTCCATCTCTAAAATCACTACACTCGTTTCGTGTCATTGATGTGGGATACATCAAGGCCCTCCTGCGACGAGTCGCTTCTTGTCGACATCAGCACATTATCTAAGAAGTTGACTTAGAAACACCCTTCCAGTACCTTGAGGCTTGCATGCATCAATGGCAGGTTTCTCGCTTCTGATGATAGGCATACATCAATGGCCTTCGAACGAAAGACTTTGTATGGTGTTCGACATCAAATCATCCATTCACACCATGCAGAATGTACTGCAGTACCTTGAGGATCATTCTCAATATCGGTGATCTCTCTCACATCTGTTAACAACTTACATCATTGGCTAGTAATCAGATGGTGTCTTCCCATGTTCGACTTCAGATCACATATTTACATGGTTAGACTCATACTTGAGAAAACGATTGAACGATATAGAAGACCCAGGATCTAGTTTCATCCATCCAGGATGCAATTTCAAGAGTACTAAATCATATGTACAATGGCTTTACGTTGATAGTCATTCCGATCATGGGTCTATATCTGTAGATGACTATTTATGAACATGTAATGAAAGTTTATAAGCTGAGCATGGGTATGCCTTCCCTCAGCAATTCATGTAAAATCAAATATCATGATATATATATTGTAATTGATGCATGTCACCTTCCACTTCAATACCTCCTCATGACATCGTAAAGCATTTCTTTCGAAATTGGCATTTTTCTGACTTCATGCTTTAGGGGGCAACTGTTACAGATCCATTTGGGCACATCAATCCTATCATCCAGATCAGTGTTTTAGGGCTCATCAAACCCTAATTTTAGTTGCTACATGCCCTAAACAACTCACCCCTTTGAATGCCTCCTTCCCAGATAGTTTCATGACTTGAAGACGTCCAGAAATAGCCTCTAGAGGGACCAACACATGTAAGCCCTTGTGAAGGTGCATTGCAGAGAAGTTGAGTCCACTGCCAGGGTGCTCTATAGAGCACTTAGGCTTCCTTTCACTTGTGCTGGGAGAGATTGAGCGAAATTCACATAGGGTTTGGGGAATATTCTTATCTTTTGGAGTCATCCAGAGGGTTCCCTCACTTATCAACTCCTATGAGCTCGAAAATGAATGAGGAATGAGTTAAGGTGCATCCTATACTCTTATCCCTTCCTCCATGGAACTAATTCTAAGTATGGAAGGTCATTCAATGCCACCATTTATGACAAAAACTCCTTCATCTTCCTATAAATTGACCACTCATCTAAGTGATCAAGGGCTAGATTATGTTGAATTGTAAGGAGATAATGTTGCTATGAGATTTGGCTTTGACGCAAGTATTGTAATGCTACAAGTTTGTCATGCTTTTGATGTGATGTGGATGGGATCCAAGTTGGAGGAATAGCTTTGAATCAGACACTAATAGTTGTAATTCCTTCTTCTATTCAATAAAGTGTTTGAACCTTTCTCCCATATGTTTGTATTGTTTCATAATGCTTATATGTGTGAATTGTATCTGATTCCTTTCACTTATATTCAATAGATTGTGTGCTTTGATCAATTCTTTGTTTTATGTTGTGTTTACAGGTACTTCTCAAGCGTATTAAGTATGGGAAGGAGTGAAAGGATTGATACAAGGGAGACGAGAGGAAAGCGGAACTACAAGTAGGTCTTCTCATCTTCTCATATTATCTATTGCTTATAGGAAAAGACTAAAACACTTTAAACTGTTGTTCTAGATACAGCTACTTATCTAGGGAATTAGTATCTATCCGTAGATACCAAATTCTCCAAAATGAACCCATCTCCATTTTAACCCTCATGATTGCCATTCTATCAGCCTCTTCCGCCAGATGAGCCTTGGTTTTTCTCCTTCCATCGTCACTATCTACTTGGCCAATCATACGCTTTCACTTGGTTGTTTTACCCTTTTTGAGGAACAGTTGCAATGATTGGTCTTATTAGCCAGCCTCTTCACATAAATCAACATGTTTTGAGAAGTTCCAACATCACCGAAACTAGTTCCTATCCTAGACACCACTCGTTCCTCAATTTGGAGTCCTCTTTAAGCTCTTTTCAAACTCTCTAAACATGAAAAGATTGCCGAGCACTTGTCCTTTCCAGCTCGTTAACGGATTGGAAACGATATCTCTCTTGTATTATTTTACGCTTTTTTGGGCTTGAGAGATTAATTTACGAAAAAGAACTTATAGTTTAAAATTTTTCTCCCATCCAATTAGGTGAATCTACAAATTTAAAGACGGAGTCGCCAATTTGTTTTGGAGAATTTGGTATCTACAGATAAATACTAATTCCCTATATAAGTAGCCATATCTAGAACAACAGTTTAAAGTGTTTTAGTCTTTTCCTATCAGAAATAGATAATATGAGAAGATGAGAAGACCTACTTATAGTCCCGCTTTCCTCTCGTCTCCCTTGTATCGATCCTGTCACTCCTTCCCGTACTTAATATGGTTGAGAAGTGCCTGTAAACACAAAAAAAAACAAAGAATCGATCAGAGCAAAAGATCTATTGAATATAAGTGAAAGTAATCAGATACAATTCACACATATAAGCATTATAAAACAATACAAACATATGGGAGAAAGGTTCAAACACTTTATTGAATAGAAGAAGGAACTACAACCATTGGTGTCTGATTCAAAGCCATTCCTCCAGCTTGGATCCCATCCACATCACATCAAAAGCATGACAAACTTGTAACATTACAATACTTGCTTCAAAGCCAAATCTCATAGCAACATTATCTCCTTACAATTCAACATAATCCAGCCCCTAATCACTTAGATGATTGGTCAATTTATAGGAAGATGAAGGAGATTTTTTCATAAATTGTGGCATTGAATGGCCTTCCATACTTAGAATTAGTTCCATGGAGGAAGGGATGAGAGAATAAGATGCACCTTAACTTGTTCCTCATCCATTTTCGAGCTCATAGGAGTTGATAAGTGAGGGAACCTTCTAGATGACTCCAAAAGATAAGAATATTCTCCAAACCCTATCTGAATTTCGCTCAATCTCACCCAACGCAGGTGAAAGGAATCCTAAGTGCTCTACAAAGCACCCTAGTAGTGGACTCAACTGCTCTACAGTGCACCTTTATAAGGGCTTATCTGCGTTGGTCCCTCTAGAGGCTATTTCTGAATGTCTTCAAGTCATGAAACTGTCTGGGAAGGAGGCATTCAAAGGGGTGACTTGTTTAGGGAATGTTATGAAACTAGCTCAAGAAAAGATAGAAAAGATAGATCAACGCCTTATAATTCAGCCTCTCCGAGGGGGAAACCTCCTTTACATTACATAATTGAACAATTCTTGGATGATACAAATGAAAGGACCTCCTTTCTATATATAGGAGTCTAAGGGGTTATAACATAATCAGAGCCGACATAACAATAATAATGTAAGGGCACAATAATAACAATAGTGGGCTTCTATGGGGCACAATAGTAACAATATGGGCACTACATGGGTACATCAATATAATAAGTGGGTTATACTAATAACAATAAGGGGTTACACTAGTAGTATAGGGGCCTAACATGCCCCTCTCCTTCAAAAAGCGTTGTCCTCAATGCTTGAGTAGTTCTTGATGCTTCTGTATAAAATTCTTGTCCTCCCATGTGGAATATTCAGCGGGCAAGTTCTTCCACTTGATGAGATACTCTAAAATTGATCGATTTCGTAGCTGTCGGGTTCTTGTTTCTGTGACTGCTCTAGGTTCCAATATGATTTTTCCTTCCTCTTCAATTTCTGGCAATATTGCTTGAATTGGGATCTTTTGCAACTTTTGAATAAGTGGCCATACTTCTTCGTCCTTCTTCCATTCATCCCTTGCTTCGTTTATCCAATCTGGTTGGATAATATAAATACCACAAAACAATGCTTCCACATCCTCATCCTTGAAGAGTCTTCCCATTCGGTAAGGTCGCCATTTTTTAAGTGCATGTAGTATTGCCAGCATTTCCTTCTCATAAATAGCTTGCTTGAGATGTAGCAGTAAAAATACCCAATCACCTACATCAAAACATTTTTCACTACGATGTTGATCTACCTATTGTTTCGTTTGATTTTGCACCAAAGTGGCGTTATCCATTAAAAGTTGGAGAACTTGTTGTTGATGCTCGATGTGATCTTTCTCTGCTTGAACCTTTTTCTTCTTGATATGTCCTTCTATCTTTTGAGGAATGGTAATTTCTTCCAGTCCTTTACAAGATATGGTTGGATTCATTTCTTGATGCTCAATGTGATCTTTCACTTCTTGAACATTTTTCTTCTTGATGTGTCCTTCTATCTTGATAGTTTGAGGAGTGGTAATTTCGTCCATTGAATTACAAGATATGGTTGGATTCATTTCTTCTTTCTCGAAGTGATCTTTCACTTCTTGCACCTTTTTCTTCTTGATATGTCCTTCTATCTTGAGAGTTTGAGGAGTGGAAATTCTTGCCAATGCTTTACAAGATATGGTCTGATTCATTTCTTCTTTCTCTGGGGTGGTGTCCTGGCGTATATCCTCTTCTTTTGATGTTTCTTGATCCTTTTCTTCCTCCTCTTCATATTCTATGTAAAATAATTTCTTCTCAACACACCTATGACCTTTAGTGCATTTGCTATCACAATTGTAACAAAGCCCTTTTTCTCTTTTTTCTTCCAATTGTTGTGGTGTAACCCTTGTAGGTTGTGGAAGGCTGGGAGAAACAACACTTCCATCTTTATAGTTGTGAGGGGTATGCTTCCTGGTTTCCATAATTTTGCTTTCTATTATGTCAAAAATCCCTTTTACTCTTTCCAATTGTTGTGGTGTTTCTCTAAAGAAGGTGTTGCTCTTTGTATCCTCATAATGTGCTATCATTTCCTCCATGAAAATTGACCACGTAACAAGTTTTTTACGAGAACAAAGCCCTTCATACCATAAAAATTGATCTAGTTCTAAATATGAAGATGCAATACATACCTTTTGTAATAGTTGTACACCATGTAGATCAAAATATTGCTCCAACTGAAGTATCCAATTTACCGGATCCTTGCCATCAAACTTCTTCATCTTGCTTTTTCTTGATTTTAGGAGATCGACCTTGAAACGACTGTAACTCTGTACTTTCAGATCTTTAAGTTCTGAAATTGTGAACTGTAGTAGCCCTCTGTGTCCTCTTTCCAATGCCACTAGTCTGATCCAAATTGGATTCTCTAAGAAAGAGTTATGCACAATCTCCCAAGATGACCTGATTATAGACCTTTCCAGAAGAGCGAAATTGTATGAAGTGCCACGTGTCACTGTTTCAACCTTTGGATCTGAAAAATGCATACAAGAAACTACAGTCCGTCCTCTTTCTGTACCTTCTTACAAAATTTCAATCCGATCCCCAGAGAGAAAGTTATGACGATTTTCCCCAGGTCACCTGTTTTGAATGTAATTCAGGAGTCTGCAAAAAGACCAACTTCCTCAGATCATATCTCCGCAAATATTGCGCGAAAAGCTCTGAAATTCGGACCCAAGGTTCAGCGTGATTTCTTCTCAAATGGGTTTTTTTTTGTGACTTCTGAAATGTCACATAAAAAAAGTTATAGCGCAAATGCCACGATGACCTGTTTGGAGCAGCGAAACCCTAGAATCCAAAGCTCTGATACCAAATGTTATGAAACCAACTCAAGAAAAGATAGAAAAGATAGATCAACGCCTTAGAATTCAGCCTCTTCGAGGGGGAAACCTCCTTTACATTACATAAATGAACGATTCTTGGATGATACAAATGAAAAGACCTCCTTTCTATATATAGGAGTCTAAGGGGTTATAACATAATCAAAGCCGACATAACAATAATAATGTAAGGGCACAATAATAACAATAGTGGGCTTCTATGGGGCACAATAGTAACAATATGGGCACTACATGGGTACATCAATATAATAAGTGGGCTATACTAATAACAATAATGGGTTACACTAGTAGTATAGGGGCCTAACAGGGCATGTAGCAACTAAAATTAGGGTTTGATGAGCCTTAAAACACTGATCTGGATGATGGCATTGATGTGCCCAAATGAATATGTAACAAGGTGTCTTGCACATATGACTTTAATGGAGCTATTACGGAAATTTTTAATACAATCCAATTTACTCTTAAAACCCAATTTTTACAAAAAAAAGCTAAAAATTGAAAAACTTAATTTAGTTACCTGAATATGAAAAATAAGAGTAAAATGAAGCATATGTAAGTGAAATAGGATGGAATATGGTGGTAAATGAATGGGTTTAGTATATGGAAAATTGACCAAATTAAGGGCCAACATCTCTCCCTTGTTGATGTTCAAGCATGTCCTCATTCTTGCTTCCTCTGTTTGGACCTTCTGAGTGATGATGCCCCTGTTGTACCTGAACCTGTAGCCTCTTCTTGTGTAGCTTGAAGTAGAATATCAATGCCCTCATGTTCCTCTACTTTGTAGATGGTAGTTTTTACTTTTTGTTTTTCATATTTATATTGCCATAACTTCTCCTTTAGCCATCTATAGGCTTGTTTGGAAATGAGCATATTCTGAGTTTCAAGCTTTTTTATTTGCTTGTTCAATTTCTTGTTTTCTTTGACTATGTTGTTTTTGTTTTCTTTGTACATTTTTTTCTCCCTCTTCAAGTGTCTTTCCATGATTTTGTTGTCCTCTAGCTCACTTGTCAACTCTACTATTTTCTTAAGATATTCCTCATTGTGCAATTCTTTGGATTCTTCCCTTGCCTCTTTGGCATATGAATGAGATGAGGTGGCTCCTACCCAAGCATCCTCAAAATAAGAGCATTTTTATATGGGCTCTTCTCGAACTTCCTCCTCCAATCTCTGTATAATCTCATCAATTTGTTTTGATGTTTGTGGAGGCTCAATTTCAATAATCTCAATTTCTGGGTCTTTCCCTTGGTTGCTTGGTTCTTCTTGTGATTTTCTTCTTGATCTCCTAGGAATGGACAAAAAATATTTCTCTTTCTCAATCATAACACCATCTTGCTTCTTTTTCAATCTTGTCCTAGGATATAAAGGAGAATTCATGATACTTTTTGTGACATGTAATTGCTCAAACCTTTCCTCATTCCCTGTTATTTGTTCTTCAAAGTGATGTTTGCAAAAAACTCTTTCCAGAGTATCCCTTTGTTTCTTACTTGATACTCAACAAGTATCTTGACTAATCCATGATGATAGATATTAGCTTCTTTAGTTTATGTTTTTTTTTTACATTTTCTATCATTTTAGTTAAGCTCCTTGAAAAGAAGTAAGGAATGTTGATTTTACAGTCTCCCTTGATATGTTGAAGCAATTTTATATGATAAAGGTAGACTATATTGTACCTATTGTCACAAGTAAAATATTTTTGGATGATCAAAACTAATTCTGACCATGGTTCTCTAAGCCAATCTCTTTGAATCCCTTTTGTTCTGTCAAAGGATCCCTTCCTTGGTTTCTCCAGGAAAAAGGTCCACCCCTTCTCCTTAAAATGAAAACCCTTATGATATTCTTCTCCTATCAAAGGAAGTTCCAATGCTTGAGAAAGGAAAGTTGGGTTCACTGGTATAGGAAGTTCACCCACTCTAGTTTGCCCATTTTCAAAATTTTCTATGAATTCTTGTGTGATTTTGTCATTGTGGCCATTAAACTTCCTAAGGAACTCCAATAGTCCTACTTGGAATAATTTCTCCACTGCATCCTTACTCCAATTTTCTACTTTGAAGTCTTTGGGTTCAGTTTTTGTTGCCATTTGCATATGCTCTGTATACCAATTTATATAACCTTGCCCAGTAAATAATCTCATTATGAATATAACAAGAAAAATATTCCTTATTCATGCAATAATAATCATGGTAAATGCACTTACCAAATCTCTTTAGCTTTGAAAATAAATGAGATTATTTCCTTTTCCTATAAATCTTCAATTTCCCTGACTTATGTTGCAAATAATATCAAAACAAGGTCCTCTATTTGCAAATATGAGTGAAGAAAAATTTTGACTGCGTGAAAAAATATCTCCAATGTCAAAATAAAATCTCTCATTGTTTTTCAAATCATGTTTAATCTCTCTTCGTTTGGAAAAATTTCTCAGAAAAAACCTCTTTGCGTTTTAAAAACTGCGTACTGTGTATTAAAATGATGTTCATTGTGCAAAGTTTTAACACAAATTTCATGAGAAAATCATGTTTTTTTTATACCTGAACTGCAAGAAGAGTTGTAGAAAACTTGTAGAAACTTCTTGTTAATGATTTGTCTTTCCTATGTAAACATATAGTTTCAATTAAACTCATTCTCTAGCATCTTGAAAAATCATGGATTCTACAGGTGGCAGAGGATTTTTAAGATGACAAAGCATTGAAAATCCAAAACTAAAGTCGTATTTTTCTCTCATTATGACACATCTGAAAAAAATCTGAAGTTAACCTTTTTCGAAATCATTTTAGTTGTTGAGGAGTCTTTGGAATTGACGCTTACCTTATCACTGGGAATCACTACGTAAATTGAGGAATTCTCTGTGTAATTTGTGGAATTTGTTGGAGCTTAGCGCAAAGGAAATATCGGTCTCTTTCTCCTTCCTTAAACAAAAAAAAAGAAAAAATCCCTTTAATTCTCCACGCAGCACTGGTTCTTCTCTCCTTATTTCAATGCGCAACTCTTTCAAACAATCTCTCCACTGCACAGGGTTTCTCTCCTACGTAGTTACCTTTACTCTCTACCTCTTTTTCCTTTGGTCGGGGTTTCCTTATGCTATGGGTGAATGTGCAGTATTTCTCTCTGACTTTGAGCTGAACTTGGTTATGATGATGAAGGAGAATATGCAGAACAAACCTTTGAAATGTGTTTGACCGTTTCACTGCTTAACTACTTGCCCATTTTCAATTTTGGCTACCACTTGCATTAATGCATCATGGTTCATTTACTTATGACCGTGCTATCCTTTGTACACTCCTTCGACACTTGTTTTATGTCCTCTAAGGTTGCATCATAGTTTGTATATTAGAGTTTTTAATACTGATGACCATTAGCACTTTAGCTTATGATTTCGTATTGCATGCACTATGTTTGTTTATCCACCATACTTATGTGCATGTTGCATATTCATGTTTTTATCATTGCAACTTTTTCCTTTCTCATCATATACTTATGTATTTGATTTTGAAATGACCATAACCTTAGGTCATTTCAAATCAAATTTTCTTTAAAATATTGAGTATTTTACAATGATACTAACCTCTTTTTCTTGTTTTGTAGATACATAAACTAATCCTTCTGGTTGTATAGACAATTTTTCCATGATGCAACAAAAACAAAAATCAAAAAGAGATGTGGCCAACAATATTGGTCAAAAATTGCAAATGATATGGTTGAGTAATGAGATGTGAATGTATGGTTAAGTGATGAAATGAATGAATATGTAGGGTGATGTAGGATAATGTAAAATGATGTATGCATGGCTAGGAGTATTGCATATTCAAGTTTTAAACTAGGTTATCAATCTTAGAAAAAAATTCAAAATCAAATGCATTAAGAATGCTTTAAACTTGTAGTACTTTCCTTTTACTTGATAGCTCATTGTCAATGCTTTTCTTCTGTTGATCACCTTAACTCTTTTGTCAACACTTGACATTTTCAAAATGAATTCTTGTCAATACTGGACTATAGATGTTTGTAGTTGCTTCTCAGGTCCTTTTGATGTTTCTTTGAAAATGAATAATCAGGTCCCTTCTGTATATGATATTGATCTTGTTCAGGTCCCTACTCATAAATATTGATTATGATGTCTCAGGTCCCTTATGTAGTACAACTACTTGATATTAAACCATTTCATGGTTTATTGATTTATTATGAATCTTCTTCCCTTGTTGATCTTAAGAATTTTCCTCAAGTCTTTAAATTTTGGAGGATGATCCTGCAAAAATAAAAATGAAAAACATAAAAGAGAATTCATATTGGCCAAACAAGTTGGTTTTCCGATATGAATTCGAGTTTGTATTGTGCCAGTATCCTGGATTTTCACAAACAAACTCCTTTATTATCTTTTAATTTTATTTTATTTGTATTCTTCTCGAAATAGGGAAGGCATATTACTATGTTGTTCCAATACTTCCATATTGTTTTCTGTTGAGACTCTATTCAAAAATTCTTCTTTATTGATAGGTTTGTTATAAACTTTGAGTCTATGACCATTAACTAGAAATGAAATTGTTGCTTCATCAATTGTTTTAATCTTGACTGCTCCATTGTCAAAGATTTCTTATATTTCATATGGCCCAAGCCAATGAGTAGCGAACTTAGCTTTGAAATATGTGTACTTGGAGTTGAAAAGAACTTCCCAGACTCCCTTATGAAAATTTTTGGTTTTGATAAATCTGTCATGCCATTTGATTCTCTATTGGTGTACTAGTGATGGGTGCTCAACTGCTTGTTGTCTGATCTCGTCTAGTTCATTCAGCTGCATAAGTCTCTGATGTTGAGCTTCTGACGGGTCTAATCCAAATTCTGCTACAAGTTTGAATGTATGAATTTGAAATTAGATTGGTAACAGAATTTCTTTACCATATACCAGTTGATATGGACTGAATCCAGTAGTATTTTTCGATGTAATTTTGTATGTCCATAATGCATCTTTTAATTTGTCTTACCAATCTTTTCTGTTCATTTGTATTGTCTTTGTCTTGATGTTTTCCAAAACCTAATTAGTATATTCCACTTCTCTGTTTGCTTGTGGATGATATGGAGTAGACTTTCTATGCTTGATTTTATATTTTTCTATAAGATCTCGGACAAGTTTAGAAGTGAACTGTGTTCCCTGGTGTGTAACAATTTGTCTTGAAACTCCAAATCTTACAAAGATTTCTTCAAAGAGGAAAGAAACCATTGTTTCTTTTGTTGCTCGTGCCACTGCTTTTGCTTCTACCCATTTTGTAACATAGTCTGTACATACTAAGATGTACTTATTTCCATTTAAAGGCAGGTTAATAGGTCCCACAAAGTCTAGAGCCCATTGTTCAAATAGTTCTATAAGTACTTGTGTTTTAATGGAATTTTATCTGATGCTACTGGTCTTCCAGTTCTTTGACAACTATCGCATCTTCTGACATAGTTCTTTGAGTCCTTGAAGATTGTTGGCCAATAGTAGCCAAGCTTGAGTACTTTTCATGTTGTTCATTTATCTGCAAAATGGCCACCACACGGTTCAACATGACATGTTTTTAGAATTTCAAGAATTTCATCCTCTTACACATTTTCTTATTAAAAGATCAGGACTAAATAAAATAGGTCACCATTGACCCAAGTATATCTAACACTCTCTCTGATTATTTTTCTTTTCTTCTTATTAGTGAAATGGGACGGTAATATTCCAGATGATAAATAACTTTATACATCTTCAAACCATGGGGTTTTAGCTTTTATAGCAAATAGATTCTCATCAAGAAAGTTGTCTGAAACAGGATTAAGATCATTGGGAGAATTAAGTCTAGATAGGAAATCTGCCACTTGATTATCTTTTCTTGGTTAATCTAGAACAATAATATGAAATTCTTGCATTAGTAACAGTCATCTAGTAATTCTACCATTAGTAATTGTTTTGTTCATTAAATATTTAATGGTTGAATGATCTGTATGAATAAATACTTGATAGCCTGTTATATAACGCCTAAATTTATTGAGTACATGGACAACATCTAGCATTTCTTTTTCAGTTACTGTATAGTTTAATTCTGCTAGAGTTAAATTTTTTCTTATGAAATAAATGACATAGTTAAACTGATTTTCTTTTTTTCCTAGAGATGCTCATATAGTTGTATATGATGCATAAGTAGATATGTGGAATGGAAATGACCAATTTGGTCCTCTGAGAATGGGTGCTATAGACAATTTCTCTTTCAATTTTTCAAATGCATTTTGACAATTTGTAGTCCATTGAAACTCAATGTCTTTTGCAAGTAATTTGAACAAGGGTAAAGCTATTTTGCTGAAGTTTTCAATGAATCTTCTGTAGTAGCCTGCATATCCCAAGAAACTTCTTACTTATTTCTGTGTTTTTGGTGGCATTAAGTTTACAATGACTTGTATCTTTGTTGGGTCTACCTTAATTCTAGAAGAGAAAATGTGGTGTCCCAACACTATCCCTTCAGTTAACATCATAAAACATTTTTCATTGTTGAGGGATAAGTTTGTCTCTATGCATATTTTTAAAACTTTTTCAAGGTTGTTTAAAAAATCATCAAGTGTACTTCATAAACAGTAAAATCATCCATGTAGACTTCAACACATTCATGTATAAGATCTACAAATATAGCTAGGACTTCTCTTTGAAATGTAGCAGGTGCATTACATAATCCAAAAGGTAAAACATTGTAAGCATATGTACCCCATGGACAAGTAAATGTAGTTTTATCCTAATCCTCTAATGTTACCTTGATTTGATTGTATCCACTAAATCCATCAAGAAAGGAAAATAACTTTTTCTCTGCCAATGAGTCTAGTACTTGATCAATGAATGGTAGTGGGAAATGGTCTTTCAATGTTTCCTTGTTCAGTTCCCTATAGTCTACACATATTCTCCATTTGCCATTTTTATTTGGTACCACAACTAAGGGAGAAACCCATTGACTATTAGAGATAGGGTAGATAAATCCTACCTGTAATAATTTCTGCAATTCCTCTTTCACTATATCCTTCATCATTGGATTCATTCTTCTTTGTGGTTGTCTTACTAGTTTGATTGTTTCATCTGTGTAAATGTGATGGATACATGTTTTTGGATGGATTCCTTGCATGTTTGTATAGTCCCAGGGAAAAGCTTTTCAATATTTCTGTAACATTGCAATTACCTGTTGTTCTTGTGATGATTGTAGATTATTACCAATATTTAAATTCTTTCCAGGATTAATTTCAATGATTTTTCTTTGAAAATTGGTAATTGAGTTGGCAGGAAAAACGCTTTCAAATGAATTTTGTAATCATTGAATAGTATAATTTTCCTAAAAACACTTATTTAGAAGATGATTTGCAGCTTCATATTGTGTTATTCGTAGCCACTCATAAATATCAGGTTCTGAGATAAAAAATTCTATTAAGCCCTCATTTTCTTTTTCTTCTCTAAAATTAAAGGCTTGATTAATGCTTAAAATAGGTAGAGTTTCTTCTTGTTGGTCATCGGGCCATGATAGTAAAGAAGGATATCGAGCAGGAGGATAGAGTGTAAATTTTTTCCTTTCATCTCCATGTGCTATGATCATGCTTCCTGGTCTGCATCCAATGAAGGCATCTGTTGTGGCTACCCATGGTCTGCCAAGAATTAAAGGATGGCCTCCTAAATTTGTTTTTGGTTACAAGATTAGAAATTCTACAGGATATTCCCATGAATACAAAGAAACAATTATGTCTTCAAGTATTCCTTCTGGTACAACTTTAGATATATCTTCTAGTCCTAAAATTGTAGTAGTAGGTTGGATATTTCGCAGTTTTACATACTTCATAGTTTCTGTTGTCATGACATTTATAGCAGCTCCTAGATCAATTAAAGTTTTAGGAACTGAAAAATTATTGATTGAAATGGTAATCTTAGGTATCCCGGGATCAATATATTTTTCAATTGTTGTTTTTGCAAACATGAGACTAGCTAATTTGCTAATGACTTGGATTGTGGGTGGGTCTCTTTCTTTCTGCCAGTTTTCTTAATACGTAATTCATTTATTGTTTTTGTATAGATTGGAATATCTTTGATAGCTTGCAACAAAGTAATTTTGACATAAGAATTCTTTAATTCCTTTACGATATCAAATTCAAGAAGAGAAATTGAAGTTTTATGATCTACTAACCATTCTGGGAAAGGTGGTGTTTGAGTCATAATAGTTTTGCTTTTCTGAATTTGATTCCTTGGATTAAATTTTTCAGATTTTTCTCCTTCAATTTGTTCTTCTATGATTGGTGGAGAATATTTTTGTAGAACTTTTCCAGACCTCAAGTGGATGTCTTGAATAGAAAAAATAGAATATGTATGAAATAATGTTGTTTCTTCCACATTATAGGCTAGCCTCTCCACTCTATTACTCAGATTTGCTACTGGTTGAGCTGGTAATTGAGTTGGTTTGGGTGGTGGTTGGTTAGAATGCAATTGAATCTATTGAGGTTGATTTAGTGCATGAATTGATTGTTGTGTGAATGGATTTGAATAAGGGGATTGCTGGAATTGTTTGATATGGAAATGATTGTTGAGGATAAGATTGATATTGTTGTTGAGGGTAAAATTGTTGGGGAGGTTGGGCTCCATAAGAATATCCTCGCCAACTTTGTGAAGGTTGGTTTTGGTTTTGTTGAGGAGGCCAAACCTTCCATGGAATAAGAGTATTCCATGAATTTTGATCTTGAAAATTCTGGGGAATTTGTTGAGGAAACCGTTGAGATGTACTTGCAAAATGTGGTTGCAAAGCTCTTCTTGATGCCATATAATAATTTCCTTGAGTTTCTTCTAATTGGCCTACTTGCAACTCTTTTAATGTTGGAAAATCGTCTGTAACATGATTTTATGTACAAAGTCCACAAACATGTATATTATCCAAAGGACATTCTCGTAAAAGATGCTTCTTCCTACACTTAGGACAAAAGATTGATAGTATTTTTTATTCTTCTTCTTGTTTCTTCTTTGATTTTAATACATCAACTTGTGTTCGTAAGGTGCTCAAAAGATCTGTTTTAAAGTTTTCTAACAAACTCCTTATTTCTGCTCTTGTCACTCCTCCTGTTGCTAATTTAGAAGCTCTTGAAGTTATATATTTTTTTCTTGTTTTGGCTCTACCTCTAGAGTACTTCTAACATAATTCAACAATTTCATCGAATGGTAAATATGAAATATCTCCTTTACCGATCACATTGAGAATATCAATATACTCATCTCGTATTCCTATGAGAAAAATTGTTCTAATGGTATCATGATTTAGAGAATGTTGTTTGGGTTTTTGCAGGTTGTAAAGAAATTGTTCTAAATATTCTTCCAAACTCTCATCTTCTTGTTGAGACATTATAAAAATATCTTCTTTTGAATCTCTAGGCATACAATAGGCTTGATATTTCTTAAGAATTTTTTTCTTCATTTCTTCCCAAGAAGTAATAGACTGTTCTCGTAATCTCATAAACCATTTTAATGCAGCTACTTTAAGAGTAGCAAGAAAAGACAAAGCTTATGTGTATCATCAGTATAACCATAAGTTCGACATAAGATATCAAATTCAAACATGAATGAATCAGGATCTTCATAAGACATTCCATAGAAATTTGGTAAAACCGAAGGTGGAATATTCTTCATTTTTACCTCTTCTCCTAGAATTGCTCTAGTATCTACAGCTGGAAATTGAAAAGTAGATTCTTCATCATTTTCTATTTATGCATCTTGTCTTCTCTTATGATCATATTCTCTTTTGACATCTTCTTCTCTTTTCCTTTTTGCTTCTCTTTTTGCCGCTTCTTCTCTTCTTATTTGTCATTCTTTTTGTTGTTTTTCATATTGTAACCTTTGTTCTGGAGTGAGAATTTTAGATCCTCGCCCTTCTTTTGCCATATCTTTTTCAGCAATTTCAAATGTTTCAGTAACAATTTGAGATTCAACTTGTTTTATTTGTTCAAAGATAGGCTAATCTATTTGTTCAAGAATAGGCTGATCAATTGGTTTTCTTATCTCTCTTTGTTTTCCTATGGAAGATGTTCCTATATGTTTTTGTTTTCTCTTCACTTCATAAGCTAACAAAGTTTGTCTTTCAACAAGAGTTAACCTTTGTCTTGAACATTGTTTTTCCTCTAACTCTTCCAAAGTTGGTTTTCCAACAATTGGTGGAGTTAATTCTAATGGAGGTAGTCTTTCTTCTACCAATGGTTTAGTAGTTGGGGGGTCTTGTTTTGTGTATCTACCATTTTCATCTCTTTTTCTAGGCATAAATGACCATAATGAAAAATCCTATTTAATTTTTTATGTTTTTGTTTTTTTTTTATGTTTTTTTTTATATTTTTGTTTAAAGCTTCCTATTTTGATTAAATCTGAGTATGCTTCCCTGACAACGGCGCCAGAAATTTCAGGTCAATTTACTAAGTAAACTAACGCATGTGTTTTACTTGTTAATCCGGGTTTTTAGACTTGGAAGCACGTCCAAAGTATATGGTTCGTGTGAAGTCAATTTAGGAAGTCAAGACTAAAAGGTTAAAGGAAATGCATATTAAAAATATATTCTAAGTTTTAAAAGACTAAAAATTTTCTAGTTGAAGATGAAACAAGCAAGAGAAGAGGCTCCTAACTTAGGAGGTTTTGGTTATCCTTCCTCACAGTACTATCCCCAAGAAGTGAAACTAAAGAGCAGTGGTTTGTAATGTGTAGATAGAAAGAGAAGAGGCTCCTAATTTAGGAGGTCCTAGTTGTCCTTCCTTATAATTCTACTCTAATAACATTAACATTGCATCAGATAAAAACTAAAATTCAAGAAATAATACAGGAAATGCAAAAAGGATGATTTTAGTTATGATTCATAGCTTGATAGAAAGAGAATTTAACTTAAATCCTTGTTTGTCCTTTCATATGAAAATTTTACTTTGAACTAGCATCATCCAAAAATCACACAAAAAGCATCACACATTTAAATAACTGAATCATAAATCTGAAACAAGAAATACTAAAATTAAAGTTATGTTAATTTAATCAAAGTGTACTTAGCTTGGTATGGAGGCCCTCCAACCTTGCCTTGTACACCTAAAGAACTCTCAGCTACAGCTAACTTATGAAAATATCCACAACATGAATAGTAACAAGAATAGTAGAAAGTATTCTTCAAACTATCAAAAAGTCTCCAATAGTCTGAATACAAATTACATACTTGAATGGTCCATAAACTCGGTTTAAATAAGCAAATCATCAACAAACTATTCTACAGTGGCTCTAACAGTATTATCTATCCTAATCCATCCATTCAGGTTGAACTCATCAATTTTGGTTCACAAAATTAGGAAAAATCCCAAAAAAATAATATTCTACCCCTTTTTAATTGGGCTTTCTGAATGACAAGTCAAGTTTGACCAACGGTTGATCAGGCCTGTGTTTGCTCAAGTTGACCAAACCAACAGGTGTTTCTCCATCCGTGGTTCCCAAGCTTTCCAAATATGCTCCCAGATCTTGCCCAGGTGTTCTACACATATGACATTAATAGAGCTATTATGGGAATTTTTAATGCAACCCAAATTTACTCTTAAACCCCAATTTTTACAAAAAATTCTAAAAATTGAAAAAATTAATTTAGTTACCTGAATATGCAAAATAAGAGTAAAATGAATCATATGTAAGTGAAAAATGATGGAATATGGTGGTAAATTAATGGGTTTAGGATATGCAAAACTGACCAAAAATGAGGGCTAACAGTAAGTAAATCGGATTATAAGCCAACATCTATAATGAAATCAATGCATCTAGTGCAAGCAATCAAATAGGATTAGAAATCACCATCTACATTGAAATAAATGCATTTAGTGCAAGCCATCAAATAGGATTAGAAATCATCTACATTGAAATCAAAGCAATCAAATATTATTATAAATCAACATCTACATTGAAATCAATGCATCTAGTGAAAGCAATCAAATAGGATTAGAAATCACCATCTACACTGAAATCAATGCATTTAGTTCAAAAAATCAAATAAGATTATAAATTATCTACATTGAAATCAATGCATCTAATGCAAGAAATCAAATATCATTAGAAATCAACATCTACACTAAAATCAATGCATCTAATGCAAGAAATCAAATAAGATTAGAAATAACCATCTACACTGAAATCAATTCATCTAGTGCAAGAAATATTCTTCCCTCTCTCCCCCCTCCATCTATATATATATATATCTCCCTCCATCTCTCCTTCTTTGTCTCTCTATCTCAACCCCCCAAACACACACTCTCTCATTCCATATCTATCAATCTCTTTCTCTCTCCCTCCATCTCTCCATCTCTATCTTCTTCCCTCTCTTCACCTTCCATATATCTCCTTTGTCTCTTGTATAACCCCCAAAACATACACCCTCTTTCTTCAATATATATATATATATATCTATCCTCCCTCCTCCTCTCTTTCTTCCCCTTCTCTCCCTCTCCCCCATTTCTATCTCTCTTCTTTTTTCTTATCCCCTCTCCCTCTCTCTCTCTCCACCTTTATCTCTCTATTTCTTTCTTCTTACCTGCCTCTCTCTCCCCCTCAAACTCCATTTCCCTTTCCCTACCTCTCTCCACTCTCTCACATCCTCTCTCTCTTCCTTCCTCTCTCTCCCTTTCTCTCCCACCTCTCTCTCTCTCCCTCTCGCTCTCTCCAACTTTTTTACTCTATCCATCCCTCTCCGCTCTCTCCTTGTCTCTGTAACAACCCTGGTGAAAATTCCATTAAAAAATATATAAATACCACGGATGATGGGAAACGTATTCCAAGCTGAATGATGGGCAGGACATCCTAGTGTGTGTTCATTTGATTGTTTATGGCTAATGAAATTGGCAAAGGCAATGGCTAAGGCATTAAAGAGGCAAAAAGGTATTTTGGCACATTTATGTATGAAAATAATGGAAATTAGGAGAAAAGGAAGGTGAAAGGTCACATGTTTCATGTGAGGAGGAAATTGAAGGAAAATAATGGAAAATGAAGAAAATAGAAGCCTCATTAATAAAAAGGCTTCTGAGGATCAGTGGGCAAGACTTGGTCAGCTCAGTTTTGGAGCTTTCTCATTATTCTCTCTCTCTCTCATACTCTTGGACACTTAGAGTTTTCTTGGAGAACTTTGGTATTGGAGCAAGAAAGGAAAATAAGGCAAGAGGAAGCAAAGATCAAGTAAGGAAAGGCAGGATCAAGCAGCTACAACAGCCTTCATTACAGGTATCAACTTGCATGTGTATTTTCCTTGCTATATTTGGCATGCATGGGATTGCATGTGTTTATTTTCGACCATGGCATGGGTTTTTCCAAGTGTGACAGTATTTTCAGCCTAGCCTTGCCATTTCCTGATAGCTTTGATGAGATGGGTTCTCTCATGCCTTTTGTGGGGGATGGCCGGATTGGATTTGAAGTTCAGTGGGGTGGATCTCCGAATTAACAAACACATGGTGGTAGTGGTCCCTGAACCAGACTGAGGATGCATGAATCCATTGACCTAGTAACCCCTGAACTGGACTGTGGGTTGCGGTAAAGCCAGATTGTGTGCCTTGGTGGGCCTAGGAATCCTTGTCGGTGAATGGCAGGATATACGGTAAAGCCAAGAGGTGGATTTTCTCTCCGTTGAGCCTAGTGATTCCGAGATGGAATGCATGGTAAATCCTGGAGAGTATGTCTCGGTGTAGGGCCTAGTGATCCCTGGATCAGACTGCAGATGCACAGTAAATCCTGAGAGACTAGGAGGCACTCAAATTTCTCACAGTGTAGGCGGAGAACTCTAATGGCATCCACATTTATTGGTGTCTTTTTATGTGTTCTATGAGTCCCACATTCATGCTTGGAATATGGCATGGGGGTGATTGGCTAAAGAGAGACTTGGCTCAGCCAATCTATAGTCAGGTGGAACGTGGTAGTCCCATCACTGGTTGGTTCATTGCATTTATTAATGAAAAATTCATTCCCTTGATTTTCATGTGAAAATGTACTGATGTATATATTGATTTTGATGACTGATATGTTTATTGTATTTCTATTCCTATTATGTTGTTTATATGCACATTTAACCATGAGGGTGTTACAGAGTGGTATCAGAGCTTCCAAGTTCAAACACCTGGACTGGATGGGCTCTATCATAGGTGAAATGAAGAACAAAGGTTAAATTTTAGACCTTTCTGCCATATCTGTTATAAATTCTCTTATGTGGCATATTAGAAGTTGAAAATTTGTCCATATTTAAGGTAAATCCCACTGATAATGTGGTAAAATTTTCAAATATTGGTTCACAATACTTTAGGAATTATGATCTAAGGAAGATGACCTTCCTGAATGCACCTTTAAACAAGTCATGTTGGAATTTCTGCAATAACTCATCTTCTATAGGCTTTCAGAAGCTAAAAACATTTCCACATTGAGTGTACATAACACTGATTATGTGGTAGAAATTGCAGATACTGGGTCGCAATATTTTAGGAGATATGAGTAGAGGGAGTCTAGCCTTCTGAATGCTCCTAAAATCAGACGTCACACAAGTCACGCTGATATTTTTGATATAACTTTTCTTCTGGGCACTCTCAGGAGCTAAAAATTTTTCCACAATGAGGGGAAATCCCACTGATATTGTGATAGAAATTTCAGACATTTATTCGCTATATTTTAGTAGATATGACCAGTGGAAGTAGAGATTTCTAGATACTCCTAGAATTGTGCAGCAAATATGATTGTGTTGGTATTTTGTTATAACTTTTCATCTATAAAATCTCAAAAGTCGAAACTTGAACCATAGTGAGGTAAAATACCACTGATCATATGGTTCAGTTTCCATAACTTGTACTACTACAGTTTAGGATATATGCATTGAATCATTTGCTATCTTATTTTGCATGCAAAGTGTTTGATTAAATGCTTAAAATGCTCAATGATTAATTGCATACAAACTGTTTGATAAAATGTCCCAATGAGTATGTTGTTTGTGGTTGGGGATAGTATTGATGTGTAATAGTATGTTGTAGTTGATATATTCTTACTTGTATGCAAATAGTTTTCTATATTAGTTTGCATGTAAAGTGTTTGAAGAAATGCTTACATGAAAATGTAATAGTATAGTAGTTGTTTGAAGAAAATGTAAAAGTATGGTAATTGATTGAAGAAAATGTAAAAGTATGGGATATTATTGTAGTATGATAATATGGATGTAACTGATCTATGCCTATTTTCATGCAAAAAATTTGAAGAGTTGCATGTGAGGAATTTGAAAGGTTGCATGCAAGGAATTTGAAAAGTTGCATGTAAGGAAATGGAAAAGTGGCATGTTTTTAGTTATTATGTTACAAGTGGAATAAGTGCAATGTTTTGACTTAATCTCATACAAAATGTATGAGAAATAAAAATCAATTTCTTTTCAAAGTGTGGTTAAATTTAGTAGAGCTTTGGAGATTCCATTTCCATAATTGGACATTGGAGATCGGGCCATTATAGTAGCTTCCTCCAACCTTAGTGTGGACCAAGGATAGTAAGGGGGTATGTTTATAGTTGTTTGAATGCTTGATTAAGTGTGTGATATGTTTTTGTGTTTATAAAATTGTATGAAGGAATTATCTTGTTTTAATACAGTTGTACTAACATAATATGTGTTGAGACAACTGATATGCACTTGTGTGCAAGTGTGTGCTAAATTTAGTATTATGACTATGATTGTGAGTTGATTTCTGACTATGACATGGTTGTTAGTATTGGTGAAAGTTAATTTCAAATTAATAGACACAATGTCTTGATTTTTGGAACATGTGACTGAATAAGTATGAATTATATGTCGCTTACATGTTGATTTCATGATACCTACTTACATCCTTGTATGTTAGGTTACATTTTTGAATATTTTGATTACATGTATCAGTCTTGTAGGTTGATTACAAGATTTGATCACTTATGTTCGACTACATGCGGTTATGAGTATTGGTAGTTGGTTTGGCATTTCTTATGCATGTTTTTGGTTTCATGTGGCAATGTGTACAATGGAGTAATGGTTGTTGTCATGCATGAGGTCATGGTTTGTGTAGTTGATATGGTCATGTATCGATGACTAGACTCTAGGTGGAATGATGTGTATATGGTTTGGTACTCATTTTTTTTATGTGTGCATATGCAGTTGTTATGCATGTATGGTCTTAGTTGTGATTATGCATGTATAGTAGATAAAACATGCCTTGTGAAGTCATCATATGTAATCTAGGTCATGATGGTGCTATTGGTTGTTATGAAGCTAATGAGTTGACTGAGATAAAGCAAGAGATGCAGATCATCAAAGTGAAGTTGTAGCATTAGACCTCAAGGCAAGGGTAGATCATCATATAGGTATTGCATGTGGACATGCATGTATGTAAGTTAAGGATTTTTATATGCATTAGGGTTTATATACATTAGGTTTATGTACATGTCTTTTGATGTTATGGTTACATTCATGACAGATGTTGGTTGATTAATGTAGTTATATGAAAATGTGTTGGATAGTCAAGAATGATCGTAACATGTAGTTGTATGCCTTGTTATTGTTGTTTTATATTAGATAACCTGATGATTATGCTATATGTTTCTGATGAGTATGTTATAGGTTAACTTGTCGATTTTTATATGACAGTTAGATTGATGATTCAGTTTTATGTTGTTGATGAGCATGGTATATAGCTTATTGTTGCTATATGCTATTAAATTGATGATTAGGGTCATTTCATTGAGATATTGATGTTATAATTTAGATTGGTCATATGCGTGATGGTTATGTTCATTGCCTTGAAGATCCTGATGTTATATGTATTGTGTTAACTTGGTTTGACCTATGCAGATGGTTATGGTTGCGATATTCAGGTATGAGCTGACATATTTTGATATGGTGTCATACTAATTTAGATTGACTTTGCATACGTGTGAATGATAATTTTGTATGAGTTTATGATGTGAACATGTTAATTAGATGTTGTTATGGATATCATGATCTTATGAGTGCTTGAGCTGATGTGTTGTAAAGTTATATTGTGCTAACTAGATTGATTGTGCAGACAAGATCACCTCCTCTAATATACATTAAGGTATGAGTTTTCTTATGTCGTATATTTCATTCTTGGTTGTTTGATTATGACGTCTATTTGGTGTTTGAGTGTTTGGTGCCTAATTGATTTATTTAACATGGTATGTTTGCAAGTGGTTGAATGATTGATGAATTGCTTATATGAGTATGTGTTCAAATGATTTTGTTTTAAGATGATTGTACTAACATGTATGTGTTGAGACAGTTGATATATACTTGAATGTAGTTGATAGTTGTAGCATTATGTCTAATGACTATGGATTATGACATGATTGTTTGTAAAAGTTGATTTCAAATTGATAAATATGATTGTCTTGATATTTGGGACATGTGGTTGACATGTGTGAGCATGATGCAGGGAGTTGCATGGCAAGAGAGGTTTCCATGAAATATTGTGATGCAGGAGCATCCGGACTTAGCCAACAATGTGAAGATTTGTTCATATGTTGTGGCTAAAAGAGTTGAATTTCACTGACCTGAGTGGTCAAAAGTCAGTTTAGTCAAGAGGGTTGGATCTCTCGAAAATGATCTATAATTCATTATTGTAATAGTTAGGAAATTGTCTTATTTTAGATTGAAGGATAAGTTGTTAGCGTAGGTGTGTAATGGAGCTTGAAAGTAGAGATTTGATTGTTGGATTGTTTAAAATAGAGATTGAGTTGTTCATAAAGTTAGAGTAGGATTCGACTCATAACAAGGGAAAAAATGTAATGTAGAAGGATTAGCTGAGAGGATTGACGATTGAGCGAGAGGTGAGAGTTGAGTGATAGAGAGGATTTTCAGATTGAAACAAAGATCTATTAAATTGTTGTAATTGAGCCAAGAGGGCCAAGACTCTGTAACTATTAATATATTTAAGGAATTTGATGTGTTGTGTATATGTGTGTAATCTTAGCGAAAACTCTTTTTTAACTCTGTGTATTCGCGTTATGAAGCACATCTAGGTATTTTCCCTATTCTGCACTTTAAATTGTTAATCGTTGTGTTTATTTTTTAATCGGGTGTTTTAGCACTAATCGCAGTTATTAGTATCAATAGCGAGGGTAGAAGATCATAAAGAGACTTGATCAGGTTGAAGTCTCGTATCTTTCGATCGCAAAGTCAACAGCTGACGTCACCATCAACAGCGAAGGTTAGGCTAGTGTTTAACTTGTGTGTAATTTGAAGTACCGCAAGTCGTAGGACTTGAGGACCTTTGTTATCCCACGGATATTGGATCGTGAGTTGATCGAGTGTTAATCCCAAGAACGGACCCAAACCACTAAAGATAAGGATTTAGTGTTTGTTGATCGGGTGAATGGTGACCGTTAGATCTGGTTAGAGGAGATCAACGACGTAGAGGGAAGTGTTGTTCAATTGCTAGACTACTGTTAAATTACGAATTGTTGTTCAATCCGACTTCTATTCAATTACGGATTGTTGTTCAATCTGACTATTGTTCAATTCGACTGCTGTTCAATCACGGATTGATGTTCAATTGCAACATTGTTCAGTTGTCGGTTGCTGTTCAATTGTTGTTCAGTTATTGTTCAATTGGCAACCTACGTCATATTGAAGAAGGCTCAGGTCAAGATTTCCATGGGAACCATGGGGATTGAGTCATGGTGTTTGTTGTTGGTCTTGTGCTTTTGGTATTTTATGAATTGTTGAGCTTGATTTGTGGCTTTGTTTATGTCTAGTGTATGGCCATACCACTTTGTTTGCAGAGTCATGTTGTTATTAGTTTTTATGGTCTTATTCTTGTTTGTTTCTTGTGTTGCCTTTTATGTTTTGAGTCTAGGGAATTGGATGGGAAAGAGGAAAGTTAATGGAGCTTAGGGAGAGCTATGTGGTACTCGATAGGTAATGTAAGACACGGATGGAGATTAATGTATGAGTAAGTGAAGCGGAAGGTAAGAATATGACAGTTGGTTGGATTGGTTGGGTCCATTGTGGTAAATGGATAGTAGCAGTGCACACACAAGGAATGTAACCAAAAAAGGTAAAGTAAATGGATCAGAGGTGTCATATGCTTTGGCTATGTTGGGAACTATTTCTCTCAATGCATGTGCATAAATAAAGAATTTTTCTTAACCTAAACCTTATGTTATCTGGTAATTATTTTATGATCATGATTATGTTGAAGTTTATAAATGTATACATGTATGTATGTATGTCGTTGTCTGACAGGATCATGATTGTTTCATGATAACGTTTATATATGTATGTATGTATACATGTATCTATGTTACTGTCTAATAGGGTTGTCAGGGATCATTCTTGTGTAGGAATGATTGCTTAGCAGGAGAAATACTTGAAGAGGTTCCTAGTCTTACGAGGAATCAGTTGGGAAGAGTAGTCACAACAAATATACGAGGTCAATATCATGTGGATATGATTTGGTATTGTATACTTGTATTATGACTATGTTTATGTTATGACAGGTAACGCTGAAGGATACACCAATGGAGTGAAATCAGTGTGGTTTGCGACATGCTAGGGTAAGCATGGATAACACACAGGAAGCAAGGTTTCTTGGTAAGGAAAATATGGTTTTGGATGTGTGGTACTATTGTTGTGCATATACTGTATATGTTGTACATGTTTCATATATGATGTGTGCACATTTGGTGTTGTGTATACATAACATGTGTACATGTTATTTATGCAATGTTATGTACAAGATGGTAAAAATAGGGTTGTGAAAATATTGCATATGGGGTATTGTATACATATTGTACTCCCTTCATCACGTATATGCGGCGTGTGTGCATATGGTGCTATGTACATGTTGGATATGCAATGATGTGTACAGATGATGATATGTACGTGTTGGATATGCAGTGTTATGTACAAGTGGTTTTGCGTGCATGTGGTACATTGGTACTATGTACATATGGTGTGGTGTGCATGATTGTACAAGTGGTGACGTGTGTGTGTGGTGTTGTGTACACATTGTACAAGTGGCGATGTGTGCATGTGGTGCTAAGTACATGTCGTGCATATGGCATTGTGTACATGTGGTGTTGCGTACATGTCGCTAATGTGGTATTGTGTACATGTGGTATTGCGTACGCATTGTATAGTGGTGTAGTGTACATGTGGCGTTGTGTACACGTTGTGCAGGTGGTGCCATGTACATGTGATGTTGTGCACATGTTGTGCAGGTGGTGCGTGTACCGGTGGTATCGTGTACATGTTGTACATATGGTATTGGTGTACGTGTGGTATTGTGTGCATGTCATCGATGTTGTTTTATGGGTATGCAATATTATGTATGTGCATCATGTAGTCATGGTATTGTGGCATGCGTACTCATTGTGTTGTACTATGTATAGTTACATGTATTGGGTGGTATTTCACATCGGGTATAGATGATGTATTGTGTTATACATTGGCTGTAGGTGTATGAGTTCTACATCAGGTGTAGGTGCATGTATTGCATGGTGTTGTGTGTCAAGTGTGGCTGTATGTGTGTGATGCATAGTATGTGTCTATGCACATGGTTGAGGAGAAGGCACTGGGCGTTTGTCGGGTGTAGAAACCGAGCCAAAGTGCTTATGGAATAAAGACGAAGGTAGAATCTAAGGGTTGATGAAAGGATAAGTATCAGCATTTTATTTCAGTTTTATTATGCATGTGATTTATGACTATGGTATATGATGATTATATATGATCTATGATTTTGGTTGATTTATGATTTTGATCTATGATGGTTTTGTTTGAGCTAACCTGGTGTGATATCTTTATATATGTCGATTTGGTCAAATATTCTAGTTTGACTTGTTGTGACAGGAAGCGAACAGGATTGAAAATGTGCCTTATTGATGAGCTACCAATGAGGTATGATGTGAATTTATTTCAATTTATTTGAAATCTAATGGAAGTTATGTTCTTGGTACAGGAATGCATGAAATGCTTGGTTGGGTGGTTGAAATCGACTGCAAGAATTAGCAGCAGCAGCAAAGGAATTGAAACATGCAACAATATGTTGGTAAAGCACTTCAAGAGCACGGCCATTGTGGGACACTGGTACCCAATAGTGTCCATTAATTTCCATGAACATGTTATGACCGGTATGATGTGTTGAGGCAGGTATATGCCTTGGTTTTTGTATCTTCCGATGAGAGGAATCCTTTCCAAGGGATGGACTGCCCAGGATGGGGGTGCCAACGAAACTTGGAAGGTGAATGATGGAAGGGGTGACCGGATTCCCTAGGGACAGTGTAGCAGAGAAGGGAAGGTCACATATGGATTTGTTTTGGTCATAAGCATTGCCATATGGAATCAGATGCACATTGGGAGTGCGTCGTGGAACAATGAGTTGGTAACTGTTCGTTGAGAGGACAAGTGGCACTGGATTATAGCGTTGGACATTGGATGCAGATTTGACTTTGCAGTGGATTCTGGACTTCCTAGAAAGGAGGTGAATCCTGGTATTACTTGAGGGTGGAGGTGTGAGCCTCTAGATTCCCTTGTTGATTGATACGGGCATCGTATCCTTTATTTGCTAGTTAAGAAAATGCGTATATGTGTATATCATTTTAAATATCGTAATGATCTATGTTATAAAGCTCCAGTATCCGGTATGTTGTCATGATGTTTTGATTTTGAGTAGCTCTTTCATTGTAAATACTGCAACGAGTCGTGTTATAAAGCTTCATGGGTAGTATGTTTTGTTTTCAACAGTCATGTTGGTTATAGGTGTCATTAAACATCGAGGACAGTGTTCCCCCAAGGGGGAGGGTTTTGTAAGAGCCCTGGTGAAAATTCCATATAAAAATATATAAATACCATGAATGATGGGACACGTATTCTAAGTTGAATGGTGGGCAGGACATCCTAGTGTGTGTTCATTTGGTTGTTAATGTCTAATGAAATTGGCAAATGAAATGGCTAAGGCATTAAAGAGGCAAAAAGGTATTTTGGCACATTTATGTATGAAAATAGTGGGCATTAGGAGAAAATGAAGGTGAAAGGTCACATGTTGCATGTGAGGAGGATATTGAAGGAAAATAATGGAAAATGAAGAAAATAGAGGCCTCATTAATAAAAAGGCTTCTGAGGATCAGTGGGCAAGACTTGGTCAGTTCAGTTTTGGAACACTCTCATTATTCTCTCTCTCCCATACTCTTGGACACTTAGAGTTTTCTTGGATCACTTTGGCATTGGATCAAGAAAGGCAAAGAAGGCAAGAGGAAGCAAAGATCAAGTAGGGAAAGGCGGGATCAAGCACTACAATAGCCTTCATTGCAGGTATCAACTTGCATGTGTATTTTCCTTACTAGATTTGGCATGCATGGGATTGCATGTGTTTCTTTTCTACCATGGCATGGGTTTTTCCAGGTGTGATAGTATTTTCAGCCTAGCCTTGCCATTTCTTGATAGCTTTGATGAGATGGGTTCTATCATGCGTTTTGTGGGTGTAGAAATTTCTCTATAGATTAGCTAGCTCTGATACCATGTAGAATTTTGCAAGTTCTCTATAAATCTACCTCTAAGACCATGTAGAAAATCTGACTGTATATTAACTCGATAATGCAATATACCAAAGAAAAATACTATAATCTACTTCTACAATCAAACTTGCGAAAGCTTAATAGATTTGAGAAAGATCAAGTAGAACACATATAACTAGAAGAAGAATAAATGCACATGAAACACAGAAGAATACTCTAGGGAAAGCCTCAACTAAAAACCCCGCTATCTTTACTATCATACAAGGTGGAAATACATCAAGATTACACAAATCCTTAGCTATCACAGCTCCTGGATGCTCACAGGCAACAAGGCTTCTCACAAACCTTCTCCTCAGCCCTCCAAGCCTCCTATTTCCTTGCACTATTTCTCCTGGGTGATCCTGATGTTACCAAGTGTAACATTGATCACTCACACTGATCTCACACCCTATAAAACTATGCAATCCTCAAGGAACCTTATTCCTTCTACATGGATGAGTTTCCTTTATAGGAAAACTCATGCAACTGATAGTAACCTGTCCTTGACATTTAGCTCAACTGGGTATTTCTCTGAATAGACATGCATGAGTTTCTGATGAGAGAATCTTCAGTTATCTAGAGTACACTAGTTGGATGCATGCATGCATTAACTGACTGAACTCACAATTAGTTCCTCAAACAGTTTGGAACTAATTTAACTGGACTTAACTCAGTAAACTGAGCTAACTAATTACAACTCAAATATAACTCATCCTTATCTCCTTAATTAAGGGATAATCTCCTTAATTTAAGGGATAAAATTTGCATGAATTCAGAAAGACTTCTAGCTTGAATTTCTCCAACTAATTAATCCATAATGAGTTAATTAATTATTTTTCAAGCAGCTAGTGAGACTAAATTCGAATTTTAATTCAAGGACAAATTAAAATTGGAATATTTTGGATTCTATTTTTAACATTTTTTGTTGCTATTTTGAACACTCCCTCTCAACAAGAAAGGAATTCAACTCGATCCCTATCTTAAACCTTTGGAATGTTCTGCGTGCAACACTTCTCTCTAGTGTTGTTTCTCCAGCAATCTCCAGAAACAAAAAAAACATCCAACCTGAATCAGAATGATGCCTCTACCATCAAAGTCTATGACTGCTATTGCCTCTGTCGACTGAAAACTTTGCGCTTCTGCTGACTCAGCCTTTCTGCACTATTTTCAATCCTTCTCTGCGCTCTTCAATATCTGACTGCTCTAGCCTCTGTGTTGTTGGGAAAAGTATCCAATACGGAATGACCCTATCCCACTCTAAGGGTGATAGTACCTCAGCAACAACTGGATGCAAAGCTATTCAAGATTACTTCTTTATGAGATGAGAGAGAGAAGAGAAAAGGGATCCACTAACCGTTATCTTCCGCTAATGGTTGATCCAATCTTCCCTCTTGCTGCTTGCTCCTAGCTCCTTGCTCTTTCACCGGCCCAGCTACACAAAGATCCTGTAAAAGCACAAGGAAAGAAAACTACAAGAAGCATACATCCATAACTGATTCAAGGATTAGAATAAATCAAATATACAAGCATCAATTCACCATAGAGACACATGCATATAGAAGAACCTCAAATACTTTATTAATAGAAGAAGTAAAGTTCTGAGAGTGTTACAACCATAATAGGCCCAATCCAGCAACACCTCCCAGCAGAAAGAAATCTCCTCTTCACCTCCTTCAAAGAAATCACCCAATAGTTCTATACTCAAACCAACAGCACTTCCTTACTTGCACAAAATTCCAGCCTCCCTAGACCTCATGAGAGAGCTTTATATATAGGAGATTTGGAGAAAGGATGAGTCAGCTTGAGGCTGGCATGAAGCTGACTAGTGTCCTCTCCCACTTCAGTTATACTTCAGTTCTTGAGTCCACTTGGAGTTTCTTGCTTCCACTTGGAGATCTAGATCCTCTTACTCATCACAAGGCGAATTCCCTGATCCAAGTGTCATTTTGGAAGCTTCCTAGGTATTTGACACCTTGCAGAATGACTGTGCCACTTGGCCAATCTCGCCCAGCGCAGGTAGCCTTCATTGATTTTGACATTCAACACAGGTACAAAGTGGAGCAGTTGACATTCAGCGCAGATGCTCAGTGGAGCAGCTGACATGATCCAGAAATAGCTTTTTTTTGAGTGTTTTCAGGTGGAGAACTGATTTTCAGTGCTGTGGTTTGCTGACCTTGTTCCTCTAGGGGTAGGAACAACATGTTTAGGGACTTTGGATCCCTCAGATTATCGACATTTCATGCTTCATGCTGTAAGGCACAAAAATGTCTATAACACTCTGTCACTTTGATCTTTGACTGCATCAATCCCATTGATTCCTCCCTCTACTATGTACTTTGGGCTCTCGTAGCAAGGTACGATCCATGAGATAAAACCTCTCAATGGACCCCGCCCAATTTCAGCCTTCTTGATACTATCACTTCACATCGCCCCACCTCACACCTGGAGGTATGGTTGCATTTGATCCCTCTAACCACTTGGCTCGAAATTTCCCCCTACTAGAGGTCTATGCATGAGTGGATACCTCCACTCGATCTCCTCTCAGCAACTCCAATTGTGTCTCCTCCACAATTGTGTGAGACTTCTTCTGGGGCTGCATGTTGAGAGGTAATTTACTCTCCCTCTCAACCACCAAGTCTCTAACATTTTCCTTGCTCCTTAAGGCTTTGCATGCATCTTGAACCTCAAGAGCATATAGGTTCTTAACTCGTGAACCGATCTGTTTCACCTGTCCCGTGGTGATGTGTCTAAGGAAAACATTTCCCTTACTGAAGACAACATCGTAGCCTTTGTCCTCTAACATTGCGACCGATACCAAGTTCTTCTTCAGTCCAGGCACATACTTCACATCTGTCAAGGTGATAGAAGCTCCATGCTCCCTCTGAAAAGCAACCATACCCACTCCTGAAACACTAAACCTTTCGTCGTCACAAATCTCTATGCGCATCTTGAAGTCTTTCTCCTCCAAGGTACTGAATAAAGTTTTATCGTCGGTCATGTGGAATGAGGCTCCACTGTCAAGAAACCAACCACAACCCATCATCGATGACACCATGCATGCGATGAGGGTGAAGTCCATTTCAAACTGAGAGGCTAATGCCTCACCTTCCGATCCATCCAAGGATCCCTTCTTGGACTTCTTCGATGGGCAATTAGTCGCATAATGACCCATCTGGTGACAATTAAATCATCTGACTTTAGACTTGCTACCCTTGTTCCCTCCATGAGAAGAATTCAATTCGGAATGGGATGCCTTCCCCTTCCCTTTCCTTGCCTTACTTGCTAAGGCCAAATTTTCTTCGTCATCCTTGGATGAAGAACCATCTCATGTGCTCCTCTTGATCTCCTCTGACCACAGTCGTTCCCAATCCGGCAATTTCCCCCTTCCATTCACAGAGTCCTAGAAGCTATTCCAGCTCTTTGGAAGGCCAAGGAGAGAGAGGCTCACCATATCATCATCAGCAATAGTTATTCCTACACTGCTAAGCTCATCTCTACAAGTGGTGAGCTTGTTCAGATATGTGGAAATAGTATCACAGTTCTCCATCTTGATTCTTCGAAGCTTATCCTTGAGCGCCAATTTCCTCTGGTCACTACTGTTTTGGTAGAGGTCCTTCAATGTCTTCCACATTTAATATGGAGTATACTTCCCATGGAGACTCAAGACAATATGGTCTCGAACTCCCTCAAGGATGATCCATCTCGCCCTCGCCACACACTTCTTCCATTCAGCCAACTCTTGTGCATTAGTTGAACTTGGCTTTGGGATTTCTTGATTAATGAAATCCCTCAAGCCGTTGTCTTCTAATATAGCCTCCATGCAATCTTTCCATGCTATGTAATTCGAGTTGCCTTCCAAGGCATACTTGAGTCTCAAGCCATAGAACGCCACTGACTAACCTGAAGTATGAGACGAATTTGATTTGTACCTGCAACCCCGAACTTCAAACTTCGAATTCTCTTCTCAATATACTATTCACAACTTTGATAACCTTTGCTCTGATACCATGTATAAATTTCTCTATAGATCAGCTAGCTCTAATACCATGTAGAAATTCTCCAAATTCTATACAAATCTACCTCTAAGACCATGTAGAAAATATGATTGTAGATTAACCCAATAATGCAATATACCAAAGCAAAATACTATAATCTACTTTTACAATCAAACTTGTGGAAGCTTAATAGATTTGAGAAAGATCAAGAAGAACACATATAACGAGAATAAGAATCAATGCACATGAAACACAGAAGAATACTCTAGGGAAAGCCTCAACTAAAAATCCCGCTATCTATATTATCATACAAGGTGGAAATACATCAAGATTACACAAAGCCTTAGCTCTCATAGCTAGCCAGCTCTCAATACAATCTCCTAGATGCTCACAGGAAAACAAGGTTTCTCACAAACCTTCTCCTCAACCCTCCAAGCCTCCTATTTCCTTGCGTTGTTTCTCTTGGGTGATCCTACTATTACCAAGTGTAACACTGATCTCACACCCTATAAAACTGTGCAATCCTAAAGGAACCTTATTCCTTCTGCATGGATGAGTTTCCTTTATAGGAAAACTCATGCAACTGATAGTAACCTGTCCTTGACATTTAGCTCAACTGGGTCTTTCTCTGAATAGACATGCATCAGTTTTTGATGAGAGAATCTTTAGTTATCCGGAGTACACTAGTTGGATGCATGCATGCATTAACTGACTGCACTCATAATTAGTTACTCAAACAGTTTGGAATTAATTTAACTGGACTTAACTCAGTAAACTGAGCTAACTAATTACAACTCAAATATAACTCATCCTTATCTCCTTAATTAAGGGATAATCTCCTTAATTTAATGGATAACTGTTGCATGACTTCAGAAAGACTTCTAGCTTGAATTTCTCCAGCTAATTAGTCCATAATGAATTAGTTAATTATTTTTCAAGCAGTTGATGAGACTAAATTCGAATTTTAATTCTCAATTTTAATTCAAAGACAAATTAAAATTGGAATATTCTGGATTCTATTTTTAACATTTCTTGTTTCTATTTTCAACAGTGGGGGATGGCTGGATTGGATTTGAACTTGAGTGGGGTGGATCTCTGAATTGACAAACACATGGTGGTAGTGGTCCCTGAACCACACAGAGGATGCACACAGCCACTGGCCTAGTAACCCCTGAACTGGACTATGGGTTACAGTAAAGCTAGATTGTGTGCCTCGGTGGGCCTAGGAATCATTTCCGGTGAATGGCGAGATATACGGTAAAGCCAAGAGGTGGATTTTCTCTCCATTGGGCCTAGTGATTCCGGGATGGAATGAATGGTAAATCCTAGAGAGTATGTCTCGGTGTAGGGCCTAGTGATCCCTGGATCAGACTGTGGATGAACGGTAAATCCTGAGAGACTAGGAGGCACTCAAATTCCTCACGGTGTAGGCAGAGAACTCCGGTGGCATCCACATTGATTGGTGTTTTTTGATGTGTTCTATGAGTCCCACATTCATGCTTGGAATATGGCACGGGGTGATTGGCTGAAGAGAGACTTGGCTCAGCCAATCTGTGGTCGGGTGGAACGTGGTAGTCCCATCACAAGTTGGCTCATTGCATTTATTAATGAAAAATTCATTCCCTTGATTTTCATGTACAAATGTACTAATGTATATATGGATTTTGATGACTGATATGTTTATTGTATTTATGTTCCTATTATGTTTTTTATATGCACATTTACCCATGAGGGTGTTACACTCACCCCCATTCTCTCCATCTCTACTTCTTTTTCTCTTTATCTCACCCCCAAATATACACACTCTCTCTCCATATCTCCCTTGTCACTCCCTCTCTCTCCCCACTTCTCACTCTCTATGCATTTCATCTTCTATCCCTCTACCCCTCTCTAACTCCATCTCCCTATCCCTCCCTCTCTCTTCCTCTCTCCCTCCCTCTCTCCTCCTCTCTCTCAAGTCTGCTCTCTCATACTTCCTCTCTCTCCATTTCTCTCCTACCTACTTGTTGGCTATGTGGGGCCTGACCCAGGTTCAGCATTAGTTAGCCAAATAAATCCCTACACTATTGGCCCTTTCGTCATCAGCCCGCGGAGTGTGGACCAAAGTCTCACCTGAAGCAGTATGGGGGGATGCTGGAACCAAGCTTTTGCACCCTGAGATGGTCTTGATGTCGATTTATACATTATATTCCTACTTTCGCGTAGGACACTAAGCTTCTACGGCTCTATCATTTTACCCTTTATTCCGCCCTTCAAGACCTCCGTGAAGGTGTACGATTGACCTTCGCGCAACCTTAACCCATGGTCCAGGTACTTTCGTGCAACTATGACAGCCTATTGTATAGGTTCCCAAGTTATCTTAAGTGTTTTACTTATCTTATTTAACGTCGTGTAAATGGATATTCTTACTTGCGTTCAAGTAACCCATACAGTCACATACATTGCGCATCACATGAACATTGTAAATTAAACCCAAAACACAATATAACCAGATGCATTAACAAGAAATAAATACACAGAATTTGCAGAATACTTCTCTTTATTGATATCTTCAAATTAATACAGACTCTATCTGCCCTACGCACACAGCTACAGGGGTCCGCGCACTCAGCTGCGGACTTCCACCCTAGGCCTCTACGCACTCAACTGTAGAGCCTCTACCTACGCTAAGACCCGAAACACTTAGACTTCTCTCCCAAAACTCTTGTTCTTCACCATCTATTCTTAAGACTTAACTACTTAGAGCTTATTTACTTAGCTCCTTTTCATATAATCCCATCGTCCACGGACCATGGGTGGATCTTTACAAGTGACTTTACACTTTACAAAATAAGGGCAAACAACCCTTTATGACTCTTGACACCTTCGCACTCTGCGACCACAAAATGCAGATACTTTACAACTTTATTACAAAATTTGTCCCAAAACATGGGCTTTTAGCCCCAAAACTGTCCTTGGGGGAACCCATTCCCAACAGGCCCCCAACGTAAACATGGTGACTCTCCCTTAAGTCACTCTTCTGGCGCGGAGATCTTGGCCCGAAGACCTCCCAGCTCAACCTGTATGATGGCAACCTCGGAAGTGTACTGTGTGACTGCCTGCTTTGCTTCTTCAACCAATTGCTCGGTTGTTGGTCCTAAACTGTCGACCTAAAGCTTCTACTGAGTTGCTTGCAGATTCGCAAGCTTGCCTTCAATAGAGGCCGTGACCGAATAAGCCTCATCCAACCAGGGCTTCAAACATGCCTTCAGTATTGCCTCCTTATGTTGCGCTGCATCTACCTGTTCTTTCAATTGTTTGGCCTCCTGCAACTTCACGAGTCTCTGCGTGAGAGTGACGGTTCGCACTGTACCTTTTACTTCGTCATAGCACTACTGTAGTTCTCGTGCCTCTATATCTAGCCGTTGTACATTAGGTTCCTCCTATAGGCTCGTCAAGACCTTGAACGACTGTTCAAAAAGTTATGTGCAGTCTGCTACTACACTGTCTATCGTCGCTATCGCCTCTGTGACAGCGGTTGCACGCTACTCCTTTACTTCTGGCGGAGTTGAAGGTTGGGCCTTCAATTCTAAATTTGCAATCTGTAGATTCAGCTCCAGTTGAACCTTATCCAACTATGTGTGAGCATTGCGCACCCCTGTAGAAATCTTGCAAATGGGCACCTCGACTAGTTCTTCCTCAAGAATGGACAACTCCGGGACCATTCGGCATGCCTCCTCCATGACTTGAACTATGCGCTTTTTTCAGTCGGTTACCTCGGTCATGGCAGTGATGGCAAAGTCTCGCTGTAGGGCCATCTGTTCATTATTAATCTTCTACTCATTGATCACCTATAAAGCGCAGTGTTCACGGGCCCTCATCTTCGTGACCACTCCATCCCGCAATAGGTGGAGTGCCTCACTAGGCAGCGCTGCCAAGTTCAACCCCACTCCCTTGAGGGCGCTAACAGTGGGCCTGTCAGTTTCATTTTCTGTGGTCAGTGCTCCATCTGACAGCACTATCGCTTGGGAGACCGTCGCTCAAAACATCTCAACAGATTCTAAATTACCGATAGCGAGGCTGGTGGACACTGTGCCAGCCTATGATGCATGGGTTTTCAACTCCCACAGACCTATCTGGATGGCCCCCAAATAGCAGTTGTTATTTTTGCTTGAACTGTTGTAGTGCCTCCGCGATGACATCCCACACTGTGTCTCCAATGTCATGCAAATCTCCCTCTGTGAGGGTGATTGGCTCCAGCGACGCCTTACTCGCCTTGGATTTCTTCCTCGACCCCACTTTTTCTTGTTCCCTTGGATGCTTGATGCGGTCCGACGTCGTCTGTGGTTTCGTGCCATGCTGCTTTATTTGCTCTTCCGTTTCTTCCTCTATTTCAGGAGAAGATGACCTCGCGCCTTTGTTAGAGCCACGCTATGTTTCACCTGCCTGCTTTTCCATCTTCTGGGTGGTGTTGAGCAATAAAATGTGTTTTTTTAACTCCTAATTATCTTCACATTAATTGTCAACCCAGGGATGATTTTCTATTTCAAGATTGTACTCAGTCTGAAGTGGCTATTTACTCAAGAGTAATGTTATGAAAGTTGTAGTACAATGTTCTAAATGTAAGAATAAATGGATACTTGAAAAATAAATCTAACAACAACATAAACTCAAATGCTCTGAAATCCAACTATTCACTCAGCAAACATCAATCGAGGATACAGTAGCAATAACTCATTCCTCTAGAGATTGATGCAATTGAAATCAAACTAGAACAAGACAATCAATCTGGGAACGAGGAAGCAATAACCAATGTTCTCTACAGTTGACAGTCCTGCTTTAAAGTAATTAAAAGGAAATAGAAATTGAACTAAAGCTGTTATTGAAAGTAAACTAGGAAAACTCTTTAAAAGCAAACTCTTTGCAATTAATCAACAGAAATGAACAAAAAAGTAAATGGATAGTAAACTGTAATTAAAGGAATTAAACAACGAATCCTATTTAATAAATCTGAACAACAAACTCTAATTAATGGAATCGAATAACCAATCCTATTGAACAACAATCTGTAATGAATATCAATCAAACGGAACATCAAGTGGAATGAAACCATAATTGAAATAGAATAGTGAAGCTCTATTAAGACATTAACAAGATAAATTATACAGTGTTGAGATTCTTGTTGAATAATAAAAAAACAGCAATGCGATTCGTTAATATAACACACTGATATCAATGCAATTAAACAGCAAACCGATTAACTTGCAAACTGTAATAAAAGCCAATATGAACTATCTCACAACAATAATGAAAAGGTAGAGATGCAAACAGCGGATCGATCCACCAGGGCTGGGCCCTCAACCACCGGTGAAACGCCGCTGAGCTACTGCAGAACTAAGAAGTTAAACGGCAACACGTTCTTATATTAATCATGCATAATAGCATTTACAAACAGTTGATCTTTGTTTAATCAATGAGAGTCGATGAGGAATTGTATAATTACAACAAGAAATCTCTCCATCTCTCAGCCATCTCTCTTCTGAATCTCTTTCTCTTATCTTTGTTTTCATTTAAATAGAGGGAGAGTAGAGAGCAGTTACAACAGAGATAATTACAACATGATTTCTATTACAAAATTGGATTGTTTCTAACCAATTGATCAATAAGAAAATATATTTCCATCCATCTTTCAACAAGACCAAGGTGAATTTGGCTTTGCAGCTGATATTTGGAGGATGGCCGCAACAACAAGTCTAAGAAAATCATGCTCAAATAACCCTGTGTTTCTCTTAATAAAAGCCGAATTTTGGCAAAACGTTCTTCAAAAAAGTTAATTTGGTTCGTTCTGGACAAAACCCATGTTCCGGATTTTCCAAATTCTTCTTCATTTGCCCAAAATTTAACCGCA
This sequence comes from Pinus tabuliformis, assembly GCA_031772625.1. Taxonomy (NCBI): domain Eukaryota; kingdom Viridiplantae; phylum Streptophyta; class Pinopsida; order Pinales; family Pinaceae; genus Pinus; species Pinus tabuliformis. The sequence continues at coordinate 1,264,070,104 of CM062816.1, read as the reverse complement.
AAACTGTCACTTCTTATTCCAATGAATTTCTGAGTTGGCACTTTTAATGATCAAATCTTCAATCTGGAAATTATCTTGGAGGCTAAAAATGGTGAGTAATATTACAACCAATTTATTAACAAACCATCATTGATAAAATCATGCATAATGATCAATGTTGGGCCGCCAAATTAACATCAATTTTCACTCCATTTTCACCATTATCCTCATTTTGTCACCTCATTTCATCATATTATCATTACATAACCCTATATTTCCATTACTATATGAGTTTATATTTTCATTTTCCAAAGTTATTAATTTCATGTATTCAGAGTGAATTTATGATTAAAAGTTAGAGAAATAACATGTATTTGCTTATACCTAAAAGTGGCTTGAGTTTGATGACATGTGTAGATCATTTGGAAGCTTCCAAGACACCCTTATGTGGCCTCCCAAGATCAAATTCGAATTTCAACTCAAGAGGTGGACCATATTCCAAGGAGAAAGATCATAGAGATTTTGATGTGTCATGGGATTTGTATCTAGTATTTAGGGATAAGTTGAGACAAGTATGGGTCTAGTAGATATTTAAGGGATCTACATTTATTGAGTAGATATCCCTAATTCATGTATAAATAAGAAGAGCATCCTCCAAATCATGTTATGATGGAGAGGAGGGAGAGAAAACAATTATCAGTTATTCATTAGCACCAAATTTATGATTGTTCATTCAACATGAATAATATCATTTTCTCCAAATCATGAGTTAAGAGTGTTGTTTGATTCTTAAGGTGTGATAGTTGTTCATGTGTGCTCATTGAGGAATGGAAGGATCCCCATACTGAGATAAGTGCACTTTGTTGTAAAGTAATGTTGTGAATATACTAATTTTAATTATGATGTTCATCTTATTTCTTTCTTGTAAATACTTGTAGATAATTTTAGTATGAATTCATGTTGTGGCCATGTTTTGATGTGTGAAGGTTGATCTCCTTTCAATAGCTAGTTTTGATGTGAGAAGGAAAATCAAGAACTCCTAAGTTAGGAGTCCCTTCTTCATGAGCTAGATTAAATTGAAATAAGATTTACTTTCTCATATGCTTTCCTAGATTACATTTATGTGAATATTGATTCCCTTTCAGTATATAGTTTTTATGTGAGAAGGGCAATCAAGTCCTCCTAAGTTAGGAGACCCTTCTCCATGAGCTAAGAATTGAATTGAAAACAATATTTACTTGCTTTCATTTACATACTTTCTTTCTTGCTTTCTTAGGTGTTTGGTAATGTTATTATAGGAAGATTGTAGAAGGACAATCAGGACTCCTGAACAAGAGACTCTTCTCTAACTTCTAAAGTAAAATAATTCCATTGATCAAATATTTTGTATGCTTTCATAAAATAGATTTGACAGTTTAGATTTGTAATATGCATTTCCATTCTAAACAAACTTCCTACACCCGTTTCATCTAAGGTCTCATATATTTTGGTTTGCTTCTAAGTTTACGATACCCCGGATTGATAAATTTAATGACAGGGATTTAGCAGACAACTAAATCGCCCAACATTTTTGGCGCTGTTGTCGGGGAAGCAAACTTAGATGTAAGCTAGTTAAGAAGATTGTTTAGGAAGAATTTGTATTTAGGATCATTCACGGTTAGTTGCATTTAGGAATTTTCATTTAAGTTTATTCTCATATAGGAAACATAGAAATAGAACACAAATCAAAAACCCCCCATTCACTAAAAAAAACAAAAATAAAACACAATAAAAAATGAGTATAAGTTTGGAACAACTCGCTCAGATCCTAGCAAGTGTAAGGATCTCCTCTTCTTGCGAAGAGGAGATCTTGACAGTAGCCAAAAGCTTAACTACTCCTCTAGAAGAAAATAATGAATTAACATTTGAAGAATCATCCTGTATATCTAATGATGAACAATTATTTGAACAGGAGAATGAGGAGGACGAAGAGAAGTTGCAGCATGATCTGAATCAGAGTGGAAATCACGCCTATGAAAGCCTTATCGACAAGTGGTTTTGATGGTTTCAAACAAGTACGAGGTTAGATCGATTTTGTTTTTATTTCATTAGATCATACTCACAAAAACTAGATTCGATCATCCTTGTATATTTTCAATTTAAAATTGGGAAATTGAAAATGAATATATTTTTACTACTATTGCGTGAATGGTTACACTGGAAATTTAATTACACGTAATAGTTTGTAATTTTCAATTAGCATAGAGTAGGTAGGATCATATTTTATGTTTCGAATAAGTATGCTCTCCTCCTGCGTTTTCACACGATCTCGAGGATCAGAAAGTAGAATGTTTATAAATGTTTTCAGGGTAGCAATATACTTGTCTCCATTTGCTAAAAAAATCATCTTAAATCAATAAAATATCCTAGGTTGTTTTAGGGTTAGAATAAAATTTAATTTTTTAAAAGATTTCAATTTAAAAAAAAAAAACAATATAAAAAATAAAATAAAATAAAAATTAGAATAAAATTCAATTTAAATTAAAAATAAAAATAAAAATAAAAATAAAAAAATAAAAAAAATTAGGAATGAAATTCAATTTGTAAAAATAAAATCATCATAAATAAATTTAATTTCTTAATTGGAAAAGAAATTTAAATTTTAGTTTCAAATATATATATATATATATATATATATATATATATATACATTTCATTTTTTATTTTTTTTAGTTTTTAATACAATATAAATAAATAAATAAATAAATAAAAATTAATTTATTTATTTATTTTTCCTTTTTGTAGTTTTTTTAACACAAAACAAAATAAAACAATTTTAGTCTTAAAAAAAAAACAAAATAATTTTAATTTAGTTTAAAAAAAATTAATGTAACACTGCTAAAGTTGAAATTTGAATACTTGCTAAAGCTGCACGTTGTTTGTGTTGGGATTGATGGTGTGCAAGGAGGTGTCAACTTTGCATATGATGAGAAAAGAGCACAAAGGCCATTTAAATGGGTTCATCACTTGGCAGGCATTGACTTTTTGCCTGAAGCTCCTCCACTGCTTGCTGATAACATATCTGGAAACAATGAAGCCACAAAAGGTGCATCTATTTTGGCAGGGATGAACATATATAGACAACAACATCGTGTACAAACCATTTTGCAGCGGATTCGGGCTAGAAAGAAGTCTCAGCTGGCTCTTAAGTGAGTCATCACCACTGGAGCAGCTTGACTTGTTATCAAAACTTAGGTGCCACCTTTAACATCCAGAAATGTGCCATGGGCAATGTACAGCTCTAAATGCAGTTTGCACAGCTGGTCTTCAGTGGAAGTTGGACATAATCAGATTTCAGTAACTTCTATTGCTGGAGAAGAGCCAGGGACTGATACATCACTTGTTTTGGATGGAGAGGGTGGTTCTCTAAAAGCAGAATTAGAGAGTATGAGGGAAGATGGGGAGCTCCCATCAGGAACACATGCTTCAACCACGTTAACGAAAGAATCTGATTTTGAAAGTTCCAGCCATCTCACTTTCATTTCAAGAAGTGCGGTTCCCAGAAGGGGGAAATCCGGACAACATAGAGGTTTTATTTATGGTAGCTTGGATGTTGGAGACAATTTAAGTGAAGATTTTTGGGAAGATCTAGCTGTGGCAATGCAAACTGATCTTAATGAGATTGAATTAGTACAAACAGAATTGGAAGTAGATCCTGCAGTAGATGTTAGATGTGGTAGTAAAGTTGGAAAGGCCTGGGAGGATTTTGCAGTCAGAGAGTTCTGTCTAATATACAGGAGAGAAAATGGTCCTTGTCAGAAGGCAGTTGAGTTGGAAGCAAAGGTAAAAATAAGCATGGAGTATCCTCTCAGGCCACCTAGTTTTGCCTTGTGCTTGTTTTATGATAACTTGAAACCCTCTCTTCCTGATACAAAGGCAGGCATACTTGATCTATCTGGGGTAGAAGTCCTTGAAAATTCCAGTTTTGAATGGTATAATGAACTTCGGGCGATGGAAGCTGAGGTCAATCTCCACATTCTAAAGGCTTTACCTCAACATGAAGAAAAACACAGGTTAGCAAACGGAGCAGCAGTGTTGCTACAGCAACTCTTAGAGCAGGAGAGAAGAGGAGAAGAATGTTGGTGGAGGCGAAACTCAATTTTATGGAAGGAAACGAGGCAGAGACTGTCACTTCGTGAGGGAGAAAGTCAGCTGCTACGTTTGAAAAAGATGAGAGTTGGGGCATTGGAGAAAGATAAGAGATGTTGCCTTGGAAAAAAGTGGCAAGATGACAACAAATCCCAAAAATAATGGACGAGGAAAATCAGGTTTCAGTTCATAAAATATGGAAGAGATCGCGCCAATTCCTCATGTAAATTGTAGAAGATATCCTTTGAGCTAAACTTTTGAAATCGGAAGATTAGTTGAGCACTTCACTGGCTGAGATCCTAAAATTAGGTGAGTGCTTCATTGTTGAGTGCTTCGCTGGAAGAGGAAGTTGTGGAGGACGCATTGCATCAACCAAAGGAGGACGCTGATGTAGAGCCCTGATCGAAGTCATTAATGTAGTTTTCCATCACATCTTTCATGTCACGGTGAAGAGGATTTTGAACCTACAATAGAATTTTAAGTCGCTCTAAAGAAGCTACAACTGTACGAGAAACTCTACCTGCTACGACACCAACATTTCCAGGGGCCTTCACCTCCTCGGCTAGATTTACAAACGTGGAGACTCTGTTTTTTTTTTTGCTTTCTGCACTCCCCAGCCTCGGCATCTTCGTACGTGGAGCGATTAGGAAAATAGTTCAGAATTGCCAGACCATAGGTGTATGTGGGCATGCGCTCTCACATTTATAGTTGTCCAATAGTTTTTTCGACGGATCTTGGTCGGGTGCTCTCTCATCTACCAGTGGGATGCTAACGGTGTTGCGCCCTTGTGGGTTTTAAAAGACATTCCATCTTATATGGTTGGAAATTCTATCAGATCCGGCCGTCAAGGCTGTAATAAAATTGTAATACGGTTGCAGTGCATGTCTCAGCTTTGCAGCAGATGACAACGAGCAGTTTCTATTGAAGCTCTGCAACAGGATCGACAAAGTGGGCATCGACATGCCCAAGATTGAAGTTCGTTTTGAGCATTTGAGCATAGATGCAGATGTATATGTTGGTAGCAGATCGCTGCCGACTATTCCAAACTTTTCCTTGAAAAACTATGGACTTCTCTGGCCGATGTCAAGGGGTTGGAACCAGATATGAAAAGTTAGTTGAGCTTTCTAGAAGAAGAAAAACAGGCTGGCATCAAACCTGATCCAGATATTGATGTTTTTATGAAGACGATCTTCCATAGCTAACATTGTGGGAAGCAGTATTATGGCTGGCTATAGTGACTACATTTGTTTCTTTTCTGTCCAGTTATCTTGTTAATACAATGAAGGGGGCATCTGATAACTAGAAAGTGTCAGTTTCCTTTATGAGCGTTATCTTGCTTCCATTAGTTGGGAATGCTGCAGAGCATGAAAGAATTCAGAAAGAAGGCAACGCAGGAGGTCTGGAGTTAGAGTCATGGCGGTGGCTCTGGCACCAGGTTTGTCTCGCAAGCTAAAGAAGGTACTTGAAGCTCGCACGGATTCACCGGATCTTCTTGCATCTCTCAACACACTCTCGTCCTTCTACACCAACAATAATTAGCAAGCTAGAAGGAATCTCAGATCCACAATTGAAAAGCGAGCTCTTGCCATCAACGAAAAATTTCTCTCTGCTTCAAAATCTACTCAGAAGGCTTTGGATGCAATTGAACTAGAAGTTGCTGGTTTAGCAGAGTGTTGTGACAAGATTGCTAAGGCACTGAATAGCTGCAGTGCTGCTACAGAGGTTATCATTATTCCAAGTAATGCCTAGAAACAAGCACTATTTCAGAAGAATTATGTAGGAAGACCTGAGATTTGAAAAGTCATTGTGCTAGTTTGAAAACCTCTCTGTTATTTTTGGCGGGGCGTTTGATCAATATCAGAGTTTTCTGGGGTTTCTTTCATTCAGTGTGAAGTTTTCAGTGAACATTTGGAACAAGTTTCATCCATGGCTTCCCATTTCTGGATCCAGGGTGATAGCTAATCTGAAGAGGAAGAGAAATAAAATGAAGAGGAGAATGTTGGCGGTTGGATCGAATAAACATTTGGTATTATTCATATTTTATTTTTAAATTAGTTTAAATTTAATTTTTCTTAGATTTAGAAAATGTATTAATGTTATTTGAATTTATAATTTTCATTTTCTTCCAATTTAGATTTAGTTTTAGTTTATTGTTAATATTAATTTAATTTAGTTTGATCATTATAGATTTTCATTTTTTTTTCCAATGTGTAGATTTAATTAATAAATAATTATTTTAGTAAAAAAAAGAAAAAAGTCCAAAAAAAAAAAAACAAATTAATAAATAAAAATTCCAAAAAAAAAAACAAAAAACAAATATTAAAACAATTCAAAATTAAAAAAAAAAAAAAAATCAAAACAATGCAAAACATTTTTTTATTTTATTTTTATTTTTCCAAAGCAAATTTTAATTTTAACAAAACAATTAAAAAAAAAAGTCAAAACAATTAAAAAAAAATCAAAAACAGATTAAAAAAAATTCAAAATAATTTTAAAAAAAATTCAAAAAAAAAAAAAAAAAATATATATATATATATATATATATAATTTCAAAACAATTAAAAAAAATTGCAAATGGACATTTCATAAGAGCTGAAAACATTTTATGCTAACTTGTCTTGTTGGAATTGGGAACGAGTGCGCAAAGGCAACAGGTAAAATTCATTTCATTTTATATTGGTTGCTAAGCATTCATACCCATACTTGAATTTTATGTTCTTCAAAAATCTCTCACAATTTTCATGCAAGATTTGTACTGAGCTTTGACATGTGTGCGATGATCCAAGTCCATGTAGATGTGATCTTTCGAAATCACATTCATTATTGAAAGCTTGAAGGAGTTAATTACAAATTTCATGACATTTGTGGCTACAGAGAAATCTTTTGCATCATGATATGTTACCCACACTTCTCCTTCAAAGCCTCATCAGTCATCCATGTTAAAGTCCATTGATTCATTGCCTTATCCATCATGACTTCATACATGTCTACTTTTCTGAGTCGCATACATTTTTGCCTACCTTCAATCCATCTTTTTGCCTCGTGAATAAATCATCCATCTCTCTACATTGCCTTGCTTTCCTTGCCATAAAAACTGTTTGACCATAACATCTTGTATCTATAGTCCTACCAATCATTTGTACGAACTCGCGTTGACTGATGTGGGATTCCTTAAGGCCCACCTTTCAACAAGTCTTGACCCATCGACCTCAACACCTTATCTGGGATAAAGACTAGAGTCATTATTAGTACCTTGAGGCTTGCATGCCTTAATGGCAAGTCTTCTCGCCAACGAACAATGGGAATACATTAATGTCTCTTGTTTGTTGGATCTTGCAAGTGGCTCGACATCAGCTCATTCATTCGCACTTCGCAGGATGTACTTGGGTACCTTGGCACTCATTGACATTAATGGTGAGTTTGCCTCGCATTGGTTAACGACATTCATCAATGGTCGATAATACAATGACTTCTTTCCATGTTTGACATCGACACATTCATTCACATGGAAAGAATTGTGCCACGATATGGGACGAGATGAAGATTATATGATTCAGGAGCAGATTATTTTATACTTTGGAACAGATTCAGTAGCAGTAATAAAAAATCCACATTCTCGACTTCATCAATCATATATGCAACCAAGACACAGATCACATTCTTGTATTCTTCATTCCATGATTCAACAGCAGAAGCTACACTTTTCTACATATACACAGTTTTTCCACTCAAGTAAGTAAAGGTATGTTCTTTTCTAGCTTTTTATCATACAATTCCTTTAATACTAAAATTATAATATTTGGAAAATGTTTCACCATGTTCATACTCACATTCATACTCCATTATCACCTTCCATATGTCATATATGTCCTCACATTCATATTCCATTATCACCTTCCATATGTCACATATCATCCTAACCAACATAATTTTTCCAAACAACTACTATTGCATTATGATTCAAATGTTACATGTTTTGCAAATAACGATCAAAGAAAGAATGGTTAATTAAATGTTTTCCAAGTCTTTTGATGCAACACAAAAACAATGAAAGTATTGTTACACAAGAACCAATACTAAACAAATTTTGGTTGTCACACAAGAACCAACCAAAATAATATGTTGCAATCAAATGTTTTTAAGAGAGAAGACTTTGCAAAAAGGAACAAAGTTGTCAAAAAGAAAATTATGTGAAGTTAAAAAAATCGATATCAGCCAAAGTTCATGTAAAAGCAAGACAATTCAAAAGATCAAATCATGATCAATGTAATAGATTTCATGAGGACATGCAATAACTTAAGTTGGGGGGTATGTTGGGCCGCCAAATTAACATCAATTTTCACTCCATTTTCACCTTTATCCTCATTTTGTCACCTCATTTCATCATATTATCATTACATAACCTTATATTTCCATTACCATATGAGTTTATATTTTCATTTTCCAAAGTTATTAATTTCATGTATTTAGAGTGAATTTATGATTAAAAGTTAGAGAAATAACATGTATTTGCTTATACCTAAAAGTGGCTTGAGTTTGATGACATGTGTAGATCATTTGGAAGCTTCCAAGACACCCTTATGTGGCCTCCCAAGATCAAATTCGAATTTCAACTCAAGAGGTGGACCATATTCCAAGGAGAAAGATCATGGAGATTTTGATGTGTCATGGGATTTGTATCTAGTATTTAGGGATAAGTTGAGACAAGTATGGGTCTAGTAGATATTTAAGGGATCTACATTTATTGAGTAGATATCCCTAATTCATGTATAAATAAGAAGAGCATCCTCCAAATCATGTTATGATGGAGAGGAGGGAGAGAAAACAATTATCAGTTATTCATTAGCACCAAATTTATGATTGTTCATTCAACATGAATAATATCATTTTCTCCAAATCATGAGTTATGAGTGTTGTTTGATTCTTAAGGTGTGATAGTTGTTCATGTGTGCTCATTGAGGAATGGAAGGATCCCCATACTGAGATAAGTGCACTTTGTTGTAAAGTAATGTTGTGAATATACTAATTTTAATTATGATGTTCATCTTATTTCTTTCTTGTAAATACTTATAGATAATTTTAGTATGAATTCATGTTGTGGCCATGTTTTGTTGTGTGAAGGTTGATCTCCTTTCAATAGCTAGTTTTGATGTGAGAAGGAAAACCAGGAACTCCTAAGTTAGGAGTCCCTTCTTCATGAGCTAGATTAAATTGAAATAAGATTTACTTTCTCATATGCTTTCCTAGATTACATTTATGTGAATATTGATTCCCTTTCAGTATATAGTTTTTATGTGAGAAGGGCAATCAAGTTCTCCTAAGTTAGGAGACCCTTCTCCATGAGTTAAGAATTGAATTGAAAATAATATTTACTTGCTTTCATTTACATGCTTTCTTTCTTGCTTTCTTAGGTGTTTGGTAATGTTATTATAGGAAGATTGTAGAAGGACAATTAGGACTCCTGAACAAGAGACTCTTCTCTATCTTCTAAAGTAAAATAATTCCATTGATCAAACATTTTTTATGCTTTCATAAAATAGATCTGATAGTTTAGATTTGTAATATGCATTTCCATTCTAAACAAACTTCCTACACCTGTTTCATCTAAGGTCCCATATATTTTGGTTTGCTTTTGTAAGTTTACGATACCGCGGATTGATAAATTAAATGACAGGGATTTAACAGACAACTAAATCGCCCAACAATCAATTTATTAAAAATAAAGGAGAATAAATAATAATTTTCCATAAAAGCATAAATCATTATAAGATGGAATTATATGATAAATTATGATAAATGGCGTGATGAAGAATGGTAGAAACATGTGAAATAAACGTTCAAAAGTGATAATAATAATGGCATATTAACGGCCCAACATACCCCCACACTGAATATATTGCATGTCCTCATGCAACAAAAAACTGAATATATTGCATGTCCTCATGCAACCTAAAGACAAAACCCATGTGTTAACCAAACAATAAAAAATTTGTTCATCCCAGCTCATGAAATGAATAGAACAAATGAATTCTTCCTTAATTAATGAATATTCAATTTTAGAAATCTCGATGAAGGCATAACAATTTTTACATTGACGTTCAAGTTATGTGCATATGAAGTTACAGCAAAATATGATATAAGAGACAGCGACCTTCATTAACCATTTTCTCAAAAACTACAAACCAGATTTTGCTGAAATGTTGCAAGTAAATTTATAATATATGAATGCCTCTATGATCCAAAAATCAAATCGTTTTGATGCACGGATCATGAAGTATAAACAAAATGGCTGTAGGTGATAGTGCATGATTTCCGAAATATTACGAACTAATATAACTTGAAGTTGTCTGGGTTTATATATTTTAATAATACGTCTGTGTTTTCCAGAAATCACAAGAATTGAGTTCATAGTTTTAAAATATGTGGAGATCAATTTTTGCACTGTATAAAAATGAAATTGTATGCCTTAAATGAAAAAAAAAAAGTAGAAAACATCCATTATGCCTAGCAATTCCTCCCCCTCTCTGAATAATTAGCATGCCCTCATGCAATGCTAGAAAACAAATTGATGCTTGGTGTAAAACATGGAATAAGGGAGGGGTTGAAAATGAATAAAAATAGCAATGGATGATAAAGAATATGAATGACATGGTCATAAAAAAGAAATGAATGAAAGCAACAGTCCCCCAAACTGAAAGATGAAATGTCGCTGAAAAAAATGGGAAGTGGTAAAGATGTGGAATGAAGGATGATAAATAATCCTCAAAATGGATTTTCATTAAATTCTCCTAAATTCATAATAAATCAGAAAATTATGCTATTTTACCTCAAGTTTTACCTCCAAAAATAAAAATGTGGAATGACATATATGTACTGGCATTTGTTGAAGTTGATGTAGGCAGAGTTGGTGTTGAAAGTGATGCAAAAGGTGGAATCCAGGTAAGCACATCATACCTGAACAATAGTTCGCGTTCACGAGTTACTCGAGCCTCTTCTGTTAGTTGCAATAGTGTGGTCATGCTACGAATAGAGTTTCCCCTCCATACTTGTTGTTCTCCTGTAAACAAATCACTATTTTGCATACAATGTTCTTGAATCCATAGTGTTAGTTTTGAATAACAACAGATAAGATGCATGCAAAAATTTCAATCAGAAAATTTTTTGTATACATGCAATACTAATATTTTGTCAAATCAACAAGTTATGGCAGAGTGCAGTAATCATATCGCATGCTATCCCATAATGCCCCTCCAATTGGAAAAGGGATTCCATGACCATAAAGCCTGTGAAAGGTGTTATGTTGATGGTAAGGTAAGGGAATGAACAATATAGTAGTAAATGAAGCAAGAAACACATATCAATGATAGGATGGCGAGAGTTATGGTTATAATAAGATCAGAGTGTGTAAAGATAGTTATGAATAAAAGATAGGATGCTTTAGATTGATGATAAGTTATGCGAAAAAGAAAAAGGACAACGATATGCCAAAAAGATGCTTTGCTGACGGTATTTTAGCTTAAAATGATACGATTGATCTAAAAATAATTTCTCATGCGTAAAGGTTCAAAATAAGGAAAAAAATTAAGGAAATAACTTCTCCGAGAAAAAAGAAAAAAAATATTAAAAGTGTATTATAGTAATAATTGACGATAAGATATAACTTCAATACCATAAGCAGAGCCTTTGCTGCCAGCAAGCGTCCATAACCTCGGCAGGGTTGCTTTTTAACCCATATGAGCTAGGATCCTTAATTTATAAATGGAGAGTTCCAGTGATGTTCTACAGAAGATATCAGTGTTCTGGCGTGGTAACCAAATAATCACACTGCCATTCACTGGGATGTAGCAAAAGAGATCAGGTCGGCTCGTGATGAGACCTCATGTTCCAAGGATAATTTGGCTATCCAATGGATCATAAACCTGGTATGGTGGCCATAATGGGAATGTCACTTTGTTACAACCTTATGAACATGGTAGGTTGGCTCGTAATGAGACCCCCTATCCTCCATCTGCAAACAAAATTTTGTTGTTATTACACATTTTTATGATAAAAAGAGGGAGGCTCAGTACTCCTTAAGAGCAGGGATGGTGGAAGAAGTTGAACATGTCAATAGAAAAAAATATACCCATAATCTCATTTATTACAGACAGAGAAAATTATAACCAGGAAGGGTGGAACCAGCATGGTATTAAGATGATCAATCAATATCATGTTCAACAGAAAACAATGCAGTAAAGTAGTATATAAATAATTGTGTCCTTTTGAAAGTAATCTATCATCAATGAGCTGTCCTGTTAAAGATCATAACGTGAAAGATATTAACTCGCTTCAATAGAATCCATAATTCTTGTCCTCATAAAAGTAGTGTACTTCATGCCATGAAAGGGAATCAGTAAAATGTGGTTGAGATGAACTAGGAATAATCCTACAAGAAGAAGAAAGGGTTGTTCTCGAAAATACTCCCAAACTATTGCTCTTTTGAAGGAACAGCAAAAACACTCAAAAAAAAGTGGTGTTCCATGTAGGGAACACCAAAGGAAATGCACACCAAAAAACAAAAATACACACGAAAAGGTGTTGTTCCCGCAAAGAAATGCATGTGAAAAAGTGTTGTTTCCTAAGAGGAACAACAAAAAATGCGGAGAATGTTGTTCCTTTGAAAAGGAACAGCAAAAATGTGAAAGTGTTGTTCCTTCATAAATGAACAGCAAAAATGTGAAAGTGCATAAGTGTTGTTATTTTCGAAAAAGAACAGGAAAACGTGAAAGTGCAGAAGTGTTGTTTATTTGAAAAGGAATAGCAAAAATGTGAAAGTGCAGAAGTACTGTTCCTTTCGGAAAGGAACAGAAAAAACGTGAAAGTGCAAAAGTGTTGTTCCTTTAAAAAGGAACAGCAAAAACGTGAAAATGCAGAAGCGTTGTTCCTTTCGGAAAGGAACAGCAAAAACTTGAAAGTGCAAAAGTGTTGTTCCTTTAAAAAGGAACAGCAACAACGTGAAAGTGCAGAAGTGTTGTTCCTTTGAAAAGGAACAGAAAAAATGTGAAAGTGTATAAGTGTTGTTCTTTTGAAAAGGAAGAGCAAAAACGTGAAAATGCAGAAGTGTTGTTCTTTTGAAAATGAATAGCAAAAATGTGAAAGTGCAGAAGTGTTATTTATTTAAAAAGGAACAGCAAAAGTGTGAAAATGCAAAAGTGGTGTTCCTTTCGGAAATTAATAGCAAAAATGTGAAAGTGCAAAATTGTTGTTCCTTTAAAAAATAACAGCAAAAACGTGAAAATGCAGAAGTGTTGTTCCTTTGAAAAGGAACAACAAAATGCACAATCATAAAATGCAAGCACGCAAATATTGAATTAGTTGTTCACTGCATTGATGTTGAAGATGGACTACAATTTGAAGGAAGCAACACTTCAAACACAAAATATAAGAGAAATCAGAAAAGAAACAACATTTTATTTAAAAGCAGTATGTAAATAAATAAATTAAGTTACAACAGCTATGATGTTATGTAAAAAAAAATGATCTCTTTGAAAAATGTTTTGGCAGCAGTGACAAGACATGTGTCTTCAAATGGAAATTAATTCTTCATTTCTTCTATTATGAATCCGTTGGGTAATGAGTTGGATGAAATTCCCTTGTTTCATTAAAATTCCTTTCAAGAATTACTTGTCCATAAATTGACCTTCTTTTTCTCCCAGGACCTGCAAAAAAACGAGTGTCTACCTGCAGTAAAACATTAAATCATGAAGAAAGAGAGGTGATCGGGATCCCCTAATCCAAGAATTATGCAAAAAACAACAAATAGTTACTTTGTATAACAAATCCACCGAGAAAATAACAAAGTAAAATTTATTTGTCATTTGCGGGAGCGCAGCGGCCAATCATGCTAACCTGCAGTGTTTTAATCACAACTTCTTTGTTTTTCATCCAAAATGAGTGATTCCAAAGCCGGATGAAAGCTAATTCAAAGATTTATCTCCAATAGAAATAGGTTTTAAAAATTCAATGATATAATATGTCAATTTTACTTAGAACAACCTGCATAACAGAGTCATTTTGGATTACCCCACTTAGAACAACAGTGGATATTTTAAGCATAGATTCTTCGTTTGATATCGGATTCGAATGATTCAAATTGGAAATGAAATTAGATTCATTTATTTATCTCCAATAGAAACAAGTTTTTAAGAAAAGAAGAATTTATAGGTCAAATACTCTAAGGAACAGTTGGAAAGACAGAGTCTTAAGGGTGTTGTTTTACGATAGATAGTCAGTATTTTGATCATAACTTCCTCATACGATATCGAAAATGAGTGATTCTAATTGCCTTGTAAACTAGATTCATAGAGAAATCCACCATAGAAACAGATTTTCAAAATATGGTCATTTAGGCATCCAAAAACCGACTGTCCCAACTTTGTTCCTGAGTTGCCCACTAGACACCCTGTCAATGTTTTGGTTCTAACTTTTTTGTTTCAAATCCAAATTGAGTGATTCAAATTGGGTTGGAAATTAGACATAAAGGGCTACTTAGGATAGAAATATGTTTTAAAAATATTGTCATTTAAGCCTTCAAAAGCTCACTGTCTCATCTGTGTTCCTGAGCTGCATACCAGTCACCTTATCAATGTTTTGCTTCTAACTTTTTCGTTTCAAATCCAAATTGATTGATTCAAATTGGGTTGGAAAGTATATAGAAATGGCTAATTAATATAGAAATGGATTTTAAAAATATTCCCTTTTGGTCCCTCAAAACATGACTGTCCCGACTATGTTTTCAACAATTTCATCAAGCCCACAAACCAAAAAATATGATATTCAAGCATTTTTTCCAAATTGGTGATAAAAATGAAAATGAGTGTTTGTAGAACTATTATTTCCATTATAATTCATCTACATACACAAATGAATTAAAAAAAAATATCACCGATGTTGATTTCCATAGCATGTTGCAACAAAAAACAACTAGTTTTACATTAAAACAAAATGTATTTATTTAAGTCCTTATTTTTAATTTTGTTATTTATTTTTTTTACACTAACCTACTTTGATTGAAAAATGAATATGACTATGTATATGAGTATTTCCAGTGGAGCCATTTTCGAAATAAGACTTCGTATATGCACATATCCAAATTTGAAAAATGCATATTAATGAATATTAGGGTATGAGAAGCCAACTTCTCTTGAAAATATAGAGTCAGAAATTGTTGAAGTATGGAGTGATGCTACAAACAAATGATGAAGTGAAACCAATCTTCAATATATCATTTACTTTCTTGATTTTTCATAGCCATCATATCATGAAGTTCTTGAGCTTTTAAAATGGCTTGTTGATGCAAACTAAAAGAAACCTCATTTTTTCCCATAACTTCTACAATTTTTTAATTTGAAACATTCTGAATCTCATTGTAAGTTTTCTCTAATGGCGCATGTAAGATAGAATGTGTGGTATCAGTGGGAAGGGTGGGTAAATTTTGCAGTTAAACACTGTAAGCATGTTGTACTGGTTTATTGTGGTGAGGGTGTGGAATTAGTTGAGCAGGAAATTGTGTACGGAATGGAGCATTTTGATGATGCAGATGATTGGATTGAGTGGATGATTTTGATATGCAAGAAGGATGTTGTAGAAGAACAGGTGAAGAATATGGAGAATGTGTTTGTGCTACAAGATGAAGGAGAGTAGTCATGCAATCATAAGGTGAACCATGCCAAACTTGTAGACAAGATTGGTGGTGGTTATATTGAGACTAACATGGCTGCCCTAACACATTAGTATTCCATAATGTATTATGCACGTAAGAGAATGGAGAAGAAGTGTTTTGAACCATACCTGCAGGCCATGATTTCTATGGTTTTTACCTTGTTGCAGCTTCTTCATCTCTTTGAAATGATACTTCCATCCTAGATAAGGAAGAACAAATATCTATGCGCTGCTCCCTTTCGCAATGAGGGCAAAACACTTCATCAAATTCTTGATTTTTCTGAACCTGCAAAACATTCAATTGTGAATTTAGAGAGCTAATAAAATCAACTTTAAAATTTTCAAATAAAACATTGATTTCAGCTCTCATGTCTCCTGTTCTTGTAGCAAATTTGGAAAAGAAAGAAGAAACATCTCTAAAATTCTTACCAGCCTTGGAGATTCCTCTTGAGTACCTTATGCACAATTCACAAACATCATCATATGACAACTGAAAAACATCACCTTTTCTTATCAGATTTAAGAGTTCTAAAAATTCATCTTTGATTCCTTTGAGTAGGAGTGTTTTTAAGATCTCTTTTTTCAAATGTTTATGCTTTGATTTTTGAAGGTTGTATTGAAATCGATCTACATAGTCGTCCAAGCTTTCATCTTCCCCTTGTATTATATCGAAAATATCTTTATTGGATTTGCAGTAGTCTTGGTACTTCTTCAAAAATATTTTCTTCTTGTCCTCCCATGTTTGGATGAAGTTCCCACCTAGGCTCATGAACCATCGGAGAGCTGCTCCTTTTAGAGTAAGAGGAAACACTTTCAACCTTTGATCATTAGTACAATAATCATATCCTCTACAAAGTATTTCGAACTCAAATAAGAATGTATTTGAGTCTTCATTTGTCAAACCATGAAAATTTGGTAGAGAAGATGGGGGAATTATGTGCATTTGTGTCACTCCTAGATCTTTGATAGGGAATTCAAAAGTAGAAATGTGAGCCATTTCTTACCATAATAGAAGATGTTCTTCATATGTTTATTTGAAGCTTCTTCTTCAAATGTTCCTGTCAATCGGTTAGTGAAATGGGTGGTGCTTACATCACCATTTAAGTGAATCATGAGATTTGTTTGTTCAAAATTTCTATTTTTTTCTTAGTCATTCACACATAAATTTAAACATTTATTTCTTCCCTAAGTTATTTAACAGTTTTATTGGAAAGCGGGTGGGGGACCATGGCTTCTACATGCTCTGTACGCAGGTTCTTACCTTCCGTTTTTAATACCCAATTCTTTCCTAACAGGAACTCATTAGATGCACACTACTCTTTAAAAATGGCTACACTCTCCCCGGCAATGGCGCTAAAATGTTGAGCGATAAAAGGTGTCTTTTTGACTCCTAATTATCTTCACATTAATTGTCAACCTAGGGACGATTTTCTATTTCAAGAGTGTACTCTATTTGAGGCGGCTATTTACTCAAGAGTAATGTTATGAAAGATGTAGTACAATGTTCAAAATGTAAGAATAAATGGATCCTTGAAAAATAAATCTAATAACAACATAAACTCAAATGCTCTGAAATCCAACTATTCACTCAGCAAACATCAATAGAGGATACAGTAGCAATAACTCATTCCTCTAGAGATTGATGCAATTGAAATCAAACTGAAACAAAACAATCAATCTGGGAACGAGGAAGCAATAACCAATGTTCTCTACAGTTGACAGTCCTGCTTTAAAACAATTAAAAGGAAATAGAAATTGAACTAAAGCTGCTATTGAAAGTAAACTAGAAAAACTCTTTAAAATCAAACTCTTTGCAATTAATCAATAGAAATGAACAGCAAAGTAAATGGAAAGAAAACTGTAATTAAAGAAATTAAACAATGAATCCTATTTAATAAGTCTGAACAGCGAACTCTAATTAATGGAATCGAATAACCAATCCTATTGAACAACAATCTGTAATGAATATCAATCAAATGGAACACCAAGTGGAATGAAACCATAATTGAAATAGAATAGCGAAGCTCTATTAAGGCATTAACAAGATAAATTATACAATGTTGAGATTCTCGTTAAATAATAAAAGAACAACGACGCGATTCGTTAATATAACACATTGATATCAAAGTAATTAAACAGCAAATCGATTAACTTGAAAATTGTAATAAAAGCCAACATGAACTATCTCACAACAGTAATGAAAAGGTAGAGATACAAACAGCGGATCGATCCACCAAGGCAGGGCCCTCAACCACTAGTGAAACGCCACTGAGCTACTATAGAACTAAGAAGTTAAACAGCAACACGTTCTTGTATTAATCATACATAACAGCGTTTACAAGCAATCGATCTCTGTTTAATCAATGAGATTCGATGAGGAATTGTATAATTACAACAAGAAATCTCTCCATCTCTCAGCTATCTCTCTTCTGAATCTCTAATTCTCAAATCATAATTCTGAATCTCTTTCTCTAATCTTTGTTTTCATTTAAATAGAGAGAGAGCAGAGAGCAGTTACAACAGAGATAATTACAACATGATTTCTATTAAAAAATTGGATTGTTTCTAACCAATTGATCAACAAGAAAATATACTTCTATCCATCTTTCAACAAGAGTAAGGCGAATTTGGCTTTGCAGCTGAGATTTGGAGGACGGCCGCAACAACAAGTCTAAGATAATCATGCTCAAAGAACCCTATGTTTTTCTTAATAAAAGCCGAATTTGGACAAACCATTCTTCAAAAAAGATAATTTGGTCCGTTCTGGACAAAACCCATGTTCCGGATTTTCCAGATTCTTCTTCATTTGCTTAGAATCTCAACCGCAAAACTATCACTTCTTATTCCAGCGAATTTTTGAGTTGGCACTTTTAATGATCAAATATTCAATTTGGAAATTATCTTGGAGGATAAAAATGGTGAGTAATGTTACAACCAATTTATTAATAAACCATCATCGATAAAATCATGCATAATCATCAATTTATTAAAAATAAAGGAGAATAAATAATAATTTTCCATAAAAGCATAAATCATTATAAGATGGAATTATATGATAAATTATGATAAATGGCATGATGAAGAATGGTAGAAACATGTGAAATAGACGTTCAAAAGTGATAATAATAATGGCATATTAACGGCCCAACATACCCCCACACTGAATATATTGCATGTCCTCATGCAACAAAAAACTGAATATATTGCATGTCCTCATGCAACCTAAAGACAAAACCCATGTGTTAACCAAACAATAAAAAATTTGTTCATCCCAGCTCATGAAATGAATAGAACAAATGAATTCTTCCTTAATTAATGAATATTCAATTTTAGAAATCTCGATGAAGGCATAACAATTTTTACATTGACGTTCAAGTTATGTGCATATGAAGTTACAGCAAAATATGATATAAGAGACTGCGACCTTCATTAACCATTTTCTCAAAAACTACAAACCAGATTTTGCTGAAATGTTGCAAGTAAATTTATAATATATGAATGCCTCTATGATCCAAAAATCAGATCGTTTTGATGTACGGATCATGAGATATAAACAAAACGGTTGTAGGTGATAATGCATGATTTCCGAAATATTACGAACTAATATAACTTGAAGTTGTCTGGGTTTGTATATTTTAATAATACGTCTGTGTTTACCAGAAATCACAATAATTGAGTTCATAGTTTTAAAAATATGTGGAGATCAATTTCTGCACTTTATAAAAATGAAATTGTATGTCTTAAATGAAAAAGAAAGTTGAAAACATCCATCATGCGTAGCAATTCCTCCCCCTCTCTGAAGAATTAGCATGCTCTCATGTAATGCTAGAAAACAAATTGAAGTGGTTGCTACCATTTGTTGAATTCTATGCTTGGTGTAAAACAACATGGAATAAGGGAGGGGTTGAGAATGAAGAAGAATAGCAATGGATGATAAAGAATATGAATGACATGGTCATAAAAAAGAAATGAATGAAAGCAACAGTACCCCAAACTGAAAGATGAGATGTCGCTGAAAAAAAATGGGAAGTGGTAAAGATGTGGAATGAAAGATAATAAATAATGCTCAAAATGGATTTTCATTAAATTCTCCTAAATTCATAATAATCAAAAAATTATGTTATTTTACCTCAAGTTTTACCTCCAAAAAGAAAAATGTGGAATGACATATATGTACTGGCATTTGTTGAAGCTGATGTAGGCAGAGTTGGTGTTGAAAGTGATGCAAAAGGTGGAATCCATGCAAGCACATCATGTCTGAACAATAGTTCGCGTTCACGAGTTGCTCGAGCCTCTTCTGTTAATTGCAATAGTGTGATCATGTTGTGAATAGAGTTTCCCCCCATACTTGTTTTTCTCCTGTAAACAAATCACTATTTTGCATACAATGTTCTTGAATCCATAGTGTTAGTTTTGAATAACAATAGGTAAGATGCATGCAAAAATTTCAATCAAAAAAATTTTTGTATACATGCAATACTAATATTTTTTCAAATCAATAAGTTATGGCAGAGTGCAGTAATCATATCGCATGATATCCCATAATGCATACATTCCCCCCTCCAATTGGAAAAGGGATTCCATGAGCATAAAGCCTATGAAAGGTGTTATGCTGATGGCAAGATAAAGGAATGAGCAATATAGTAGTAAATGAAGCAGGGTACACATATCAATGATATGACAGCGAGAGTTATGGTTATAATGAGAGCAGAGTGTGTAAAGATAGTTATGAATAAAAGATAGGACACTTTGGATTGATGATAAGTTATGCGAAAAAAGAAAAGGGACAGCAATATGCCAAAAAGATGCTTTGTTGACGGTATTCTAGCTGAAAATGATACGATTGATCTAAAAATAATTTCTCGTGCGTAAAGGTTCAAATAGGGAAAAAATTAAGGAAATAACTTCTCCGAGAAAAAAGAAAAAATAAGAAAAGGGTATTATAGTGATAATTGACTATAAGATATAACTTCAATACCATAAGCAAAGCCTCTGGTGCCAGCAGGCATCCATAGCCTCGGCAGGGTTGCTTTTTAACCCATATGAGCCAAGATCCTAAATTTATAAATGGAGAGTTCCAGTGTTGAGATTGCAACAAGATGATGGAGCTTAGTGAAAAGAGTCGCCTTCACTAAGTGGGCCCGCAGGCAAATTATGGCTCAAGTTCTATTTTTTATCACAGTGTGGATGACCACAGTGTGGGTGATCACAGTGTGGGTGATCAAAGTCTATTTTTAGACTGGCTGTCAAAAATAAAAAAGTCAAATATTATTGTCTCATAATAATATTTGGACTATAAACTTGATCTTATTCTCTTGGAGCACTTTAGTTTGAGCTACAGATGTGGCCCATGCAGCTGTCAGAAGGAAGTACGCTTTTCTTATGAGTCAGTTGAGTTGTTGCATGCATGACTTCAGTTAGAACTCAACCAGTTGAGTTTGGTGGAGTTGATGGAGTTGTGTTCAGTTTGACTTGGTTAAACTAGTTGTAGTTAGTCTAAATGCAAATAGACTAATGATGAGTTGTTAAACTAATTATTAACTCATAATACAACTATAGAATACATCAGTTAACTCAGTTGCATGTCAGTGCATGTTCAATTCAGCAGGGACAGGTGTTAGAGAATCAAATTGCTATCAGTTGTGACTATAGTTGTGCATCAGATCTTGCACAATCAAGGGATTGAGTATGCCAATGAGTTTCCTCATGTATTTTCCCAGTTTGTACCCTGTGCTCACGCCTTACAGAGTGTGAGTGATTCTTTGCAGGTGAAATACGAGTTTGGTAAACCATTCTCATTCATTCTTGAGCAGGTATTGAGCAGTGGAGGCAGGCAAGCAGTGGAATAGATTTGGAGATCAGATCTTAGTTGTATTGTGTGTAACAGGTGGAGCTGGTACTTGATTTCTTGTGATAAGCATTGTACTTTGTAATGTTACATGGTCTCAATCATTAATATACAAATAGTGTGGGGTTTTTAGCGAGATGTTTTCACCGGGTTACATACTGTGTTAATGTGTGAATGTTGTTGATGTTTTATTGTTATTGATGTTGCTATATTGATGATCAACGTAGAGGAGCTTATGTATTGTGTATGTATTCCGCAATAGTACATGATCAGGATAATCTCTGTTGAATATGTGTTAAATTATTCAAAATTTCTACATGGTATCAGAGCTAGATGATTTGTAGAAAAAATTTCTACATGGTATCAGAGCAGCGCGATTTGTAGAAGAGATTTTTACAAGATATCAAGCGAGGATTGATCATCAGATCTACTATTCAGGAAGTGTTTACATTCTATTTCTTCAGGCAGAGTCTGTAATCGGGCCAAGTAACCTTTGGATTCATCCTTCCTTTGGAAGGTGAGATATCCGGTGAATGCCCATACAGTCAATCTCTGTACGAGAAATATTTTGTTCTCACGAATCTTAGATCCGAGGTGGTTGAGTTGGTTGTTGGTGGAATTCAAATTTGCAGCAGTGTTTTCTTGGTGACAACGCAGCAATGTCTTTCAACAGATTGCGATTGGAGTATGCTCTTGAGGGCAGCTCAAACTATATTGCATGGAAGGACGGGATGGAGGCAGTATTGGATGATAACGGGCTGAAGGAGTTCATAGATACGGATATTCCAAAGCCTACTGATGCTACTGAGGTGGAAGTTTGGCAAAAGAAGACCGCAAAATGTCGAAGGATTCTGTTGGAGGGCGTGAAGGATCACAGTGTGTCCAGCCTCCATGGAAAGGCTACTCCATATTTGATGTGGAAATCATTAACAGAATTATTCCAAAGCAAGAGTGATCAGAGGAAGCTGGCGCTCAAAGATAAACTCAGAAACATCAAATGCGAGAAGGGTGACAGTATACCCAAGTATCTCACGAAGTTCACTCAGTGTCGAGATGAGCTGGGAAGTGTGGGGGTTACTGTCGATGATGAGGACTTGGTGAGCTTGGCTCTCCTTGGTCTTCCGAAGAGTTGGCATTCCTATCAGGACTCTGTCAATGGTCGGGAGAAATTGCCAGGATGGGAAAGACCATGGTCAGATCTTGTGCAGGAGGAGATTAGGCGAAGTACCAGGGACAGATCTTCTTCAAAGGGAGCTGATGAAGAGAATTGTGCTTTGGCTGCCAAAGCAAAGAAAGGGAAGAGCAAGAAAGCTTCTCAGTCTGGTGCGAAAGGTAAGAAGCAGGATATGTCCAAGGTGAAGTGTTTTCACTGTCACCAGCACGGACACTATGCCACTAATTGTCCGCAGAAGAAGAAGAACAAGCAGGGTGTTGGATCTTCAGCAGGAGAGGCTCTAGCCTCACAGTTTGAGCTTGATTTTTCATTGATCGCGTGCTTGGTTTCAAGTGTGATGGGATCGGTGTGGTTCTTGGACAGTGGTGCGTCTTTTCACATGACGGGAGATAGAGATTTGTTCTCTGATGTAGAGGACAAAGATCTTGGAGTGCACATCGAGATGGGCGATGATGGTAGATACAGTGTGACCGGTATCAGTACCATTTCCTTTGAGAGGGAGTCTGGTAAACCCTTCGTATTGAAGAAGTCACGCATGTTCCAGGATTGAAGAAGAATCTTATCTCAATGGCGATGTTAAAAGAAAAGGGGTATGATGTTGTTTTCAGCGAGGGAAAGGCTTTCCTGCGCAGCAAGACAAATGGTGAGACCCGGAAGATAGGGGTTCGAGTGAGGAACCTTTATCAGTTGCATGTAGATGGATGCGCAGCAATGGCGGGCAAGGCAGAAGGATTGGTGAGCCGGGATGATGGCGAGTTGTGGCACAGGAGATTGGGTCACCTTCACCATGGAGCCTTGAAGATACTGCAGCAGATCACTACAGGGCTTCCTAAAGGCACACTTGCGCAATCAGATCAGTGCAAGGGGTGTACTTTGGGGAATTTTGTGAAATCCACCTTTCACGAGAAGGATAGTCGCACCATGACAATCCTTGAGAGAATTCACACAGACGTGTGTGGACCTTTCTCAGTTGCTTCGATAGAAAAACACAGGTATTATGTGATTTTTGTTGATGATTTCTCTCGTAATTGTTGGATCTTCTTCATGTAGAAGAAGAGCGAGACATATTCAAAGTTTTGTGAATTCAAAGCACTGGTCTAGAAGGAGTCGGGGAAGAAGGTGAAGGCTCTTAGGAGCGATAATGGTGGTGAATACATCTCGGACGAGTTCAAGGATTTCTGCAAGGCAGAAGGGATTCGAAGAGAGCTCATATCTCCCCATAACCCACAGCAGAACGGGGTAGCTGAGCGGAAGAACAGAACGATTGTGGGTGCTGCACGGGCAATGTTGCATGATCAGGGCCTACCCCTTCACTTGTGGGCGGAAGCATTCAATACAGCAGTTTATGTGCAGAACCATTGTCCTCATAGGATACTTGGCATGAGTACATCCGAGGAGACTTATTCTGGTAAGAAGCCTGATCTTTCTCATTTGAGGATTTTTGGTGCTAACGTTTACATGCATGTGACGAAGGATGCCAGGAAGAAGTTGGAGCCGACCGCAGAGGTTGGGATATTTTTGGGGTACACTGATACGCCCCACAACTATCGTGTGTATTTGCCAGACAGTGGTAAAACTGTTGTGCGACGGGATATAAAATTTCAAGAGGAGAAAGCCATGAAGTGTTCGCTTGAGAGAGAGCTACACTTGCATGCAGATGAGGAGCTATTAGTTCCTAAGGATGAGCTTCAGGACGTGGATCAGCCACAGGACGAGGTTCATGGAGTGGAAGAGACCACTCATGCAGCGCCAACCATTAGAGGGCGAAAGCGCTTGACAGAAGCTGAGTGACTGGCTCAAGATGCAGAGAAAGTTGTAGGACCACCTACAGCCCAACGTAGGCAGAGACAGTCACCTGATCAGTACACTGGATACATGGCTCTTATGAGCAAGTGTGTTGTGACTGAGCCATCCTCTTTCGAGGAAGCTGTTGAGGATCCCGCATGGGTAGAGGCCATGGTGGAAGAGTATGATTCTATTGTCAGAAATAGTGCATGGGAGATTGTTCCTAGACCGGAAGGGAAATCAGTGGTGGGTTCAAGATGGATCTACAAAGTTAAGCAAGCAGCTGACGGGAGTGTGGAGAAGTACAAGGCAAGATTTGTTGCCAGAGGCTTTTCACAGATAGAGGGTATCGATTATGAGGAGACCTTTGCACCTGTCGTAAGGTATTCTTCCATACAGACGATTCTTGCTCTCTCAGCGCAGATGGGATGGCACATTCATCAGATGGATGTGAAGACTGCGTTCCTCAACGGAGTCATTGAGGAGGAGGTGTACATTGAGCAACCTGAAGGCTTTGAGGTCTTCAGCAGCGAGTCGCATGTGTGCAGGCTCAAGAGAGCGTTGCATGGGTTGAAGCAAGCACCACGTGCTTGGTACACACGGATAGACAACTATTTCACAGGACTTGGATTCTCCAAGAGCGAGGCGGATCCTAACCTATACCAGATTGTGGTGGAGGGTAAGTTGCTTATCATTGTACTGTATGTTGATGATTTGATTCTAACGGGTGATGAGCTGTTGATACTGTCATGTAAGAAGGATCTTGCTACAGAGTTTGAGATGAAGGATTTGGTCCTCCTTCACTATTTCCTAGGATTGGAAATATGGCAGCACAGTGGTGGACTGTTTGTTTCTCAGGGCAAGTATGCTTGGGAGATACTGGAGAAGTTCAACATGCATGGCTGCAAGCCTGTTGATACTCCTCTTCCTGGAGGTTGGAGGAAGGAGGATGCCACTTCGGGAGAAGAAGTGGATGCCATTGTTTATTGACAGTTGGTGGGGTCGTCAATGTATTTGGTCAATACACCACCTGATATATGCTATGCAGTTAACCAGCTTTCACAAGCTATGGTTAAGCCTACCAAGCTCTTCTGGAAGGCGGGCAAGCATGTATTGCACTACTTGAGAGGCACATCGAGATATGGTTTATGGTACAGATAGGAGGATGAGGTGAAGTTGTGTGGCTTCACAGATGCAGATTGGGTAGGGAGCCCAACAGACACAAAGAGCACATCAGGAGGGGTCTTCAGTATTGGATCGACTGTAGTTTCTTGGTATAGCAGGAAGCAGAGATCCGTGGCACTCAGTTCAGTGGAGGCCAAGTATATGGCAGCAAGTTTGGCTGCATGCGAGGCTATATGGATGAGGAAGATCCTGGTTGGTTTGTTCGGTTCTCATTTGGATACTACTGCGATTTACTGTGATAACCAGAGTTGCATTAAACTCTCAGCTAATCCTGTATTTCATGATAGATCTAAGCATATTGACATCAGGTACCATCATATCAGAGATTGTGTGCAGTGGAGGATCATGTTGCTTTCATACATTCCAACAGAGGATCAGGATGCTGATATTCTGACGAAGGCTCTCACCAGGAGGAAATTCGAGTACCACCGAGGTAGGATAGGGGTTGCTAATAATCCATATCTTGTCGAGAGGGAGTGTTGAGATTGCAACAAGATGATGGAGCTTAGTGAAAAGAGTCGCCTTCACTAAGTGGGCCCGCAGGAAAATTATGGCGCAAGTTCTATTTTTTATCACAGTGTGGATGACCACAGTGTGGGTGATCAAAATCTATTTTTAGACTGGCTGTCAAAAATAGAAAAGTCAAATATTATTGTCTCATAATAATATTTGGACTATAAACTTGATCTTATTCTCTTGGAGCACTTCAGTTTGAGCTACAGATGTGGCCCATGCAGCTGTTAGAAGGAAGTACGCTTTTCTTATGAGTCAGTTGAGTTGTTGCATGCATGACTTCAATTAGAACTCAATCAGTTGAGTTTGGTGGAGTTGATTGTGGAGTTGATGGAGTTGTGTTCAGTTTGACTTGGTTAAAATAGTTGTAGTTAGTCTAACTGCAAATAGACTAATCATGAGTTGTTAAACTAATTATTAACTCATAATACAACTATAGAATACATCAGTTAACTCAGTTGCATGTCAGTGCATGTTCAGTTCAGCAGGGACAGGTGTTAGAGAATCAGATTGCTATCAGTTGTGACTATAGTTGTGCATCAGATCTTGCAAAATCAAGGGATTGAGTATGCCAATGAGTTTGCTCATGTATTTTCCCAGTTTGTAGCCTATGCTCACGTCTTACAGAGTGTGAATGATTCTTTGCATGTGAAATACGAGTTTTGTAAACCATTCTCAGTCATTCTTGAGCAGGTATTGAGTAGTGGAGGCAGGCAAGCAGTGGAATAGATTTGGAGATCAGATCTTAGCTGTATTGTGTGTAACAGGTGGAGCTGGTACTGGATTGCTTGTGATAAGCATTGTAGTTTGTAATGTTACATGGTCTCAATCATTAACATACAGATAGTGTGGGGTTTTTAGCAAGATGCTTTCCCCGGGTTACATACTGTGTTAATGTGTGAATGCTCTTGATGTTTTATTGTTATTGATGCTGCTATATTGATGATCAACGTAGAGGATCTTATGTATTGTGTATGTATTCTGCAATAGTACATGATCAGGATAATCTCTGTTGAATATGTGTTAAATTATTCAAAATTTCTACATCCAGTGTTGTTCTACAGAAGGGATCAGTGTGCTGGCATGGTAACCAGATAATCACACTGCCATTCACTGGGATGTAGCAAAAGTGATCAGGCGGCTCGTGATGAGACCTCCTATTCCAAGGATAATTTGGGTATCCAATGGATCATAACCCTGGTGTGGTGGCCATAATGGGAATGTCACTTTGTTACAATCTTATGAACATGGTAGGCTGGCTCATAATAAGACCCCCTATCTTCCATCTGCAAACAAAATTTTGTTGTTATTACACATTTTTATGATAAAAAGAGGGAGGCTCAGTACTCCTTAAGAGCAGGGACAGTGGAAGAAGTTGAACATGTTAATAGAAAAAAATATACCCATAATCTCATTTATTATAGACAAAGAAGATTATAACCAAGAAGGGTGGAACTAGCATGGTATTAAGATGATCAATCAATATCATGTTCAACAGAAAACAATGCAGTAAAGCAGTATATAAATAATTGTGTCCTTTTGAAAATAATCTATCATCAACGAGCTTTCCTGTTAAAGATCATAACGTGAAAGATATTAACTCACTTCAATAGAATCCATAATTCTTGTCCTCATAAAAGTAGTGTACTTCATGCCATGAAAGGGAATCAGTAAAATTAGTTGAGATGAACTAGGAATAATCCCACAAGAAGAAGAAATGGTTGTTCTCAAAAATACTCCCAAAGTGTTGCTCTTTTGAAGGAACAGCAAAAACACTCAAAAAAATGGTGTTCCGTGTAGGGAACAGCAAAGAAAATGCACACCAAAAAACAAACATACACACGAAATGGTGTTGTTCCCTGTAGGGAACAGCAAAGAAATGCATGTGAAAAAGTGTTGTTTCCTAAGAGAAACAACAAAAAATGTGAGAATGTTGTTCCTTTGAAAAGGAACAGCAAAAATATGAAAGTGCAGAAGTGTTGTTCCTTTCGAAAAAGGAACAGAAAAACGTGAAAATGCATAAGTGTTGTTCCTTTCGGAAAGGAACAGCAAAACGTGAAAGTGCAAAAGTGTTGTTCCTTTAAAAAGGAACAGCAAAAATGTGAAAGTGCAAAAGTGTTGTTCCTTTTAAAAGGAACAGTAAAAATGTGAAAGTGTGGAAGTATTGTTCCTTTCCGAAAGGAACAGTAAAAATGTGAAAGTGCAGAAGTGTTGTTCCTTTAAAAATGAACAGCAAAAACGTGAAAATGCAGAAACACTATTCATTTTGGAAAGGAACAGCAAAAACATGAAAGTGCAGAAGTGTTGTTCCTTTAAAAAGGAACAGCAACAATGTGAAAGTGGAGAAGTGTTGTTCCTTTGAAAAGGAACAGCAAAAATGTGAAAGTGCAGAAGAGTTGTTCCTTTGAAAAAGAACAGCAAAAACGCGAAAGTGCAGAAGTGATGTTCCTTTGAAAATGAACAGCAAAAATGTGAAAGTGCAGAAGTGTTGTTTCTTTAAAAAGGAACAATAAAAGTGTGAAAATGCAGAAGTGTTATTCCTTTCAGAAAAGAATAAAAAAAACGTGAAAGTGCAGAAATGTTGTTCCTTTAAAAAGAAACAGCAAAAACGTGAAAGTGCAGAAGTGTTGTTCCTTTGAAAATGAACAAAAATGCACAATCATAAAATGCAAGCACATAAAGAATGAATTAGTTGTTCACTGCATTAATGTTGAGGATGGACTAAAATTTGAAGGAAGCAACACTTCAAACACAAAATATAACAGAAATCAGAAAAGAAACAACATTTTATTTAAAAACAGTATGTAAATAAATAAATTAAGTTACAACAGCTATGATGTTATGTAAAAAAAATGATCTCTTTGAAAAATGTTTTGGCAGCAGTGACAAGACATGTGTCTTCAAATGGAAATCAATTCTTCATTTCTTCTATTATGAATCTTTTGGGTAATGAGTTGGATGAAATTCTTTTGTTTCATTAAAATTTCTTTCAAGAACCACTTGTCCATAAATTGACCTTCTTTTTCTCTTAGGACCTGAAAAAAACGAGTGTCTACCTGCAATAAAACATTAAATCATGGAGAAAGAGAGGTGATCAGGCTCTCTTAATCCAAGAATTATGCAACAAACAACAAGTAGTTACTCTGTATAACAAATCCACAGAGAAAATAACAAAGTAAAATTTATTTGTCACTTACGGAAGAGCAGTGGCCAATCAAGCTAACCTGCAGTGTTTTTATCACAACTTCTTTGTTTTTCGTCCAAATTGAGTGATTCCAAACCCAGATGAGAGATAATTCAAAGTTGTATCTCCAATAGAAATAGGTTTTAAAAATTCAATGATATGATATGTCAATTTTACTTAGAAGAACCTGCATAACAGAGTCATTTTCGATTACCCCACTTAGAACAATAGTGGATATTTTAAGCATAGATTCTTCGTTTGATATCGGATTTGAATGATTCAAATTGGAAATGAAATTATATTCATCTATTTATCTCGAATAGAAATAGGTTTTGAAGAAAAGAAGAATTGATAGGTCAAATACTCTAAAGAACAGCCAGAAAGACAGAGTTTTAAGGGTGTTGTTTTACGATAGACAGTCAATATTTTTATCATAACATCCTCATGCGATATCAAAAATGCGTGATTCCAATTTCCTTGTAAACTAGATTCATAGTGAAATCTACCATAGAAACAGGTTTTCAAAATATGGTCATTTAGGCCTCCAAAAACTGACTGTCCCAACTCTGTTCTTGAGCTGCCCGCAAGACACCCTGTCAATGTTTCGGTTCTAACTTTTTCGTTTCAAATCCAAATTGAGTGATTCAAATTGGGTTGGAAATTAGACATCAAGAGCTACTTAGGATAGAAACATATTTTAAAAATATTGTCATTTAGGCCTTCAAAAACTGACTGTCCCATCTGTGTTCCTGAGCTGCCTACTAGTCACCTTGTCAATGTTTTGCTTCTAACTTTTTTGTTTCAAATCCAAATTGAGTGATTCAAATTGGGTTGGAAAGTATACAAAAAGGGATAATTAATATAGAAACAATTTTTTAAAATATTCCATTTTGTTCCCTCAAAACATGACTGTCCCTACTGAGTTTTCAACAATTTCATCAAGACCACAAGCCAAAAAATATGTTATTCAAGCATTTTTTCCAAATTGGTGATAAAAATGAAAATGAGTGTTTGTAGAACTATTAATTCCATTATAATTCATCTACATACATAAATGAATTAAAGAAAATTATCACCGATGTTGATTTCTATAGCATGTTGCAACAAAAAACAACTAGTTTTACATTAAAACAAAATGTATTTATTTATGTCCTTATTTATTTATTTTTTTTATTATTTTTTTTTTACACTAACCTACTTTGATTGAAAAATGAATATTACTACATATATGAGTATTTCCAGTGAAGCCATTTTCGAAATAAGGCTTCATGTATGCACATACCCAAATTTGAAAAATACATATTAATGAATATTAGGGTATGAGAAGCCAACTTCCCTTGAAAAGATGGAATCAAAAATTGTTGAAGTATGGAGTGATGCTGCAAACAAATGATGGAGTGAAACCAATCTTCAATATATCCTTTACTTTCTTGATTTTTCATAGCCATCATATCATGAAGTTCTTGAGCTTTTAAAATGGCTTGTTGATGCAAACTAAAAGAAACCTCATTTTTTCCCATAACTTCTACAATTTTTTAATTTGAAACATTCTGAATCTCATTGTAAGTTTTCTCTAATGGCGCATGTGAGATATAATGGGTGGGATCGGTGGGAAGGGTGGGTAAATTTTGCAGTTCAACACTGTAAGCATGTTGTACTAGTTTATTGTGGTGAGGGTGTGGAATTAGTTGAGCAGAAAATTGTGTACCGAATGGAGAATTTTGATGATGTAGATGATTGGGTTGAGTGGATGATTTTGATATGTGAGCAGAATGTTGTGGAAGAGCTGGTGAAGAATATGGAGAATGTGTTTGTGCTACAAGATGAGGGAGAGTAGTCATGCAATCATAAGGTGAACCATGCCAAACTTGTAGACAAGATTGGTGGTGGTTATATTGATACTGACATGGCTGCCCTAACACATTAGTATTCCATAATGGATTATGAACGTAAGAGAATGGAGAAGAAATTTTTTGAACCATACCTGTAGGCCATGATTTCCATGGTTTCAACCTTGTTGCAGCTTTTTCATCTCTTTGAAATGATACTTCCATCCTAAATAAGGAAGAACAAATATCTATGGGCTGCTCCTTTTGGCAATGAGGGAAAAACACTTCATCAAGTTCTTGATTTTTCTGAACCTGCAAAACATTCAATTGTGAATTTAGAGAGATAATAAAATCAACTTTAAAATTTTCAAATAAAACATTGATTTCAGCTCTTATGTCTCCTGTTCTTGTAGCAGATTTGGAAAAGAAAGAAGAAACATCTCTAAAATTCTTACCAGCCTTAGAGATTCCTCTTGAGTACCTTATGCACAATTCACAAACATCATCATATGACAATTGAAAAACATCACCTTTTCCTAGCAGATTTAAGAGTTCTAAAAATTCATCTTTGATTCCTTTGAGTAGGAGTGTTTTAAGATCTCTTTTTTCAAATGCTTATGCTTTGATTTTTAAAGGTTGTATTGAAATTGATCTACATAGTCCTCCAAGCTTTCATCTTCCCCTTGTATTATATCGAAAATATCTTTATTGGATTTGCAGTAGTCTTAGTACTTCTTCAAGAATATGTTCTTCATGTCCTCCCATTTTTTGATGCAGTTCCCACCTAGGCTCATGAACCATCGGAGAGCTACTCCTTTTAGAGTAAGAGAAAACACTTTCAACCTTTGATCATTAGTACAATAATCATATCCTCTAAAAAGTATTTCGAACTCAAATAAGAATGTATCTGGGTCTTCATTTGTCAAACCATGAAAATTTGGTAGAGAAAATGGGGGAATTATGTGCATTTGTGTCACTCCTGGATCTTTGGTAGGGAATTCAAAAGTAGAAATGTGAGCCATTTCTTACCATAATAGAAAATGTTCTTCATGTGTTTATTTGAGGCTCCTTCTTCAAATGTTCCTGTCAATCGGTTAGTGAAATGGGTGGTGCTTACATCACCACTTAAGTGAAATCATGAGATTTGTTTGTTCAAAATTTCTATTTTTTCTTAGTCATTCACACATAAATTCAAACATTTATTTCTACCCTAAGTTCTTTAACAGTTCTGTTGGAAAGCGGGCGGGGGATCAGGGCTTCTCCATGCTCCATACGCAGGTTCTTACCTTCTGTTTTTAATACCCAATTCTTTCCTAACGAGCACTCATCAGATGCACACTACTCTTTAGAAATGGCTACACTTTCCCCGGCAACGGCGCCAAAATGTTGAGCGATAAAAAGTGTCCTTTTAACTCCTAATTATCTTCACATTAATTGTCAACCCAGGGACGATTTTATATTTCAAGAGTGTACTCAGTCTGAGACGGCTATTTACTCAAGAGTAATGTTATGAAAGATGTAGTACAATGTTCTAAATGTAAGAATAAATGGATACTTGAAAAAGAAATCTAACATCAACATAAACTCAAATGCTCTGAAATCCAACTATTCACTCAGCAAACATCAATCAAGGATATAGTAGCAATAACTCATTCCTCTAGAGATTGATGTAATTGAAATCAAACTAGAACAAGACAATCAATCTGGGAACGAGGAAGCAATAACCAATGTTCTCTACAGTTGACAGTCCTGCTTTAAAGCAATTAAAAGGAAATAGAAATTGAACTAAAGCTGTTATTGAAAGTAAACTAGAAAAACTCTTTAAAAGCAAACTCTTTGCAATTAATCAATAGAAATGAACAACAAAGTAAATGGAAAGCAAATTGTAATTAAAGGAATTAAACAACAAATCCTATTTAATAGATCTGAACAGCAAACTCTAATTATTGGAATCGAACAACCAATCCTATTGAACAACAATCTATAATGAATATCAATCAAACGGAACAGCAAGTGGAATGAAACCATAATTGAAATAGAACAGCGAAGCTCTATTAAGGCATTAACAAGATAAATTATACAGTGTTGAGATTCTTGTTAAATAATAAAAGAACAGCAACGCGATTCGTTAATATAACACACTGATATCAATGCAATTAAACAGCAAACCAATTAACTTGCAAACTGTAATAAAAGCCAATATGAACTATCTCACAACAATAATGAAAAGGTAGAGATGCAAACAGCGGATCAATCCACCAGGGTCGGGCCCTCAACCACTGGTGAAACGTCGTTGAGCTACTGCAGAACTAAGAAGTTAAACGGCAACACGTTCTTATATTAATCATGCATAATAGCATTGACAAACAGTTGATCTATGTTTAATCAATGAGAGTCAATGATGAATTGTATAATTACAACAAGAAACCTCTCCATCTCTCATCCATCTCCCTTCTGAATCTCTAATTCTCAAATCATAATTCTGAATCTCTTTCTCTGATCTTTGTTTTCATTTAAATAAAGAGAGAGCAGAGAGCAGTTACAACAGAGATAATTACAACATGATTTATATTACAAAATTGGATTGTTTCTAACCAATTGATCAACAAGAAAATATATTTCCATCCATCTTTCAACAAGAGCAAGGCGAATTTGGCTTTGCAGCTGAGATTTGGAGGACGGTCGCAACAATAAGTCTGAGAAAATAATGCTCAAAGAACCCTGTGTTTCTCTTAATAAAAGCCGAATTTGGACAAACCATTGTTTAATAAAGCTAATTTGGTCCGTTCTGGACAAAACCCATGTTCCGGATTTTCCATATTCTTCTTCATTTACCTAGAATATCAACCGCAAAACTGTCACTTCTTATTCCAGCGAATTTCTAAGTTGGCACTTTTAATGATCAAATCTTCAATCTGGAAATTATCTTGGAGGCTAAAAATGGTGAATAATGTTACAACCAATTTATTAATAAACCATCATTGATAAAATCATGCATAATCATCAATTTATTAAAAATAAAGGAGAATAAATAATATTTTTCCATAAGAGCATAAATCATTATAAGATGGAATTATATGATAAATTATCTTAAATGACGTGATGAAGAATGGTAGAAATGTGTGGAATAGGCGTCCAAAAGTGATAATAATAATGGCATATTAACGGCTCAATAGGTGGCATCGCACTCCACATGGGCCTTGTCAGTGGCCTCCTTCTTCCTTTCCTCGGCCAGCTGCGCCATTTTGAGCTTGGCCTCCTCCTTTTTGCGCTGCGTGTCAAACTTGCTCATCCCCACTGCTAAGTTTGAGGTAGTGCGCCACTCTGCTAGTCAACAATCAAGTACTGCATCAATTGTGTCATTCGTAGCTAAGTAAGGAAAGTCATACCATGTCTGCTCAAGGTCCTTCCGTGCCATGATCAACACATGGTGAAAGTCTGCCTTGAAATCCGCATACCCCTGTAGGTTGGCGAACACAATAGGCGACAACCACGGTTTGTGATTGATAGCCATGCGGATGTTCATTTCCATCAAGATCTAGAAGATCTTGCTATCCTTGATACACTGAGCATCCTTGGTTGCTCATGGCGAAGCGTACTTCACTGCTTCTGGCAAGTCCGGCACGACCGAGGGGAATTGATTGTCTTCCGATATCTCCCAGGCTACCAACACAATAGACAACAAGAGCCA
The DNA here is from genome assembly GCA_031772625.1 of Pinus tabuliformis. Classification (NCBI taxonomy): domain Eukaryota; kingdom Viridiplantae; phylum Streptophyta; class Pinopsida; order Pinales; family Pinaceae; genus Pinus; species Pinus tabuliformis. Next base: position 1,264,035,088 of record CM062816.1, on the reverse strand, counting down.
CGCATAGTGGAAGGTCTTTCTAAGCTCCTGTGCTTCGTGGAAATTCGCAAGGAACTCACCACAGAGATAACGCGCCTAATTAAACTGGAATCCTTCAGTGCATTGGGCTGCAAGAGAAACGACTAGTGCCAGCACTTCATCTGCGCGACACTTCCTCATAACCTTTCCTACCAAAATCTTCGTGGCCACCTTGACCGCAAGTTCATAGATGCTCGAGATGGCATAGCCTCGCGACTTCTACATGACCTTGAATTTCTCCTTCATGGCCTCCGCGAGGGCCTGCTCGCCACCTTCTCCACCAAACATCATGGCCGGATTTTCCCCTATGTAAGGCAATCACGTGATCCTATGGATCAATTTGTCGGTGATGGGTATTGACTCCTCCAGCCACAGATATCCATCGTGCACCAAGCATAACAGCTACTTGATGACCAATACTTTAATGGGGGTGCAATTGTAGTGCGGCACCCATAGCAGGTTGAGCAAACCTGCCTTGTCTACTCCCCTGAGTCACCTCCGCAGTTCCAATGCAGTCATCCTGGTAGTTGTGTCAATAATGCGGTGCATTAGCTGCTCTATCATTAAGTGCGGGAAATTCTCCTGGTCAGCTAAGTCCCAATCTTCCAGTTTTAACAGAGGAACCCACCCCAAGCATGGTCCTTCAAAGACAATCTCGTCTGGTAGCAGAGGGGTTTTCAAGGCGACCTTGCTCTCATCAATGTCCTTAGCACCTTGGTCTTGCCCTTGCGTGGGGGGGCATACTCGGGAAACTTAGTGATAGGGTCAACACCCTGGACTTCAACTTCCTCCACTTATAACCCCAAGTCCTCATCATCCATCAAGATATCCTCAATTTCTTCCTCCTCTGACTCCAAGTTAATGGTTTTGCCCTTTTCCTGTGCGGGTGGGTTTCTTCTTGGCGAAGCGCGCATCGGTATCGTAGCCTGCTTACCCTTCTTATCCTTCGCACTCTCCTTGGTTGGGTTCGGCTTCGGTCTAGGTGTCTGTGGTGATTTGAGAACTTTAGCTAATACCTCTGCAACCTCTGGAGCAGCTCCCTCTGCTTCCCTAACAACCTCTGGCACAGCACCCTCGATTGTCACTGCTTCGATATCCATAGCTTCTGCAGGCGCCGACATGATGCTATGCAACAACTCCTATGTCTCCTTTGGCAACGTCTCAAATATTCAACTTGCTAGCAAAGCCTCAAAGTTTTCACAGTTCATGTGCGCCTAAGAGCCCAACAACTTAATTCTCAAAATGCCAAGTGTTTTTCGCTGGGCAGCCACCTGTAATTTATAGGGCTTTTTGAATTCAAATCCAACCATTCCCCCAACATTCGGTTCATTAATGCCAGATTGGTGGTAGATTTCCAAGGATCTTACCCATAAAGTTTGTCTTAAATGCCGCCACCCGCTCCATTTGGCCACATTCCTACTGTCAAAACATGAGCAGTGACTTTAACGCTCACTTTCCAGCTAACTTGCATGATTTCTCCTCACACTGTTGTGAACCCTGTGACATTTCCTCATCCCGCACAATCCTCTTGTCACACATTTCCCCAACCCAGGCAGTGTAGTTTATAGTCCCGCGCCTCCTTTCAGCTTCCTGAAGTGCTAAGACTATGCTACCCTCATATAGTAACCTGGTCAGATCACTGGTGTATGGCTTCAATCAGCTGTCATTCACCTTTCCTAGGAAGGGATCTCCATTCAATTTAACCAACTGAACTACTCTGCCATCGGTAATCTTCTTAATGACATAGGGCCCTAGCCAGTGCATTTTGAAATTCCTTGGAAATTTATCAAACTTATTGTCATATAACAAAACCATATCATTTACCTTAAAGGTACGCAGCTTAATGTGCCGATCATGCCATGCTTTTTCGCACTGCTTTTGGACCTTTTGGTGAAATCCAACTAGAAATCTCTCTTCCTCAAGCTCAGCCAGCTCCATGATCCTCTCTTCCAAGGCTTCGCAATCCGTCATACCCGTGAGTGCCGTTATGTGCAGACTAGGCACAATGTATTCCATGGGCATCGCTGCTTCAACACCATATACAAGCCTAAAGGGTGTTTGTCCAGTCAACTTTTTGCATGTCGTCCAATAGGCCCATAGAACTATGGGTATGCATAGGTCCCAATCACTTCGCTGAGCGTTGCAAACCTTGGTCAGCGCATTCTCCAGCACCTTATTGAATGCTTCCACCATCCCGTTAGCTTGTGGGTGATAAGGCGTGCTTTTCTGGTGATATACCTAAAATTCCTCCGTCAGCGCACTGATTGTTTCATTCAGAAAGTGTGTATCGTGATCACTCATCAAAATCTTTGGACACCCAAATCGCATCAGTACATACTCAAAGAGAAACTTCGCAGTGGTCACGCCTGTGCAATCCTTCATAGGCTGTGCCTCCACCCATCAAGTCAAATACTCAGTCGCGGTGATAATGTACCATGCTCCCGTCTTCTTCCCTTGGGGCTGAATGGGTCCCAAAAAATCTATCGCCCATTTCTCAAAAGGTTGCAACGTCATCTGTGGGTTTAGAGGCATCTCATCCCTCCACAATGGCCTGTCAGTCCTTTGACACACATCACATGCCTTGCAGTAAGCTTTTGAATCCTGATGGAGGGTTGGCCAACACAGCCCTACATGTAGAATCTTTTGTGCGGTCACTCTCCCTGCATAATGGCCTCCCGCGGCGCCCCCATGAGCATCCGCGAGGATACTACCCATTTCAAACTCCGGTACATATAATCGTAATACTTCAATAGACCCCATTTTGTACAGATGTCCGGCAATGACAGAAAAGTCTGTCGCGCGCACCACTAACTCCTTCTTCTGTTGGACAATGTAGCCTTCCAGGGAAGTCCCTGTTGTTAGGAAGTGTATGATGTCTTCAAAGTGATTGTACATGACGCGCACTACAAGTAGTTGCGCGTCAAGCAATCCCTCCTCAAAATTAGTGGGCTATTCCCCTGTTTCGATGCGTGACAGATGGTCTGGTCCCACGTTTAGTTGTCCAAGCTTCATAATAACCTCAATATCATATTCCTAGAACAATAAAAACCACCTACAGATTCTCCCCCCCAACACAGGCTTATTGACTAGGTATTTCAACGCAGAATGATCTGTATACATCTTAAAATGTCCACCTAGCAAATAGTGTCTAAACTTCTAGAGCATGTATACCATGGCTAACCCTTCACGCTCGGTGGTGGAATAGTTCTTCTCAGCCTTGGATAACCTCCTGCTTGCAAATGTTATAGGATGGTCCAATTCTCCTCCGCCAGCCTGTGTCAGTACTGCTCCCAGTGCTATACATGATGCATCTACATGTACATGAAACTCCTTCTTCCAATCTGGGAAGACTAAAATCGGCGCAGTGACCATTTTTCCTTTCAATACATCCAAGCTCTTTTGACAGTCCTCGTTCCAATAGAACGTGACATCCTTTTTCAACAACTTCTCCATAGGCGCAGTGATCTAAGCATAGCCCTTGATAAACTTCTGGTAATACCCAGTATGTCCTAGGGTTGCACGCAGTTGTTTCACACTCCTCGGCGCCTCCAAGTTAAGTATCGCTGCGATCTTCACAAGGTCTACCATCAATCCCTATCTACAAACCACATGACCCAACAGAGTCCCAAAAGGAACACAAAAAGACATTTCTTTAGATTGATCGCAATCTAGTACCTTTGACATGTATCTAGCATCAAGCGCAAACTTGTCACATGGCGTTTTACCAACCCAAACATAGTCAAGTCATCAAAGTATACCTCCAAAAACTTATGAATGAATTCTTTGAATGCAGCAATGACTACGCGTGAAACAATCGTAGGCGCATTCTTCAATCCTAAAGGCATTACAGTGTACTGAAAACATCCCCACTCAGTCACGAAGGTCGTCTTGATTCTATCTTCAGGCGTGATTTTAATTTGATGGTACCCAGAGAACCTATCAGTGAAGGAGTACGCTTCTTAGCCATCTACATTATCCAATACCTCATCGGTGAATGGAGTCGGGAAAGGATCATGTACGCAAGCATCATTCAACTTCCTGAGACCTACGCATATCCTTATTTCATCTTTCTACTTCTTTTCCTCTACCACCATTGGGCTTACCCAATCAGATTCTTCTATGGGCTCAATGATGCCTGCCGTGAGCATCTTGTCTATATCTAAGTAGATCTTCTCCCTATACTTTGGATTGAGACGGTAAGTTCTTTGCTTAACCGGCTTCGCATCGGGTTTTAACGTGATCTTCATAATGCCCAGGTCTCTATTATCCCCTTTAGCTCTGTAAACTTGGTAGGGAACAAATCCTGGTATTCGCGGAGAAATTCAGCGACCTTATCTACCATTGCGTCATCCCAGTAATCTCCAATCTTCGTGAATTTGGGCTCCGCCTCCATACCAATATTTACCTGTTTCGTTTCAATGGCACGATTATATCAGGATTCTCAATCTACGGTCCCTCGACCTCGCGGTGACCCTCGGTTTCAGGGATATTAATCTTTTGTGGATCCTCATCTTCTTCTTCAGTAGTCACGTTATAGCATTCCAGTGTGTGGCTCAACTGAGTAGTCCAATCAGGTTGAATCAAATCCAAAAGATCTTGCAATATCCTAAAGATTGTTGCTTTAACTTCTTGTAGTGCTTCGTCAATATAGTCAAACCCGTCTTCGAAGCTGAACGTCATTATGAATCCTTCATGCAAAATATCCCATTCACCTGTACCATGGCGGAGCTCTATTTCCAAGTACCAGTTCATCGGGATGACATCCAAGGTGTGACAGAACAAGTGCACCCATTCAGGTTGGGGCTTCGCTCCATAAGCCTTAGCCCATTTGGCCAAGTGTGTGCGCGGATCATCCTTCCCATCATATTTTTCTATCATTCATACCTTCGGCTTCCCAAAGCGTGTTCTCATCATCCTCCTACATTCACGCCAATCATCAAAACTACCCTTGTGTGTACCCCACCATCTTGTGAGCGTAGCGCATAATGCCCAGTCCAAAGCCTGGAAGCGCTGCTTCTCTGGTACTTCCCTCTCAAATGCATCCAAAAATACATCTACATCATTAGAGCCATCGTAAGTGGGCAGATTTCTTTCCTTTGACGATACATAGCGTAGCGACCGGGTCATCATGTTACAGCTTAGCGTGGTTACTTCACGTAGCCGATTTTGTTAGCGCTCTAATTCTTCATCAGAGTCTGAGGTGTAGGAACTCTCGCGATCCCATGTAATTCGTCCATCCACTATCAGATTCACCCAATCTTGATCTCGTGCTATTATCTTATATATGCAGTCCAAATTGTCATCACTTTCGTAATCACGCACTGGTTCAGTATAGTGAGATCCTTCAGCAGGATCAAGAGGTACTATTACACGAAGCGATTTATTTTTGAATATAATATTTCACTTCTTTAGGTTGATTACCCCATTCATGTTAGTAGCCCAATCAATGCTAAGGAGTGCAGGTAGGGGTTGCTGTTATCCACAATTTCTATTACTACAAAGTCAACCAATGCACTTGCGCCTTCAATGTCTACAGTTACTCCTTGCATTTGTCCCATGGGGATGATCTTCTGTTGATTTTCCATTCTTAATTGAATCAGAGACCACTACAGTGCGGGTCTCCCCATCCGCTCCCAAGTCTGCTTTGGTAAAACATTCGCGTCTGACCCCAGATCTAGAATAACCTAATCCATTTCATATTCTCCTATCTACACAGTCAATCTCATCTCTCGTCCTATCCTTGATTTATTCTTACCAATCTTCCATACCACGCGTGGTTCACCCAGAGTGTTTCCGGCGCATCTATTTATAAGCTCTTGTAACCCCTTCACAGCCTTGTTGTCGCATAGCAGCTTCATGCATGTATCTAGAAAGGTCGTAAGCATAGAAGGGTCCATTTCCTGATCAGGCCTATCCCTGCTCGCTGAGGTAGAGGCCTCAGCGAAGCTCTTCTTTGCTTCGATGAACGTTTCGTGTGCACGCTCCAAATCAAATTCAACCTCCTACGCTGGAGCTTTACGAACCCATACGCTGTCTTCATGTTGTTTCCCCTTATCATCGCCCATTGTAATTCCACTTTGGAGCACTATATTCACATTTAGATCCTCCTCGCGAGGCTCAACCCTCATCATCTGTAGGTTCTGAGTCAGCTGAGGTGGTAGCACCCCTTTGTCACGTATCCTCGCTATCAGCGTAGGACAATCCTCTGTCTCATGATCAAACTGAGTACAATATTTGCATGATGGACACGTTGGGTTAGTGCATTCACGGGCATAGTGTCCTGGTCCTCCACAATTGTAGCAGATCAGTTGTCCCAGACCTCTGGCAGGTCCTCCTTCGCCTCGGCCTCCTCCACGCCCCTGAAAACCTGTCTGCACCATCCCAGCGCCCTGGTCAGGAGGTCGCATTTCTACTTGAACTCTATAGGCCGGTGTTCTATCCATCATCAATTCATAACTTCAGCAGTTGACTAATCATGCCGTACTGACCTGCAGAAGTTGCAGAACAGTTGTTGCGGTGTTTGTACAAACTTCTGCAGCAAATTAAAATTATCAGTCGTATGTTTCCCTGCTACCTGACAAATAGCGCACCACAACGCAGGCCCCGCGCTCGGTCCTGCTTGAGCTTCCGGCCTCAAAGGCATTGATCCTCCTCCTACAATATAGTTCGCAAAGACTGGGAAGTGGTCTTTTTCATGCCCCTGACCTTTACATTTCATACACCATATATCTTCACGCACCTTCGGTCGAACTGTTCTGTCCTACTTCAAACTTTTCATTTCAAGGCAAAGATTTTCTAATTGCACATGGATCTGCTGAACCCCTAGATTCAGATCTTGCATCGGCGTTTCATGTAGTCTTATGGAAATCTCCAAGGCCTCTGCCTGAGTCGTAATCTTTTGTTGTGACAGTGCAACCCTTAGGTGAGGTAGGAGCAAAGCCACAAACTATTCGTGGTGTTGTCCATCTGTTAAGTTCATATTAGCTTCAAGGATTTTACACTTCAATCTTTGATCCAACTCCCAAGGTGTCTCAC